>SJYO01030334.1:840364-1440364 GCA_006410555.1 Capra ibex
CCCTCCCATCCCCAACCCCCACCCCCACCCAAGTTAGAGACCATCCCTCGATATCAGGTGTACGGCGTTGATTTTGGACTACATCGGTTTATTTATCTATTTATAAATTATTTTTATTAGTCTTCGTAATTTTTTTTATTAAGATGGGTGGGACGAGTCCAGTTCAGTTGGGACGGAGAAGGACTCCGGAAGACACCGGTGGTAGGACCTCCTTCCACTCCCGAGACAGGGAACTGGGAGAGCGGGGGGTAACAGTCATAAAGTCTTCTCCAATGTCTCATCGAAGATCCTCACCCCAAGGTAGAGGAACCACACTCCGACGGGACCCGTTCCCCGCTCGAGTTCTGCGGTGACCCGTCCCCCGACTCCGAGTCCATAAACTTCACAGCGAAAACGGTTCCCAGGAGGGAAGTACGGACCTTCGCCCCACAGTAGACCCTTCGGTCCGACAAAGGTTTGAAGTAAGGATAAAAGTACCTTGACCACCCGACTAATCCCTCTGTTCCGTTGTCTTGTGGCACACAAACAACAACGAGTCAGTGAGACAACACAGACTGAGAAACGTTGGGGTACCTAACGTCGTACGGTCCGAAGGGACAAGAAGCAGAGGACCTCAAACGAGATTGAGTACAGGTACCTCAGTCACTACAGTAGGTTGGTAGAACATGAGACAGTAGGTGAAGAGGAGGACGGGAGTTAGAAAAGGTCGTGGTTCCAGAAAAGAATTACTCAGTCGAGAAGTGTAGTCCACCGGTTTCATAACCTCGAAGTCGAAATAGTCGTCAGGAATGTTACTTATAAATCCCAACTAAAGGAAATCCTAACTGACTAATCTAGAGGATGTCAGGTTCCCTGAGAGTTCTCAAAAGAGGTCGTGGTGTCAAGTTTTCGTAGTCAAGAAGCCGTAAGTCGGAAGACATACCGGGTCGAAAGTGTGTGTACGCACTAATGACCTTTTTGGTATCGAAACTGATATGCCTGGAAACAACCGTTTCTTTACAGAGACGATACAAATATCCTTTTGTGTTTTTAACTACTGACTATGGAAGACCCAGAGTGATACTTGTTTCGATCACCTCCACTACCTTAAGGTCAACTCGATAAAGTTTAGGATTCTCTACTACGACACTTTTACCACGTGAGTTATACGGTCGTTTAAACATTAAAAGGTCCGGTGTCCTAACCTTTTCCAGTCAAAAGTAAGGTTAGGGTTTCTTTCCGTTACTGTTTCTTACGAGTTTGATGGTGTGTTAACGTGAGTAGAGTGTACGATCATTTCATTACGAATTTTAAGAGGTTCGGTCAGAATTCGTTATTCACTTGGTACTTGAAGGTCTACAAGTTCGACCAAAACCTTTTCCGCCTCCTTGGTCTCTAGTTTAACCGTTGTAGGAGACCTAGTAGCTTTTACGTTCTCTCAAGGTCTTTTTGTAGATAAAGACGAAATAACTGATACGGTTTCGGAAACTGACACACCTAGTGTTATTTGACACCTTTTAAGACTTTCTCTACCCTCATGGTCTGGTGGACTGGACGGAGAACTCTTTGGACATACGTTCAGTCCTTCGTTGTTAATATTGACCTGCACCTTGTTGTCTGACCAAGGTTTAACCCTTTCCTCATATAACAATTCATATGTCCTCATATGTCAGTTCCGACATATTCATGCCGACAGTGGTATGAATAAATTGAAGATACGTCTCGTGTAGTACTCTTTGCGACCCGATCTCCTTTGTGTTCGACCTTAGTTCTAACGGCCCTCTTTATAGTTATTGGAGTCTATACGTCTACTGTGGTGGGAATACCGTCTTTCACTTCTTCTTGATTTCTCGGAGAACTAGTTTCACTTTGTCCTCTCACTTTTCCAACCGAATTTCACGTTTTAAGTCTTTTGATTCTAGTACCGTAGACCAGGGGAGTAAAGTACCGTTTATCTACCTCTTTGTCACCTTTGTCACCGTCTTAATAAAAACCACTGACGTCGGTACTTTAATTTTCTGCGAATGAGGAACCTTCCTTTCAATACTGGTTGGATCTCTCGTATAATTTTTCGTCTCTGTAATGAAACGGTTGTTTACAGGCAGATCAGTTCCGATACCAAAAAGGTCACCAGTACATACCTACACTCTCAACTTGATATTTCTTTCGATTCGTGACTTCATAACTACGAAAACTTGACACCACAACCTCTTCTGAGAACACTCAGGGAACCTGACGTGCCTCTAGGTTGGTCAGGTAGGATTTCCTCTAGTCAGAACCCACAAGTAACCATACTGACTACAACTTCGACTTTGAGGTTATGAAACCGGTGGACTACACTTCTCGACTGAGGAACCTTTTCTGGGACTACGACCCTTTGTAACTCCCGTCCTCCTCTGCCCCTGCTGTCTCCTACTCTACCAATCTACCGTAGTGGTTGAGCTACCTGTACCCAAACCCACCTGAGACCCTCAACCACTACCTGTCCCTCCTCCTGTCAACCCACCTGTCCCTCCGGACCACACGACACCAAGTACCCCAGAGTTTCTCAACCTGTGCTGACTCGCTGACCTGACTTGACTTGGAACACCCAGGAACAGTTTACTCACCACTCTCCCGTCTCCTTCCTCTCCAACGGTACCCACCCCCGTCTTCTCTACACGAAACTCAACCACCTCGGAGGTAGTACAGTTACGTCAATCCGGGGTCTGACAAACAGTTACACTGGATTTGTGAGGCCATCGAGTCCCGACGATACCCGCTGGCAGATGTCGAAAGTACAGTTTATCGTAAGAAAATAAGTAAAATAGACTAATATAAAACATCCGATGGAACTCCGTACGTCCCATAGAATAAGGGACTGGTCCTTAGTTTGGACACGGGGGGACGTTACCTTCACAATTGACGTGGTAACTTAAATTATATATTTTATAAATAACTTTGATGTCCCAAATTCGACAGTTTACACTTTGAACTACTGAACCAGAGACTGAACCCTCAAAGGACTTCTTTTACCGGGAACATCACTGTCATCCTCAGTTCCACTAGTGGAACGTCGGGACTCGGGAGACGGGTATCGTGGAGACGACACCAATCACCAACTGTGTCGAGGGAAGAATAACTACTACCGAGTCGTTCATTTCTTAAACGGACGTTACGTTCTCTGTGTCCTCTGCACCCAAGCTAGGGACCCAAACCTTATAGGGGACCTCTTCCTTTATCTTTGGGTGAGGTCATAAGAACGGACCCTTTAGTGTACCTGTCTCCTCGGACAACCCGATGTCAGGAACCCCAGTGTTTCTCAGCCTGTACTGACTAGTGCACCGAGGCCTCCTCTGAAGAAAAGTCTACCCCTCAGGGTCGACATAAATAGATCCAAGACGACAAAAATCCCTTTTATAATCACAGAGTCACCATTTCTAAGGTGAACGGTTAAGTCCTCCGAGACTAAACTAGGGGCCCAGTCCTTCTAGGGGACCTCCTCTTTTACCGTTGGACGAGATCATAAGAACGGACCCTTTAGGGTACTTGACTCTTCGGACCGATGGTAAGTACCCCAACGTTTCTCAGTCTGTACTGAATCGTTGATTTGTTGTTGTTTTTCACAATGATAAGATCAGTCCTCACAATGTGGGACTTTTTTATCTTTAACGTCACAGTAAATCTTTATCAGGTCTCTCAGTATGGTCAATGCCGACGGCTTACTGTTTACCCACACACTGACCCAGACTACAGTGACAGGAGACCGTCTCGTTGGGGTGCTGAAAGGGAAACGTTGCAGAGGACTGGATCCCCACTCACGAAAAAAAATTGGAGTCACAACTGTTTAGCCTCTCGTCGACTGTTGAGAGAGTCTAAAACTCGTTAGCAAAGGAACACTATAGTCAGGACCTCTAGGAAAAATTTATAAAATACGATTAATTTGTAACGTCCCTCAAGTTGATCGTAAATGTCTTCTGAATAATACTAGGTACGAGTCTCGGTGTTCGAAAGTTTCTATGTCCCTACCCATTCCACACCAGGAAGAACGTCCTCTCGTTTCTCCTCTCCGTTCAATTTCTCCTTTTATGCACCGCTCTACCCAAGGGAATCTCTATAGTCCCACCAGCTTCCTGTCTTTTCACCAAAGATCTGTCCAGTCACCCCGTACTCCCTCACTTCCTTCCTCTTTTCTGAAGGTCTTATCAATGTAAACATCCTCTCTTTTGTGCTTGAAACGTAGTCTCTCTATACTCAAGTCTTGACCGGTGTCACCCCACCAGGACACGTTCAATGTATCGGGCCAACTCGGAGTCGTAAGAGCAGAGACCCTACTAACCAACAATCCTCCACATTACCCAACTTACCACGGGGGAGGAGGTTTGTATACAGGTGTAAGAGTGGGGGTCCTGGACACCCACACTAGAATAAACCTTTTTCCCAGAAACGTCTATATGAATTCCTTTAGTTCTACTCTCACGGAATCTAATGGACACATCCGAGAACACTGTACACAGGAAAATTCTTTGTGTGTCCCCTCTGAGTCTTGCTCCTCTCTGATACACTTCTGTTCCGTCTCTGACGTCGCTAATCGGTGTTCGGTTCTTTCCAGACCTCGGGGACCTTCGACCTTCTCTGTCCTTTGAGGAAGGGACAGAATCTCGGCAACCTCCCCGAACCGGAACAACGGTAGAAAAAAAAAAAAAAGGGTCGGTGAAGCGTCGTACACCCTAGAATCAAGGAGTTGGTCCCAAGTTTGGGAGTGAGGCACATAACCTTCGTGACACAGGATTGGTGACCTGACGGTCCCTTGAGAGACAACAGTAGAACTAAAGTCTGAGAATGTCTTGAAACTCACTGATGTAAAGACGCCAAACTTCGGTGAGGCAAACACTATCAAACAAACGATGCCCTCGGGGTCCTTTGATATATCCTCCTAACTCATTTTATTGCGTACCTTTCGTACGATAGAAACAAGTCAACGATTCAGTACAGGTTGAGTGGGGTACCTGACGTCGTACGGTCTGAAGGGACAGGAAGTGACAGAGGACCTTAAACGAATTTGAACATAGGTAACTCAGACACTACGATAGATTGGTAGAGTAGGAAACGACGGGAGAAGAGAACGGGAGTTAGAAAGGGTCGTAGTCGCAGAAAAGGTTACTAAGCCGAGAAACCCCCTTCCCATTAATCGTCTTCCCTTCTCTCCCCCTCTCTCTCCCGGGAGACCAACCACCTCAGGACACTCACTCGTGTCCTCCACAGTCCCCTCCCTCTGGTGACCCGGTACTCACCCCACGTGTCACCCTAGCCCACCAATGTACACACCCCCGGGTCCTCCGTCAAATCTCACAACCAGCACTCCGAGTCTTCCTCCTCCTAGGTATCTTTTTTTTCACCACCCCAGGGGCCCGGGTGGGACGAGGGAATGCGGTGGACCGATTGTGACAAAGGACAAGAATAACCTCAATTTCGTCACCGGACCCCTCGGTCACCGACGGTCTGGGTCTCCAGGACGGTTGTCCGGGACCTTCAACGACCTGACGAACGGAAATAAGTGACTAAAAACCGGTCAACCGCTCTGTATACCCTAGAATCAAGGGACTGGTTCCTATCTTGGGTGTAAGGGACACAACCTTCGTGTCTCGGAATTGGTGACCTGACGACCCTTTCAGGAATCTGATGACCAGAAATGTCCTCAGTACACCCGAACCCTTCCTTCCTCGTCGTTCTCCCCACGGAATTCTAAACTCCAGTCACAAAAGACTCGGGAGGTATTAGGAGGACCTAAGAACCCAGTGGAACAAACACTTCTTCAAATCTAAAATAGACTGAATTTCTTTAATTTCCCTACACTACGTAGAACGGTTGGGTTCAATACTAAGGTGTACTGTCTAAACTTCTACTTACAAATTTTACAAACATTACAAAAAACTGACATACCTAGTGTTATTTGACACCTTTTAAGACTTTCTCTACCCTTATGGTCTGGTGGATTGGACGGAGAACTCTTTGGATATACGTCCAGTCCTTCGTTGTCAATCTTGACCTGTACCTTGTTGTCTGACCAAGGTTTGTCCTTTTCCTCATGCAGTTCCGACATATAACAGTGGAACGAATAAATTGAATATACGTCTCATGTAGTACTCTTTGCGACCCGACCTTCTTCGTGTTCGACATTAGCTCTAACGGCCCTCTTTATAGCTATTGGAGTCTATACGTCTACTGTGGCGGGAATACCGTCTTTCACTTCTCTTTGATTTTTCGGAGAACTACTTTGACTTTCTCCTCTCACTTTTCCAACCGAATTTCGAGTTGTAAGTCTTTTGATTCTAGTACCGTAGACCAGGGTAGTGAAGTACCGTTTATCTACCCCTTTGTCACCTTTGTCACCGACTGAAATAAAACCCCCCGAGGTTTTAGTGACGTCTACCACTGACGTCGGTACTTTAATTTTCTGTGAATGAGGAACCTTCCTTTCAATACTGGTTGGATCTATCGTATAAGTTTTCGTCTCTGTAATGAAACGGTTGTTTACAGGCAGATCAGTTCCGATACCAAAAAGGTCACTAATACATACCTACACTCTCAACCTGACACTTCTTTCGACTCGTGTCTTCTTAACTACGAAAACTTGACACTACAACCTCTTCTGAGAACTCTCAGGGAACCTGACGTTCCTCTAGGTTGGGCAGGTAATACTTCCTCTAGTCGGGACCCACAAGTAACCTTCCTGACTACGACTTCGACTATGAGGTTATGAAACCGGTGGAGTACACTTCTCAACTGAGTAACCTTTTCTGAGACTACGACCCTCCCTAACCCCCGTCCTCCTCTTCCCCTGCTGTCTCCTACTCTACCGACCTACCGTAGTGGCTGAGTTACCTACACTCAAACCCATTTGAGACCCTCAACCACTACCTGTCCCTCCGGACCGTACGAGGTCAGGTACCCCAGCGTTTCTCAGTACTGACTCGTTGACTTGACTTACAAAAACCTCCGATGGGTTCTATGACCTCTGTCACAACGGAGGCTCTTCTCTTGATCCTTCGACCATCCCACTGGTTGACAGGGTCAAACGACTCTTGACAGGGTCAAAATCATTACTTTAAGGTACAGGGGTCTCAGGGAGATAAGTCCCGTTTGACCCTGTCAACCAGTGAGTGAACCTTCCTTCCCTCTAAACTGAAAAGTGACACAAAGGCAAGTTTGTGACACAAAAAACGACGTGACCCTCCGTACACCTTGAGGGGGGGCGGTCCTTAACTTGGTTACGGGGACATCACCTTCGTACCTTAGAATTGGTGGCCTGGTGGTCCCTACAGGAGTTTGTGAAACACCAACATGAAAATGAGACGCGGACACTATCGATTGTGAAGGGACAGGGGTCTTGTAGTTTGTTAGGGGGTTTGAGAACATTGTATTTTTCAGTGGTATTATTTGTTTCCATTTACTTCTTGACTCTTTTTTCAAGTGTATAATTACACTCCTTTTTTAATAAGATTAAAGACTTCTCGAAAATGTTTAGTTATCCTTTTCCATTTGTAGAGACAACTTTTACTCGATTTCTGTGATCGGTCTTTAAGTGTTTTCTTCTTTGTGTTTACCCGTTACAATCTTTTGTAGGGGGTTATTAATTGCCCTACTTATAAGTTTTTATTAGAAAATGGTCAAAAACGGTCAATGTAATGGTTCATCATTATTCTTTTCCTATTAACAGAATCGAGTCCGACAACATTGTTTTATAGTATCTGACCTACCGAATTCGTTGTCTCTAAATAAAACCACCAGACCTCCGACCTTCAGGTTCTAGTTCCGTGACCGTCTAAGTCAAGAACCACTCTCGGACGAACGACCGAACACCTACCGACGGAAGAGGGACGCAGGAGTGAACTACCCATCTCTTTTGAGACCACTAAGAATGGGAAAAATATTCCCGCGATTAAGGTAGTACCCCCGGGTAGGAATGTTGGAGGAGATTGGGATTAATTGGAACTTTCCAGAGTAGAGGAACATGGTAACGTAACCCTCAATCCCGAAGTTGTTTCTTAAAACCCTACTATGTTCGTAAGTCAGGCATTGATTATTTTAAGGTACCTTCTCACTTAGCTATATTAAGAACTGTCCTACATATATTCAGAATTGTTCAAAAAAAAAGTGAAAATTGGGTCATTAAAGAAAGTGTAGATCCATAGACAAAATTCCGTTATCTTGAACACACACTTTTACCTAACATTCCTACGACCAGGGAGACGACAAACGCTGTCGTTTCGGTCGTACGGTTCCAGTGACCGAAGTCCCGAAACAAAACATTCCCTTTTAAAGTTGACAGGGGTCTTGATCTCTCCGGTTACATTTCTATAGGTACAATATCAGTAGACAAAAATGTTAAATACAAAATAACTTCATATCAAATTAATGTTACGATACAATTAATGACGGAATGTCGTTTCACTATCTAAGAAAAGGTAATACCAAATAGTATCCTATATCTTATATCAAGTAACACGTCATGTCATCCTGGAACAACAAATAAGACAAATAGTCAAACGTAGACGATTAGGGTTTAAGGGTTAGGTTGGAGGGCGGAAGGTGAGGGACCCGTTGGTGTTGAGATAAGAGATATAGGGACTAAGACAAACAAAGTATGTATACAAGTAAATGCAGAATCAAATCTGTGGTATACATTTGCAATGGTATGCCGTAAACAGAGAAAGACTGAATAAAGTGAACCATACTACTAGAGATCAACGTGGGTACAACGACATTTCCGGTAATAAAACGAGAAAAGATACCGACTCATCATAGGGTAATATATGTACATGGTGTAGAAGGGATAGGTAAGTATACAACTATCTTCAAATCCAACGTAGGTATAGAGTCTTACAGGGTCGGTAGAATTACACAAAAGTATGAACAGCGTATCAAAGTTTTAGTAATTCGTTTATTTTGTATGTGTCTCTCCATATCGGGTAGTACACGGTGACAGACCCAGGGTAGAAGACAGGAGGAGGGATTTCCACCAGTGATGGTACTTAAATCACCACAAGGTGGTACGTACAACTGAAAAGGACGTTAATTTATATAAATATCCGTTATTATATAACGAAACCCCGAAGGGAGCACCGAGTCTGCCATTTCTTAGACGGACGTCACGTTCTCTGGACCCAAACTAGGGACCCACCCTTACTAGGGACCTCTTCCCTTACTACTGTGTGAGGTCGTAAGTACGGACCTCTTAGGGTACCTGTCTCTTCGGACCACCCGATGTCAGGTACTCTAACGTTTCTCAGTCTATACTGGCTGACTAATTGTGAGAGGATGACAAAATAAAAGGTACCAGAAATAAAGCGAAGTGTCTTTACGATAACTCGACGTCTTTACGAGATTGTGAACGAAAATAAAAGACGAGTCGTAATAAAACCCCTAAATAAGAACAACCATCTATATCGGAACTAATAAAAACTGACAACAAATCATATTAACATGATGGTAAATAAATAAGTATGACAACTTCACATAAATCAACAAATGTGTGAACACTTGATGTGAGTGACAACGTCACCTGTGAGACACGTTCAACGAAACACCTACATCCACTTTCAAAGAGGTCCCCTATACGGATTCTCACGTACACGATCCGGCGCCCTTCTTGTAGAAATTATCGACAAAGGTATAAAAGGAGGTTTCACTATATGGTGAACAGGTTCGTTCTCGTTTATCAAGGTTATCGGGGTGTAGGACCGGTTAGACTACCCTTCTATTGATACACCAAAATAAAACCTAAAAGGACCACTGGTCACCCCAACTCACTAAAAAGTATACACATGACCGGTTTCCCCAAAAAAGGAAAATACACTTAGTGAAAAGATATAGAGAATAGACTACGATGACCTATGAAACAGGTATGGAATGTAAAAATTTTTTAATTCTATAATTATATTAAATTTTTCATCTTTCTTTCCCTTAAGGGACCGTTATGTCATCAATCCCGAGTCACGAGAGTGACGGCCTCAGACCCAAGTCAGGAACTATTTACTTGATTCTCGAGTGGTTCGAAGTGTTGCACACGGGACGAGGTTTTCTATTTTAACGGTACATTGTAATATAACCAAAGACCACAGGTTATATACTAAACTGTAAACGGATATAACACTTTACTAGTGAAGACAGAACAATTGTACAATTGTAGTAGTGGTGTTGAATAATAGAACACTACTCTTGAAAATTCTAGGTCAGAGAATTGTTGAATGTTTATACGCTATGTCATAATAATTGATATCAGAAAGTCACAGGATAAAAAAACGGAAAAGTATGGCAAGTACCCCAAGAGTTCCGTTCTTATGACTTCACCAAACGGTAAGGGAAGAGGTCACCTGGTGTAAAACAGTCTTAAGAGGTGATACTAGGCAGGCCGAACCCACCGGGATGTGCCTCACCGAGTATCAACGTAACTCAATTTGTTCAATCTGTGCTAACTCGCTGACTTGCCTTGACTTGATATCGGTGCCACAACATGTTAGGTAGAGTACTAAATGCATCAAATATCGACCTTCAAACACGAAAAACTGAGCGAAGTGGGTAAAACGGGACAGGATGGGGGACGGAGACTGTCGGTGGTTAGAGAAGAGTCAAAGATACTCGAATCAAAGAACAAAACAAGAAACACAAAATCTAAAGTGTAATAGTCAGTGAGAAACACTGAGGTACTTGACGTCGTGCGGTCCGAAGGGACAGGTAGTGGTTGAGGACCTCAGATGGGTTTGAGTACAGGTAACTCAGCCACTACGGTAGATAGGTTGAGTAGGAGACAGTAGGGGAAGAGGAGGATGGAACTTAGAAAGGATTGTAGTCCCAGAAAAGTTTACTCCGTCGAGAAGCGTTGTCCATCGGTTTTATAACCTCAAAGTCGAAGTTGTAGTCAGGAAGGTTACTTGTGGGTCCTAACTAGAGGAAATCCTACCTGACCAACCTAGAGGAACGTCAGGTTCCCTGAGAGTTCTCAGAAGAGGTTGTGGTGTCAAGTTTTCGTAGTCAAGAAGTCACGAGACGAAAGAATTGTCAGGTTGAGAGTGTAGACATGTACTGGTGACCTTTTTGGTATGGGAACTGATTTGTCTGGAAACAACCGTTTCATTATAGAGACAAAGAGTTACATGATAGATCCAACCAGTATTGAAAGGAAGGTTCCTCATTCACAGAAAATTAAAGTACCGACGTCAGTGGTAGACGTCACTAAGACCTCGGGGGTTTTATTTCAGTCGGTGACAAAGGTGACAAAAGCGTAGATAAAGGGTACTTCACTACCCTGGCCTACGATACTAGAATCAAAAGACTTACAACTCGAAATTCGGTTGAAAAAGTGAGAGGAGAAAGTGAAAGTAGTTCTCCGAAAAATCAAGAAGAAGCGAAAGACGGAATTTCCACCACAGTAGACGTATAGACTCCAATAACTATAAAGAGGACCGTTAACTAAGGTCGAACACGAAGAAGGTCGGGTCGCAAAGAGTACTACATGAGACGTATCTTTAATTTATTCGTCCCACTGTTATATGTCGAAACTGCATGAGGAAAAGGATAAACCTTGGTCAGACAACAAGGTACAGGTCAAGAGTGACAACGATGGACTGGACGTATGTCCAAAGAGTTCTCCGTCTAGTCTACCAGATCATGAGGGTAGAGAAAGTCTTAAAAGGTGCCAAATAACATTAGGTGTGTCAGTTTCCGAAACCGTATCAGTTATTTCGTCTTTATCTACAAAAAGACCTTGAGAAAAAACTACTAGACCACTTACAACCGTTAAACTAGAGACCAAGGAGACGGAAAAGATTTTGGTCGAACTTGTAGACCTTCAAGTGCCAAGTGTATAACGACTTCGGACCGAACCTCTTAAAATTCGTAAAGAAATGATCACACACTCTACTCACGTTAACACGTCATCAAACTCGTAAGAAACAGTAACGGAAAGAAACCCTAACCTTACTTTTGACTGGAAAAGGTCAGGACACCGGTGATGACTCAAATGGTTTAAACGACTGTATAACTCACGTCGTGAAAGTCTTGTAGTAGAAAATCCTAAGTTTTATCGAATCGACCTTAAGGTAGTGGAGGCCATCGAAACAAGCATCACTATGAAAGATTCCGGGTGAACTGAAGTGTAAGGTCCTACAGACCGAGATCCACTCATTAGTGTGGTAACACTAAAGTGTATATTCACTCTAGTAAACCGTAGACAAAAAGAGACTAAAAAATCGTATTACGGGTGTTCAAAGTAAATACAACAACGTTTACTGTTCTAACGGAAGAAAAATACCGACTTATTATAGTGTCAATCTTGACCTGTACCTTGTTGTCTGACCAAGGTTTATCCTTCTCCTCATGCAGTTCCAAACAGTGGGACGAATAAATTGAATACACGTCTCATGTAGTACTCTTGGCGACCCGACCTTCTTCGTGTCGACCTTAGTCTAACGACCCTCTTTATAGTTATTGGAATCTATACGTCTACTATGGTGGAAATTCCGTCTTTCGCTTCTTGATTTCTCGGAGAACTACTTTCACTTTCTCCTCTCACTTTTTCAACCGAATTTCGAGTTGTAAGTCTTTTACTTCTAGTACCGTAGACCAGGGCAGTGAAGTGTCCTTTATCTACCCCTTTGTCACCTTTGTCACCGACTGAAATAAAACCCCCCGAGGTCTTAGAGACGTCTACCACTGACGTCGGTACTTTAATTTTCTGCGAATGAGGAACCTTCCTTTCAATACTGGTTGGATCTATCATGTAACTCTTCGTCTCTATAATGAAACGGTTGTTTCCAGACAAATCAGGTCCGATACCAAAAAGGTCACCAGTACATGTCTACACTCTCAACCTGACACTTCTTTCGACTCGTGGCTTCTTAAGTACGAAAACTTGACACCACAACCTCTTCTGAGAACTCTCAGGGAACCTGACGTTCCTCTAGGTTGGTCAGGTAGGATTTCCTCTAGTCAGGACCCACAAGTAACCTTCCTGACTACGACTTCGACTATGAGGTTATGAAACCGGTGGAGTACACTTCTCAACTGAGTAACCTTTTCTGCGACTACGACCCTCCCTAACCCCTGTCCTCCTTTTCCCCTGCTGTCTCCTACTCTATCGACCTACCGTAGTGGTTGATCTACTTGTACTCAACCACTACCTGTCCCTCCGGACCACACGACACTAAGTACCCCAGCGTTTCTCAGCCTGTGCTGACTCACTGACTTGTCTTGACTTGACTTGTAAGGTAACGTATTTATGGTGTCAAACATATAGGTAAGTATGTAGGTACCTAAGTACCCAACAAAGGTATAACACCGATAACAGTTACTACGACATTACTTGGACTCAGACGCCTATAAAGAGACTTTATCAATGAAGTAAAGTAAGTCTATTTATATCCCTTAACCCTACTGACCGAGTATGCCATCAAGATAAAATTAAATAAACTCCTTAAAGGTATAACAAAGGGTACCACCGACATGGTCTAATATCAAGATGGTTATCACGTGTTCCAGAGAAAAGAGGTGACGGAGTAGTTGTGAATGATAAAGGAGAGAAAAAACTATTATCGGTAATAATTAAAGAAAGACTGTTAGATTATAAGGATCAACAGAGTTGAGAAGAATTAGAAAACGAGAGGTATTCCTAAAACATAGTCGAACAGATTAAAGAACTTTTTGAGCCAATGTAAAACTGACCTAAACACAAATTAAATATATGATTGAACTTCTATTAGCCATAGAAATGCTATGAAATTTCATTCATACTTGTGTCACATATGGGGACAACCTAAAAGAGGATACAGAACGTTGTTTTAAATATTAAAAGATGTATTATTAAACGCGTCTAAAATGACACAAATAAGAATTCTCGGAATGTCTTAAACGACAAAATGATTATCCCAGTGAATTTGAAATGTAAAATATCAATATATCTTTGTAATATACAAAATTTCTAAAAAACAACAACAAACCAGTGACTCAGTACAGGCTGAGAAACACTGGGGTACCTGACGTCGTACGGTCCGAAGGGACAGGAAGTGGTAGAGGGTACGAGTTTGAATACGGGTGACTTAACCACTACGGTAGGTTGGTAGAGTAGGAGTCAACAGGGGGAAAGGAGGGTGGAAGTTAGAAAGGGACGTAGTCCCAGAAAGGGTCACTCAGTCGAGAAACGTAGTCCACGGGTTTCAAAGCCTCGAAGTCGAAGTCGTAGTCAAGAAGGTTACTTATAAGTCCTGACTAAAGGAACTATCAACTGACCAAACTAGAGGAACGTCAGGTTCCCTGAGAGTTTTCAGAAGGGGTTGTGGTGTCAAGTTTTCGTAGTCAAGAAGTCGCGAGTTGGAAGAAATACCAGGTTGAAAGGGTAGGCATGAAACAATATCATTTGAAAACTTGAGACTATTTTAAGAGAATGCATCTTAAAAGACCTTAAAAAAGATACATGTTTCAGTATAGAAATTTATTATTGATAAAACAAAAAAGTAAAACTTCGGTACACGGAATATAAAGGAAAAGAAAGAAAAAAAAAGACATCGTTGGACCTGTGGACTAGATTACAGATCGTCTCTACAATGACCCGTAAAAACCGAACAAGACTAAAAATTTCCCTTTCACCGAGTATAAAATAACATTAACACTCCAAACGAGATAATGAGTCCTGTTCCTATAAGAGAAAAATGACACCCAATGTTTCTACAAAACACACGGACAAAAGGATTCTCCTACAACAACTAAAAAATGGGTTTCGAAAAAGACGAAACGGAATATTAAGTTATTAAAAAGAAACATGTAAAACTCGTTTATAGTACTTCACGTGTATTAATATCGAAGAACCATGTAGGTAGAAACACAGTAGAAACATAGGAGAAACAGAGATTATTACTGAAAATAGAAAAAAAAAAAGCAAGTCAGTGCAGGCTGAGAAACGCTGGGGTACCTGACATCGGATGGTGTGAGCAGGCAGGTACCCTAAAAGGTCCGGTCTCATGACCTCACCCAACGGTAAAGGAAGAGGTCCGAAAAAAGAACTCCAGACAAAACAGACTATCATCATAGTAGTTGAAAGAGAACCAATGATAAACTTAAAAGGAAAAATAAAAGGACGTCAGAAACACAGAAATACAAAGTCCGAATCGAGAACTTGTAACGATCTATACACAGTAGGTCAGACTGGTAGACAAAGTAAATTGACAACTACTCGTTACAGACCTAAAAAAGACAGAATAAAATACCATAGACAGGACGACAAAGTCAGATCAACAGAAATAAAGATCAAGGGGAGAGGATACAACCAAACCTTTTACATATAAGTCAAGATGAGAAAATCGTAGGAAAGAATTTTAAACTGACACGTAAAATCGGAGGTGTTTCAGATGTCAATAGTGGAGAAAGAAGACTCGTTATGTTCCTGAAAAGATGTGAAAGTGAGGGGAGTAGGTGAGAGGTCGAATCCACGATAATGGTAGACTACAAAACTAAGACAGAATGAAAACTTGAGAGGTCAAATAACAGTAATAACAATAACAAAATACGTTAGTGACGGACGAGGATAATGAGGGTATGAAAGGTTAAAACAAAATATTTACAAATGAATAAATAAATAAATAAAAACCGACACAACCCAGAATCAACGACGTGCGTCCGAAAGAGATCACCACCGTTCACCCCCGATAAGGGATCAACGCCACAAACCTGGAGAGAGACGCCACCGAAGAGAACAATATCTCGTGCCAGAGGCCCGCGTCCCCGAAGTCACCCACACCGAATCAACACCGAGTCGGAATCGACGAGACGCCGAACACCCTAGAAGGACCTGGTCCCTAGCTTGGGTACAAGGGACGTAACCGTCCACCTAAGAATGGGTAACTCGGTGGTCCCTTTAGGATATAAAAAGTTGAAGAAATAGAAAAGTAGACCATAAAAGAAACACCCAAATTAAAAGAAGAAGGACTCCATAGAAAAAATCATCAAGAAAGTCTTTCCTGACAATTATTATTTGTACGATGGTAAAAAGACCTTTTTCTTCAGAAATGAAAGACGGTTGAAGGTTTACTATTAAATTGTCGGATCAATTTGAAAAGGGTGTAGGAAGGCTTGAATTGGAAGTACACGAAGAAGATCTGAGGTCCCAGACGTGGAGATACGGGACCTCTGCGTCATAACCCCTCCATTACACGGGTCCTCGTTGGGAACTGTTAATTCCTGGTCACATCCCACAAAATCTTTATAGAGGTAAAAGAACTGGGTTCTTTCCCTATCAAGACTTCATACACAGAATGGGAAACAGAATCTGAAAGGAGTTCCCTAATTCGAGTCAACGGGTACACCATTGACCGAATCATTTGTAGACAATAACCGAAGGGAGGTAAAGAGCACAAGGGTGAACGGACGGTCTCAAAAGACGAGAGGGTTTATGTAATGGACGTGATTTAAGAGTCCCGGACGAAACCCCACTCCACCCCACCCCACCGTAAGTTCAATTCCGTGACGGGAACCCTTAGATGTGACTTCCTATAAAAGAGTCGTGAGTTGTAAAATAAGTAAATAAACCGACACGGTTAGAATCAAGTCATACACCCTAGAATTCAACGTCGTACACCCTAGATCAAGAGACTGGTCCCTAACTTGGAAGCGAGGGACGTTATCCTCGTCCCTCAGAATCGGCGACCTTGGTGGTCTCTCCAGGGAGTCGTGAAGGGAAACCTAGAAGAGGTTAATAAAAAACGGAGGAATAGAGAAACTTGTTAAAGAAGTTGAAATAGAAAGACGGTTAAAAAGAAGGTTTTACAGACCACAAACATAAACTTAAAAAATTTAATTAACTGATAAACGTAAAGATTTTCAGGAAATAGTTTAGAAGGACGAAAAAAGAGTACCACAGAATAAAAAGACAAAAGTCAAGAACGAGAAATACTACTAACCTTTGTGAGAATAAAAAAGGAGAGAGAGACTAGTAAATTAATAGACTTCAAGAACCCCTAGATTAGGACGAAAACTAACAATCCCGAAGAAAAACAGGTACTATCTAACACAAGGGTTCACAACATTTTAAACACTAAAACTTAAGTAGGAGATCTCTCGAAATAGACACTTATAATACACACCGGACTCTTCTTCCAAATAGAAAAATCTATATAAACACAAACAAAGATGGTTCTGAGTGTATACACAGTCAAAGAGTCAAGACCTCAAGGACCTGGTACAGTACAGTCAGAATTGAACTTTAGACGTCCTGACACCCGGGTACCGATGTTTAAGATTTCTCTGAATTAAAAGGGTGGTGGTTGGTTGTGTCTACCTCTGTCTGTTTAAGGAATAGAAAATACAACCACCGACCTAAAGAAAAAAGGATACATGCGAAGCCTTCCATCAAGGGAAGGTCCCAAAGTCGGTCCCAGAACAAGGTTGAAAGACGGACTCGGTCTGGGCTTCGGAGTAAAGGACAAGAGTACTCCGAACCGGAACTCCACGGGGCCGAGTGGTCGGAATACCTGAACTCGACAAAGGACACCTAAGCTCAGGGAAAAGGAGAAACTAGGAACCTCCATCAGTAGTAGAAGGAGGGTCAAACCGACACGTAAATTTCTTGTAAACAACATAAACTGTGCTGTAAAGTTCTACAAAACGTCCCTTACCTAAACGTCCAGTAGATCGACTTTTGTTTAACCTTGACCTTCAGGAACTCTCGGGAAAGACGACACGACACGATTAAGACGAAGAAGATGGTAAAGAAGGGACCCTCGGAAGTAGAAGGAGAGGACCCACCCTTTCCCCACCACCTCACACTCCACACGTACACCCCTCCTCCTCCAACGTCTGTCTACCAAAGGGTCTGAGAATCTCAGCCACGGCACCGGACTCTTCGCCACCCACCCGAAGGAGTGACTCTACGGAGAATCCGACGGACAACGTCTCGGACCCCAGGGTCGTACTCTCCGGGCACGAGGAGGTAAAATAACCGATGGAGAAGTTCGTTCTTAATTAAATCGTGCACTAACTTTTGATCCGAGTCCCCTTAACCTCAAACCCTTCTTCTTAACCACACACAGACATACACCATACATACACCACACGCACACAAACATACACCTCATACACACCACGCACACACACACACTATGTATACATCATACACACAACACACACACACACACTTACACGACGCACATATACACACCTATATATGTACATGGCAAGTCAAGTCAAGTCAGTGAGCTAGCACAGGCTGAGAAGCGCTGGGGTACCTGACGTCGTGCGGTCCGGAGGGACAGGTAGTGGGTGAGGACCTCAAATGGGTGTGAGTAAGTCAGCCTCTACGGTAGGTTGGTAGAGTAGAAGACAGTAGGGGAAGAGGAGGACGGGAGTTAGAAAGAGTCGCAGTCCCAAAAAAGTTTACTCAGTCGGAAAGCGTAGTCCACCGGTTTCATAACCTCAAAGTCGAAGTTGTAGTCAGGAAGGTTACTTGTGGGTCCTGACTAAAGGAAATCCTACCTGACCAACCTAGAGGAACGTCAGGTTCCCTGAGACATACACATACATACATACATCACACACACATCTATACATGATACACACACACCACGCATACAACACATACACTACACACACACATACCAGTCCCTCCTCAGTCCCGTGGTCCACCCAAACCTTCGTAGAAACCCTTCTCCTGTCGGAGGTTGGTAGGTCGGTAGTAGAGTCTTTCCGGTCCTGGTCACTGGTCCGGGGAATGGACATTTCGTAGGTAAGAGACAGGCCCTGGGTCGGACCACCGAGAGCACCCCCGGCCCTGGACTAGAGAGTATGAAACGCCCCGTCCTTCGTAGTCGAGAGAGGAAGGAGATTTGTGTCAACGAGTCGACCGAGTCCACCTCCACAAAGAGGTTTGAGCGGACCTCAGACCGGGACCTCTAGCCTAGGTCTTCGAGACAACGAGACCGGACCCAAGGAGGGGTCGGACCCGGCCGGACAGACCCTGTCGGTCGGAGGGACCAGGAGGCCAAACACCCCACGACGGATACCTTCCTAGTCCCGAACACACCCCCGGGACCTCCCGGTCCGCCGAGTAACCCCGTCTCCGATACTCCGGAGGGTGGTTTGACAAGTTTCGGAATAGCGGAGCTTCCACAAAGATCATGGTAAAGGCAGGTAACAAAGGAGACCGAGTAATCCTCCTCCGGACAGAGGACAACACCGACGAGTGTCGATGACACCACCCTTTTCTCCCCCCGCCCGCCCGACTGGCGTCTGCAGTGCTAAACCCGAAATAGAGGGGAGTCGGTGTCCCACAGGCGCCGGGCCCCTAGTGAGTGGTCGTTCTGACAGGTTTCGGCGTCTTCAAGGACCTCTCGTACCGGATCCCGACCGACGTCGTGACACCTCCGACTCGAAGGAACCTCTGTGGACGTGGGGGAAGGAGTCCCCTTCCATGCCCTAAACCCTCCTCCCAACCGAGTGACACCTTACTCTACGTCCTGACTGGGGGGTGGGGGACGGGACCCCTGGACCCCAAGAGGAAGGCTCCTGATCACACGGGCTCACTAAGTGTCGGTTCCCGGGAGGATTACGGCAGAAGAGGTGGACGGAGACCCCCAAGACACTGACGAAGATGAGGACGGACCCGAAATGACGAACACCACGAACTGGTCTGTCCTTCTCTGTTCGGGATGGGAGTGGAGACCCATTGAAGGCCTTCGTCGGACTACATGGACACACATACCGACTCTGGTTCCGAACCGGTATAACCTGTAGTCTCACAAGGAAGGGGTCTTCTTAATATACACCTACCCCAAACGGAGATGGAACAAACCAGTCTACCCTGTCACCCACCCTTTCCTGGGGGGTGGGAACGGGGAGGGACGGGTCCCTTACAGTCTACTGTCTTTTCACAACGAGTCAACACAAGTTGAGAGACACTGGAGTACCTGACATCGGGTGGTCCGAGGAGACAGGTGCCCTAACAGGTCCGTTCTTATGGTCTCAACGGTAAAGGAAGAGGTCCCCTAGAAGGACTGGGCCCAACCTAGGGACCCAGTCCTTCCTAGACGGGTGTAACGTCCGTCTGAGAAATGGTAGACTCGGTAATCCCTTCCGGTTTACTCTCTGCGACTTGAATTAAATCGACGAAAAGGTCTCCTCTGGTGACACCGACCTCGAGACTCCCTGCGTCCCACACGAGTCGGTCCGTTCTAGTCACCAGGGAAAGAACCTCTCCCCCTCAGTGTGGAGTCCCTTGGACGGGTGGCGGGTCCCGACGACCTGAGGACAGGTGAATGGTCTAGTTGAGTCGTCTGAAAAGGACTTGTGGAGGACCCACGACCCGTAACACGATCCACGACCCCATCCCTACTCTCTCCCTCAAGCACATGGAACACCTACGGATGCACACACGATTCACCGAAGTCAGCATAGACTGAGAAACGTCGAGGTACCTGACATCGGACGGTCCGAGGAGACAGGTACTCCTAAGAGGTCCGTTCTTATGACCTCACCCGACGGTACGGCAGGAGATCCCCTAGAAGGGTTGGGTCCCTACCTTGGTACAGAGAATACAGAGGACGCGACCACCCAAGTAATGATGATCGTGGTGGACCCTTCGGGTGGAACACCCACTGACGGGTCGTTCAGACCAAGGACTTCCAAGAACTTCGGACCACGGACACCATCGTTACCTTCACACTCTGTCAAGGAGAAGAGGTCAAAGGACGGTTCACACCTTCCTACTCCTCCTCCTCCCTTACTCGACGAGGGACGAGACTCGACGACTTCCTAGTCCCTTACTATCCCCAGTCCGACCGTCCCCCGCTCCCTCCCGTTCCGTCTCGAAAGGAGAGGCACACGAGTCCCTGGGAACAAACCCCTTCCTACGGACCGCAAGACTGGGTCACTAATAATGAGAACCCGGACTGGACCCCCTGGTCGCCAGGTACAAATCCAGAACGGGTCACCGAGTCGACATTTCTTAGGTGGACGTCACGTCCTCTACGGCCAAGCTAGGGACCCACCCCTTCTAGGGGACCTCCTCCTTTACCGATAGGTCAGGTTATAAGAACGGACCTCTTAAAATACTTGTCTCCTTCGACCATCCGATATCAGGTGCCCCAGGGTTTCTCAACCTGTGTTGACATCGTTGACTCGTGTCAGATACAAATTCCCCCTTTACTCCCAGTAAGAAAAGAGAACGAATTTTTTAAGAGGTGTGTAGTGCACACCGGTCATCGTGTCTAGTCGTCGGCGAGTGGAGAGGGAGAAGCGGCGTCTACAAAGGGTGGTCCGAGCGCTCCGACGACGAACGACACCGGGAGTGAAACGGTCCATCCAGGGTGCCACGGCGGTGAGAAGTTAAGACGGAGCCCGGTAACCCTTGGAGGGGGACGGTCCCCAGTCGTCCACACAGATCTCGTGTGGACACACAAATCGGGATGCAAGCCGAGGACAACCCCGACACCTCAGTGACCCACGGACCAATTAAAGAGAAGACGTCTCGGGTGACGAGGACTACACGCAAAGAGTTCCTCAACCACGGACGTTCACAGAAGAGACCAACCCCTTAATTCTTCGTGGTCCCGATGTGTCCTGTCAGGAAATCCTACCCCTACCTCCTACCCCCTTTTCCTTGGGTTCTGAACCCATCTAATAATCAAAAACTTACCTACCACCCCGAGTAAATAAACACGTCGGCATGTAGGGTATCATCGCTACTTCTTCGGCTCCCAGTCTCTCCTTTTTGTTGACGAGATTTCAGAGTATCTTGGTTCTAGTCTCCAGTCAAGAGGACCCAGAGTCCGGTCGAGAGGAGGTGACATCTGTACGGAAAGAGGGGAGTGACTCTACGACTCAGATACTTACCGTTTTCCCTGGGAAAAGACTAGGACCAGAGTGGGAGCAGAGGTGAATCTAATGATCCAGTTGTCGTAGGTTGGGCGACGGGTGTCCCCGTCTACATAAAAACAATGAGGAGACGTAGAAGGACAATTGACATTGGGATTGGGATCATCCTCCCAGGACCCGGTCTCCTCCGTCTTTTGAACCACTAACTGACGACACTAAAGGATGGACGATTGTGTATGTGTATGCGTGCATGTGACACTCCACTTCAACCGTTCACAGTCGTATACTGGAACGTCCCCAATTGTAAAGTTTCCAAGATACGTGTGACTAGATAACTAGAAGAATCTTAAATTATATAAGTCTTATATGGTCATCTAATTTCCTGTGAGTAATGTTAGATAAATGTGTAGCCTTTTGACCTTTTACAATCTTGAATATGGTTTAAGTAAAGTTACGTTCCATGTTATGTCGGGTGGTTTTTAGTACAAAACCTTCATACTGTAATATTTAAGAAGTATTATACAACTCTTTATTTGTCCAATATTCAGGAAACAAGTCAGTCAAACGACTGTTTAAACGTTTTTTTGACAGTAACAAAAATGTGTCATTCTATCTTTATTTTCCGTTTGTGATTTTACAGTTGAGATCAATGACGACTTACAACCAACGTCTACTAAAATTGAAGGAAAAAATAAGAAGAAGTTATAAAAGGTTTAAAAGAGATTCCTCGTACGCCATATGTGCAGTTTAGTAGACAGTAATTTTGTTTAGCTAAAGGACTTTTCGTCAAGAAGGTAATAACCCCTCAGGGCCCAGTAAGAACCCCCGACTTTCGTTGTCAAGATCGCAGTAAATTTTACCTTTCAGGAAGGGACATCGGACTAAAGACTGTCGACGTCGGAGTAAAGAGGACCCGACGTCATCAAACTCGACCACCATGGACGACATGAGTGCACACCGGAAAGAGAGGTCCCCGGGAAACACCTCTTCCACGAGGACCGTTCAGTAGCTACCGGGCCACGTCGGAGAAACCTCGACTGAAGTAGTTGTGGAAACTACTCTCGTACATGTCGAAACGCCCTCTGACATCAATGGAGGACCGTCCCCTAACGTTCTGTGTGAGGAAAAGTTAGCATCCACTCAGGAACGGGATTACCCTCCTTAAGTCTCGTTCCCCCACCCGTCCTCACCCCCGTCAGATCGAGTCGGAACCGTCCACTCCCACAGCCCAACCCACCACTCCAAAGAGTAAGAATGGTGTCACGATTCGGTTCTAGTACCACCCCTTGCCGGAGAGGTGCTGAATCCCTAAGGGAACTGAAGAGGGACCCAGACAAGGACACCTTCGGAGCACCTACCTCTCAGAAGCACGAAGAGGTCACAAACTCAGGTAACGAGACCCAGGTCCATTGTGAGACCTTCGGGACTTCGTAGTTCTCTTTACTACTGGGTCTTTCACCAAACGTTATCGGGCTCGTACATCTTTTCCCTTCCTTCCCACGGATAAGGTCGACCTCCAGTCTCATAGTCGACTACACCTTGTAATGGACGCAAGGACCGTTTCCCAACTACGGTCCGGGTACAATAGAGACGAGGGGACTCCGTCGAGACTCTACACCCCTCGCCCGTCAACGGAGCCAAAGTGCGTACTTCTCAACTTCGGGTTCCTCCAACTACTAGGAGGGTTCCCGACTGTCCATTCTATCGCTCTCGACCTAAAACTAGGACCCGAACAGTCCTTCTTTCTGGAACGAGTACATAATTCCTCTCTCCCCTGACAGACCCCGACCCTCACCCCGGTCTCCGTCGCTACCTTATAACGTCAAACTACTCGAAGTGTGAGATTGTCAAGTGCTCTACACACACCATACACTCTCCCTAGTACACTTTGGGTCGTTTCCGTCTCAGGAATCGACACCGCCCCGACCCGTCCACCTCTCCCTCTACCGTCATCTGCATGGGTGTGACAGTGTCGTTTTAAAGACACCGTTAACAATATTCCTGTCACTCCTTCTGAAATGTACCTCCCCACCCCCACCCCCCACCCCCGTGACGTTACCCCCAAAATGTCATCTCCTTTCTTATATTGTTCCTACTCACCCCTAAATATCGGTTCCTCGGTCCACACCCACCGACCTATCTTTAAAAATTTTTATAAATAAATGTAATGAATAAATAAGTCGCCGCAACCTAGAATCGACACCGGACACTCCAGAAGTGACACCACATGTCTAAAGAGAGTTCAATACCGTGAGTCCGAATCAACGAAGTACCACACACCCTAGAATCAAGGGACTAGTCCCCAGTTTGGGTACAGGGGAGGTAACCTTTCACCTAAAAATTGGTGACCTTCCCTTCAGGGTCCTGTCCTTTAATGGTTCTCCTTTGTAGTCCCCAGAACCCCTCAGACCGATTTGGTCGAACTGTCCCAAGAACGACTACCGTCCGGTCCCACTACGTTACACGTCTCACCCAATACTCCTTATATTAACCTATAACTCCCGTCCCCTAAGAACGATTTGATTGGATGTTCTAAGAACGATTTTAACCTGGTTCATCCGGTCCCTATCTCAGATCCATCTCTGGATTGGTTCGTCTTCCGAGTCTTTTCGGACTGAGTCCACACCAGTTCCTCTGAACCAGTTCCTCTCGTAGAACCAGTTATGGGTCTGGAGTATGCTCTACGTCCGAGTCCCGAGAGCACCACAATTGAGGTAGTCGACCCTGCTGTCGACGTCGTGGAGACACACGGTCGTGACCCGTTCCGAACCGAACCGACGACTCACTTGACTGTCGACCGGAATCGAGACCCGAGAGGACGAAGTAAAAAAATTTAATTAATTAAAAACCGACATGATGGGACGTACAGTCGAAGGAGCCGTCGAGTCTACCATTTTCTCTGATCCAAACTAGGGACCCAACCCTTCTAGGGGACCTCTTCCCACTGACGTGAGTACTTTAATTTTCTACGAGGAACCTTCCTTTCGATACCGTTTGGATCTGTCATATAATGTTTCGTCTCTGTAGTGAAACGGCTGGTTCCAGGTAAATCACTTTCGATACTGAAAAGGTCATCAGTACATACCTACACTCTCAACCTGGATTTCTACCGACTCGTGGTTTTTTGACTACGAAAACTTGAGACCACGACCTCTTCTGAGAACTCTCAGGGAACCTGACGTTTCTCTAGTTCGTTCAGTTAGGATTTCCTTTAGTTGGCACTTATAAGTAACCTTCCTGACTACGGCTTCTACTTCGCGGTTATGAAACTGGTGGACTACGGTTCTCGGTTGAGAAAGCTTTTCTGGGACTAGGACTCTTTCTAACTCCCTTCCTCTTCTTTTCCGACTATCTCCTACTCTACCAACCTACCGTAGTGGCTGAGTTACCTGTACTCAAACTCGTTCGAGACCCTCTGTCACTCCCTGTCCCTTCGTACCGTACGACATCAGGTACCCGAGTGTCTCTTAGCCTGTACTGAATCGCCGACTTTTTGTTGTCGGTCCCTAACTTGGGAGTGGGGGACGTCACCTTCCCGTCTCACGGTCGGCGACCTGGTAGTCCCTACAGGGTACCCAAGAGGACGAAGAGACCGACGGGGGAACCCGGGACGGAGACGACCTTTTGGATAGGGTCATACCGAAGTCACCAGACTTGAAGTGACCTTACGGTAAAAGGGATGACGAGGCACTTAGGGAGTTCCCGTTCCTGACCTAGTGTGAGTAGAAAAAAAGAAATCGAGGTACCCCAGAGACAGTTGTGGTTTCCCCCCCCACCACCACGTGTTTCGCACCAAGAGATAACATATGTTCTCGTCCAAAGTCCTTGTCGTTCCATACGTTCCTGAACCCCTCCCCAAACGAACCTGTCTGTCCTGTCCCTTCCACAGGGCACATCACCCCTGTCGTCCTCGTGTCCCCTGTCAGACTTTCCCCATTCAAACCACGGTACGTCGGACCCCCCCCCCAGTCACACCACCCTCGACACCAGGGGTAGTCCGAGTGGACCTCCGACCAATTTTGTACAATAACCCCAGAAGGTCGGAACCGGGTCCCACAGATACGGTGACCTAGGTCTCACACCGAACTCTATAAGTGGGGATCGTTCAAGGGCCGATGAGGACCCTCAAACCCCGGGTTGAAACTCTTCGTGTCCGGACCTCTTCTCCCCCCCACGTTCTACCCCACCATACCCCTTGACTACCCCGACCTTGAACGACATACTACCTCCTCAAACAAAGAGTTAAGTCGTCCGTTACTCCCCGATTACGTCTCAGAGGCGTCCCTCCCGGTCCTCCTTTAGTCAAGAATCGGTTCTACCAGGACCTTCCCTCTCTCCGTCCTCCGTCCCACTGGAACCGGCGCCAGTGGTCCGTCGACCACTCCTGACCTGCGCAGGGATCCCGTACTGCTTAACTCCTTCAGTAGGACCTGCGACTTCAGACTCGTGGATGGAACGAAGTCTCCGTCGTCGTCTCTCTTTTGTGGGACAGTCGAAGGGACCCTTCGACTTCCGGGTCCAGGAAGGAGGAGTTCACCAGGGTCACAAATAGAGTCACCTAAAGAGGTCGAACTTTCAGTGCCACGTGAACAAAATAAAATTTCACAAGTACACACTCTACCATGTCGTAAACAGAAAGAGATAGACGGATTAAAGTGATCATGTCACGGGAAGTCAAGGTGGGTACAACAGCATTTACGTGACACTCGTGAACCCCTGAACAGAGAGTTCCAGTTTCATTGCGACTGGAGGGAAGGTACGTCCACCACAGTCTTCAGACCGGAGAGACCGGTGGGAAGAAACCCAAAGTCCCCGGTCCTCCTTACCTGCCCGACTCAATCCTGACAACGGCGCCGGTCGTGTTCGTTCTCAGCGTGGACGTGTCCCTCTCTTGCCTCGCAGGGGCGATTCTTTTATTCTCTCTCTGTTTTCTACCCCAACTCTCCTAGTCTGGTTTTACCGACTATGGAACGAAATAACACGACGTCATATATATCCTATTTTATGCACTAAAGACTGGAAATGTTCTAACAAAAAGTAGAGGTCTATGTTAGTGGTCTGGGCATGGTAACATATGTCTAGTGTTATTCGATTAGATAGAAGATACTGTACAACGGCTTTGGTTTGTAGAACCTCGGAATTCCCGATATTTTTAAGAACTCCCACCGCCCTGTCCCTCGAATCCGTGTACAGGATCCCGAGACGTATTGCGGCTCGTCGAGGGTTCTGAATTGGGAAGTGCCCGTCAGGGGGCGTTGACATTAAGTCTCTATGGGAGAGACACAAGAAGAAAAGAAAATAGTTGAACGAGAACAACGGACAGTCAAAAGACCTTCCATTAACCGGATTCGGTCCGATACTTAGTTAGTGTAAAGTTACATCTAAACAAATTAAGAGTGGGGTCTAACACGACGATAATATATTGCGACCTCTTTAGCCCGTCGATGAAACAGACAAAACCTACCACTCCCACCCTACAACCGTCCTGTGCCCATTAGACTCCTTGACCCGACCCATCCCACCCGACCGTACTGACGAGGTCCCTTCTCCCCCGCGGCCCAGTCCCCTTCCCTGGACCCTCGGGACCTCCGACGGGAAGTCAGGACGTCCGTGTCGATACGGGAGGGGGTGCGGACACGAGGTAACAAGAGGTTACTGTAGGACAAAGGAGTGAAGTTTAGCGTTTAAGGGCAAGGAGAGGACACCTGGAACAGGTGTAGGACCCATTTCACAAACACAGACTCGTACGTCCCGGTGGACCACGTTTCCCCTCCGAGAAACTGGACCACGACCGAGGGCCGGTCATCCGAGGTAGGTCCCTGAGTCGAGGATCGACCGGTCGTATCCCTGGACCCTCTCTAGAACCCTCAGGACCACCGGGGGTGCGACCCTAGACCGAGGGTCTCGTCGGGGTTCTCGGTACCTGTTGGATGTGACAAGACTCGCTCGAGGGTCGGACTCTGAGGACAGAGATGGAGTCCCGCAGCACCGGTCCAGTCTAGTTAGTGACACACGTCGAAATCCGACTACAGGTGGACGTAGTCTCATCGTCCCACCTCCTGCCTCACAAACAATCTCTACGCTAGTCACTCAGGGTGTGAACCTTCCGTCTCTGTCGTGAGCCCAACTTGAGCCGAAGGACCCCACGAGGAGTGAGTGGATCTCCTCCAGAACGAAGGAGTGAATCTAGGAGTCAGAGACTCAAGTTCTCCGGTCTTTCCTCTGCCCCTCGAAGGGACCGAGCGGGTGCTCTACCTATGGAACGGGAGGGAGACCGTTCGTGTCCTTCACGTCTGTAGGACCAGACGTCCCACACCCTCACAAGGGGCCGTGACCCGAGCGACCGCCAAAGATTACCGACGGGTAGTAGTCCCAGGAAGGGTTCAAGACGGTCCTCTCATCCTCCGTTTATTTCTTGTCCTGACTACCACCCAAGAGGGGACGTAATCGCCAAGTGTTGGGACTCGTGAGTCTACGAGGTAATTCTTCAAACACACTGTTTCCCTCCAAACCTGAACCTCAGTCTTTCGGGCAACGCCAATCACCATATTCGATCATCAAGAGTTGGACCCACTAAAAGGGGGGTCTCCTGTACCTCAGATCTCCGTAAACCCCAACAGTGTTGACCCCCACCTGCGATCACCGTAGACTGCCCGTCCTCGGTTCCTACGACGATTACTGGATGTACGTGTCTCACCGGGGATGTCGTTTCTTCATAGACCGGGGCACAGTTGTCGTGGCTCCACCTCTTTTGGACAACATATGAACCCGGAGTCAGAGAGGTAGACATTTTACCTCAGTCAGATCCGGTTACAAAACCTTGACTCAGTTTTTGATACCCAGTATTTTACTTATAATAACAACAGAGGTCGTAATTTTTTTTAATTTGTCTTTTCTAATCTTCTGAAGACTTTAATGGTCTCGAGTACCGAGACCATTCCCCTCCCCACAGCACCCTTTACACACACACGCGTGTGACCTAGTACTTCAGTAACCACAAAAATGAGGTGAAAGACCCGTTCTTGAAAAATTTTTAAATAAAAGAGTCTGTCATTTCTTAGACGGACGTTTCGTCCACTGGGTCCAAACTAGGGACCCAGTTCTTTCTACGGGACCTCTTCCCTTACCGTTGGGTGAGGTCATAAGAACGGACCTCTTACGGTGCCTGTCTCCTCGGACCACCCGATGTCAGGTACCCCAACGTTTACTCAACCTGTTCTGGCTCGCTGATTATGAAAGTGCAAAAAACTTAATGTTGCGACACAAATAATGACGACATGTTGTTTCACTGAGTCAATATGTACGTATATATATGTGTGTGTATGTGTAAGAAAAGTATAAGAAAAGGTAATACAAATAGTATCCTATAACTTATATCAAGGGACACGATATGTCATCCTGGAACGACAAATACGTAGGACCCTTAGGGTCTGAAGGTCAGGTCGGAAGAGGGGGGAGGGGAACGGTTAGCGGTCAGAGAAGAGATACAGGAACTAAGACAAAGCATCCATACAAGTAGATACAGTATAAAGTCTAAGGGGCATATTCACTCGAGTATACCATAAACAGACAGAGAAGGACTGAATAAAGTGAATCATACTATTAGAGATCCGGGTCGGTGCAACTCCGTTTACCGTAACATAAGCAAAAGTACCGACTCATCATAAGGCAACACACGCACATAGTGAGGAGGAATGGGTAAGGAGAGACAACCATCTGTGAGTCCAACGAAGGTACAGAACCAATAACATTTGCCACGACAACACTTGTATCCCTGCGTACATAGAAAAACTTGATGTCAAAATAGACCTATACACGGATGCCCACCGTAGTGACCTAGTATACCTTTGAGATAAAACTTAAAAAACTCATTAACGGTATGATAAAAGGTATCATCAACGTGGTTAAATGTTAGGGTGGTTGTCACATCCTCCCAAGGGAAAGATTCTCTGGTAAAATTTATTGTGTAGGGTCTCCAGTACAGTGGTTATTGAGTGTACCACCGAAACTTAAGTGACGAAATGTTACATAAACTGAGTACGAATTAAAATAGAAATATGTAACTAACATTCGAGGGTCTTCCTTCCTCAGTCCTAAAATGTAAAAGGAATACCGTTGGGTGAGGTCATAAGAACGGACCTCTTGGGGTACCTACCTCTTCGGACCACCCGATGTCAGGTGCCCCAGTGTTTCTCAGCCTGTGCTGACTCGCTGAAGTGAAATTTCCTTACCTGATAATCTCCCGGAGTATATGTCTTCCGTGAGTTATTTATAAAGATCTACATACCTTTCTACTCACTCGTATACTCTAAACCCCCCTCTAAAGACAACGGGTAAACAATTGAGAAACCCCCCCTCAAAGGGTGACTCTATTCTAATGTCTCTACTACCAATATTTATTTACGTAAGTGTAAAAAATCCACTATTAACGATGGGACAAATTTATTAAGAAAAGAAAAAGTCCCCTGAAGGTTCGACCATCTTCTCACCCAGAGAGACACATGGAGCCCCTTAAAAAACTGTAGGTACACAAACAGTTGCCATGACACGACGTCCCCCCGGTCGTCATTCAGCCTCGGGTCTTTCAAGTTTAATCTTCTCCGGGACCCTTAAGGGGAACACGAGCGGGAGTAAAAAGTCTGTTTCCTCACCCCGGGTCTCTCTCTTTCATGTACACGGGCCTCCTCCACTCTTCCCAGCCACTCTCACCCCTTAGGACTAAGGTTCTGGTCCGAGAGTCGAAGACGTACCGTCAGACTTGGGACGTCTTGTCCCAGTCCAACTACCCACCTCCCTGAGGGTCTTTTACCGGGGAAGGACTCGAGGAGGACAGAGGGGTCACAGAGGTACGGGATACGGTGGTCTCCCGACATGGACCTGTGGCTCCGACCCATGGTGTTCGACTGGTCGCTCAGAATACCGAAACACCGGTCCTAGCTGTCGTCGCCCTTGAAGGTTTAGGACGACAGCCTGTCTGTGAAGTTGTTCTGGACACCCGACACGCCACTGAAATTGTAGAAGCGGCTTCTACTGAAGTCCTGAGTTCTTCCATTCTAAAAGACCCTGTCGTAAGGGGCTCCCGCACCAACACAATGGGACGAGTGGTTGGATGTGACCCTGAGGAGGGGACCACGAGATGGAAGGGACTCAGGAGTGGAGTTAAATAGAGTACTTGAAATAGAGAATCGTAAGGCGGAGTTCCGGATCTAGGCAGGAGTTTAGTCTAGAACCCCTAGGAGTCTGGACTGAACCAAGTTGAAACTTAAGGGGTGTACCATCTACAAACTATTTACGACCTACTAGACTTGTCCTGGAGGACACGGTGACACTACCTTGAAGCGTGTACTTTAGATATTTTCCACCAGGAGACGTGACGGGTTCTCCGGTCAAATACACATGTACACGTGCACACACACACACGTACACATACAAGTACTCTTTATCCTTCATATTACTATACCTGATACACTTTTGGCGACGATTAGGAGTAAAAAGAAGACTTTTAAAGTTAATGTATTTGTAAATACACCCGATGGGACCACCGAGTCTTTTCTTAGGACCACCATTTCTAGGACGGTCGGTCACGTTCTCTGTACCCAAACTAGGGACCCAACCCTTCTAGGGGACGTCCTCCTTTACCGTTGGGTGAGGTCATAAGAACGGACCTTTTAAGGGTTCGTGTCTCCTCGGGTGACATCACCCAATGTTAGGTACCCCAGTGTTTCTCAGCCTGTACTAACTCATTGATTTATTGTAGTTTTGGGGACGACGTCTCCGGATACAAGTTTACATTTGTTTCGACTAAGTCCACGGATGTCTGGACCTCAAAAGTGGGTCGTCAGGGTCCAGAGTACTGGTACCGAGGTAGGAGGACTTGGAAAGAGATGTCCTTGGGACTGGAGTCTGGGGATGCTGAAACGTTTGAGGACCCGGGACTCGTCACTCCTCGTCGCCACGGGTGCCCACAGGGGAGGGTCGTCGAGGACGTTGTAGAGGAGACTCGACGTCTTCCACCCAGTAGATCCGACCCGCACTAGACCCACCAAGCCCCGAAATCCTCAGTTCTCCGTTTTACTCCAGGGTAGGGTCCAGGAGGTAGGACCCCTCCTGTCCCAGGTGCAACCTCCCAGGGAGACCAACGAGACACAGGGCACGCGACGAAAGGAGACCTTTTGGTTGACACCAATCTCAACCCGACTGGGATTAGAACAATTATTATGACAGGACCCGGACCTTGAGATCTCTACCCGGACCAGGTTACTCAGTCATGTCGTTCAATAATATGAAAGGACAAAATGTAAGGTTGCGGGGGAGTCGGGGTCTATAGGGGTAACAGTGGACGATGGACAGACTTTAAGACGACACCTTTTGGTAAATTTTTTTATAAATAAAACCCCGCGAGACCCAGTAACAACGAAACGCCCCCGAAAAAGACCAACGCCAGGGACCGGATAAGTGACACCCCCGAGGAGACCAACGTCTCGTACCCGAGATCCCGCACGTCCGACGTCGTCGACGCCGAGCGTCCGAATCGACGAGGCCGGTCCTTAGCTTGGGCGCAGGAGACGTAACGTCCACCTAAGAATAAGTAACACGGTGGTTCCTTCGGATCTTTTGGTAATGAAAAATTCCCGGGCTATTGACCAACAATATTTCGTGTTTGTCCCCCGTTCCGGGGCTTCAGAGTGATTATTAGTCGTCCCTCCCCCAATGAAATGTAAACCCACCCCCTCCCCTCTGCAACGCCCCTCCCCTCCCCGTCCCGGACGATGGTCGGTGGTCGAACCTACAACAGTTTCAAAGGACTCCGACCTCACCGACTGAGAGAGTTTGGGTCACTAAATGTCGATACCTATATATAAGAATGTCATGTCCTCCGGTCTTCCGACTTAAACCAAAGTTCCACAGACGTCTCGACCCAGGGAGGCCTCCAGATCCCCTCTCTGGGGGAGAGAGAAGGTCCAGGAACCCGCACCCCGAGGAACCGAACACCGGGGTAGGGAAGTGAGCGAGGGAGGCACCAGTGCACCGAAGGAACAGGTGCACGAAGGTAGGCTCAGAGTCGAGGCCACCACTGAGACGGGTAGAGAGGGGGTCAAGAATCGTCGAGGAAGGGGAGGTCCCAATGGGAAATACTAGGGTGAACACCTCTTCCCCAGGTCCACCCTCACTCGACGTCCTGCGTGGAACGGAGGCGAAAGACATCCACCTCTGTTCTACCAGAGACACGAAGACACACCCCCCACAACCCTCCTACTACGAAATCCACCCTTTCTGGAGGGAGTTACCTCCTGGAGGAGAAGAGTCCCCAGTCCGACGGTCCCGACTCCCTCCTCCCTCGTCATACCGAGGCCCCACGCCGACCCGAGAACAGTTGTACGTCACAGGACTTGTCCGACGCGAGTCTCTGAGGTGGCGACAGACCCCTAACTCTAGGAACATTCAGTCAAAGGGCCTTTCACCTCCAAACACTCGTCCCTCACCGAGAGTCCCACACTCTCTCCGTCCCGACACGTCCCCCTCTTCGACTTACGACACATCAAGGTTAGTTCCGGAGTCGACCGGGAAGTTCCTCAAGACTTTCGACCCACCGGGGGACCCCGCTCCGCCGGGTGTGACTGGTCAGTCAGTGACCCACCTCCGACGGAGACCTGCTCCTCCGTCCTGTCGAGGGGATCTGACTCCCACCACGGACGTCTTTCTGAGCCGATACTCGGGAGTCGTCGGTTGCGCGAGTCGAAGGCCACCCACTCAGGACGAGGCTTCCCGCAGACGTAACGTGCGTTACAGGGGACATCTCGAACCGATGGACTGTCGCAGTGGAGGGACGGAGGGTAGGTCCCTCGTACGTGTTACAAGGTTGGATGGTAGTACGTCCCTCTCCCACTGGAGATGAATAGGGGTCTTGGTGACGGTACTACCCTGAACTGTCCGGTTCATTCGGGGAGGAGACCCTTACACACCAACACGTCTCACTACTCCTTTGGTCTCGACCCACCTCCCCACGCTAATTCCTCGACGGGACTCAGCAGTCGTTCGTGACGTCTCAGTCTCAGGTGTGGGACGGGACGGGGGAGGAGACGACAAGGCCGACATGGTGGAGTCCGGTGGGTTCACTACTAAGGTCTGAACAAAAGGGAGTCCTCAGACCGAGGTACTTAGAACGACGGAAGTCGAGATTTTGAGAAACTAACACACAAAGAGACCCAACTCGATTTCTCTCTCAACTATTATCTCGAAGGGACCACCGAGTCTACGGAGGTTACGTCCTCTGGACCCAAACTAGGGACCCAGCCCTTCTAGGGGACCTCCTCCCGTACCGTTGGGTGAGATCACAAGAACAGACCCTTTAGGGATACCTGTCTCCTCGGACCTCCCGATGTTAGGTACTCCAGTGTTTCTCCACCTGTGTTGACTTCACCGATTGTGAAAGTGAGTCATTTATAAGTTACCTACCTACCTACGTTTAATCCACCCCAGTAAATAGGTCCCTTACCCGGTGGGGTGTTAGTATTGACTCCTAAGAAGTAAACATCTTGTCTAGACGTGTATTCACCTCTTTGAGATCGGATGAGGATAAGGTCTTCGATTTATTTTGTGTGGTGTCGCGTGTGTGTGTGTGGGAATGGAATCGTACTCTTTCGAAGTAATAATCAATAACAGAAAGGTGCAAGTTCCTTGTCGATAGAAGACTTGGTTCCTCATACAGTCCGCGTCCTTTTACGAGACCCAGTACGAGTAAAATCGACGGATGTGACCTTTGTGTTAGAGATTACTTAGTTGTTCAGGTAAGGATTACGTAGAAAAGGAACCCAAAGGTTAAGTCACCACGATCCCAAAGGGTCGATCAGGGATTTGTAGAGACAGTGGATCTTGTATCGTGTCTTGACCGTTGACTCTCTGTCCGACTCAAGGTTTGGGGCCCTCCTCTCCCACAACAGAACCCTTTCCCCCATCAAGGGTGAAGAAAAGTCCTTTTGAAACTTTATCGTCTGTGAACGGGAACATCGGGAAGGTCGAAAGGATAGGGACCTGGTAAATGGTCTGACTATTGAGGCCCCTCCTGTGAAGGGAAGAGATTCGGAGTCAAAGGTGTACACATTTTCTTTGTGTCCTGTTCACGGACGGGGTGCATAGGAATGCCCGGTGGCATTCCTATTTTCCTATGTACACCTCACGAATCGGGTCGCCCCGAGTTAACCGACTCGACAATAACAACAATAATAATGAAAACTCAAACGTAAACGGGGACCCCACCGGCGTGAAACTCTCGTCCTCAGCCCACGACGACGACAACGACGCTTCAGCGAAGTCAACACAGGCTGAGACACACTGGGGTATCTACCGTCGGGTGGTCCGAGGGGGCAGGGACCCTAAGAGGTCCGTTCTTGTGACCTCACCCAACGGTAAAGGAAGAGGTTACGTACTTTCACTTTTCACTTTCACTTCAGCGAGTCAGCACTGGCTGATCATCGCTGGGGTACCTGACGTCGGATGGTCCGAGTCCGGTTTGTGTGTGTCGTGAACTTCACGATTCGAGTTTTAAGGAAGAAAGAGAGGAGAGGTCGATATTGGGGTAAGAAAGACCCCGTCACTCGTGTCACACCCCAATCTTCCTCTCACTCCAAGTCTCCGTGGACCTGTGCCTCCCACCCCTTGTCCGTCTTCGGTCGAAAAGAAGACCCCGACGAACATTGGGTCCCCTTAAACCCCGACTCCCCTGAGGTCCTCGGGACTCGTCGCTCCTCGTCTCTTCTTCCCTAAAATAGTAGAGAAGGAAAACAAAGGTTTGAATTTGAAGGTGGATACCAACATCAATCGACAGAAGACGGGAAAGGTCACAAGAGATCCGTCCCCATCCTAACTCCACACATTGCCCCCAATCCTTCCCATCCCCCACCCCCTCAATCAACCGCTCAATCCACCCGTCGAGTACCCGTGGAGACTATGGGTCCCGTACCCGAAACAGAGTGAAATCAAACGTTTTGTGTCCGTAGTGTCCTATTCGAGTTCTATTTACGAGGGTGGGAGTCCCATGTTTCCTTATGAGAGTAAATGTGGATTCTTCACCCCCCACTTCTGTCCTAAAGGTTTGCCCCTTTAGACTATGTCTCCGGACTCACCTCCTCCGTCGGACCGTGAGACAGAGGACCTCTGTCTCCCCCTACCCTCCACCCCCGTCTCTTAGGTGTCTCCGGGACAAACAAAGGGGACCCGGAAACCCTCGAGGTCGACATGTGAGCGATGAGTGAAACAGAGGACCCACAATTCCAAGAATGATTGGTCACAGGACCCTCGTCAAATTCTTTGACCAATGATTCAAGAGTCTCGACCCGGTTCCGGGGACTTGTGAGTGTGGAGGGTTCCGTGTTCAAGGAGGGCTTGAGGTCAAAGTCCGACAAATGGACTCTTCTCCCCCGCCCCGAAGTAGTAGGTTAGTCCGACACAAACAGGTACTCGCCCCGCGGGAGTAACCGACCCTTCGTGTTTCTGTAGAGGTCCCTCCACTATTGACGGCAGAGACCTTAACAGATGTCGGACAACCCACAGTGACCCAGGGACCCAAGTCAGTCTTCAGCTCCGACCATTTAGGGAAATGTTCACAGACGGTGACACCGGTTCACAAGCCATCCCCTCTACCACGACTGGGTCGACGGTCCTCGAGAGACAGAAAGGCTCCATCGTCGTTCCTCAGTCGAGCAACTCTCGGTCCAGTATAATGAATATGGGTCCCCTTACTTACAAAGGAACAATACGGTTGTTTTGACCTCGGAGAGATGACCCTACGTATTACCGAACAAACTAACGTGTGTCTAAACGGCAAGTTAAATCGAAGAGGCTCCCGTCCCGACGACCGCAGACCCCGAATCCCACGTCTAGATCATTATTTTTCACGGTTCGATATCTATGAGTTTATTAACCATAAGTAAACGTCCATTGAGGTGACGTGTCACTTCCAAAATCTTTCTAGGAATCCAGTGAATTTTTTTTTTTTTAGACTGTCGGATCCTTTACAGTCGCATCCAACTTGGAAAGTGTCCCTAGAATTCAAAAATAGGGCGTCAGGACAGACGTCACACTTCGGGTCCCGAGGCCCTCCGACCCACCCCCTACGTCGACCAGATACGCTATAAGAAAGATTAATCTTTTTCTGTGGGAAAAGAACTCTGTGAAATGGTAGGAGACGACCCTTTCACGACAAAATTCCTTAAATCCCTCACAATCAGTGAATCAAGTCTCTTCCGTTACCGTGGGGTGAGGTCATGAGAACGGACCTTTTAGGGTACCTACCCTCCTCGGACCACCCGATGTCAGGTACCCCAACGATTCTCGACCTGTGCTGACTCACTGAAGTGAAAGTGAAAGTACTTACCTCTTCCTTTACCGTTGGGTGAGGTCACAAGAACGGACCTCTTAGGGTCCCTGCCTCCTTGGACCACCCGACGGCAGATACCCCAGCGTGTCTCAACCTGTACTGACTTCGCTGAGTCGTCTTCGTCGTCGTCGGCAGCGAATCAGCACAGGCTGAACAACACTCGGGTACCCGACATCGGACGGTCTGGGTAAACAGACACCTTAAGAGGTCCATTCTTATGGCCTTACCCAGCTGTAAGAAAAGAGGTCCCCTAGAAGGACTGGGTCCCTAGTTTAGACCCAGAGGACGTGACGTCCGTCTAAGAAATGGAAGAACTTGGTGTTCCCTTCGCGGGAGTCACCGCGACTTATGACCCCTTCGTTCTAGGGACGTCAGACGAAAGAGGTTTAGAATGAGTCCTGAAGCGCAGGTCACCACGAGGACAGTCAGTGGATTGTCAGGGTCTAACGGACAAAAGGTGACCAAGGCTAAAATCGCAAAACACACACACGCTCACTTGTGTTAGGAATAAAGAAAACAAGACAACGACAAGTACAGACGTGTAGAAGAGGGGGAACGGAGGAGGAGACTTCTCGGGTGGCAAGTGGACATTTCGGAGAAGGGGATTCTTCAGTGGACAGACACGACCTCGATTGTAAACATTTGTGAGTGCAAATGAAAACTTTCTGGTATTGTCAAGGGACGTACTTTATAGCGGGTGCGGAAAATAAACGCTTCACGGATGGGTCGAGAAAGAGGATAAAGACGGGTGTCGACGGGACCCTCCTTCGAGTGTCCGGACCTCCCTCCACTGGACCACCGCCTCCCTGAGTCAAGGGACCGTCTCGACTCCCGAATGACCGGTGCAGGTGAGGACCGTAGGAACGAAGGAGAGGACCGGAGGACGTAAGTACCGGATCTTATCTGAAAAGAACCTCTAACCCTACTTAAAACAATGCAAACAAACAAACCATCTTATCGACACTAAGAGTTCTCTCTCGTTAACACGGCCCTCTCAGACCAAATCCCTTCCAGTCATATAGAGTTCTTCTCTAGGAACATTAGGTCCTTGGGACCTCCTCAATCAATAGCCCCTGGACTGGACCGAGACGTCTCCCCCGGATGGGTGAACCAGGGTCGCTACTCATCTAGACTCGACCCAAAACTTGTGTTCGGACCTCTTGGGGTACCTGCCTCTTCGGACCATCCGATGTCAGGTGTCCCAGCGTTTCTCAACCTGTGCCGACTCGCTGAAGTGAGTGAAGTGAATACGTGTGTATATGTACGGATAAATATGTGTGCATATGTATGTGTGTGAGTATATGTGTGTGTTATGTGTGTGTGGATATATATGTGTACGTGTGTGTGTATGCCATGTGTTTGTATATGTGTGTGTGCTTATGTATATATGTATGTGCTTGCGTTGTGTGAGTTTCTGTGTGTATATGTGTGTATGTACTATACGTGGACATTTATGTGTATGTGTATACGTGTGTGTACGTGTGTGTGTACATATGTGTGTGTGTGTGTAAGGGGAAAGACACCATACTCTTGACGAGAGAGTTCAGTAGGTCTCCAATTCCTCACCCCTAAACAAAACCTCTGAAACGGTTGAAACGGTTGAAACGGTTTTAGGCGTCAAAGATCTCGAAACGACACAGGAGTGTATCAGCGTGGGGACAAGACGTCGAGTTAGAGGGGAGACTTCTGGTCGTTTCGAGACGGGCTATGGCTGGTGACTCTTTTATTCGTGGGAAAGGGAAAGGCCGTTTAGGGGAGTGAGTAGACACACGTCCCTCCGTCCTCCCCGTCCCTCGGGCGTCCGACCACCACCACCACCCTGTCACTGCGACCGGTAAGACGGAAACCTCCAGATCGGAGTACCGTCTCAAGTCCCCGACGGTGAGCCAAATTTCAAAAAGGAATTTAACACACACACACAAGTCAACGAGTCAGCACAGACTGAGAGACGTTGGGGTACTTGACATTGGGCGGTCCAAGAAGACAGGTACTTTAAAGGGTCCGTTCTTATGACCTCACCCAACAGTAAAGGAGGAGGTCCCCTAGAAGGGGTGGGTCCCTAACTTGGACTCAGAGGGAGGAGAAGACGTAACGTCTATTTAAGAAACGGACGGGTGTGGTCCCTTCGATGGGAATTTAATTCGCCTACGTTTACGTAGGGACGACGACGACGATTCGGCGAAGTCAGCACAGGGCTGAGACACACTGGGGTATCTGCCGTCGGGTGGTCCGAGGAGGCAGGGACCCTAAGAGGTCCGTTCTTGTGACCTCACCCAACGGTCAAGGAAGAGGTTGCGTACTTTCACTTTTCACTTCCACTTCAACGAGTCAGCACAGGCTGAGGATCGCTGGGGTACCTGACGTCGGATGACCATCCGACCGAGGAGACAGGTACCCTAAAAGGTCCGTTCTCATGACCTCCCCCCACGGTAACGGTGACGACATAGGGATTGGGTCGTGTAAAGGGGAGTATTCGGTTCTAGACGGAGTTTTCCAGGGTACTTTGACCGACTATCTAAAGGTGATTTGCCTACGAAATCAAATCGCCTTTTGATTTCGAATCAAATGTGTATCCGTGTGTGTGTGTGTGTGTGTGTGTGTGTGTTAAATGTGGATATGTATGTGTATACGTGAATCTATGTACGTGTACGTTTCTGTGTGTGTGTATACGTGTGTGTGTACATGTGTGTGTGTGTGTGTGTAAGGACTCTGAAAGGGGTTCACCGAAAGAAAGGGAAGGAGGAGAGGACCGTTCCTATCCTTCGACGTCCCCGGACTACCGTGCATAAATGACTCTACAAAAAATAACTCCAACATAAACGTTAGAGTGAGTCCCTGTTCTGTGTCCCCTCTGTCACTTGTCGGCACTTTCTCCTGGTGCACTTACGGTAGGCCTCAGTCAATTCCTCGTACACCACGTTGTCAAGAATAGTGTCTCGACTGCTGGAAAAGACTGACCCTCGTCCCACCCACCTCGACAAGGTCTGGGTCTCGAACCTGTCTGGAGTTTGACCCTTGGGCCCCGACTACGGTCCGGAAACAGGAGGGCCGGTCGACCAGGACGGGACTGGGGACGAGTCTACGACGGGTCCTCGTGTCTCACCCTCTACCCAGGAAACCTCCCAAGACATCGGTAGAGGGTACCGTGACCCCTGAAGTCCCTGTATAGGTCAATAGAATGAAGAGTACTTCCGACATGAGACTGATAGAGTATCTCTCCTTAGAGGTCGAAGTGTCTTTCGTAGGCAAATCACCTTTAGATAGTCGGTCAAAGTACCCCAGAAAACTCGGTCTAGAACCTTACACCCTCCCTTAGGGTTCGGTCCGTCTTCAATATTTATCTTAGTCGTTGGGAGGGGGTGAGTAGGAACGTCCGACTTGTTATTCTTTGACCCGGGAAGGGACCCCCACTTAAGGACTTGGGTGACGAAACCTGGTGAAGTCCAGATCCGCGGAGGTCTGGAGGGGTCCCCCGTCGGCGACTTGTGGGTGAAGTCCCGACCCGACTTGTTAGGACGTGAAATAGACAATCAAAGGGGAAACAAGTGAGGTCTGGATCCTTACGGGGGGTGGGGACGAGGAAACAGTTGACAAGGTCTTGGTTGCGTTCTCGATTCGAGGTCTAGAGAGAGTGAGGACAAAAAATAGAGGAGCTAGGGGTCGCGGGGGCGGGGCAGACGGGAACCCCTCCACTTGTAAAGAGAGGAAGAGGGAGGTTGACCGAATCGTAGAGGTCCCTCCTCCGGACCACGAAAAATTACTTGACTTTTACACTAATTCAACCTGAGGTTAACCCAGACGTGTGGGTGGGTCCGTCCCACTCCAGTACCGAACTACCTGGCCCCGACCGCGTGAGAGCGGTCGGAGACCGTGGTGTCTGCTCTCTACGTCCTTCCCTCTTCATCGATTACGACCCGTAGCCTCGGTCCCTCTACGACCTTCACTTAATCGACTGGGAGAAACCAGAGGGACGGTCTTACCAAATCGTCTCTCGACTCCTCTTCGGTAGAAGCTCGACAAACCGATCATGACTGTCGTCCGTTACTCTTATCAATGTTCGTCAGCTAACGTGAGGGACACAATACAGTAAATCAAAATAAAACGTCCTTTCAACTTCCGTCCGTAACGGTAGAGTCAATTCTGATCCAGGACGACACGGTCCTATCGATTTCATCTTTGTCGAAAGTTCCATCTCGTCACGTAGAGAGAAAGTGACTCGTCCTCAAGTCTCCCCCTACGGGTCATGACTACGGTACCACAACCCACTTCCCAGGAAGCCAGAGCAAAGGGACAACAGGAGTCGGAGTACCGGGGTTTACCGACGAATTCGTAGTCTGTAGTACTGGCGTAAGGTCAGTATCTTTCTCTTCCCAACTTTCTTCGTGGAGAAGGAAACCTCCGACGAAGAACCCTCAGTGTGTTCTGGAAGGACGCATACAACCCCAATCGTTCCCCTCGTTTCGAATCAGAATGCTGGTGAGGGTCGACGTTCCCTCCGATTTTTTAGTTTAGAAACAAGAGTCACCGAGACACGGGTCGTCAAAAGATTCTTTCTTCCCTCCTTATCTAGGTCTGTTGAAAGGTAGAGAAGGTGTTAGAGGGAGAAAATTCCCACTCCTTTATTTCTATGGTTCTCCCCTCTACTAGAAGGACTTCAGTGTGTAAAACACTCGCTACCCCAGCTAGAAAGATTTTGGACACGATATAGGTGACCCGATGTGACAAAAGATTAGACTGACTATCCTTTGTTCCGCCCCTCCCCCCGTAACCCCAACACCTTTTGGTCCACTTGACACCGATTCACCGTCCACGGACCGGACACCCCACTTTAGTCCCAAACTCAAGTCGAGTCACTGAGGAAGTGGTCATATCGACAACCGTTTGATTTAACCGACTCCTGACGAAATGTGAGAATTTTTATTAACTCCTAGGGTTTCTAAGACGAAAAATTTTTATTATAAATAAAAAATAAATCTACGTGAAATCAACGACTTGCACCCTAGAAACTAGAAGTAAAGTCGCACACGCCGGAAATCAACGTCTTAAATTTGAGAATCAACACCGTATACCCTAGCTCAAGGTATTGGTCCCTAACTTGGGTCCGGGGGACGTAACCTTCGTGTCTCAGAATCGGTGACGTGGTGATTCCTTCAGGGTCTCACACACAAATATACCGAATACGGACAGTTGTAAATGGAACGACGATGACGACGACGACGACGATTCAGCGAAGTCAGCACAGGCTGAGACACGTTGGAGTATCCGCCGTCGGGTGGTCCTAGAGGACAGGGACCCTAAGAAGTCCGTTCTTGTGACCTCACCCAACGGTAAAAGAAGAGGTTACGTACTTTCACTTTTCACTTTCACTTCAGCGAGTCAGCACAGGCTGAGAAACACTGGGGTACCTGACGTCGGAAGGTCCGAGGAGACAGGTACCTTAAAAGGTCCGTTCTCATGACCTCACCCAACGGTAACGGAAGAGGCTTATAAATGGGACAATCTATAGTTTTTCTTTTTAGTATTTGTATGTGTAAATAAATTTTGATTCTGTACTATAAATTGTACTGACACACAAACGAGTCAACGATTCAGTACAGACTGAGAAACGCTGGGGTACCAGACATCGGACGGCCCGAGGAGGTAGGTACCCTAAAGGGTCCGCTCCTATGACCTCACCGAACGGTAAAGGAAGAGGTTAAATTGTGTTTATGGTAGAAAAATTATTTTTACTCATATTTAAGGTTCGTTTTTTTTTTTTTTTTGAACTCTCCTCCTATCACAACAGAGTGTCAAGATGTCTGGAGGAGTGACAGACCGACCTCTCTTTCGTCGACCAAGAATGCAAACGTAGACGTCGGTCGGACAACACTCAGGTGTGTAGTACATCAGAGACCTTTTAAGGTGACACGAAAACGTTTTCTTACTCTCGTATTTCCAGTCTACTGTAGAATCACAATAATACTTTGATCAAAACTAGAACTCCTAAGGACGTTCCTAGAACCCTCAAACAACCCCCCCAGGGACCTGGTGTGAAACTCTTGATGACTGGATAACTTAAGAAATAAGAGAGGACGGAGTCAAAGATTTAGTCTTTCCGACATAAATCGGAGACTCCAAACCCAAGAAATTTTTTTAAATTTGAAATAAATTTTTTATAAAAGAGTAAAAATAAACCGACACGACCTAGAGTCAACGCCGTACTCCCTAGATCAAGGGACTGGCCCGGGGACGTAACCCTCTCACCTCAGAATCGGAGACCTGGTGGTCCCTTCAGGACTTCAAACACAAGAAACTTCCCCAGAAGTCCGGAGACACACCCTCACCCACTGGACGACCAGAGACTTTGTTGAAATAAGCAACCCAATGTCTCTCGTGTCTGGTGGTGTCTCCCCTCTTCCCACACCAGACAGACAGGAATTTCGTCCTTCTCCCACCTCTGAGACGTCCCGGTAGTCGACCCCCGTGATATCCAGTCACCGGAACCCACTCACTACTCGTCAGTCTCCTTCGACGGGTGAGGAACGCAGGGGAACCGGGTGGGTTGTGACGGCCCGTACTGACACAGGTGAGGGAACCTGCTCCTCTGTATACCTCTGTGTGGACACAGTGCCTACCGAACCCAAGGTACTCCTGTGCACCGTTGTCCGAACCCTTGGGTCCGGACGAGTGGTTAAGGATACCACCTACCTCACGGGTCTCTTTCTGTGGAGGATCACGAAATGAGCCCCTCATTGTTTCTCTCCCAGACCTCCTGGTCGAACCCTCTTTTGTCTTCGACTAAGTTCCTCTCAGGTGTTCCAACCCTGGTACGGTTCCAAGTCTTAATCGACGATCCTCTTCGGGTCCGTGACTGGATAGTCTCGTCGCAGAGTCCCCGTCGACACGGAAAGGACCCCGCAGACAATCGTTGCGTCCCAAACCGAGCTGGCATTAATGAGACAGAGGACGACAGACTTAAACCGGCAACCGGAACAGACCACACCGGACTTTGGATTCATTCAGGACACATCACAGGTCTCGGACCAAGTCTGACATGGAGGAAGGGACCACAGAGCCGCCGTCGAAGGAAGAACGACACTAACCGGTGTGGGAACCCCTCTGTGCAAATATAACTCTGGTCCAGAAGTCCGGCACTATATTTGGAAGGGGTACTTTTATGGACCACGTCCAGATAACTTTTGAGGGACTCTTGACCTCCCATACTGAGAGAGTAACGGCAACAGCACTGACAACTAGATCGCGAAAGCATGTCGGACGATACGTACAGAACCCGAAGGGACCACCGGGTCTACTATCTCTTAGCCAGACGTGACACCCTCTGAACCCAGGCTAGGGACCCAGTCCTTCTAGGGGACCCCTTTCCTTACCGATGGGTGAGGTCATAAGAACGGACCTCTTAGGGTACCTACCACCTCGGGCCACCCGATGTCAGGTACCCCAGCGGTTCTCAGTCTATACTGACTAGCTGATTGTGAAAGTGAAAGTACGCACTGAACCCTTATGTCGAGGACAGAAATTTTTCGGACGTCCCTTTACCCCTTTACCGGGGCCTTTACCTCTGGTCACGTCTACGTGGGTCCCCGAATACCCTCGTAGATTGATCGAAAGATAACACCCAGAACGGACCGTGTCACGGACCTGTATCATCTACACGTTCTTTAACTTGTTCTGTAACCCCACACAAGTCCTTTGATACCCATTACGTCCTGTACCCCTCCGCCTCCCCACTCGCTCTCTTCCTCCGACCCGAGTCCGGCACCTTCCGGTCCGGAGGGACGCAGGGAGTATACGACCCTGAACCGGAAGGTTTACCCCTACCCTGAATCTGAACGGAAAAGGTAACTGACGTGTCGATTTATGAACGACTCACTGGTATACTAGTGGAGGACGACCAGGGACAGAGAGGTACCGAGAGTCTCCTGTGTCATCGAGGTAGAACCTGAACACAGGTACCTCCATAGGACGGACCCCGGACCGGACCGTCCCCACGAGTCGGTGCGTCCTTGAACACAGGAGGACTGGGTGGGTTTTGACGGTCAGAACTGACACAGGTCGAGGACACCTGTTCCTCTGTCCGTTTCGTGTGGATGTAGTGTCTATTGAACCCAAGGTACTCCCGTACACCATTATCCGTACTTTTGGGTCCGGACGAGTGGTCTGGGATGTCACCTACCTCACGGGGCCCTACTTAGTCCTGCGCCCACTACCTAGTCCCCTAGGACCTTCCTCGTCTACCGTCCGGTCCACACGGTGACACGATGGCAACACCCTATTCCGGTCAACCCGAAATTTCCGACCGTCCGTAGACCTTTAGGAGGGACTGGAAGTGTGACACCAGTGAGAGTACTGGTTCGAGTCCGGTCCCGACTGGTCTCCTGTCGAAAAGGGAAAAGAGACTCTTTCTTTCCGATCCGTCCGAAATCTACGTCTACCAGCTCCGGAGTCCTTGACAAGATTCCCTCCACCGGTACAGACGTCTTTAGGTAAGGGAGGACGTCCGTTCACTAGTCTTGGATGGGAAGAACGATTCCGAAAGACTTTTGGTAAATGATGGAGGTCCCTGGAGGGTCCTTTACACGACCTCATGACAAGGGTGAAAAGGTCGCTCGTCCCTACTTCCACCCGGTCGACCTCTGCTCGGTGTGACCTGGGACGAGGGGGTGGGACCCGAGACTTTCCCCCTTCCCTGCGGACCTGAGGACCCAAAGAGGGAAGGAGACTGACCAAGACACAGGCGGCTCCCCGGACCAGGGACACGGACCCTCGACCAATACACCACGTCCCTGACGAACTTCGGAGACAGGATGTCGGGTCCGCTACCTTCGGTGGTGATCTTTTGGGGTGCCTCAACGGGAACCAAGAAAAAAGGGAGACCAAGGTTTAACACACACACCGTTCTCCATCCGTTCACGGGTTCGAGGACGGGGATGGGGTTCTCATGGGAGTTGACGGGACATTCTCTGGTCATTGGAGGAGGTGTAAAAAAAAAAATACACTTGGAAAAAAATTTCTCGAAGAGACACCGAGTATGTCACTTCCTAGGTGAACGTTACTCCCTCTGGACCCAAACTAGGGAACCACCCCTTCTAGCGGACCTCCTCCCGCACCGTTGGGTGAGGTCACAAGAACGGACCTCATAGGGGCACCTGTCTCCTCGGACCACCCGATGTCAGGAACCCCAACGTCTCTCAGTCTGTGCTGACTCGCTGATTTCGTATCGTGTAAAAAAAAAATTACAGAAATAACTTGAACAGTGGTATAACTGTAATTTTCTGCGAATGAGGAACCTTCCTTTCAATACTGGTTGGATCTATCGTATAATTTTTCGTCTCTGTAATGAAACAGTTGTTTCCAGGTAGATCAGTTCCGATATCAAAAAGGCCACCAGTACATACCTACACTTTCAACCTGACACTTCTTTCGACTCGTGACTTCTTAACTACGAAAACTTGACACCACAACCTCTTCTGAGAACTCTCAGGGAACCTGACGTTCCTCTAGGTTGGTCAGGTAGGATTTCCTCTAGTCAGGCCCACAAGTAATCTTCCTGACTACAACTTCGACTTTGAGGTTATGAAACCGGTGGACTATACTTCTCGACTGAGTAAACTTTTCTGGGACTACGACCCTCTCTAACTCCCGTCCTCCTCTTCCCCTGTTGTCTCCTACTCTACCATCCTACCGTAGTGACTGAGTCACCTGTACCCAAACCCACCTGAGACCTTCGACCACTACCTGTCCCTTCGGACCGCACGACACCAAGTACCCCAACGTTTCTCAGTCTGTGCTGACTCGCTGACTTGACTTGACTGACAAGATACAAAACCACAAAACCGACACTCCGAATCGACTTGAATCAAGGGGTTGGTCCCTACCTTGGACCTGGGGGACGGAACCTTCCACTTCGGAATTGGGGACCGGGTGGTCCCTTCTAGGACTCACCGTAAAGACTACCCGGTCCGTCACCCTGTCCTACCTTTCTTAGTCTGTGTTCGGAGTCGGAGGAAGGACCCCAGAGTCCACGTTCACTACTACCTCTAAGAATCTGAACAGATGATCTTTCTTTTCACCCCAGGAGGGGATCGGTGGGGGTGACCTTTCTGTGGGTGGAACAAGACCTCCTGACACTGACAGGGTTTCGTTTCTAGTTATTGTCGTCGGGAGACAACTGGTCCCTTGGGGGTTCTATGATCACTTAACTATCACAACGGAACCGTTGGTAAGTGGGGACATGTTGGGTCCGTCTACCTCTACCCTTTTCCCTGTTTCTATAGGAAGACAGGACGACCGCTGGACAAGTGATAAGACTTCTCTACGGACTACCGTCATTCCTGTCACCTTCCCGAGAGAGACCACCGGTCCTATAGTTACAGTCACTGTTACTACTACCACTTTGCCCCAGTGGTAAAGATTCCGATTCGGAGACCGCACGTAATAAGGTAGGTCAGAAGTGAAAGCAGGAAAGTCTAACAACAAGTCAGTGATTCAGTGTCGGTTGAGAAACACTGGGGTGCCTGACGTCGTACAGTCTGAGGGGACAGGAGGTGATAGAGGGCCTCAAACAGGTAACTCAACCACTACGGTAGGTTGGTAGAGTAGGAGACAGCGGGGGAAGAGGAGTACGGGAGTTAGAAAGGGTCGTAGTCCCAGAAAAGATTACTCAGTCGAGAATACTCAAGAGTCCACCGGTTTCATAACCTCGAAGTCGAAATCGTAGTCAGGAAGGTTACTTATAAGTCCTAACTAAAGGAAATCCTAACTGATCAAACTAGAGGAACGACAGGTTCCCTGAGAGTTCTCAGAAGAAGTTGTGGTGTTAAGCTTTCGTAGTCAAGGAGTCGCGAGTCGGAAGACATACCAGGTTGAGAGTGTAGGCACGTACTGATGACCTTTTGTGTATCGAGACTGAATGCAGAAAAGTCCCAGGTTCAGTATCACACCACGTCAGTGTCAAACGGTATCAGAAAAGTTTATCCGCGACAATAATAACGTCGGTGTCTCCTTCACCCCAATCCATTCGTCGTAGGGGATCCCATGTGTCGGTCGTGTCCCTTCTCCGTCTTCGACCCGGGTCCCGACACTACAGTATGGTCTCGGTCCCGTCCTGAGAACGACCACAACAGAAGTCTTTGGAGTCGAAGGGGACTTCACGAGCCCACCATTTCCTGGCCGAGTACAGTAGTGGAGCCGTTGTGTCCGGGTTCCGCCGGTAGAAACAAGTAGTCAGTGAACGAGGTACACAGGTAGACACTCCGTCACAGACGTCGACCTCAGAACAAAATGAGGTCCTACGGGAAAAGGTACCTTCTTACTCGAAACAGGGGTAGGGGTGGCGGTGTGACCCCGTTTCGACCTGAATTCGGAGAGGAAAAAGAGACGGTACACTCCCACGCCCCCTCTCGAGTCCTCCCATCCCAGTACCTCCCTCCCTCCGACAAGAGTCGGTGTCGAGAGTCAAACGTCTCGACGATTATTAGGAACGTGTTCGGACGAACGACGTCGAAACGTTAAATCGTCAGGTACACTGACGACGAAAAGAGTCCACGTCTCCCTTGGTCAATGCGGGTTGACGAACCCGGTCGACCGGAGCCTCGAGGGACCCAGGAGGGTCCCCGGACACCTTTAGTCCCGGGACCAAGACTACCGTTTGACACGTTCAGTCCGTTCCCGTCCCGTGACACCTGTCCTGTGTGTAAAGGGGCCCTGGTGGTGTACTGGAACCCCGAGGGGGGTCCACCGAGAGGGTCCACCCTTCTTCGCGACCCAGTCTAAAGATAAGGAGATCTCTGGTGCCCCGATCGAGGAACTAGTCTTGGTCGGAACAGGACTAACTGGAACATGTGAATCTCCTCTAACCTCAAGAGAGAGGACTTTCAAACAGTGAACAAACGAGAAAAAGTGGTAGGGGAAATACTTACACCTAAACGAGACTAACTGGGAGGTCCTGAGTCGAGCGGGAAGAACATGAAGGAAGTAAAATCGACTTCAGAAAGGTAGTTGTCGACCGAAGGGAAGTGAGACTTTTGTACGGACGTGTCCTTCCTTTAGCACATGGGACACCCGTAGTCAATATCGTTGTTATGACGGAGTGCAGTTTAACTTCTGTTTCACGCTATAACTAAAATTCTACACGAGACTAAAGTCTTTGCAATTTAACACTTTTTGTTTTTGTGCTCAAATTTTTAATGGTTGCGAAAAACAAAAAAAAAAAAAGTACTAAATTGTAGAGACTATACCGTGATCACCATTTCTTGGACGAACGGTTGCGTCCATCTGGACTCTGCACCCAAGCTAGGGACCCAACCCTTCTAGGGGACCTCCTCCTTTACCGTTGGGTGAGATCATAAGAAGGGACCTCTTAGGGTTCCTGTCACCTCGGACCGCCCGACATCAGGTATCCCAGCGTGTCTCAGTCTGTGCTGGCTTCTCTGAACCGTACGTACAATGACTCTTTTTAATGGTTTTACGTCTTACACTTCTACGAGTGTTTATGTTGAATGTCCCTTCCCACAAATATGATTGCACAGGTCCTCGGTAATCACTCTTGTCAAGGTTTGCACGAACACAATACCCCAAATCCAACAGTTGTTTCACTATTTTGAATCCTTGTAGGGATTGGACCGTCGTGGGGACCCTGTGAGACATCTCAGGTCCATACAAAAACGACTACCCTTGACCAGGTCAGACCAGGTAAGGTCCTTGGTAGAACCTTTACAAACGAGTCGAAGTAGGGACTGTGTACCTCAAATTCAGAGACCCCTACTTCGGACCTCCCAGACGAAACATTTGGAGGAGAGACTACCTCCTTGGTTCGAGTCCCTCCCCTCCACTGGTCCACCCACGCCTAGTCTACGGACCGGAAGGAGTGACCCTAGGAGTTCGGAGGCCACTAAAGGTGTTCTTGAAGGTTCAAGACGAGGAAAGTGAGTGTCTTGGAGAAATGGGAACGGGAAGTCTCCTGTGACAGACGGGGACGTCCGGTCCGGGGACCGTAGACGTAAAGGTCCCGAGTCAAGTGTTCCGACGGGACCGGACCCCCGCGGGGTGGTTTGTCCCCAGGCTGTCTCAAGGTGCTTGACGACCTGGCAAAGCAGACTGTCTGCACCTGTTCGTGGAGGACCCACACTCTCTCGCCAGAACCTAAAGGCCCGCACCGCCCAGAGGTTCGGAGCTCCAGTCCCCTGTGGGCCGGCACACCCACCGTCGGAAGGATCCACCGGAGAGGAAGGACGTCCCGGACACCCTCGTCACGGTGGAAGACTTCTGCCGGAGGCACAAGCGGGCGACGGTGCGGGACCACCTGGGGCTCGGAAAGCACCGGGACACACTCGCCTACGACACGCGTACGCGGGTCCCCGACGCGACGGGGACGGGCCACGAGGACCTCATGCGGGCGCGGACGCGGGTCGTTCCCTACGACGACATGCCGACCCGCCTGGTGTCGAGGACGGCACTCAGACGCGCCCTGGCGTGGAGGGCGGCCCCACCCGCCCCGGGCAGGACCCACAGGGTGGGGTTCATCGGCCACGACTGGCTGCGGGGCCAAGGGCGCGCCGAGGACGGGGGACGGGGGACGGGGGCCGAGTGTCTCGCTCAGGGGAGGGATTGCCGAAGTTCCTCCAAACTTTCCAGGGGGACCGGTTCAGGGGTATAGCGAAGAGGACGGAGACAAAGTGCGGGCCGGAGGGGCGAAGGAGGCGAAGGAGCACCTGAGTTCTCGACAAGGGGTCGAGGCGTCCCCCCAGAGTAGGCAAGTTCAGACTTTGACTGGTGCTCGTCCCGCCCCTACAGCCGTAGGACCGTCCGAAAAGAGTTCAGGGACTGACAGTAACGGAGGGAAGAGAGGAGACCGACCATGAGAGGTAGGGAGGGGGCGTGGGTCAGCAGATTAGAGTGACCCAGGGATCAGTAGCACTATCAGTGGTGAGGGTTTAATAGCACTTCTTGATCCTCGACGACGTCAGTGAACGTCCGTTGGAGGAGGAGGAAGGGGACGGGACGGGGGGCGTCCGAAGGGCATCTAGTGTGACCGACTACCACGTCCCGTCCGTCGGGTTTACAAATGTGGTGTGTGTACGTGTGTGTGTGTGTGTGTGTGTGTGTGTGCGGAAAGGCACACACACACACACACACACACACACACACACACACACAAAGGTCGAAGATTCAATCTCGAAAAGTAGAAACGATACCCCCACACTCTTCCCACCAACAACTGTCGACCCAAGCGGAGACCTTCTCCCTGACCGACAGAAAAGTCCAGAAACTTCCATCCTCCTAGTCTACTGGTTCCATAGAACCTCCTCTCCACCAAACCCTACGATCCAGGAAGACCAAGAAGGCGGACTCGTAGTCAGTCGCCGGTCATCTCTCTGTTTCCTCTCGGCAGGAATAGGTACTTCCCGACCCAGGTCACCCTTGTCTCCGAATCCACTACTCGAGGCGCCCGACAGGACGGTGAGTCCCCTGTATCAATTCTTACTGGTAGGGGATCGGACCTTCTACGACACACGGGTAAAGACCCACCCCACAGACTAACTTGGGTTAGAGAAAGAAAAAAGTTTTTTAAAAAAACTACACCTGGTAAAAATTTCAGAAATAACTTAAACAATGTTATAAGGAAGACAAAATAAAATAAAATAAAACCGGTACGCTCTAGAATCGAGGGACTGGTCCCTAGTTTGGTTAGGGGGACGTAACCTTCCGCTTCGGGATTAGTGACCTGTGGTCCCTTTAGGGCTCGGGTTCAAGAACTCCTTCTCCTCGGGAGTCTTCTCCCTACCCTACCTTCTGGGGTAAAGTCTGAACACACCGGAACCCCCGGAACGTAAAAGTCGGACCTCCGTAAACCGTAGGGAGTCTCTCCCCAAATCCCCTTTTCCTGTTTCGTCTCTTCGTTTGTTCACCGATCAGCGAGCACCCCTAGTCCACAGACTCCCCCTCGTACCACCACGGTCCACTGGGACGACTCAGAATTGGTCCGGGGTGTTCCACCTTCTACGGGGAAGTCCCGTCCTCATCAGTCGCCTAGTGGACCCTCCACTATGACTGGGGACCCCACGGTGACTTCACCTCTACCGGGCACCCCGTGACTTCTGTCTCCCCGGTCTGTTTCCCCGGAGTTCCCGAGACTCGTGGAGAACCGGACACTCTACGACGGACCTCCCGTGACCGAGGTCCTCTGAGGGCCCAAAAGGTAAAGTCCTGGCCTGACGGGGCGCCCGTACCTCATGTTCCTCACACACAGGGGTACGGTGTCCTGGACGGCCTCGGACTCATAGTGGCTTCACACAGCCCTCGTCACACACCTACCGACGTCGACGGGACCATTGTCTACAGGGTGAAATAAATGTTTGGACTCTGGAGCGGTCACGGGAACCGAACCTCTTCGGTCTACTTCCGACGAACACAAATAAGGGGTAGCGACTTAAGTCTCCGGGAAATAAATGAAAAAATTTTCAGAAACATGTCTCACCGGTCTTAATTCAACCGTAAATAAAAACCAAATACAAAAGGACAACATAGTATAGGTGCTTTCGTGTACACACAGACCCCTCATCCCACTAGACCCGAGGTTGTCACTGAAACAAACCCCCTCTCCCACCGAGTGTCGAGATAGACTCGACGTCACAAAAGAGCCAATTCTCAGTCCCGCACCAGACCCTCTTCCTGTTAGATTTGAGAGAGGACCCAACCGGTACACTCGAGTCGACTTTTTCTCAGAGAAGGTCCTCTCTGGAGCACTCGAAACCACTTTTCAGGACCAATTAATGACTCTCACTCAGGACACACAAAGGCGAGCACTGAACGGATGACTTTCTGAAACTTACTTTGTAAACGAAGGCACAGAAACTCTGCTTGCACCTCTGTTTGTTAGAAGGGGGTGGAGACACGTTCTATCTGTCTTTTCTTTAAGAAACTCGAAAGACCCTCTTCGGAAGTCGGATCTGAGTACTGAAGGAAAGACCTTCCGGAACTTGTTTTGAGAAAGGGGACAACGAAGTAGTGATCTCACCTCTATTTATCAGGGGGGGTGGGGGAGTGAAACGTTTGACTTTCTAGTCGTAGTATCTTACTCAGGAAACTCGAAAGACGTTCTTCGGGACTCGTCTACTGGTGGGGTCCCGAAGACACCGACGCTCTACTCAGTACTACCACCTGTTCCGACTCAGAAACAGAACTACGGGAACTGGGTCTCCCTGTCGAGGACCTACTTCCGGCGACACACCTTTCACGGCTCACAGGGACACACGTACGACCTTTCGGTATGGGAGGACCGCGGAGGGAGAGCGCTCTGACGTTGTGGACCATTGACCCCGACTCGTCACGTCCAAACCCCTCGACGGTCCCCGACCCCTCCCCGGGCACCCGGTCGTCCCCGTAAGCCCCATGACCGTCCACCTCGTCCTGGTCCGGACCCAACCCCCACCAAACCCTTTCCGTACTTCCAACTACTACCCCTCGTTCCCAATATATGTCTAGACGGATCTCCTCCCCCTACCCCCATTCCGACGAAGTGCCCGTTTGTCGCAGAGATCGGCGTGGGGGTCGGTACGAAATTCGCTGAGAAAGAAGGACAACGGAAACGAAGAGAGTTCGGTAAAGAAGGTCTTCGGCGAGACCCACAGGGGGTGGAGTGTGTCCCCTCCCCTTGTGGAGTTCTGGAACAGGGACCGACGGAAAGGGAGGACCCGGCAGAAGGTCCTCAGAGGTCCCGACGGGTCGTCGCCAGTCCCGCAATGGGGCAGTCTCAGGTGGGAAAGACAGAAGGTGGTCGTTATACACACACGTACACACACGTAAAACACATACACACAAATATACGCATGCGCACATATAACACACATATACACACACATACCCACACGTGTACACAAACACACACAGACACGTACATACACAACGTACACACACACAGACACATACACGCACACGCACACACACACACACACACCACTCTCCCATCTCTAAGTCGACGAAACACGGACCCACCTGAGCGAACGAGAGGGATAAGACAGACAGACAGTCCCAAACGAGGGAACGGAGTCACAACAGAGGTACTAAGGAGACACCGGTGTGATCCACGTGGCAGTGGAGGACTTCGGGGGGAGACTAAACCCACCGAAAGACCGGGGTATGGGGAGGAACCCCCGACACCCCACCGCTACAGGAGAGGTTTAGGTAAGTACCTACGGACGGAGACGTCTGGGTGGGTATTGGGCACGAAGAGAGAGGTGGTCGTAGACGGCTTTGTCGGTCACCCAGACGTCGTTACTCCTGACAGGTCCATCCCTCGAAGGGGGGTGTGGTGACGGGAGGAGGACCACCTCTCCACGTCGGAGGGAATGGTCTGCCCCTCCCGGTACATCGGTCCGTCGAAGAGGAGTGGACCTGTACGTCCGACCTACGTCGGGGACAAGTGTCGACGTCGTGGTCGACACGATTTGACAAGGGAAGGCCGGTCGGTTCCCTCGGGGGGTCGTCACTTTGGTCTCTGACGTCGACCCGTTTCGAAAGTGGGATAAAGGACAGTGGACAAACGAGTCTCCTAATGCCAACGCACTCGACACTTTGGACATTCCAGTACCTACTGATTTGTTTCTACTGCGTCTAAGGAACCTTTTAATTCTCCTTCTTCCCGAACTATTAAGAAATTTCAACTGCACTCTTTAAAGACCTTAAAAGGTCTTACGGAATCGGTTTCTGGAACCGTCCTCTTCCGTTACCGTGGGGTGAGGTCATGAGAACGGACCTTTTGGGGTACCTACCTCTCGGACCATCCGACGTCAGGTACCCCAGCGATTCTCAGCCTGTGCTGACTCGCTGAAGTGAAAGTGAAACTGCACTCTTTAAAGGTCTTTAAAAGGTCTTACGGAATCGGTTTCTGAAACCGTCCTGGGTTCCCGAAGGGTCCACAGAGTCATTTTCTTAGACTCCGTCCATTTCTTAGACGGACGTTACGTCCTCGGTGTCCTCTGAACCCAAACTAGGGACCCAACCCTTCTAGGGGACCTCCTCCCGTACCGTTGGGTGAGGTCATAAGAACGGACCTCTTAGGGCTCCTGTCCTCTCGGACCACCCGATGTCAGGTACCCCAACGTGTCTCAGCCTGTACTAACTCACGGACTCGTATCGTGGTGCGCTCGATCTTTTTGGTCCGGTGGGTTACTAAAGAGGATGGGACAGAGGTGGGACCTTTTAGGTAAATCCTTTTCAAAGTTATGTTAGGGACGGAAAGTGAAAGAGGAGACAAATCGGGGTTGAGGTAGATGTCGTTTAAAACAGACGAGTCTAGAGGGAGACGGAGGAGGGGAGGTCGACGGGGGGCGGTACTGGGACCGAGAAGAGGACTACGTAGAGGGAAAAGACAGTCAATGTACTGCAAAAGACAAGGAATACTCCGTCCACGTTAAATAAGAGTAAAATGTTTTCTCCTTTGTCCAAGTCTCTCCAGTTCATTGAGTGGGTCTCAGTGTGTCGACGATATTCTGTCTCTGTTTGAGTGTTGAGTGTCTGAGTCTGAGTGTTGACGGACTGGAGATAAAGCATGAACGGTACACCCAACTGAAGGGGTCACCGAGTCTATCATACTTAAGCGGACGTCACGTCCTCTGGACACAAGTTAGGGACCTAACCCTTCTAGGGGACGTCTTCCCTTACCGTTGGATGAGGTCATAAGAACGGACCTCTTAAGGTACCTGTCTCCTCGGACCACCTGATACCAGGTACCCCAGCGTTTCTCAGTCTGTACTGACTCACGGATTGTGTGTGTGTGTGTGTGTCTGTGCACAGGTCCTAGGGGTACTTTAGTTCGATTAACCTTCAACGCCCTCTGCTGGGTTTGGAAATAACGGATGGACGACGCAGGTCACCACCGGTCACCGTACAGGCCGACGGAAAACGACTGGTTCACCGACCCTTGCAAAACCCGCACGAGAACCGTCTTGAACCAGAAGAGCCCTTGGACACCCGTCCCGAACCCACTCACAGTGACACGTCGGGTAGGAAAACCGAGGAGGAGGTCGGGGGACCCGAGTGCCGAGAGGTCGTGCCGACACGAGGACCCAAAGGACACTCCGTCGGGATAGAGAGTCAACATGGTTCCTCTATTCGATTTATGTTATAAGTCTGAAGACTAAGGGCCTTTTGAATTCCTACGGGTAGTCCCTTCCAGTCTCGTCCTTTAGTTTAGCCTCCTCATCTAAGTCCGGGGTCCCAAAACGAAAACTTACAAACGCCTAAGAGAGTAACTGGTAAGAAAAGGACCCGTAACAGTCGGTAACAGTCTCTATTCCGTTCAGGTTAAAGAATGAGTCTAATCTCACGAGAACTCTTTTGTCTCTCCGACCCCCTTCGTAAGGGCGGGTAAAGGGACACTGCCCCGGTTCTGGACACTACGTGTCCCGACACAGTGAAACACCTTACTACTGTCGTAGACTTTTTAGGGACAGTCTTTCCGAAAAAGCCCTAAGGGGACTGCCAGGTCCAATCCTTAGACGGAACGTTACGTCCCTACACGCAAACTAGGGACCAGCTCCTTCATTCTAGGGTGTACGGCGCCTCGTTGATTCCGGTGCGCAGTGTCGACTCTGAGCTACTTCGGTTTATTTGTTCGGAGAAAAATTTTTTCCGAAAGAGCACTGTGGACACCTAAACCGTAAGGTCGAACCGACGTTAGTCGGCCCCACTGGGAACGGGTGGGAACGGGGATCAGTAACGAGCAATACGAGACTGAAGGTGTTTCTCACTGGGGAATAAGCACGGGAAGAACCCCCTGTCACGTCACCCTTCAGTACTGAACAAAGACGAGTGTCAAGACCGTGGTACGTAAGCACAAAAGGGGTGTTGTCGGTTAAGAGACTGAATGACCTACGGTGGACCCACGGGATGTGAAGAGACGCAAAGACTCGGACCGATGGACCCCAATCACGTCTTGGGTCTCCACTTCCAGACGTTGGTTCGCAGGGATGAAGAGTATGGTCGGTACCCTTGACGACCTTACCGAGTGCCTTGAACCCGTTTGTGATGTGAATGATAATGGTCAAATAATGTTTTTTTTTTTTTACTTCCTATGTTTACGATCTACTTCTCCATGTGTCCCGTTCGAGACCTTTCCAGGACTCGGGTCCTCGAAGAAAGGGGCACCTTGCCCCCAGTGGTGGAGGACTCACATCTATTCGAGTGGTTAGACCTTCGGGAGGGTTGAGACAACAAATAAAATAAAAATTTTTATAACTAAATAAACCGACACGACCCAGAATCAACACCGCACGTCCTAGATCAAGGGACTGGTCCTTACCTTGGACCCGGGGGACGTGACTGACCCTCACCTCAAAATCGGTGACCTGGCGGTCCCTTCAGAGACTAATTCCCAAAATTACCTCCAGACCCCCGATGAACGGGAGGGGGACTGAAGGTTCCCGTCCCGGTGTGGACCTCTGGGGTTCAACCCCAGGGTGGGGTACGGGCGACACGGAAAGTCACATCTATATCCGTACTCCACCATCAGTCCCCGACTATTCGGACCAGAAACTGTCCACCCGTCGACCGTGGGGGGGCGGGAGGCGGAATCCGGAAACCCCTGAGGACTGACACACTGTCCCGGGTCGTAGTCGGGGACCTCTACCTCGACCGACATCCCGGGTGAATCCCCCTTGAACCCCACGTCTCGTCTAGGCACGGTACCTCCTACTCAGAAACGACAAACGTCCGACCCCCACTGTCCCGACCCTTCTTCCCGAGGGTGAAACACCTTGTCGGTACCGAACACAGGGACCAATAAACAGACATCTCCCCTTCCACCTCTCCCCTGCGCCTCTCCCCGCGACCCTTCCTGAGGTCTATGACGAACCCGAAGTCACCCCGGTAACACCCGGGGTTCTACCCCTACGGGACTCACCCCACCCCGGTCGTCCGTAGTGACCTCTACTACCGTCTCTGGGGAACGGGGGGTGTCTACCAGACACCAGGTCCCACACAACCCGGACGTGGTACCCGACTAAGCCCCGGACCCTCCTGTCTTATCGCCAACCTAGACCCCGTTCAGCTCCCGACCCCGACGTCCCACTACGACCCCTCAGGAGCGACGGTTGGGGTCGACACAGTCGGACGGACCCCTCGACCGAGCCCGCCACCACTCTATCACCCGTCTACCACAGGACCCGGGGGTGACCGGGGCGGCTTCAGGGTCGTCCCTAAACGGGTACTTCTTCGGACTCTTGACGGGGAGCCGACCCGTCCCCCACTCCTGTCGTAGGGCCGGGGACCTGACGACCGGGGTAGTGACAAGACCCGACCGAAAGACGGAAGAGCGGGAGTCCCTGAGAGGACCAACCCCCCTCGGGGGTATTATTGTCACGTCTCTTTCCGAAGACTGGGGTCGTCTCGTCTTGGGTCCCTCCGTCACCCCTCCCGACCCTCGGTCTCACTCGGGTCTCGGGTCTCGACCTCGAGTGGGACCGAAGACTGGGTCGCAATGGTGGGTCGCAGTGGTGGGGGGCGTCGGGTCGGGGGACCCACACTGAAGTGTGGGACTCCGAGTCCTGACTGGGTGACCCGGAACTGGAGGGTACCGGTCTCCTCACCCCGGACTCATCTCAGGAGGACACCCCGGGGAGAGATCTGGCACCACCCCTCTTTGGGTCCTTCACGGGGGGTGACCCTGTGGGGGTCCCCTGGGTGACCCTGTGGGGGAGAGGGGAGGGGGACAGGGCGTCCCTTGGGTGACCCTATGGATGAGGGGGGAGGGGGACAGGGGGGTCCTCTCACAGAGTAGTGTCCTGTTAGGGTGAAGTTCTCGAAACTGCTGTCCGTGAAGTGGAAGTCGCCCCAGACGGTCATGGACGACCGGGTCCTGACGGTCCTGGTGAGGAAGAGGCAGCAGTATCTCTGACAAGTCCACTCGGGCGGTCCGTCGGGACCCCACGGGTGCCCCTACTCCCGGTTCCACTGAGGTACACATGAAGAAAGAAGACCTGGTGGGTCGTTTCTCCTCCTGTCTGTCCCGCGGGTCCCGAGGAACTCCTAGGCCCAGGGACTAAGGGAAACCCGGATCTCAGAACTCCTCTCTCACCAAGGTTCACTCGCTTCGACTCCGACGGACCAGAAAGGGACTCACGTACCCGACCCCCGACCCGACCCCCATCACCACTGTGGGGAGACGTGCGGGGAGGACCGTCACACGGCTGCTGGGACTACGCCAGACGTGGGCGAGGCAGTGGCAGGCGGACGGGTCGGGCGTGGTACCGGAGGACTTCGACTTCGTGCCCCCACCTCAGCGGGACCTACCGGTCCTGCAGGTCTAAGGGGAGGACGTTCCACCCACGGGAGGAGGGGACCTCCGGGGGTGGGTCGAGCGGGAGTCGCGGGGGTGGGGAGTGACGGCGGAGAAGACACTCTGACACTTCCTCACGATAACAACCTCCTGTCCGACCACAGACTTAAATACGACGTTCTTTCCTTCCGAAGGACCTCCTCCTCCTACTCGACTTACTACCACCCCACCGACCACTACCCAGTCTCGGGTTCTGTAGTACCCCGTTTCGGTCCACTGGGACACTGGAGACCCTTTTCGAGGGACGAGTCAGTCACTGAAACGGTCCGCCGTTACGTGGTAATGGGTGTCGTACTAAGGATGGAAGTGAGAGTTTCCCCGAGGGCATGGGACGGGGAGAAGGAATACTGGTGACCGGTGGAGTGCCGAGTCGTAGGGGGACAACGTGTCTCACCCACTTGAACCCGGTCACCCAGGTGTCGAACAGACACACACGAATTACGACACACAGAGGGTACTCTAGGATACAAGAGACCCTATTCTCCACACGGAGAATGCAGCAGAGATCTCTTTTGGAGTCCAAATCGAAACGAGTGTCGTAACGAGTCACCACTCTTGACCCAATGAGTCGGACCTTCGTACACGGTGTCGGGTCCCTTACTATTTCCCCAATCTTCTCCAAGTCACTTTTTGGGCAGGGCCGAGTCCCGTACACATATTCGACTCCTACGTCCTCGGAGATGACGGGGGAGCACCGTCACACCCTTTACCGTCCGATGACCTCGCTGCGTCTCCGTGGAAGAAGATGCACCTCGGGTCAAACGCGACGTGGGTGGGACTAGGTGGAAAGGAGACTCTGGGAGACATTCGGAGTACCGGTGGTGGTCGACGGGGGATTAACTGACGAAAGTAACGGTGTCACGAGACACTGTTTCGGGTGGAGAGAGATGTTGGGTAGACGGACGACGGGAGACGGGACCGGTATGGGGTTCGGACTTAGGGCTGGAACGAACCAAGGTCCACTGGAGGCCTAGGTCGTGTGACACTGCCGGAGGGACGTGGAGTCGAAGCCCCTCCTGGACGTCTATCTGACCCTGCCGGCGCCCTCCGACGACGACTTCCATCCGCGGGAGGACCGTCGGCCTGGCGCGTGTTTCGGGGACAACACGAGACTACCCTCTCGAGCTCCCGCCCTCCCCTTAAGGAAAGAGAGGGATGAGCGGGACTCGGGGGTCTCACTCCTTGTCTGGAGAGAACACACACTCTCCGACCACTAACGACAGACCTACGGGGAACAAGTGGGATCCTCAAGGACCCACGACCCGAGACCAGGAGACTCCCAAAGGTCGGACCCACCCGAGGGACGTCCCGACGCAACCCCCGCCACCACCCGTCGACCAAATGACGATTCCGAGGATTGACGTTGTTCCCAACACTAGTCTCCCACAAGGGACCCCACGGACGACACCCTGAGTGTCGCTTCTGGACCCAGTACATGGGTGATGGACACTTCCTAACAAGACCTTCGACGGTCTAGGTTTGGGGGAGTGGGGGTAGGTCTCCGAACCGTCGGACCCCCAGTGAAGGTTGACGAGAGACACAAGAATCTCAGTGAGAACCTATCCCTAGACATATAAAGTGTCCCGACCGAAGGTCTAGGCAAAAAAGGACCCCTTTAAAGGGGTCTTCCATGACAGTGACGAAAAAGTATTTGTTTCGTTCGTTCTGAGTGCCCTCGGTCCTCTACACGGGTCCTGACGTTGGGGCTAGTCGACGGACCCGTCCCAGAGGTGGTGATCTGGACACGAAGAGTGAACCTGCAGAATCTACGGAAACGTGAGAATTTAAAATGGCTTCCACGACTCTAGACGATTCCCCAACATAGATAACTACATAAGATAACGAAGGGAGCACCGAGTGTTTCATTTCTTGGCCGGACGGTCCACTCTCTGGACCCAAGCTAGGGACCAATCCCTTCTAGGGGACCTCTTCCTTTACTGTTGGGTGAGGTCATAAGAACGGACCCTTTAGGGTACCTATCTCCTCGGGTACCTATCTTGACGTCAGGTACCCCAGCGTCTCAGTCTGTGCTGACTTGTTAATTGTGAAAGTGAATAGATCACTATAAATGGTCTTATCTTTAATTTAGTCTCTGGGAACAATCAAGCAATTTTTTATGGTTATCACTTCAGCGATGTATAATTACATTTCTACTTTTTTAGAGAAAAGGTTTTGTTTCAATTCCTCACTCTTATGGTTACAAAATACACAGACGTTTAAAGAAATTACCGACAGAACTGTCTTCTGTCAACCTTAGGACAACTAGAGACGTCACGATACACAGTGCATCCGGGACTTTTGGAGGTGACGTGTGAGTGTCTCTTGCTCTCCCTTTTTCAGCACCCTTTTATCAAAACCGGTGTATCTGGAGAATTTTCCCGGAGGCCCTGGTGGGGTAGGGTGTCCAGGGTTCTGGTGTGAAACTCTTGGGAACGGGACCTATATAATTTTAGGGACCTCCTAGGGGGAAAAGTAGACCCCAGGGTCACAAGGGGTCCGGAGACATACTAGGACACTACCCGTAGACCCCACAGGGACTCCTGTAGGACTACGGGAGGTAGGAACACTACAGTATAAGAAAGAGAAGTTCAGGGACCCTCTCAAGGTTTAGTTGTGGAAAAAAAAAAAGGAAAATATTCTTTTATTTCGAAACTGGTGATTCTAATATCCCGTACTTTTAGAACTCTGAAGGGATCACCAGGACACCGATTTTGAGACACGAGGGTTATGTCCTCCGGGTCCAAGTTAGGGACCAGTCCCTTGATCTAGGTGTACGATGTCTACTCTGGACCTCGTCGGTTTATTTATTTATTATTTAGTCATTTCCCGAAGGTACCACCAAGTCATCATTTTTCATTCATCATTTCTTAGACGGACGGCTACTCCCTCTGCGTTCCCTGTAACCAAGCTAGGGACCCAACCCTTCCAGGGGAGCTCATCCTTTACCGTGGGGTGAGGTCATAAGAACGGACCTCTTAGGGCACCTGTCTCCTCGGACCGTCCGACGTCAGTTACCCCAGTGGTTCTCAACCCATACTAACTCACTACCGTGTGTGTATCTCTTTATCTATTTTTTATTTTCAACGGAAGTGGGTTGTTGAATTTTTTCTTCTTGTACTTTTAGAATCTCTAGAATAGTTTGGGAGTCCATGTCAACCTTTATTTCGATGCGAGTAAAGACCTCGTCCTGTCACTGAGTGTCAGTAAACCAATGTCTCACTCGTCTTGAGTCCAGAGGGTGTGGGGTCAGTAGTTCCGTCCGTCGGGGCAATTGAGGGGGCGAAAGAGTCCGTGAAGGGAGGCGTGTCCCTCCCACGGGAACTAGACGCTCCGCGGGGGGTTGGACGAAGTCGTCCGGGTACCGCGGACCAGAACCCGTCGACTGGAGGAGGGGCGTTCGAGGAGACGGAAGACAGAGGAGACTCCTCTCTTCCGCCTGAACGAAGACACCCCTCCCCCACGTCCCAATAGAGACCCCGGCCCGAACCACCCAAACTGGTTTCTCTTCCCCGGAAGTGACCAGTTCTGATGTCCGTCTACTGGTCGGACCCCTTGCAGGATCCACAAAACCACACACACTCCCTCGCACAAGGATACGACTGGGGTCCAAACACCCCTGGCGACTCACCTCCCGTGGCCGACCACAGTCCTGTGGAACCTCGCCGCCGACCCCTGGGGGTGAGGGATGGTTCCGTCACCCTACTCCACCCCGCTTTCTCTTCGACGGTCACCGAGGGACCCACGCCACACTTAGGACGGTAGGTCCGTCGCCCCGGCACGGTCGACACTCCGTCCGGGTCGAGCCGGAATCTCGCCTCCTATTTCCCAAGACTGTCAAAAGTGAACCAGTCTTCACGGAGACTCCAAATAAGGTTTGTCGTTTATCGGCCGCGTAAGAGGGGTTCAGGGGCTAGGACCTGTCACGTCCGGACCGAAGGTGCCTGCACAGGTGGGAGGATTGGGAAACGACTCGGTCGGAGGTTCTGATCGGGGTCCCTGTCTTCCTCTATCAGCATCTCTCGCCACCTACCACCTCTTCCGTCCGGACCACCCACTTGTCCCCCTCGAACTCCCGGACCCCCGGACCCTTGGTCCTCCCTTCTCTCTGCCACGACCCTACACCCGCTCCCCTGTCCGCGGAGGGGTCGAAGCGGCCCCGACCGCAGGTCTCCTCGCGGACCGAGTGAGTGTTTAGACAGGTCTGTGACAGGTCGGTATGTGAGTGACTCGTGTGGTGGCTCCAACGTCGTCACTGTACTTTGTCCGGGCCTAGGACCGAAGCAAATCAAATTTAAGATTACCTCCCCTTACCTGTTATTCGTCTTGGCTGTTCCTTTGACACAGAGTGCAACCCTCCACTATGTAGGTCCCTCTCCTCTCTATGTCGTCTCCTCGCGGTCCCTCACGGCCCCACCCCCCAACCCCCCCCTCCTGGTTGTACAAGTCACCCTCCAGTCCCTTCCCGCCGACGGACTGCACGGTTGCGAACGACAAACGGTTCGTTTGTTCCTTTGCAATGAGGTAGAAGGAAAAAGACTTGCTATAATTGAACCCAGGTAATATGTATACATACACAGGCTTTGGGAGTGCTCTAACAAGTAGGACTCAGAACAGCTCAACCTCGACCTTCGACCTTCCCCGAGGTTCTCTACTGGGACGTCTCGGTCGGACAGGCCCACAGTCTTGTGTCCTCCAGGACTTCGGTGTTAACTTGAGACCCCGAAGGTCCACCGAGACCACCATTTCTTGGGAGGACCGTAACGTCCTCTGTATTCCCTGAGCCCAAGTTAGGGACCCCGCCCTTCTAGGGGACCTCCTCCCGTACCGTCGAGTGCGGTCATAAGAACGGACTTCTTAGGGTACCTGTCTCCTCAGGCCACCCGACGTCAGGTACCCCAGTGTTTCTAAGTCTGTGCTGGCTTCGCTGAATCGTAAGTACGTTTAACGTCTCGTCCCCAGCCCCGGTGGTCACCCAGCTCCGGAGACGAGGTCAAACTTGATTCTGGGGGGGGTTTTCTCTACCCGTCTACTGAGGTCGACATGGTACCTGGGGGTGCAGTGGGCACTTGCGTGTGGGGTCCGAGTCTTCGTAGCTCTTACTCGTGTACGGTCACCGGACGTGGGGAGGACCAGGGGAGCGTCCGGCGGGGACCCAGGAGTGACTAGGGGTGGCGGGTGGAGAAACCTAGTACTGGTGTTGGGGACCCCAGCAGAACCTGCGTACCGGAAAAAAGGAGTTTCTACGGGTCACTGAACTCAATTTTAGATCTGCGATCCTTTCTCATAAAAAAAAAAAAAACCAGTGAGTCACATACAAGACTCTTTTGCACCCGGTATTTGCGAGTCGGACGAAGAGAGTGCACACACTGTCTCTATTCACACGTTCTTTCTCCCCCCGGTCGAAACGTGACAAAGGGGTCGGTACAGGAGACTACCGGTCCCACCGTCTCGAGGCGGGTAGCGACCCGGGTTGAGTCACTGGAGTCCACTCAACGACAGGGAGAGACCCAGAGTCACAGGCCAGAAATTCACTCCCCTAGTAGGGACTTAACGAAGGATCTCCTGTCCCGAAACTAAGATTTCTAAATTCTCGTCCTCCTTGATGACCCTTGACCAATTGTCTATGGCGTGAAGCCCAAAAATCAAAGAAACCGTCGGGTCCCGTATCGACACCACATAATTTCAGTATAAATAAGGAGGGGAGGCCCCCTGGAAAAAACTACTTTTGGTAGAGTACTCCCGTCCCTTCGACACCGACGACCCCGCCGACGAGGTGCACCAGACAGGGGGTGTCGACAGGGGCCAGATGCGACCCTCCTGCACGCCCGACACGCCCTTAATGTTGCCGTTGGTCTCCCTACTGAAGGACTGCGGGCGCCCGGACCAGCTCGGGGACCACCTCGTGAAACCTTTGAGGACCTTCGACGCGCGTCTGACACTCTTGAACGTCCTCGTCGGGTCACTGGGGACGTCGGAGTTGGGCGCGTACTCATACACTCGGGGCTCTAGGGGCTCAAGGTCACGTAAGGTCCCTACCTCGCGGGTGGCACCCCCTCCCCCGGGGGTTTGGGAACTCTAGGGGGAACAAGGTCACGCAAAGGACTTGTGACACGGGTACCACTCCCCCAACCTCGGCCACCCAGAAAGAAAAGTAGGAGTCGTAAACTAATAGACCCAGTAAATAAGAAGTCTCAGAGAAATAACTCGTGGGAGACACCCGGTGTGGGACCCTTTCTTTTCTCATCAGGTGTCAAGAAGGGGACCTGGAAGACTCAGACAGAGTCGTCGTTAATGTAATGGCCTTCTATCTACGTCCCCCACCGATAGGCGTCTAACCAGACGGGGTCGTAGACCCCGGATGTAGTTGACGCGGGAGAAAGGGTCGACTACGGTCCAAACGTAGTCCCTTGTCAAAGAGAGACCCTTTACGTCAACTAACACATAACTTCGGCTAGTTTTTTCTTATAACCGACGCCTTCTTTTTAGCGGTACCAAGGGTCTGGTCTCTCTTCGACAAAAACGACAACCGAGTCGGATCCCCCCGCCCCGCTCAAGCCCCTAAAACCAGAACCCACGCACGCGGACACGCGCCAGACCTGTGCGGGGAGGAAAGGGGTGTCGGTTCAAACGTCTGGTCCGGACGCGGTAGGACTGCAGAGGGTTCAAGCTCCGGACGGTGTCGCGGCACCCGGGCGACGGGATGGACGCGTTGACGGCGAAGCTGCACACGCGGACGAGGCTACCGTCTCTGACGGACACGCTGCGCCACCGGTTGATGCGCCGCCGGACGCGGGCCTCCCCGCACGTGTAGCCCACCGCCCTCGGGTCGAAGACACCACTCACAGGAGGGGCAGACGACGGGGAGGTCCGGTCGGTCGCCCTAGACGACCCTACGGGAGACGAGACCCGGTCCAGTCTCGTCAGAGACGAAATGACGTGACCCTCTCCTCGGGTCCCGTAAAGGGTAGGGAGTGGGAAGGGTAAAGGACCTTCCTGTCCCGTCACCCCTGACCCCAGGGACGGACCGTCTCTAAAGACTCAGACGACGACGGATCACACCCTATGTGCATCCCACCCCCACTCCTCGCTCACCCAGGGTCTACGGGTACCCAAGGACGTATGGACCTCCCAGACTACTTCGTTATCCCTTCTGCCTCCATGGTCAGGAGACGAATATACACACGCACGATTCAGTGAAGACCCAAGTTAGGGACCCAACCCTTCTAGGGGACCTCTTCCCTTTCCGATGGGTGAGGTCATAGGACCAGACCTCTTAAGGTACCTGACATCAGGTACCCCAGCGAGTCTGTCCTGACTCACTGAAAGTGAAAGTGAAGACATTCAGCGAAGACAACACAGACTGAGAAACGTCGCGAAACGTACTTATAGACCGGAGTCTCTACACATTGACCCTTTTCCTCATAAAATTATTGAAAGACTCTATTGACACCCATATAAGAAGAAACTAGGAGGAGGAGTAGACACCAGTCAGTACAGGTTGAGAAACGCTAGGATACCTGATATATCGAGCGGTCCGAGGAGACAGGTACCTTAAAAGATCCGTTCCTACGACCTCACCCAAGGTCAAGGAGGACGTCCCCTAGAAGAACTGGGTCCCTAGCTTGGACGTAGAGAATACGAGGGACGTAACCGTCCTCCTCAGATGGTGATCGAGGTGGATCCTTCGGGCAGGATATTGAAGTCCATTTGGAGCCTCGTCAGGACGGGTGTCGAGGTCGTGACACACTTCAGCATATTTCATCTTATTTCAGTAACAGGGGTCTGCTAGACTCTCGGAGAGGCCGTGACGATTTCCGGACCGTAGACTCGAGCACACATGGGGCGTGAGACCAGGGACCAACAATGACAACGAGACCCTTGTAAACGGGCCACGGGACGCACCGGTCCTTCGGTGTCACGACCTCCCGGACCTGGAAGGACAAACTCCGTCTCTACCTGTGACGGAGGGAATGATCCACGGACAGTGTGACTCGTTCTCGTATCAATCTAATTCCGTCCCCGTTGGTTCCTTCCGAAGGACCTCCACCCCTTCAGGGACCCACCCCTTATCGGGGACTTCCTCCCGTACCTTTGGGTGAGGTCATAAGCACGGACCTCTTAGGGTGCCTGTCTTCTCGGACCACCCGATGTCAGGTACCCCAGCGTTTCTTAGCCTGTGTTGACTTCACTGAATCGAACATGTGCGTACGGGAACTGGTCCGAAATTTTTTCCGTGAAAGAACTACCTCTTTTCAACGAAGACTACCACCTTATTATCATCCCTACATCTTCACTTTCCTCCTATGCCAGATCACCTGTGACTAAATATCCCACTTCATCTGCATAAACCGCTGGGTGAGGTCATGAGAACGGACCTTTTAGGGCACCTGTCTCCTCGGACCATCCGACGTCAGGTACCCCAACGATTCTCAGCCTGTGCTGACTCGCTGAAGTGAAAGTGAAAAGTGAAAGTACGTAACCTCTTCCTTTACCGTTGGGTGAGGTCACAAGAACGGACCTCTTAGGGTCCCTGCCCCCTCGGACCGCCCGACGGCAGAGACCCCAACGTGTCTCAGCCTGTACTGACTTCACTGAATCGTCGTCGTCGTCTACATAAACCTCTGTACTTACAACCACCAAGACTATCTTTGTCCTTTTATCCTTGATGTTTTTTGTCACTTTCCTGAATTATTATGGATAAACTTCTCCTCAAATCTAAATCCTCGAGGTTTTCATAGTAATAAACCCTAATTTACTCGGTTCAAATTCGCTGGAATATTTTTACTCAAATTCACACTAAACTAAAATTCGCTGGAGTGCTTTTTCTCTTTGTCTGTGTTTCACTCCTACTTTTCCTTCTTTACCAATCTACACACGTCAACACGGGCGTTGGGCGGTAGGGACCCCACAGTTTCCAGTATCCGGTCGTCGGTCCTGTTGACTCCGACTCTGGAGTGACCGTTGAACGAAACTCGGGAAGTGAAGTGGGAGGTTTTGGGAGTAGTCGCAAACGACAAATCTTTAACCCTCTGTACTAGACCTCATTCACCACAGACACTTATATAAAAATTTTGTCAAACCACAAGAAAGCACTCGAGGTTTCTCGAGGTCATGGTACCAACAAATACAGAGTCCCGTCTTTTCTTAAGTCGCTCTCCGGTTCACCATCTATTCTTCACTAAATAATCTTATCCTGTGAACACTCTAACATGTTCACCCACCCACTCTTTACGGTGTAGGACTCTTGAATGACCCGATGTCAAAATATTAGTTTCCTTTTCACCCCTTCCCCCTCTTCTGGAGACAGAAAGAGCTCATCTGCAGGACGAAGGTAGTAGTCGAGGCCGAGGCCCAACTCGTCTACTCAAAAGAACAGGGATGTACCAGTTCGACCCAGGTGTTTAATAACAAAGCCACCCACGTCTCTCGTACAGGATCCCTAGTAATTGAATGACTCGAGTGACCCGTCCTACACCCAACGTACGGTAGTAACAAAATAACAAACGTCCGAACAGAGGACAAAGAGAGTACCAAAACAACGATTCGTTCGGACGAACCAAGACACCAATTCGTTTGGACGAAAGACTCAGTAGCAAAATTGAATGTCCCCAGAGGGCACAAAAAGACGGGTGTCAGGGGCTCACCGTAATTGACGACATAGTGGAGGAAACAGGGAAGTGAGACAGGGACAGTAGAGCTAACAGGCGGCTACAATCTGTGATGCGTAATAGGGACACGACTTGGCGGGCTCCCTAAAGGAGGAAATCCTCTCAGGGGGTCTTACGGTTCCCGAACGGGTTTATCGGAAATTTGAGAATCCTCGTCGACAAGAATTGGGGGTGGGTCTTGTCTTGTTTTTCCCCTACCCGGCTGAGGTGTCGTCGTCCGGGACTGGACTCAAAGGACCGAGGGTTCCGGAGCACTATACCGTCCTTCACGTCCACCACCCTTCTGGGGTAGGGACCTCTGAAGTTTTCTTTTTTAAATAAATAGATCCGATACAGTCAGAAAAATTTTTATAAATAAACCAACGCAACCCTAGAAACAGAGTCCGTCCTAGAAAGTGGCACCATGTACCTAAAAGGTCAACCCCGTGTACTCGAGTCACCTGGTAACTCTAAACATTGGTGACCTGGTGGTGCCGTCTGGGACAGGGACTTCTGAAAATTCCTGTTCTCCCTAGACAGAGATACTCGACTTGGTCTTTTTTGGTCGGTCTACCGGGACCCAACAGGGAGACTCCGGACTCCTTCCCCCCCGTCCTACGGACCCAAGGAGGAGGTAGGACGTGGAGTAAAAGGGAAGGACTCTTTACTCGTCTTAGGGATTTGTTGATTGAGACAGGGGTCCTTATCCGGTATGGGTGACCCCTGAGAGTACCTCGTTCTGAGCTAACACATCCAAGAAATGTTCCACGATAGTCCTGTCAGGACTTTTCGTGTTGTAAAAAAAAAGGGGAACCTTTAACCAACACAAAGGAAACCTTTCTGTTCTGGGGTCCGAGGACCGTCCGTCCCTGGTTCAGAATGGCAGAGACGTAGGGGGTCGGATCGTGTCGGGGAGGGTGTGGGGTACGGTACCTGTGTGTCAGTTATGCACAATTTGTCTGCTACAATGAAGACCCCTTCTTCCTCTGTAAATTGTGTCGACTCGGCCGAAGAGTCTCCTTCTTCGGAAGAGTCGAGATCGAGGAAGACTAACCCACTTTACACGGGAATGTCAGTATCCAAGTCAACTAACTACTGCGGGCAGAAACCTTGGGTTGGACAGGGTAGAATCCCGAAGGGTCCATCATGTCGCCATTTCTTAGGCGGACGGTTACGTCCTCTGTGTTCTCTACGTGCAAACTAAGGACCTAACCTTTCTAGGGGAACCTCTTCCTTTACCGTTGGGTGAGGTCATAAGAACTGACCCTTTAGGGTACCTGTCTCCTCGGACCACCCGACATCAGGTACCCCAGCGTTTCTCAACCCGTGTTGACTCGCTTAGTACATACGAGCAGGGTAGAATTAGGTGGAAACGAGATTTATAAGTAGGCTACTGGGTTACAGAGACGACCAAACCTTTTTTCAGACGCAGATTGTACCAATCTCGGGGAGGGGAGGGTCGAAGGGAGTTTGCGGTGTGGGTGGGTCCCGTCAACATCCGCCCCTTCGTAGGGCCACACCTGTAAAGACTCCAAGTACTGGTCCGAAAGGGAAATGCCGAAGGGACCCTGTGTCGGTCGTCCAAAGACGACCTCTTTACCGAAGATTGTCCCTCGTTGTCCAAGATACTAGGACCCTCCTCACAGGAGTCCCACTCGAAGAATAAAGAACCTATTGTCGACTAGACGTTACCCTTTCGTAGAACTTTCTCGGTTCACGGGGAGTTGTGGTTGGAGGGAGGGGGTGTTGTCAGTTCTTAAGGTAGTAGCCCCTCGAACACTCTCCTGGCACTCGAGTCTGTCACCCGACTTAGGACCGACCCTGGGCAGTCACGGCCCCGGAGAATCCAAACCTCGGACGTCTCGAACCCGACACAAAGGGGAAAGAGTGCTTCCGTCCTTTCGCCATCTGTTAACGGTGGACGGTCCGTACTGAGCTTTGAGGGAATCGGAAGTGTCGATGGGTCCACCTACGATAAAAATATAAGGTCACTCCTGTGACGACTGATCTCCGTGCCGACCCTGAACTCGGGACCGAGAAAATCGACAAATGCAAAGATACACCCTCTTCCGGTCCTTCCCGTTCCCGATACCCCTCCACCCACGACGGGCGAAACTCACGGGACCAAGAAACACTGACCGTGCAAGGGTTTCGGATCGAGGATCCCCTGACAAAAGAAAATCTCGTATTACCAATTCTCGTACTCGAAACCCCGACAGTGTCTCTCGACCCAAGTTTAGGACGGAGTTCCTGAAGGGACCACCAGGTCACCGATTCTGAGTCGCGAGGGTTACGTCCCCCGGACCTAAGCTAGGGACTAGACCCTTGATCTAGGGTATACGACATTGATTCTGGGTCACATCGGTGTGTGTGTTTGTTTTTAGGACGGAGCCGGAGAAGGACCTTCCGTCCAGGGGCTACCCAGTGATTCGAATTCAAAGTCCAAAGAATGGAGACCACCACCCTAACACTCCAGAGTGAGTAACTCTCCGTGGTTTCCGTATTTTGGGGGCACTTCTCGTCCCATAGGTCATCCACGAGTCAATTCCCTCGACAGTAACAAAAATAGTAGTTCCCTCTTTACGGGAGCGGGTAGGGACGGTCCAGCCAAAAAATAAATAACAACAACAAGTCAGTGAGTCGGCACAGGTTGAGAAACGTTAGGGTACCTGACGTCGTGCGGTCCGAAGGACAGGTAATGGTTGAGGGCCTCGAAGGAGTTTGAGTACAGGTAACTCGGCCACTACGGTAGGTTGGTAGAGTAGGAGACAGCAGGGGAAGAGGAGGACGGGAGTTGGAAAGGGTCGTAGTCCCAGAAAAGGTTACCCCGTCGAGAAACGTAGTCCACCGGTTTCATAACCTCGAAGTGGTAGTCAGGAAGGTTACTCATAAGTCCCAGCTATAAATGTCGGGATTTTAGATGGTTCTAAAGATAAGACAGGGTCCGAGACTCTTAAGTTTCGACTGGTTTCGTACCAGGGGGATCAATTTGTCTCCTCTTTCGTACACGAAGGCATTAATCTTGTCAGTAAACACCCCTAAGAACCACCACGTCACCAATTCTGACACGTCAAAGTGACTTCCCCCAAAGTTGAGACTAGCCCCTCGATTCTAGGGTATACGCCGGTTTTTTATCCTTTTGTGTGTGTGTGTGTGTGTGTGTGTGTGTCTGTGTGTGTGTGTGTGTGTCTGTGTGTGTGTGTGTGAGAAAACGAGGGGTGAGAAATTCAGGACGAGTAGAATTGTAAAGACGACTCAGACAGGAACGGGGAGGGAGAGGAGGTCGTGACTCGACGGGTGTGCCGGTCCACATGGTCGTCACACCCTGGGGGACGTTGGAGTGGACGGCGAGTGAGAGTGTGGGCCTACTCCTCACGTGGCTCCAGACAGACCTCCCGACGAAGACGGGACGCCCCGAGAAGGACCTACTCTGCCCCAGGACACACGGGTTCCGGGTCACGGGGACAATGATACTGCCGCTCTAGAAGGTTGGACTTCTGCAGAAGAGCCTGGTAGTGTGGTACACCACTCAACTCGTCGCCCTGACCCCTGGGACCTTTACCGTCCCGATCCTTTACCAGGAGACTCAGGAGGTAAAGTACCTACCCATGTGACTCCGGGTACCATCCTTCACGGACGGGTCGCAACGCGTCACTCAACCCTCGATTCGACCCTATAGTGGGTCCGGAAGACAGACGGAAGGACACGGGTCGTAACCTCGAAGTCCGACCACCACCCTCATTCAGTACTCGTCATTCGGTCGACAGTGAACACCTCGGGGTGAGGGACGTACTCCACAGCCAAAGGGAAAAGATCTTGTCCTCTACTCTCACGAGGGACGGTCGGAGGGGAAGTCGGAGGACAGGCACAAGAGTCTTGTTTCGTAAACTCGGTCTTCTTGTAACTGGTATCATCGTAGCGGAGGTCTCGTGTAGCGACAGGGGTGAACGAAGTACGCAGAGAACTTTTTTTTTTTTGTTTTTTTGGTTTTCGGTTTTTTTGTGTGGTAGGTCTAGTGTGGATGAAGGACGACAGGAAGTGGGTCCCGGAACCCGAGTCAGTCACAGTCGTCCCGTCAGTGTCAGCGTCTTTTGTAAAAATTGTCTTGTATATGTTTGTGGAGGAACCGTGACCAAGACAGGACCCGCGATCCGATCTCTACCACTGGACTTCTACTTGGCCTGTGTCTCACCCGGAGTTTCTTCGACTGACAGATGTTCCCTCTGGTCGGCTTCACAGGGCCACTACCTTTTAAAGTCTGTGACCTCGCCCCTCTTATCATAGTCCTCCGGATTACGTGGGTCGGAGCCGAAGGGACTAATACTGGGAAACGACAAGACTAAAAATTTTTTTAAATCTTTTTCAAAACAAATAACTCTATATTAAATGTGTGTTATTTTACAGAGGAAAAACCATAGGTCTCGATGTCTACGAATGCTCACACATGTAGTACATTGACGACAGTGTGAGCTCTATGTCTTACAAAAGTAGTCGGGGAGTCAGGAAATGAGTGGGAGACCCGAAGGCACCACCGAGTCTACCATTTCTTAGACGGACATCACATCCTCTGGTCCCAAGCTAGGGACCCAACCCTTCTAGGGGACCTCCTCCTTTACCGTTGGGTGAGGTCATAAGAACGGACCTCTTCAGGTACCTGTCTCCTCGGACCGCCCGATGGCAGGTACCCCATTGTTTCCCAGTCTGTGCTGACTCGCTGACCCGACATTATAAGTTCCACAAAGAGAGGTCCTGGAACGTCGTTGTGACAATCCGTCCGTCCGAAAAAGTCATCCTTAAACTCCGAGTCTCTATACTAGCGAAAGGGTTCGGTGAGTCGTTGACCGGCCTTGGGTCCTTGAGGACCTGGGAAGAACAATGGACCTCTTCTCCGGTAACTCAAACCGCTAGTCTTCCAGGACCACCGGGAGAACAAAACATTACACCACTCGTCGACGCAAAGTGTGCCTACTGCCCTACCCTCGGGTCGACCTCACCCGTCTCGCGGAACACCCTCCGCCCCTCAGGAAGATTCACTCCGACACTGGAAACAAAGACGTCGATGACGCTTCTACCGAAGTACGTGACGAGGTGCTCACCTCGGGGCCCCTCGGACGACGGACTTCGTCAGGAGTCGTCGGGGGACAGGGTGGCGTCACTCATGACGAACGGGGCTCGAGGGGTGAGGGAGACGGGTCTGACCCACCCGGTCCCCCGACCGACGTAAGTCCGTACACAAACCCACCCACTGGAGGTCCGGAAACGTACACCTGTAGGGTTCATGACTCCGTCCTCCTCAAATTAAAACACTACTCCTTTCTGACTTAACGGACATCCTACCTGGTCGCTCTAGAGTGAAGACGGGTGCCCTTGGAATTGGGTCCCTCGTCGACACCCACACAACCGGTGAAACTGACACCAGTTGTGGCGGGAGGAGGCTACCGGAGAGATAGTTCCCTGTACGACTGGTCCTGCGGACAAATCTTTCGAAGAGTCTACCTAAACTCTCGCGTCAAACTTGGACCACGGAAATCACACTTCCAGCATTAACTACGACACGACAAATCCCAACTCTGTGTCCTCTCTCTTCTCCGACTGGACCCCGACCACCCTGGTATAAGTGTAAATACCTCGTCCCTGGAGCACCCTAAGGTCTGTCTAACAGTAGGAACACATCTTTCCTGGGCGATCCTCCTCCTCCACCCTACAGAAATCCGTTTAATAAGAAACCAACGATTCAGCAAAGCCGAGAAACGATGGGATACCTGACGTCGTATGGTCCGAGGAGACAGGAGGTGGTAGAGGGTCTCAAACGAGTTTAAGAACAGGTAACTCAGTCAGTACGGTAGGTGGGAAGAGGAGGAGACAGTGGAGGAAGAGAAGGACGGAAGTTAGAAAGGGTCGTAGTCCCATAAAAGGTAACTCAGCCGACAAACGTAGTCCACCGGTTTTCATAACCTCGAAGTCGAAGTCGTAGTCAGGGAGGTTACCGATAAGTCCTGACTAAAGAAAATCCTAACTGATCAAACTAGAGGAACGACAGGTTCCCTGTGAGTTCTCAGAAGACGTCGTGGTGTTAAGTTTTCGTAGTTAAGAAGTCACGAGTCGGAAGAAATACCAGGTCGAGAGTGTAGGTATATACTGATGACCTTTTTGGTATCGAAACTGATCTGCTTGGAAACAACCACTTCACTACAGAGACGAAAAGTTATACGACATTCTGTATACCCGATAAAAGTTGGAGACGAAGGACGGAGAGTCAAATGGACTCTGGGAGGGAGACTGGGTCGAGACACTGACACAAACAAAAAGTTCCCGGGACCACCCCTTAAACGGGGGCGGGGACGCACCGACCGACCAACACCTCGTAGAGTCGGATATCGGCCCCGTCCTAGGCTTTGTGCGTCCGTCGAATGGTCGATAGTCTTGAATCCTGGAACAGAACCAGGCAAGTCCGACGTATTGTTTTATGACGTCTGACCCCTGAATGTTTGTCGTCTATGAAGAGTGTCAGGACCTCCCACCTCTAAACTCTCGTCCCACGGGTGTACCAGTCCACTCTTGGGCGAAGACCCAGGAGTGACACAGGAGTGCACAACCTTCCCCACTCCCTCAGGGTACCGCACAAAGGAATCCCACGATTGGGGTAAGTACTCCCTACTAACCAGTGGGTGGGAGTATTGGTTAGAGGAGGGGGTTGGGAACGGAAGATTGGAGGATTGGAAACCCCCAATCCTAAAGTCGTACACTAAAACCCCCTGTGTTGACAAGTCAGGTATCACCTGGGGTTCCAGTGACGTAGGGACACGGAGAAAGAGGGAGGACGAGAGAGAGTGACTCCGTAAAGGGGGTGCTGGAGTGGGGAGAGCCGATGTAAGACGGAGGGTCCAGAAAGTACAGAGGGAACGGGTCTCAGCAGCAGAACAGATCAGTGACCTCCCCATAGAAAAAAGTTTCAGTCCCTTGAGGATCTTAAAGTACACTAAACCTTTTTAGCAAATTGGAGAATCCCAAAATCAAAGGATTGTCTGCAAAGGTATATTTTTACTCCGACCTTTAAGACTGAAAGAGTGGGTATGCTCCATCATTTACGACACATACATTCTGTGTTTACGTCAGGTCGTGTAGTCTCCAAAACTTTCAGTCCGTGACATAGTCAGTAGACGGCGGCAGTAAATAAGTCAGTGCGTCACTATGATTAACAGTCCTTTACATAGTCACTTGTCTCGTCTATAGCGTGGGAGGGGCGGGGGGCGGCGGAAGTACCTCGTCTATAAAATCGGACACCCACCCCACCCACACTCGTCAGTTGTTTCTTCATTTTGTTTGCCACGTAGTCTACCACTACAGTCCGCCACTAGTCCACCTCTCACTGTTTCGCCCCCACCCCCCATCCATCCTCCCAGGTCCCTACCTCGCAAGGTCCAAATTTACCTCCCCGACCCTGCCAACCCCCGGCCCGTCTCCTCCTGTACACTCGTTTCGGGGGAAATTTCAAGAACACTAATTCGATTAAAATCCTTACCAACACAACCCCGTCTCCAAGGAAAAATCGCGGACCGATTTAGGACCGAGACCTGCAAAGACGCCACACAGGACTAAGTCACATCACCCGTTGTCGTCCCAACCCCCCTCCTGGTGCCCGGTAGCCTCCTCACGACTCGAGTCGTCTTCACGGAAGTCACACCCGTTTCCAGTCTCCAGTCTACTCATCTCCTTCGACGACGGGTCCCGGACCGACCTCCAGTCCGTCACGACACAGGGTCCCGCACCTGTCGGGCTCGGAGACCCCACCTCACTGACGTGCGTCCCCTGCTTCCTGTCCGATCTGCCGTCTGGACAAGTGGGGAGGTGACTAGACACCGAAAGGACTGAGGTTCCGTTTTCCTCGGACAGGACGGCCGGGGGGTACCAGTTCGACCACACGGGACGACTGTTGGGCTCCCGGCTTCCCGAGCTTACGTGGTTCTGGACGGTCTTGATACTGGACCTTACGCACTCGTGCCCGACGCACAGGCCGACGGAGACGGGGGGCCCGTACCACTCTCGGGTCTAAAACATACAAAAGGGTACTTCCTAGTTGTTTTTACTCCCCTAACGAGATCTTTTTAAGGGTCCGGAAAAACAAGTATTTAAGAACTTACCTGGTGGACGCAAATTTAATCTGATAATGGACGTGGGTGGTGTTCCACCGTCGTTTAGTGTCAGGTCACGGGTAGAGAACGGAAGGTCGGTCCCGACCTGTGTCGGAGGTCCGTCTCGGGATCTGAGTTCGAAAGTTGTGAAGGACGGTGTGACCTCCTCTGGTTCCTCTCTTTTCTGTGTCTTGGTAAGCTCCTATGTGTTAACACATCACCTTTAGGACCAGACAGAGGGCCGGGGTCCACAACATGGTGACAGACGCTCTACGAGTGAATGGAGACTTCAGATCACCGGTGTAGAAGGTTTGACCATAGGTCGAGACGACCGTAGTCCCTTGGAGAACCGTCTCCCCTTCACACAAGTAAAGGGACCAGGAAACTCCGGGCTAAAAGAGCGACCAGGTGACCCTTCGGACTTTTCTGAAACCGCGACAAAAATAAACTAAAACAAAATTTAATTAACAATAACCACATAAACCTAAATGTGACAATCAAAGACGACGTGTCGTTTCAATTAGTCAATATGTACATAGATGAGAAAAAATCTAACAAAAGGGGTATATCGAGTAATGTCTCATAACTCGTCTCAAGAGACACGACATGTCATACAAGAATAAACAATAGTTAAAATACAAATCAGCACTCATATACAGTTAGGGTTAGAGGACTAAATAAAGAAGAGAGGGAAGGGGAGAATCAACCCCGACGAAGAACTTTCGATCTCGAACCCGAGTCCCCGGGTAGGTGTCTGTCGGAGTGTCCTCCCGTAACATTTAGGATACTTTACATTAGGATTTTCCAAGGTCTTTCGGGAGGACAGAGTTTCTATAGAGGATATGAAGGATACCAAACAGTGGAGGTCTAAATGATTTTATACTATCCATATTTCAATCAAACCAATTGTTTTTTCTTGAAATTTTTTCGAAGAGGATATTTAGGAGTATCCTTCAGTAAGTGTGAAATCACTCTCAATCAAGTAGTCTCAGAAAGGACCATCGTTTGTACGTAACTCGACCTTTATGATCGTCCCTCCTGTATCGTTTCAACCTTCCTTTTTGTTTCTAAAACCTCTTACGCAGTCACACTTCACCACTTCCACCCCAAAAAAGGTCTCTTTTCACTGTTTTGGTTAAAAAAAGATGAAGTATCAAAAAGAACCCTGGCTAACTTTGGGTCCTGGTTCAAGAGTCGTGTTTGGAAAGAACGAGTTCTACAGTACTCAACTACTTGTTTGCACTGATGATAGAGACGGACAAGAGAAGACTTCAGCAACTTCCTGTTAACAGGGGAAATAGCACAGGGTTTCCCCGTCTACGATCCGTCCCTACCCAGAGAAGAAAAATTTGTACAGGTTCTCTGACTGAACGTGTTTGAAGTGAACTCCCGACGCCACGACCGGGTGGGAGGTACACCTGGTCAAGAGTAGATGTAGGACGGGTGGACGACGTAACACAGGAATAGAAAGATAGGGACACCTAGAAAAATTTTTACGAAATCCTGAGACCCACTAAGTCGACCCGACCACCGTAATTTCAACTCTCGGAGGACTACCCTTTGGAACGGAGTGTATATGTATCCGTTTGTGTGTATATATGTGTATATATGTGTGTATGTGTGTCTCCATGTGTGCGTATATCTGTGTGAATATGAGTGTACATATTTGGGGGGGTGTCTCTATGTGTGTATGTGTTCTGTGTGTGTGTATGAGTGTGTCTCCGTTCGTATGCATATGTGTGTTCGTGTGTATATGTGTATACGTGTGTGTGTCCGTGTGTGTATATATGTACGTGGATCGGTATGTATGTGTATCCACACGTGTGTGTGTGTGTATGTGTGTCCGTGTGTATCTATATCTGTGTGTGTGTCCGTGTGTGTATTTCTGTGTGTACATGAGAGTACATATAATTGTTTTTGTGTACGTCGGTGTGTATATGTATGTACGTGGGTGTATATGTGTGTACGTACGGGTGTGTCTCTGTGTGTCCGTGTGTGTGTATACATATCCGCGTGTGTCCGTGTGTCCGTGTGTGTGTGTGTTCGGATGGGTGTGTATGTGCATCCGTACGTGTACGCGTGTATGTATATGTATGTCCCTTTGTGTTTATATCTGTGTACCCGTGAGTGTATATAGTTGTGTATATAGGTGGGTGTATGTGTGTCCGTGTGTGGGTGTATGTGTGTACACGGGTGTGTACGTGTGTCTTTGTGTGTGTGTGCACGTATATGTTCTGTGTGTTTATATGTGTGTACGTGTGTTTACGTACGCATATGTCTTCGTGTACGTATGTTTGTGTGTATGTACGTACGTGTGTATATGTACGAGCGTGTGTATTAAAGTCAGACACTAGGGACTGCACTTTCGGGAAACAAGTCGGGTTCTAGCGGGACAGGGTCCCGAACCCAGGGTCTAAATAGACACCTCGTTACCCCAGTGTACCTACGACCCCGTGGGTCTGGTCTTCGGAGAATGGGAACCCACCGAAACCTTGGTCTCACGACACCCAGGAAGAGAGTTCCAGTACGTCTCACCCGCAGGTCCCGACGGAGGACCTGGCGGTCCTACCTTCGTCTAGGGGCACACCCCAGTCTCCCCGAACCGGTCGAGAAGGACTCGGGTGGCCCGGGTCACCGAGAAGAGTCAAGAGGGGGCGGGGGAGCCGCCGTAGGTACTCCTCATATTGAACAGTGCACCATTGAGGAGCCGCCCACCTCCCACCCCCTCCTCCCGTCCACACAGTCTGGGAGTCCTCCCCTGAGCACCCTGAACTTTTGGGGGTCGGAGACCAAGACCAGTTAGGGACGAACACCGGCCATAAGGCGAAAGTGGAGGTCCTGTAATTCATGTAACAATTGATGAAGTAAAGTAATTTAGCTAACAGGCCAAAGAAGTCAATATCTTGTATTATTTACGAGTTACTTCTTGTTAGTCTTTTTTTAAATTTTTGACGTTTTTCTTTTAGTTTGAGGGAATAGGGTCGGGAGGTCTCCGTTGAAGATTTAAGGGAAGGTCTGTCAAAAACTTCATATATATATAAAAAAAGTATTAACTCTGATATACATATATGTCAAAAAAAGAGAGAACAAAATTTTTAATTGTCTTATTCATCAAAAGTTTTGAAAATTCTAAAATTATAAAGGTAACCTGTCATAGTGGACCTCTAAGGAGTTACCCGAATCAGTAAAAGGATAGCAACTTGTGAATTAACGAGGGTGAAAAAAACCTCACTATTTATTAACGTGTAATTAGAAACGGGTATTGAGAGAATGGAAACCTCTTTAGGGGACCTTCTTAATGGCCCAGATTCCTCTACGTACACGGTCCCCGAAAACTGTCCACAACGGCCTCAGAGGTGACCCAGGGTCCCGCGGACGGACGTCGTCACACACTCCCGTCTCCCCCAGCCTCACAGAGGTCGACTCGGTCCTCCTGGTCACACCTACTCTCGACTCGTCCGAAAGGTCAGGACTAGACCCGCACCCGAGGAACCCAGCGCAGACCGGCGCCGACAAGTGAGTGAAGCCGGAGTTCTGAAAGGTAAGCTAAAGGGAGTCCAGGCCGTACTCTTGTCCACACACCGGGACCTTTCCACGGGGACAAAGGTGGTCCCGTCTCTCATGGGGGGACCTCTGTCCCACTTCCAGCTGACGTTGTGGACCACTCCGACCTTCACCAAGGCCCCCGCGACCCCCGTCCAGCCCCTCCCCAAACCAGTGAACGGGTGAGGGGTGGGCACCCTTATACTGACGTGGACAGGAAAGGGGAGACGGAGACAAAGAGGTAGACAGTTTACCCTCTTAGAAAAAGTAGGGGACCCGAGCGGGACCTACCTACGAGAGACCTTTCGTCACAAAGGGACACCCCTCTCCCCGTCCCCCTTCTATTCCCGGCACAGGTAGTGACGTGTACGTTGGTTTGGTGGGGGTCCCGTGGTCCAACCCCAGGAAGACACCGGAATAGGACCAGGGGGAGGGGGTCCGTATAACACTCCCACGGACGGACCTTTCCCTGGCAGGAAGTGGGTCAGGAACTGAGACGAGTAGTGGGCCGGAAAGAAACCTCGACACGTCTCGAAATCCCTACCCGGTTCCCCGGTCCGTCCTTCCCCGACCTCCAGACTCGTAGGGTGGTGACTACGGGTCTCACCTGAAGGGCTACAACCAAGACCATGTCTCACCCTCTACCCCCGTACCCGTCGACCGTTCAGGGACACCCAAATATGTGTAACGACGGGTGTGTCTGGGAGAGGGCCGTTTTCAAGTGCCGACCAGTGGTAAAGAGACGGAGTCTTGAACGGACGAGAAGACAGGACACACAAGGGAATCGGAGTCTCCCCGAGAACCGGAACCCCAGACAACATATCTCTGGTCACCGGGAAGGGTCCATTACAGGGCCCTCTGACCCGAAGTCGTGAAAGTCGCATCCACCACTGTCACAGGGGCCCAGTGGAACCTGTTGACCCCGAGACGAAACGGGCAAAGGGGGAACACTACTCACCCATCGCACCGAAGGGACAGGACGACCCGGGGACACGGGATTTTTGTACCCCCAAGTACTGACGTCTCGGGACGTTACAGGCTAGACGTCCAGAACTTCGGTGGATGGTCAAGGGTTCCGGAAGACCTCCACCCACCGCAGGACCGACGGGACTACGGCCTGGACGGGGGCATGGGTTCCCGGAGGAGGAGTGGGGGGCAGAGGACAGGGGTCGCAGACAGTCCTGGCCTTCACCTTGACATGCCTGGCGCACACACTACGACCGACGAGACGGCACCCGGACCGAGTGATGAAGTGGAAACTACCCGAGTTCATGGACAAGGGCCCCCTCACGGTCATGCAGGACCACGTCCACTCTGGATCCCCCCGCCACAGGGTCCGATCTCGACGAACACCTTTGTCGAGACCCCCGACCAAAGATTCCCTCACTGAAGGGTCAGGGACCTCTCCGCCCCGGAGTTCTGGGGTCACTGACGGCTGAACGGAGTTGAGAGGCCTGCGGAGGTCCCTACCTACCTTTGAGTGACCAGTTGACCGGAACCACACCTCGTCCGAGGGTAGCGGGGTTAAGGTCGTGTTCCCTTACTCTCTTCCCGAAGAAAGGAGGACCGTCTGTGTCGAACCAGTCCCCTGGTTGGTACCGCTCACCTCAGCCCCGACTTAAAACCGGGGCCGTGGGAGAGACGGTCGTAGGAACACACCACCTGTCGGGCGACCCCTACCACCTTTACTGAGGACCTCAAAGGAAGGGAGGGACACCAAGACAAGGTAAGATAAATAAGACAAGACAAGAGAAGACGTCGCACAGAGGATGAATACTTACTCAAGAGAAGACTCCCGTGCAAGTATTCAGGTCAAACAAGTCTTCAGGCGGATTCAATCGGATCCATGGGTCGATTGTGTCGACCGATATAAAACATGATATGACATCGTCCAAATATTATGAAAAGTGTGTTTTTTTGTTTATCTTTTTATTTCTTTTGTAAAAATTAGAGTGTCACGTCATGCAACTTTTCATGCTATCATGAAATGTTTTTATGTTATCATGTTTTCGTGCCGTCGTGTCGTCGACCGTGTACCCCCGACCGTAGCTCACTGGTCCGTTCTTCTCAGTGACTGACCTCCTCCCTCTCCTCGCCCCCTCTACCACCTCGACTTCCCGGTCGTCGCTACCCTCTGCCCCCCGTTCGACGGACAAGTGAGTGTGGACTACACTACCAAGGAACGATCTTGTGTTCAACGTGCAAACGTAGAAACTTCCAAGCGTTGAACTTCAAAGTATACATCCCCCGAGGATAAGATCAGATAGGACAGTATAGGACAGGATAAGATAGGATAAGTGGTAAAAGTAAAGGTTGGATCACGTCGAGTCTCATCCCTCCCTCACACCCGATCTCGTCCAGGATGATGGACGTCCCACCCTTCGTCGGGGTCCCCTAGGATCGACACCTGAGTCCCGTCGAGACGGGGTAGAGGACCGCCCACCTGAGGATCCGCAAAGAGAACGACCAACTGTGGCTACACCCACCCGTTCCTCCCGACCCGAGAAATAAGTACTGTTGCTCCTCCGACCTGAGACGTCGAATTTGTTTAACTCCAGACAAGTAGAGGGAAGAGGACTCAACCCTTCCTCCCCGAACCACACCAGACCTCCCTCCTGGTGTCTGGGTATCCTCGGAGTCGGGGTCTCAGTCTCGACGTTCCTCAACCCCTAGCTCGCTCTACCTCACACTGTGAGCGGACAACACCCCCCTTCCTCGGGGGACGGAGACAGGGGACGGGGTCTAACCGGGGTCTCTCCACTCACCGTACGACCGTCTACCCGTACGTGGGGTACTTTACCAAAATACGTGTGGGTCCACGGGAGACCCCGAAGGGGTGTCTAGCATACACCTTCGGGTACAAACAATGGACACACGGAAGGTCGGAACCATCGTTTTCTTCCCCACTGGGGTCGAGACCTCGAGGTAGGAGTCAGTCCAAGTCTAGACCCGTGGGTCTTTCGTACTGTCAAGTCACGTCACTCTCCTTGACCAGTCTGGGGGACGGGACCGAGACGGACGGGTCACTTCGACGGGTCCACCCGTCAGCACGGGGGTGCCTCGACACGGGGAGCCCCCCGATGATCAGGACGGGGTGTCGGTCACGGCTACAGGGGAACTACGAGAAGGGCCCAGGGGAGGGACAGAGGCGAAGGAGGGGACCCTCCACAAGAGTCCTGATTTGAGAGGGGAAGTCTTTTTAGAGGCGACCACTGTGTCGCGAAGATGGAAACGAGGGAGAATGTTGAAAGTGTTAGGGTAATCGGGTCGTGATTGGGCAAATTGGGTCGGTAGGGTGATTGGGTTGTGTTTGCGTAATTGGACTGTTGGGGTAAACGGGCTCTGTTTGGGCAAATTGGGTTCTGAGGGCAATCCAACCGATTAAGGTAGAATGTCTCCCCGTGCAGAATACACACCATACATACATACACACACACTCACATACACAGGTACATACACGTCTCACACATAACGTACACAATAGATACATACGTGTACACCCACATACACACATATACTTACACAGACATATACACACAAACATACACATACACACGTGAACACACATATACGTACACACGCTGACATACTTGTGCATGACATACACAATACATACACACAGAAACACACATATGTTTACGTACGGATACACAAACATGCACACACACACGCACACACATATACGCGTACACACATACGCTCTCTTTCGCACATAACATACATACACACAGAACCACACAAATACTTACACACAGACTAATACATATACACACACATATACATACGTTCACACACAACATACACACACGACACACACGTACATACACACACAAACACACTCTCTCTCCATTTACTGGGTGAGTTGGAGTAGGGTCTGTACCGTCTTTGTTCGGGCGTGGATCGAAAAGATTCAACTCACCAAAAGGGGTAGTGTGGTGTCGCTGTCGGTGCTACCCTCCGCAAACGGTCTTCACACAGGGAAAGACGAAGAAAAGACACACCTGGGGTCGCTCCTGGTCACGGGCGAATCGGAGACAAGGGAAGATCTCCACCGTCGGGTCGACCACAACGACCCAGACCGCCAGAAACCAATGTCAGGACCGGTCGGTGGGTCCCCTGAGACGACCCCGAACCTAGATGGTTCACAGCGTACGGACTGTCACACCCAGGGACGACTCCGACCGGGTTGTCCGAGGCCCCCACCCCCTAGTCGTCCGACTCCACAGGTGTGAGGGTGACAGAAGGAAGAAGGAGGGAGGACGGGGAGTCGGGAAGAGGGACGGACTGACATCCGTGAACGAGCACCCATTACCGACTCCTACCGTGTGTACACTCACAGCAGACCGAGTACTTGTGCGTTCGTGTGTGTGTACGTACACCAGTACCGTCGGAGGACATTGTGAGGGAAGTTTCCGGACCCTCGTGACCGGTGACCAGACGACCAGACCCCTCCCCACCTTCCTAGCACAAAGAGAGGACTGTGGGTGGGAAAAGGGGTCCTGGTGACGCCATCATTGGGACCCTGGAAGGCCCAGGACCACCCCTTACTCCCCACGTCGCAGGGGAGGGACTTCACGTCCTTCGCGTAGTGGTAGGACCACCTTCCTCCTCTCTAACTCGACAAACTACCCCTCCACTCACACACGACCAGGGGGTGGAAGTCAGGGGGGTAGTCGACTACCCCTCGTCGCGGGTCGCAAGTAAGTCCTGTAACGTCCACCTCGGGCTACGACGACCACCTCTCTGGAGTGGTGTAGGGCGCTCCCCCCGTCCACGTCTACCACTACCTAAAATCGTCTTCCTTCACGTCTGTGCACACCTCCTCCCACACATTGACATAAACGCGGTCACATCCTTCTCGGTCCCGACTGAACCCCCCATCACCTCCCGCCCTCCTGAAAGTATACCCTTATGCACACATGTGTGTGTATACAATATACGGGTATCAGTACAATAATGTTATATGTGCATCTGTGTACATATATATTTGTGTGTAATATGTGTATGTTTGTGTGTGTGAACACATGTGTGTATATGTATATATAATACATGGTATCAGTATACTTAATATATATATGTGCACTTGTGTGTGTATATGTGTGTATATAAGATGTGTGTGCGTATACATAATACATGGGTATCAATATACATAATCTATGTATATATGTGTACATAATATGTTTATATATAATATTAGTGTGTATGTATGTATATGTATGTATAAAATATGGGTATCGACATACATAATATATATGTTTACATATGTGTGTAAATGTGTGTACATATGTATATATGACATATGAGTCAATATACATAATATGTTTGTTTACATTGTGTATATTTATATGTGTGCACATGTATATATAATATATAAGTTTACATATGTGTGTACATGTATGTGTATTTATAACACAGGATGGGTGTATATATTACACATGTTTTCATATGTGTATGTATGTGTACATATGTATACATGGATGTAAATATATATATTATATATGTTTACAGACGTGTGTATGTATGCGTATGTAATATGTACGTTTATACAATATGTATGTATATATAACAGAGTGTAAATATACAATATATATATTTGCTTATGTGTGTATATATGTACGTGATAAGTGTTTATATATATGTGTGCATATGTTCGTATGTAATATATATATGTGCATGTATATGTCCATATATGTGTATATAACCTCTTCCGTTACCGTTGGGTGAGGTCACAAGAACGGACCTCTTAGGGTTCCTGTCTCCTCGGACCACCCGACGGCAGACACCCCAACGTGTCTCGGTCTGTGCTGACTTCGCTGAATCGTCGTCGTCGTCGGTGTATATGTTCGTACGTACTATATATATATGTACACATGTGTGTATATATGACAGGGAATGACAGGACCAGAGAACGAGTCCACTTGCACTTCTTCGGGTACTTCCTACTCTGCGTGAAGCTCCACCACCTTAGACCGGCCATGTAGTGACACGACGACCCGTTCCGGGAGAGACACCAGACCCTGCCCGTGGACCGACAGAGGCACAAGGACTTCGCCTGTATGGTCCACCCACCGGAAAGAGGTGAAGGAGGGAGAAGACAGACGAACGTAGAAGTCGAGGGACTCGTCGTAGACCCTAGGGGGGTGGGTGTCAGAGTCCCCTTTCCACCCACCAGTCGGAGGAGGGCTGTGTCTATTCTGAGTTCCTAATCTCAAGTGGAGCCGGCAAAGGACTCCGTCAACGGGCACCCGTCCTACCTCCCAGGACCTGGGACGTTTGTCAGGGACCTGGTTGTCATCCATAAAAATTCCAAAGGATTGGATTCCTCGTTTTAGGTAGTACGTGTTACACCGATATTGTACCGTCTTGTAAGACCCACGCGGAGGGTGCCTCGGGTCCGGTCGTGGACGGCTCCCGACACCACTCGGCCGAGTAGTGGACGAACCCCCTTTCGAGCACTACAGACAGGTCCAGAGCTGCCAAACGACCCTGAAGCAACGGAGGTACGTACATACACTACTTACGAGACAGACGGGACCGCCGTCCTGGGTGAAAGGGTCGTAAGACTACCGAGTAAGAGTCGAGCATGGACTCACTCCGACGAGGAACGATGGGGTACGGTAAAGACCTCTCGTAGTCGTTGCGTGACTAAGGTAATAAGTTGTTTACGAATGATTTGAGGACAATGTACAGTTCGTGACAAGATCCGGGAGATCCATGCCCCCGTTTAGTGAAGGACAATTATGTCACTCCCCTCCGAGAGAGGAACGGAAAGGGTCGAAGTCCTCTGACGGACTTGGGGACCGACCCCGGGTAGGAGGTGGAAGTTTCGGACGTCGTATCGTGGAAGAGGAGAGGTAAAGGGAGACAGAGTAGCGGAAAGAGTAAGACTGAAGAGGACGTGGGGCATACCCCGGGTCACTAGTGGGACTCGAGTGGGGCTACTGGGTCCTGTCAGAAGGACAGAGTTTTGGGAACTGGATTGTGTGGACGTTCCAAGAGAATCGGCACATGCCACTGTATAAGGACCAAGACCCCTAATCCTGCACCTGTAGAAACCCCGGACCACAGCAAAACGGATGGTGTTGGGACGGACGAACGAATTAGCGAGTCAACACAGACTGAGAAACACTGGAGTACCTGACGTCGGGTGGTCCGAGGAGACAGGTACCCTAAGAGGTCCGTTCTTATGATTTCACTCAACGGTACGGGCGGAGGTCCCGTAGAAGGACTGGGTCCCTAGCTTGGACGTAGAAGACATAGAGGACGTGACGTCCGTCTAGGGAAGGAGAGACTCGGTAGCCTCTTCGGACTGTCTCCAGTATGAGATCACCCCTATAACACACAAAATAAAAAATTTCTAATATATATGTAAAATTTTTATATACAAATAAATAAACCGACGAGGCTCAGAATCAACGTCGCACTTGCGAAATCAACGTCGTACATTTGAGGATCAACGTCGTACACCCTAGATCAAGGGACTGGTTCCTAGTTTGGGTACGGGGGACGTAACCCTCGCACCTCAGAATCGGTGACCTGGTGGTCCCTTCAGGGACAATATACAATAATAATAAAAATAAATAAATAAACCGACACAACGTAGAATGAAGAAGGTAACGTCTCGTCCCTGAGAGATCACCATGAGCCCAAATCAACGAGGTGCCGTACACCCTACAATCGAGGGGCTGGTCCCTAGTTTGGGTGTAGGAGACGTAACATTCCGACTAAGATTTGGTGACCCGGTGATTCATAAAATCTAACCAACCAGGCTACTCTGAACAGAGTCTTTCACACTCTTCTCAGAAACCCCTTCTCCCTTCCCTCAGTACATTTATAGGACTGAAATCCGTCTACCATTTATAGGACTCAAATCCGTCTACCGTGTCGTCCACGGTCCAGGGACTCCATCTACCACAAACATACCTTGTTCGTCTGGTCCCACCGATGTCTCCTCCCCGAACTCCACTAACCACCAGTCATTCCTGTCCCTGGTCCGTCCCGGTATGTGTCCCCGGCAATCCGGTGCATTTTTAGAAACAGGAAAACGGGCGGACCCTCTTGTAAAAAGAATGTGTAAAGGATCGTTTTGTTTTATTCAGTGGACAGAAACAGAGTTCCGTCCTGAAGTTTTTCCAAGATTTTCGTAGTGGAAAAGAAAAGGTCCGACTAAAACAGGTGAATTTTACTACAAAAAAACCGTTGTGGAGTACCGAATACTTTAGAATCGAGGGACTGGTCCCTACCTTGGACGTGGGGGACGTAACTTTCCGTCTCAGAATTGGTGACCTGGCGACCTTTTCAGAGACAGGTCACCAAGAATACACTACCAAGGGTAGATAAGTAAGTAATCAACCAGTCCTAAACAACATATGACGTGGGGGACTATCCACTTGTACCTCTCTTCATTCTATAATACAGTCGAGACCATCGTAAATCATATGTCGTCTTAGGACCGGAAGGGACCACCGAGTCTACCATTTCTGAGACGGACATTACGTCCTCTTGACCCAATCTAGGGACCCAGCCCTTCTAAGTGACCTCTTCCTTACCGTTGGGTGAGGTCATAAGAACGGACCTATTAAGGTACCTGTCTCCTCGGACCACCCGATATCGGGTACCCCAACGTTTCTCAACCTGTGCTGACTCACTGATTGTGCGTCTCTCAGGACCGGTCGGACGAGACTTGTCCGACGTCAACAGGTCCCTTCCGTTCGTGGACAGGTGTCAGTTCACCCTGATCTTCCGAGGAAGGAGTCTGGAGAGTGTGAGAGTGACTACATTACTTGGTCGAAGAGAAGACGAGTCTGGGAATGACCCCGTCGACCACCAAATATGACGTCCCTAGTTCCGGGTCCGACGAATTGACCGGGAGGTTCCCTGGACCCACGCGACGAAGAGAGACACTTACTGGAACCAAAGGAATTGGAATTGTACCCCAGTAAGTACGAGGATGACTCTTCCCCCTCTGTCTCCTACTCTACCAACCTACCGTAGTGACTGAGTTACCTGTACTCAAACTCGTTTAAGTCCCTCTACCACTTCCTGTCCCTCCGGTTAGGTGCCCCAGTGTCCCTCAACCTGTGTTGACTCACTGACTTGTTGACGTCGTACCCCCGGTCACGTCTTCGTCCCTTTCCCGGAACCGTCCCGACTCCGAAACGACTGGGGGAACCAGAGGGAGACCCGACGGAAGGGTAGGGGAAGGGAGGAGGAGAAGGAGTCCGCTCAGACGGAGGACACGACGGGCCTTGGGAGGAGGAGGACTGAGTCGGTCAAACGAGGCTCCAAACGTTTCGAGTGCGAGGGGGATGAACAGGGGGTCCTCGCCCATACGCCGGACACACCCTTAAAGCTACCGCAGGTCTTGTTACTGGAGTGGTCGTCGTCGGAGGTTCACCTCCTTCTGGGACACCTGAAACCCTTAAGGACCTTTCACTCGGGCGTCACGCGACTGTGGGTCTTTCATCCAACCCCAGGGGTGACGACACGCTTCACCCACCACACCGGACGTCCCCCGCCCCGAACCCCTCTCCCGGAGAACCCACGAAGGCCCAACTGACAAGACCCAGGTAGACACAAGAGGGAGAACCAAGGGGTCCACGGCGACCTGAGCCGGGGACGGTGGACGGTGTTGTTGCAGTACTTCGTCTGGTACCACCTAAGGAGGACGTCCCAGGAGTGGTCACTACAGAAGGCCCTCACGTTGTCCGACCACTCCCGTCGCCCCCTAGACCCCCCGTCCGTGAAGATTGGTACCTACGAAGGTCCTCGAAATCTTTACTAGACGTCAACGAGTGGAGAGCACCGAAGTCAGACTCTTTGTCTTTCTTATTAGCTGTCGAATAGTCCTTTCGTCACGAACCGTTTCGGAAAAAGAAGACACGTTACCAACCGAGAGACACGCAGGACGGACTCGACGAGAGGACCGGAGTCAGAACCCCGAACAGGGTGTGTCCAATGGAATAGAGATTGGAGTCTTACCATCCAAGGGAAGAGGACGGGGACGACACAGAGACCGGGATCCGTAGGACGGGGACGGGACCCGAGGGTCCAGAACAGAATGTCTTTGAGAAGACCAGAATGTCGGTCTAATTTTTCTTAAAAAAAACCGACGAGACGTACCGTACACCCTAGAATCAAGGGACTGGTCCCTAACTTGGACACGGGGGACGTAACCCGCACGTCTTAGGGTTGATGACCTGGTGGTCCCTTCAGGGGAATTTGGGTCTAAAACTCGGACGTAAAATACCGAAGAAAACTACAGAAATAGAGTGCACCACTACTCCTTAAAGAGGCTCTTTCCGAGTCACATCAAAAGACAGAGACAGACTTACATATATACGCGTGCACACATAGACACCCATGCACACATAGACACCCATGCACACATAAACACATACATACATGTGTAGACCCCCGTCAGTGTCGGTCCACGTCTCTGGACGACGAAGCAACACAGAGAGAGCACCCTCACCGACTTGTGGACACAAAGTAGAGAAGGACAGGTCGGTCACTAAAAATCAGGGAGTCCTGGGCCTTCCTATGCATCCTAGGGGACCAAACCACCTCTGGGACCCGTGGGCTCGTCCTTCACCCGTTCGTAACTCTCCCAGTTTCTGTGGTTCCGACGACCCGTGTCACTCGACGAATTACAGGTCAAGTACGGTTGACGTTGAGGGGGCTCGTTCCGACCACGTACCCCGTCTACTTCCGCCCTCCACCAATGACCCGAACTTGCACCTGTCGCCCACCGGTAGCCCATCCTTCCGACCACACACACCCAGTCCACACGCCGTCTACTTCCGTCCTCCACCAATGACCCGAACTTACATCTACCGTCCACCCGAAGGGGATCCCATCCAAACCCCAACCTCAGGTCCTCGTGACCCGGTCGGTTCCAGGTTCGTACAGTCGGATATCGTAGAATCACCCCGTCATACCCACCAGGACTACCCAAAAGCCAAAAGAACCAGAGAGACGACTTAACTCCGGTCTTTTCTCACACACACACACACACACACACACACACACACACACACACACACACACACACACATTTCGTTGGTCTCAGGGTACTCCCACCCTCACCCAATACCCCTACCTACCACCGAGTCGTCCATGGACCTTGTCTACCTAACTTTCCTTACAAGAAGACTTTTTAAGAGTCCGTGTAGAGTAAAAACTCTCCGACCGTTCGGACGGAAAGGCGGGGGAAAGAGTAGACCTTAGGTCTACTCTTGTATCCTAAAGACGGAAAAATGGGTGGGGGAGGACCCCTGGCACCGGAGTGTGGAGAGGAAGACGGGACCTCGACGACAGGGACGAGATTAGTTGCCGTGTAAGGGCGGACCGGCTCCCGGTCTCAGGGACTCGTGTCGGGACCCAGTGCCGACGGGCACGGAGGGAACGTCCACTTGGGGCTCGGCATGGACCTACAAACGTAGATGCTGTCGACGAGGACGCTCAGGTAGCCCCTGACGCGGACGAAGACACTGTGGTAGCGGCGGATGCGGGTGCTCACACGGGTCGTGCCGCTTCACCACTGGACCTCCTGTCGGTGTGACACGGCACTCAGGACGCCAGGGAGCACTAGGACCGGTACGGAGGAGAGGGAGTGTGTAGATCTGGAACTCTGGGACCCCCACCTGTGGAACCACCCTCTTTCTGGGTGCATCCCCACTTCCGGCTCCACCTCCCCAGTCCTGTGCCCACACACACTCCTCCCAGTCCTACCTGATCTCGTTGTCCCTCTCGGAGAAGATCTCTTTAAGGCCCTCTTCCTCTTCGCCCTCGCCACTACTTCTCTTCTTTCTCCAGGCACACGGACACTAATCTACGCTAGTGCAAATGAAAGTGTTCGCGAAGGGACCACCGAACTGCCATTTCTCAGGGGGACGTCACGGCCTATGGGCCTAAATTAGGGACCCAGCCCTACGAGGGGACCTCTTCCCTTACTGTCGGGTGAGGTCAGAAGAACGGACCTCTTCGGGTACCTGTTTCTTCGGACCGTCGATGTCAGGTCCGCCAACGTCTCAGCCTGTGGTGACTCGGTGATTGTGTGGAGTGTGGTAATACTATCTCGTCGAGTCTATGAATGCAGTGGAGAAGGAAGGACACAACTCACTGACTTGTATTCCAAATATTCCTTTTGTCTAAGTCTTGGTGACCCAAGGACCAACCCCCCGAGAGTTTCGGGTCTACGTAGCCCGCACATAAAAGGGTCGTGGTAGCAGAGGAGGGGGCCCCGACAGTGGGGGTGCCCAGAGGGCGGTACACAGGCCCCGACGTACCCCAACGGACCCCCGGAATTATTGGCAGGACGGACAAACACCCAGACGTGTCGGGTCTTAACACTCCTCGCCTTGGACTTCCTCTCACCCATGGTTACACTCACCGCGATGTTGTCGACACGAGGGTGGACAGGTCAGTGCACGGTCGTGGGCCTCGGGGACCGGACGGGACACGTCACGCACCTCCCGACGGTGCGTGTGACGGGCGGACCACTCCGGGACCCGGGGCACACCCCTACCTCACCTCCCACCCCGACCAGGAGTCCTTTCACGGTGGGGCAGGACGAAGTAGAGTCGGAGTGGGTTCCCGGGAAGACAGGGGTCGGGGCAGTGGGATACCGGACAAAGATGTAAGAAGGTGGTCTCGGTCCGGTCGACTCTAAAAACGGTTCGACTCGAGGGTACACTACGAAGACCCCAGTTAACTACCCAAATAGTAAACCTCGTCGTGAAAGACTATCTTGAAAGACGTTACGGCCCTCTCAAGTTGAGTCTGCACCGAGTAACACAGATTCCTTAACTTACAAGTCAAAATAAGTACAATGAATTAAATGTAAGTTTACATTGGTCGGTGACCACCAATCACCGATGTCGTCACCCATCGTGTCCAACTCTCAATAGTCTATAGAAGAACCCACCTCCTTGTTTTTCTGGGGACCACTATTCTGGACGAAACAGGGCCCTAAACCTCCTCCGTTCCACCCTCTTCCTTGGGGAAGAGAGTTAAACATCCACTCTCCTACGAGGGATTCACTACACCACCGGGAGCCCCCTCCGTCCGTCTCGACCCTGTCCGGGAAACCACGGTCCTCTCAGAAGGAACGTCCGTTCCACCCTTGAAACCGAGGATTGCTCTCCGAACAGTACGTCCCTTTTAGGACCTGCTCGAAAACGTCTGGACACAGTTGGGGCTCCTGACGGGACACACGGTCCACCTCCCGGCCGCGAATCGGAGGCCCTTCTTTCACTGGGACTTGGGACCCCTGGGACTCGTAACGGTCGAGACCATTGTGTCGTGGACGGGACGGGGACCAACAGACTTACTACCCAGAATGACAGTTTGGACCCCCGGACGAGCCTTCACAACCAAACCCCTTCCTGCAGAATAAGAACGAGTCAAACGGAGAGACAAAAACTCCTGTCTGATCTAAAGGAGGGGTCCTTTGTGCAGATTCCTCTAAATCCAAAAATGGCGAACAACGACTTCCTTCCCGGACCGGAGAAGAACAGGGACCTCCATCGTAGATCAGACCCCTGTCCGTAGACACCTTTCGTCTGAAGGACAAATGACCTGCAACCCTACGTCCACCCCCTTTTCACTCCACCTCGGGGACTGGGACATCACCCCGAGTGCATCGCATCCGGTGGCGGTCCCACCGGTCCTACTCCGAGAGTATTGACCTCCCTCCGTGTCCAGTGACGGGGAGGGCTAACATCCCCTGGGGATGACGGGGTAATGGGTTAACGGAGACCGTCGACCGGGACCCCTCCACTCCTCCTCAACCCCCCAACTCGAGACTCGAAGGACTTCGGGACGAGGATTCAACTCTTAAACACAAGGTTGCTACTATACGAGTCATGGTGAGGAATACCCTAGAACTTGAGCTCTTGAATTTGAGCGACTCCTTCTTTCCCCGGCAACGGTGTCGACGGTCCCGGTCTGGGGCTCACGAAAGACGGGCCCACTTAAAAGATCGTCTGTGTCTTTTGAGCTCTCACACAGTGAGACGAAATAGTTGGTTCCCACCTCCGGGATTTAGTGCCCTCATCATACTCCTTCATCCTCAGCTGAAAGGGAATTCTGGAACGGACGGGGGACCGACACGGCTCCTCATCCCCAAGACTCGGCGTCCACGTACCCCTCCCGTCAGTAGACCCATGTGCGACGCCGACGTTTGGGCACACCTCTCGCCAAGACCTCGTCCGACCCCTGTGACCACCCTCCGTGAGGTGTCCCTATGAGACCCCGAGTCCCGTGACGACAGAGGGGTGAGATAACGTTACGACTCTCATTCACCGGTGTACCGACTCTCACGGACGTCCTGTTCCAAGGTCGGACTTACCCAGAGGTGGCGTCCGTCGAAGAGGATACCAGACCGTCTGGGACGGTGAAAGGTCCTGGGACCACTTTCCCTCTCTTCACTGGTCCCCTGACCTTTGAACCGGACCACCCCACCATTCGACACACACCCGAACCCCGACCCGTACGCCGTATCGGTCTAGGACCGTGCACTACCCGTATTTGGCAGACAGGCAACACCCTTTCTTGCTTACTCAATGACAACAAAGGGTAGACCGTAGAACCTCTGGGCTCTTATGGTGGAGGTCATGAAACAAGACGGTCTATTTCGACCCTAAAGTTTAGAAATAAGTAGAGAGGTTTCACTAAAATGAGGTCAAAAGGAGAGAAGGAATTTTGGGTTGTACAACTTGTACGATGCCTTAATGCGTCGAATCTGAGACAAATTATTTATGACTTTTGGTATATAGAAGTCGTCTCGTAAATATTCAGGACCAGTCGTAGTTGTAATGTCTCGTCACAAACAGAAACCTCTATAAACCCTCTTCCGAACCTAATATTAATTTATAAATACAACGATCTCCGTATCCAACTTTTAGTTAGTTGAAACTTACCGACACACCTGACGGCTCTTTCTTCTTTCTAAGTAAAAATCCAGGGTCCAACCCATCTTCGAAACCAAAAGTTCCCTGAGTGTTGAGTTCCCTTCACACATACACATATACACACACGTACACACATACATACATACACATATACACATACGCACATAAATACGCACATATACACACGCACACATACACACACACACACACGTCCCCCGACGAACCCCTGTATGTACTTCGTACCACAGAGAAAGGTCATCCGTCATCAGGAACCCCTGAGTCCAGGTCACCCGACCCTTCAAGGGTCTCGAAGAAAGACTTGGTAAAACCAGAGAGGGAGGACGTCAGTGACACTACCACAGTCGGAGTGAACACTTCGGACGTCCCTCGGTCCTCCGGACGGGCACGGGGGGTGGCTTCCGGGCCAGTCGGGGTGTTGGGGTATGCACCTCCTGTGGGGTCTCGGTGGGGACGTGCTGAAGAAGACGTCGTTTGACGACCTGGACCAGAAGGACGACCTGCCGAGGAGGTTCGACAGACTCCGGCTGAAGCTCTGCGACTTCCGCAAGCACCACCCGTACTACCTCGCAGACGTGTAAAGGGTCTTTGCGTAGGCACACCGGCACCACCTCATGGTGCTACCGAGGGTACGGATGGAACGTGACGTTCTGGCCTTCGCCGGTAGGCTCGACGCCGCGTAACGGCCCGTCCACTTCATGCGCCCGTCGCTCCACCGAAGGTGGTCGCTCCAGAACTTCATGTGCGAGAAGGTCTAGAAGCCGTCCTAACTGGCCGGGCTCCGGAGAGCGCACCGGGACGACGAATGCCGGTCGGTCCTCGGGGGGTCCGACCGGGCCTTGAACCAGGCGATGGAGGTCCCGGACTTCTTCTTCTTCCAGAGGCACCAGGGCCACCCGTAGCCCGGGGTGCAGTCGGAGTTCGTCTAGGCGGAGTAGCTCTTCGTCCGCAGACTCTTGTTTCGGAAACACGATTCGCCGCACGTGCTCGACCTCGTCGCCTACCTGCTCTAACAGCCGATGGAGACACTGGAGCGGGGGCTCCACGGACGGGGCTGGGGCTGCGCTGTAGGAGAGTAACGCGTCCAGTGACACCGCGGCGTCGAGGACCCAGGAAGCGGCGGTCCTGGGTTCTCCTCGAGACACCAGGACCTACACCGTAAGGAGGACCTTCCGAGCCTGCTCCATCCGCTCCGGTTGAAGTTGTCCTCGCGCCTCAAACACCTCCTCCACTAGGCTTCGTACCTGTAACCGGCCCTGCCGTAGGTACAGTGCCACGACGTCATGAGCATGTGCCACTGGCACCTCGTGAGCAAGTCCCTCGGTGTCAGGTTCCTCCACCAGGACGTCGCTGAGGTACTTCAGGCGATGGCCCCACCGTTGGTCTGCTTGTGCCCCGACCGGGACGTCATGGACAGCCTCGTGTCGAAGAGACGGTCGGTCCCCCTGGCCCTCGTCCGCGGGTTGGACCAGATGTACCACTGCCCGTCGGGCCGGAGCCTGTTCTAGGTCGCCTACGGTCCTCTGTAGGTCGACCACGGGTAGCCGCACCCGGGGGCACACCTGTACGTCCTCGACCTCTCCCAGTCGACCGGGGTCTGGGGGTAGAAGTAGGTCCTGAAGCTCTCCGAGGGGGCTCTTCGAGGCCTAGACCACGACGTCGCCACGACGAGGCTTCTGCCGGGCGTGGAGGGGTGGGGGCGGGGACGGGGTCCACACACCCGTGAGCCGCCTCGCTCCTGAAACCCCCCCCGATCCTCGACGGAGCCCCCCCTACGACAAGAGTCCGAGGTTAGACAGAGGGACGAGACACAAAAGACAGTGTAGGACGGAAGTCCCTCTCCGTAGACACCAGAAAACTCCCGCTTCCTAGAAAAGAATACCCGAAGGCGCCACCGAGTTTGCCATTTCTAAGACGTCTGGGTCCAGAGTAGTGACCCAACCCCTCTAGGGGATCTCCTCCCCGTACCGGTGACTGAGGGCATAGAACGGACCTCTTAGGGAACTCGTCTCTACGGACCGTCCGATGTCAGTGTCCCAACGTTTCTCAGTCTGTGCTGACTCACTGGGTCGTACGTACGTAGACACTCTACACCCATTATTGTCACGAATGAACATTTTACGAATCTTGCCATGGATCGTGTATCGTTTGTGAGTCTTTACCAAATAAAGGGGACGTTAATAATGATGGAAGAATCGACTATGACTGTTGATTAGTCAAAGACCAAGAAGAAATAAATGAATGAATAAGACCGACACGACCCAGAAACAACGACGTGAGTCCGAAACGGGATCAACACCACTCGCCCCCGATGAGACACAACATCACGTTCCCGTAGAGGAACACCACGAAAGAGAACAACACCTTGTGCCCGAGATCCTACGAACCCGAAGTCGTCAACACCAAGGGGTCGAGATCTCACGTCCGACTTGTCAAGGCTACGTGCCTGAAGCAACGAGGTGTCGTACACCCTAGAAGGACCTGTTCTCTAGCTTGGGGACAGAGGACGTAAGTGTCCACCTGAGAGATGGTGCCTCAGGGACCCCTTCGGGTGAGGGATCAAGATCTCATAGGAATAAACCTCACAAACCTTGGTAAGGTCTTAGTGATCGGAAGAAAGTGACAGAGAGCTAGGAGTGTGAACAACAGATACGGAAACAAAGAAAAAAAAAAACCCCCCCGGTGGCTAAATAGATTTGAGAACACTAGAGAGTCAGTACCGAAGTAGGTTAGAGTGTTACCGTAGACTCCGTCTTAAACAAAGGAGTGCCACTAGTACTGGGGCCAGGGTTGGTAGTTGTACTCGAAATCCGGAGACGTTATCTTAGTGGAAGACCGAGGAGTGCACGGCGGACTCTGGGCACCTGTGTGGTCAGGTGGAACGTCCCTACGCGACGACAAAGGAAACGGTAGGCGGACAAAAGACGAGGTCAGATAGCAAGCTAAGGTTTTCTCGACGTCGGGGGCTTTGCCTCCCTGTCCTACGGAGACGAAGAACGACGACGGACACCACAAATTTGACGGAAACCCGCCACAATCGTAGGGGGGTTGTAGAGGTGTGGGCCCCAGAGTGTCGGGGGAACGGACGGCGGACCGTGGTCGACGGTGTGGGCACGTCCTGACCCCCTGCACGGAGGGAATACACCGCGGAGGGTCAGGTCGCGGCACGTGCGTGGTAGGTCACTCACAGACGACGTCCTCGGACCCCGGACAGGGGACGACGGGAACCGGTGAGGGACGACAGAGAGACGTCTGACGTCGGTCGGGGACCTACATCAGGAGGAGGACCTGCCGAGGAGGTGGAGAGGTCGAAGAATGAAACTGCTTTACTTCTCAAAGCGGTTCCGAAAGTAGAGTTTTCGGTTGGATCCACTCACTCCGCGGGCTTCGCCCCACAAAGCCCCCGAGGGACGACTAGGTCTCGCACTGTGGACACGGGGTAGAGGGAGGTCCGGGAGTCGAATGGGTCCACAGGCAGGACGTCATGCCTTCGTAGTGGTTACAGCTGCACAGGACCTTGCACGTGCACCTGTTTCGGGTGGACGACTCGGAACACCTGGGGTACGTCGCGCTCCCTCCGGGGTCGGCTCAACCATTACACCCACGCCCGACCACCCCGCCCCCGGCGCACGTCAGGGGCGAGGACCGTGTTCACTGACTCACTGGGGTCGACCGGGGAACGAGGAACCGGAATTAAAGGGAAGGACATTTGAATCCCGGCTCTGTAAGAAGGAGGAGAGTACGTATACACTCGGAGAGGCTCAGAGGCTCAGTGAGGCAGAGTCACTAGGCTCCGAGGTAGCCCTCTACCCTACGAGTCGACCGGAGTCCTGGGGGTAGGGACTCAGTCCTGACTAACACACCGGGTGACAGACAAGGGTCCCCTCCGCAACAGGAAGCGCCACGCGATGTAGTGCAGGGTTCAGGTACCACGGTCCGGGCCCCGGAGGTTCCACCACCACTAGGACCAGTGTCCGAGGAGGTACCTGAGTCACCTCCGCCGGCGGCGACGACGGTCTAGGTTGGCACTCACAGGGCCCAAGTCAGGACTCCGGTGGGGACGGGGGTGGGGGTTGGACGAGTTCCCGTGTCTCACCTGCCACCAATGAAAGGCTACTGGACCGACTAAAACTTACGAATTACGGGTGCACACCGGACCAAAGTTTGTCGCCCTTTAACGGGTTAGGGACACAATAAACCTTCACTTCGTCACAATTTACACACAAGGACCGTTGGGTGAGGTCATAAGAACGGACCTCTTAGGGTACTTATCTCCTCGGACCGCCAGATGTCAGATATCCCAACGTTCCTCACCCTGTGCTGACTCACTGAATCGTAAGTACGTACATAGGAAGTAAACGTACGGAAACCGGTAGTGGAAGTCAAAGAGGACTGGACGGGAGACACAGGTCCCGGCCCAACATGGGGACGTTGGTACCGGAGAACCCGGAGAGAGGTGAGGATACACAGACTCCGAACTCACTAAACACAACCCCGGATCTCTTGGTAGTCCCTAGAAGGACAGACCGTGGTCGGATCCCCGAACCCCCACGACCTGACTGTCCTCTGGTTCCCACGACGAAATCCTTCCACTACCAACGTCCGCACGGGTCGGACGTACAGAGCACTCTCGAACACGACACTCGGCCCCGTCCATCGCAACGGGGTCCCCTCCCCCGTACCTCACGACCCTCTCACCTTACTACATCGTAGAAGAATACGAGGGACCTCTTGTCGAGGAGAAAAAAAAAAAAAACATCAAATTTTTTTTAATAAAAATTAACCTCCTATTAACGAATTTTTATAACTCCGAGATGTTCACCGACCCACTGCGAAGTCCGATCTGGTGAGACTTGGGCGAGCCGGTTTCCACCCGTGTCTGGGAAAGAACAAGCAGACATTGGCGTCCTCACCGGCACAAGGGGTAGCCCTAACCCCTGGTCATACTGCGTCGGGTCGACTCCCAGAACCGCCCGGACCCCCGGTCGAGGTTGCACCGTCTCGAGGTCGCCTAGCTTCTGGAGGGGTCGTACCAACGGGAACCGTTGAGGAAGAAGGTCTCCGATACGAGACCACTCAGAACACTACAGAGAAAATAGGGGAGTTTTATCTTCGTTTTCGTTACTTTGGGTAGAGTTGTGATCTTCCAAGGGTATGCGCTCTAAACCGGAACTTCATTCTGACGAAATATCCGGTACTAGATATTTAAAGACGAACACCCTCTAACATTCTGTTTGGAGGTTCCCCGACGGTCTTTCAAGAGATACATATATGAAGGAAGGGAGGAATGACAGGAACGAGTGATACCTACTCCGAAGACCTGTTTCTTCACCTTCCGTCTCCGTCCCTTGGGATTATAGGTCTCCAGTACCTGGAGAAGAGGTCCGGGACGTGAGTAGGAGTCGCACCCACATTTTCCGAAATCTTTTCGTTGTGTCTAAATGACATATCGTACCTCTAAATGTAAGTTCTAGAACATTATTAGATATTACCTTACATTAGATTTTTTTTATTTCGTTAGGGAAACACCATATGAACTTTGACTGTGTCATAACAGATAGTTGATATGAAGTTATTTTTTCTTTTATTTTTCTAATTTTTTTCTTTATGCCATTGTATCTTAGATTGTAGTTTCATGGTATCAAATTTGACTACATCCCAATCTTCGAAAAACAAAAATGGTAACAACAAGTCAGCGGTTCAACACAGACTGACAGACACTGGGGTACCTGACGTCGTGCAGTCTGAAGGGACAGGAAGTGATAGAGGGCCTCAAACGAGTTCAAGTACAGGTAACTTAGCACTACGGTAGGTTAGCAGAGTAGGATACAACAGAGGAAAAGGAGGACGAAGGTAGAAAAGGTCGTAGTTCCAGAAAAGGTTACTCAGTCGAGAAACGTAGTCTACCAGTTTCATAACCTCGAAGTCGAAGTTGTAGTCAGGAAGGTTACTTATAAGTCCAACTAAAGGAAATCCTAACTGACCTAACTAGAGGAAAAGGGGACGTATGTACTATAAAAAATTTGAACAAAAAAGCATAAAAGGATTATATTAATCCAAACTCAGGTTTGGATGATCCTCAATAACGGGACAGAACGATCTACTATCGAGAGAACCATCCTTAAAACTTCTAGAGAATTCCAAAATCCTAGAACAGAGTAAAGGAAGAATGATCCGTGACTAGATAATTATAGTTATGTATCTTTTCTCCTGTTCTTCTATAACTAACATCAACACCGGTACAATAATGACAACATAGTGATATTACTGATTGTTGGTGTTTCGAATACCTCAAGAGACCACTAGGTCACCAATCCTGACATGCGAGGTGAAGACCCTCGTACCTGAACGAGGGACTAGTCCCTTGATTCTAGGACGTTCGGTATTCCGTTTCGGTTTTTTTTTTTCGTGGGGTGTTACAAACGGACTTCTTGGTGCCCTACTGACGGAAGATTAGAGGGCATGGACTTAGGAGTGACGAGTAAAGTGAGTGCAACAAAAGTCTCAATTAGATCGAAGTTCCTGATCGGTCCATCGACTCACTTACCGAGTCTTAAAGACCTACCACCCACCCCTGTCTCCAGACAGAGCACAGACAAAGTCCCAAGCAGTCACAAACGCACCTACTCCTACCCTTACTCTCCTCCCATTCAAGGAAAGAGAACCGAAACTTCCTTTCTAGTCCTTACATATAAACCCCAGGAGTTGAGGGACCAATTGCAAAAGAGGAAACCAGACCCAGGTTATTAAAAAAAAAAATTAACCTCCGAAGGAACCCCCGAGTCACCATTTTTTTATACGGACGGTTCTGTCCTCTGTGTCCAAGCTAGGGACTAGGCCCGTCTAGGGTATGCGGCGCCTCGTTGGTTCGGGCACCCGGCATTGATGACTCGGACACGAGATCTCGGGCCTTTGGCGTTGATGACTTCGGGCGCGTGGGAAGAGGTGTTGTCCTCTTCAGTGGCGTTACTCTGGATACGTACCGTTGGTCTGTCACCGGGGGCGAGCGGTGTCGATCTCTTTCGGGTGCGTCGTCGTTTCTGGATCGTACTTTATTTATTATTATTTTCGGATTTATTTATGTATTTTTTAATTTTTCGAAACCAACCTCCACCCTCACCTAGGTGGGCATTTAGAGTGCAAGACAGAGGACAGAGGAACGGTAAGTCCGGGTTCAGCATCAAAGACACAGAGGACTCCCACCCTTCCAATCAACGGATCACCCACAACTTCACGGAGTGAGGTCAGGGACGGGCTTGCACCAAGAAAGAGACGTCGGACCCCTGCAGACCTGGAACGACCTAGTCACGGTGTGCCACTGAACGGACGGTCTACCGGTCTGGAACGACTTCTCAGTGGCCCAGTTGACACTAGTCCCCGGTGTCGGTAGTACGGGGCTGCCGGTCTAGGGCGAGTTCTACCTCCTTCGGACACCGACGGCGACCCGGACAGGGACACTCAGGAAACGAAGGAGTCGGGCCCGTCACAAGTTCCCCACCACGAAAAAGGAACAGACACGGTTCTCCATCTGGTCTTCCGGTAGAGGACGGGCATGGTGGGTACAAGGGAGTGAGAGGACAGGAACCCTGTACAAAGGCAGGGTAAGGTCCCGAGGGATAGAGGAAGGACACGACAAACCTCCCGTGTAGGGGTCTATTACGTATCGGTCTCCCTTCTTACCTAAAAGACTCCAGTCATGAGTCGGAGAACGAGTCAGCGAGTCAGCACAGACTGAGAAACACTAGGGTACCTGACATCGGGAGGTCCGAGGAGACAGGTACCCTAAGAGGTCCGTTCTTATGACCAATCTACGGACGAGGACCATTATTTAATCTGAAACTTGAACTCAACCTCGACTTTTCGAAGGGACTAGGGTCGGACCTGACGGACGGAGACCCCTCCCCAACACCCGTCGGAGGGAGGTCAAAACTCGGACCCCTACCACCCCGACCTTCACCTAAGAGTTCAAGAATGTGTTAGCCACGAAGGCACCCTCCCGGGACACAAGACCGGACTGTCCACAAATTCCGTCGACGGAAAAGAACGGTCGAGAGGGCTCAAAAGGAAACTATAGTCAACACATAAGATATAAGAGACGGACGGGTGACGAAGTAGGACGGTAGAAAGACCAAACGAGAGAAAACAATAAAAATAAGTAAACAAAAACGTAAGTTGGAGAGTGTGTCTGAGAGAGAAACAGAGAGAAATCCACAGGAAGAATGGTATATCTTCAAACTTGTGAAAATCTCGTTGGGACCCGGAAGTAAGGAAACGTCTGGCATATGTTTTATGTGCGTTTCATCAAAGTCTAAACGATGGTTCCTTCAAGGGACCGCCAGGTCACCAATTCTACGGTACGAAGGTTACGTCCCCCACACCCAAACTAGCTTGAGGGTGTACGGTACGTCGGTTTTTTTTTTTTTTTTTTTTGGTTTGAGGTGTTTTTGTCTTAACGATTGGTTATAGAAATACTTTTGACTTATATGATTGATCTCATATGTAAACTCGTCCCGAAGGGCCCATCGAGTCGACCATTTCTTAGAGGGACGTTACGTCCTCTGGGGTCCAGCTAAGGACCCAACCTTTCTAGGGGACCTCTTCCCTATCCGATGTGGGAGGTCATACGAACCCGAAGGAACCACCGAGTCGACCATTTCTTAGGTGAACCTTACACCCTCTGGACCCAAGCTAGGGACCCAACCCTTCTAGGGGACCTCTTCCCTTTCCGATGGGTTAGGTCATAAGACCGGATCTCTTAAGGTGTCAGGTACCCCAGCGTTTCTCAGTCTGTACTGACTCGCTGAAAGTGAAACCCATGTCTCATTTAAAAAAGTGGTTTTAATAAATCCAAGCAAAGGGGGAAGGGACGACACATGAGTGTAATAAGTAATGGTAAGTAAACTAAAACATGGACAAATACAAGGCAGAACTTAAAAGAAGAGGCGGTAGGATCGACTAAGGTAAACAAACGGAAGACACACACTCCGTAAGTGCACTAAGAGTCACAGTCTTCAGATATCTTTCTATACGGGTCTTCAGAGAAACAACCAAGTTTCTCTCGTCTCGTCTACCCTCTCCTAGTGTCTTCAATTCAATAAATCCACCGTCTCGATGAGGGTGATTGGACGGTCGAATTGTGGTAAAGAAATAGGACCTTGAATGATGTAAGAACACCGTCGACCCCGACCTGACGAATTCTGAACCGGCGTCCCTGAAGGGGCACCAGGTCACCGAATCCGAGGCGTAAGGGTTACGTCCCCGGGACCCAAGTTAGGGACTGACCCCTTGATCTAGGGTGTACGACGTTGACTCTCTAAGATGTACACCGTTGATTCTGGTCTATCTATAAAAGAATTTTTTTTTTCTGAAATGCCATGGGGTCGACCCCACAGACCCTTGTGAATGTCGCACCTACAGTCACCCCACCATCGCTAAGTCCTGACAGCGAACCTACACTGGTCGACGGGTCCTGCACCCCTTGAAACTCATCTTCTCGTAGACCTTCGGCTAGTCGGGACTGGCTACCACATAGTAAACGGTCCCACATACGACGGAACCATATGCCCAGTGAGAACGACACCTCCAGAGGACCCGGACCGCCTCTCGTTCCCACCACAATCACTCAGGAACGACTGGGGGACCTAGACGGAGAGTCAAGAACCAAAGGTAAAGAAGTGGTGGTATCTACCAGTACCAAACAGACCTTCCGAGTAAAGGTTGAAATGACTCCAGGCTCTAATCAAAAGTCTAGTACATACTCAGACCAGGTAGTCAAGTCAATTCAGTCAGTCAGCACAGACTGAGAAACGTTGGGTACCTGACGTCGTACGGTCCGAAGGGACAGGTAGTGGTTGAGGATCTTGAACGAGTCTAAGTGCAGGTAGCTCAACCACTCCGGTAGGTTGGTCGAGTAGGAGACAGCAGGGGAAGAGGAGGACGGAAATTAGAAAGGGTCCTAGCCCCAGAAAAGGTCACTCAGTCAAGAACCTTAGTCCACTGGTTTCATAACCTCGAAGTCGAAGTCGTAGTCAGGAAGGTCACTTATAAGTCCTGACTAAAGGAAATAAGTACCTGACACCAGGTAACCCCCCTAAAAATACCTTAGTAGACTGTATCAACGTTCTACCAATCAGAAGGGTTCACCACAAAATTGTCTTTGGGACTCTCAAACGACTACCACACCTACTTGTTCACCGTCTGCTCTAACACAGTTCTGGGGTGGCAAACAAAACCGAAGTCCTTATAAAGAGAAAGTCCCAGAGAATTCCCTAGTACAGTTGTCCCGGTACACATGGTAATCAGTGAACCATCGACTTTTCTGTGCACACGGAAATCCCCTTGAAGGAAAGGCCACTCCAGTACTCGAGTACCAAACGAATCGAACAACACTAAAGTTGCACAGGATTGTGGGGACCTTGGAGTCAAACAAAGGACCCGGTTCTGAAGGAACAGCCCCTCTCGTAATTGAAACGTGCAAATGTAAAAAACCTTCATACCGAGACATCAAACGGTGTAAAATTACCTTAGGAGCAGGAAGATTTAGAAGGGATCCTCGTATAAATTACCGGTTCACAATGGATTCCACGAGATGGAGAGTCTTGGTCAAAGGGTCAGACATTGTTCCTCCTTTAAACGGAGACACCGAAGTTTTTCGGGTGAGTCGAGAGTCGAGGCTATGGACGTACGCCGACGAAGAAACGTGCCCACCCTCAGACGAGTCCAGTATGGGCTGGAAACGAAAGAACGGGTCCACACACGTGTCCGTCGAGGTGAGCCGTGTAGCACTGGAAACTACCTGCCTTAAAGTTCGACTGGCCGTTGACGAGTATGCAAGACAAAGTGTTGTTCCTCGTCCTGAACCTCCACTAAGAGGTATTGCCTAAGACGTCGCGCCCCCGCTCCGTCCGGACGTACTTTAGACACCTCCACTTCGTATCGCCGGAGAGCCAACTCGAGGCGTCGTTGTACCTCCATTCTCCACGAAAGGCACCAGGACACTGTCCTGGGAACCTCTTCGGTGTACCTGGGCCACCGTCAACAAAAATCGACCACGAGGACACACCTCTGAACTGGAAGACGGACTAATCGTCCCGAGGTAGAAACATCTTCCCCGAATAACGTAGAGGGAAGACCACACTAAGGAACAAGACCCGGGTCTAAACCTTCTTTCCCAGGTAAAAGAAAGAAAGAAAGAAAAAAATTTTCTTTGTAAAGAAATAGACTGAAGTGGTTTGAGAATCAACACCGTACACCTTAGAAATCAACACCGTACACCCTAAAATCAAGGGACTGATCCCTAGCTTGCATCCGGGGGACGTAACCCTCGTACCTCAGAATCGGTGACCTGGTGGTTCTTTCAGGATCTCTCCCAGACTAAAGTCATCGTAATGTAACAGTTACCCCACGGTCAGAAAAACGTGATCATCTTCTAACCCCAACTGTGGTCCGTCAAACAGGTCGTCCGTAAAACACGGGACATGGATCCGATCCCGGACGGTCGGAAGACTTCCTTTTATAAATCCCGGATCTACTTTCGGAAACTTTTATAAGTCCCGGGTTCGTTGTACACACCGGGGTTTTGAGTTTTTCTTTTGACGTTTTGACTAGTTTTATTTATAAACTAATGTACAAATGTTCTCCAACATAGTACGTTGAGGAAATGTGCAAGAAAACCTTTAGTATTTATAAAGTAATGTACTTTCGTTGAATTTTCCCAATCTGGAAGAGAACGTTCTGAAGAACTTGTACGTGTCACTAACGACTTTTTTTATTAGTGTCGAGCAGTATATAATTTACTCATCGAGTATCGGTTCACAAATTTTAAGTTTTCCTATTTTTCGGAAGGTTTAAAAAATGTCGTTTTCAATATCAGTAGTACCCTACACTCACATAAAATTGTCCAAACTACACGATATCACACCCCGGAGACATCTAGACCACTGGTTTAATTTTTATTTCTAATTTCACAAGGATAATCTACGAGGACCTCTATCCCGCGGTTACTCAACCGTTTTACCGTTGAAGGGGTCGGACAGAACTCCTCAGTCAGAAGGGACAACTCACGTCTACCTGAGTCCCAAAGTAAATTGGGGACTCCAAAACCCAGCGTCTACGGACCGACCGACAAGTCGAAACATTCTCAGGTGAGAGGACGTTTCGAGACATCTCGGGGAAATAGACTCTTCTCGACGGCCGGTCACGGGTCAAACACTTATTGTCACCTCAACTCACCCTACTTACACATCCCTGACAGTGCTTGACACCTTTCTCTGATGCTCACTTTAGGATCCTAAGGAATAACGGTACTGATGACTACCCCGAAAAGAGGAAACCTATCCACTACCACTTACCCTCTGACCAGAGACAGGGAATGGACCCACCCCTGTACCTCCAGTCTCAGATACCATGGTAGTACAAGCTCCAGTCTAAGTTGGAAGACCCGGTGTAGGAGAGGAAGTGGGGTGTTTTGTTGCTCAAGGTCGACGTCGACTCGGGGTTCTAGAGACGGAGTTTCTGCATGCCAGAGACACCATTCTGACAACAGACGAAGAAGGGACTCTACATGCGGGAACGAGATTAGAGTCCCGGGGACCGATGACGGTAAAGACCCAGGTCATCACCCGAGTCTACGACCGTCCCCACCTCTTACTGGTTCGGAGGTCGTAGTCCTCGACCGAAACCCGAGAGTCGGTACAGAGAGGACCAGAGAGATCCCAAGACACTACTCTTGCCCCGGTTACTGAAGTACGACTTCCTACCGTGCCAGTGACGTCTGACCTTCTGTGACCAGGCCCTCACCTGTCACGTCGTCGGTCCCGTCTGCACGGGCGACCCGGGGCTCCTCGGCACGGGGCAGAGGGTCCCGAGGGCGACGGTCCGGGAGGAGAGACTCGATAAACGGCTCACGGTGTTCCAGGAACGAGGTCGGTGTAAAGTGCGGCACACGGTCGTCCTGTCAACGGTGGTCCTCGTTCACACGCTTCGGTAACGGAGAATACGGGTGGAGACGGCCTGGTTCCCCCACACACAGTTGACCTCCTGGGGACTAAAGACACCACTCAGAGGTATCCGAGGGGATTTACGATACTTCTTACTGTTTACCCTTCGGACGAGCTGGAGAGACTTTGGAGTATAAAAAATTTTAGACCCGGCACCTCTAGCTTCAGAGACGGAAAGGACAAGGGATCCTAAGGTAAGTCCCAGTTCATTCTACCATCTGTATGTCCATTGAACTTGAATCCTAAAGATACATTTCACAAAGATCCATTTACTTTTGTACCAGGAAAGATAGTCATAAAGACGTCAAGCCCGTGTACACTGAAATTACATAATCTGTGCAACCTACCGTAGTGGTTGAGTTACCCGTACTCAAAGTCGTTTGACGCCCTCTCTCACTTCCTGTCCCTTCGGACCGTACGACGTCAGGTACCCTAGTGTTTCTTAGCCTGTGTTGAATCGCTGACTTGTTGTTATTCTGTGTAGATCTAGGGTCGTTTCATGTCTTATTCGTCAGTGGAACTTGAACCTGAACGTGGTCCGAAATCGTTTCCGAGCGTCTCGTTCGGTGCGGAGTCGTCCTAAATCTTCACACTCACCTTAAAATGGTAAGTTTATGGCTCTTCGAAGAAATAATCTCTATGGTACCCTAACGATCACATCTGTGGAGGGGTGCCAGTCGAAGGAATGGACCTGAACCGTGCAAATAAATAATAAAAAAACTCCCTTTACTTACGCACGTTCGTAGAGCCTCAGAGGCTCAAATACTAATAATACGACAGAGTCGAAATTGACCCCGACCTCCTGAACCCGTAGGATCGGTGTCGAGTAGACCCACTAGTCGACAAAGGAATCAGAAAGACCTGGAGTCGAAGACGTAGAACTTTACTATCAACCTGATCTACCGATCTATTGAACTGTACCAAACCACAGTAAACAGCCCCCCACCCGGCACCGCGGTTTCTCGAGGACGTGGTTCAGGAGATACAGAGTCGTGTCTTCCTTAAGTGGCTCTCCGTTTCACTATCTATTCTTCACTAAATAATCTCGTCCTGTGTACACTCCAAAATGTTCGTTCACCCGCTCCCCCACGAGGTGGGGTTTCTTAAATGACCCGAGGTGAAAATATTAGTTTCCTCTTCTCCCCTCCGCCCCCCTTCTGGAAGGGACAGAAGAACTCATCTGTAGTACGAAGATAGTAGTCGAAGAGGAGGTCCAACTCGTCCCAAAAGAACAGGGATGGACCAGTTCGACCCAGGTGTGTAACAAAAAATACACACGTCTCTCGTACAGGATCCCTAGTATTTGACTGACTCAAGTGACCCGTCCTACACCCCGAGTACGGTGGTGACAACATAATAAACCCCTGTACAGAGTACAAAGACAGAGTACCAAAACAACGGTTCGTTCGGACGAACCAAAACACCAATTCGTTTGGACAAAAGACTCAGTAGTAATTGAACGTCCCCAGAGACTATAAAAGGGGTGAATGTCAGGAGATCACCCTAATTGACAAAGTAGTGGATGAAACAAGGAAATGTGACAGGGACCGTTTGGGGATCCACACAACCCCGAGACCAAAATACTCAGGGAGACCGACTATGACGGAGGAAAGTTGGACGGACGGCTAGTTCCCTTTTTACAATCAAAGACTCAATGACTAACGTGGAAGAGATAATTAACAACATGGAGGACCGTTAAACAACACGTAAACCCGAAGGGTTCACCGCGATCACCATTTCTCGGACGGACGGTTACGTCCTCTCCGTTCTCTACGCCCAACCTAGGGACCCACCCCTTCTAGGGGACCTCCTCTCGTACCGTTGGGTGAGGTCCTAAGAATGGACCTCTTAGGGTACCTGTCTCCTCGGACCGTCCGATGTCAGGTACCCCACCGTTTCTCATCCTGTGCTGACTTTGTTGAATCGTACGTACTCCTTTCAGAAACCACCAGATTTACAGCCTTTAGAAGATGTGGTGACACAACCGTGGCACTTTTACACTCCTTCCCCAGCCCATCCTGGTCTCACCCTCTTCACCGAGTGAAACATCGAAGAGAGGGTCCTATAGGGAGGCATCGACATCCAAGGAAAAAAAATTTCAACTTCTCTTAAAATTTTCACAATTTATGTGGGCATAAGTTTTTTCTTGGTGTCTTAAAGGATTCCTAGTTCCCAAGTGTAGTAGTCCACCCGAATTTAAACCGACGTTCCCTCCTTCTTCATTTTAAGACAGTATGTCGTCTGGTCTCCGCCCGCCGAAGTCCAGAAAGGTCTAGAGTTGCACCCAAGATCAAGAGACGAGGCAAGAGTCACCCAAGCGAAGAAAAGGGCACGAAATTCTACCCCGACACCGGTAGTGTGGGTCCAAGGTTCGTCGTCCTACTTCCCTTCCTTCCTCTTCCCGGTCTCCGTGTCGACAGAAAGTTTTTTTCTAAGGACCTTCGACGTGTTCTCAGATGTGAACGAGATTGTCAAGTAACCAGTCTTGTATCAGTGCACTGATGTGAACCAACGTTTCCTAAGACCCTTTACATCAGGAATAAGACCCACCAGTACACGGGTCAAACTTTCAGAAAAAAGATACCTTCTACCTCTCACTTTTAACCACCTTTGACCGATCAAAGGTAGGGTCGTTTGAACAGCCTACTAGGTCGGCGGAACTTAGTCGGTATGGACAAAGGGAGACCAACGACACCCGGGACTCTTAGTAGGGGAAGAGACAGACGTCGACACAGGACGGGCGGGAGGGACCAGATGTTGGTGACACTCTCACCGACGGGGGCCGTCACACTCCCGTTGAGCTCGAGGACGCCCCTGGTAGGAAACCTTCCGACGAAGACGGGAGGCGTGGTACACTACGACCTTCCGTCGACACAGGGGCTCCTCCGGACGTGGGTCACGCAGCCACTGCTACCGTAGGTCGTGGTCCATCCTCGGTCGGGAGGCGTTCCCTCGACGAAGAGTGACCGAGTAACCACCTTCGTAACTGGGCACTAACCGGGGCAGGTTGGAACCGTCGTCTGGAGCCGATAAGGTCCGTAGGGACTCCCTACCCCCTCGTCGTACCGTATTTCTGAGCCTCAGACTACGTGGAACCAAGTTTAAGGTCAGATAACACCCAATCGACACACTAATTTGTGGTCTCACATTGTTGGCTAATAATGATGATCATGACAAAAAATTTTTTGTAAAAAACTACAGAAATAACTTAAACGACGTAATGACAAAGACACAAAAACCGGTGTTCTGTACACCCTCAGAATCAAAGAACTGGTCCTCAGTTTGGACGTGAGGAACTTAACCTTCCGTTTCAGAAATGGTAACCTGGTGGTCCCTTCAAGGATAATCGTGATAAAAAATACTAATATAAGTGTATTCATCTTACGACCCTTTTCTTACCCTACCCTTTTCTTATGAAATATATCACTACAGATGGTAATAATCCCCCAAGGGACTACCGAGTCTGTCATTTCTTAGACGGAGGTTACGTCCTGTGGGTTCAAGCTACGGACCCAATCATTCTAGGGGGCCTCTTCCCTTACCGACAGGTGAGGTCATAAGAGCGGACCTCTTAAGGTACCGGTCTCCTCGGACCACCCGATGTCAGGTACCCCAGTGTTTCTCAACCTGTGCTGACTCACTGAAAAAAAGTGAAAAGTTGTAAAAATTCTATATAATACACGGAACGTAACATGATTCGTGAGACACAAATACAAACTTGTAAGATTCTGCACAAAACGTCCGTCCCATGACTGTCAATGACAGTTATTCTTCCCTACTTTTATGTGATCGATTCGTTCAATCTGTCAAAGAAATAACGACCTAAGAAATCTCGAAAACTACATGACTACAGGTAACGGTCCAAAACGAAGAGTCTAAATAATCTGGTACCTTAACATGACCCAATCGGTTTTTCAAACAAGGACAAGAAGGTATTCCACAATACTTTTTTCGGATTACTTGAAAGACCGATTAAGTCACACACACCACCTCACACACACACACACATACATCGTAGAGGAACCTGACCCCATACACACACACATACATCGTAGGGGAACCTGATCACACACACACACACACACACACACACACACACATGTCGTAGGGGAACCTGATCCCAGGGTGTCTTGTGTGAAGCGATAGAATGTAGTAGAATATTTATGAGTGCTTTGGAGAAACTCTTTTACTTTCAAATCACTTGAACCAGGGGACGGGTGCCTACGTCAAACATCCACTACCCAACCCTCGACCTCAGTTATAGACTTCGAGACGGACTGAGGGATCTCGAACGAGAAAGACTATATACTTCAATGGGAAGCCGATCCAGAGGAAATTCGACTCAACGAACCTTCAGTAAAACAGTAGTTCAGTAGTTAAGGAAATCGGGAAATCCTCAGCAATAAAAATTTCCGCTAAATAAATGGTTTGAGATAAATAAATGGTTGTGGAACCGGAGCCTACCGTCAGTGAAGAGAGGTCTCAACGGGTGCACATATAATATCAGGGACCCCGTCACACACAGACACCCGTACCCATACCAGGACGGGAAGTAAGACCGTCACTATGGTGTCTCGCACGATCTCCCCTTGAACAAACCGAAGATCTCTTCCTACTACACAAGATAGTGGCACCCGGTGTGAGTTCCGGATTGTAGAGGTAGTATTGGCCCCTTCTGGAAGTAGTGATTCCCTTGGACCAACTACTGAATTGACATAAATCAGTGTTGATCCTCTTCCATACACTTCGATCGATTGGATGACCTCTTACTGCTCTTATCATACAGGTGCTAATGTACGAAAACAGGGACTGTAACATTCGGTCCTTTACTTGGCAAAGTGAACCAAGAGGGGGTTTGAGGTATCCCATTAATAATGTGTAGAGTAACTTACCTACTGCCTTGACACCGAGTCTACCGTTCACCACTAAATTTTTCTGGGATAAATGATGTGGGCCTCTTCCGTTACCGTGGGGTGAGGTCATGAGAACGGACCTTTTAGGGTACCTGCCTCCTCGGACCATCCGACGTCAGGTACCCCAGCGATTCTCAGCCTATGCTGACTCACTGAAGTGAAACTGAAAAGTGAAAGTACGTGACCTCTTCCTTTACCGTTGGGTGAGGTCACAAGAACGGACCTCTTAGGGTCCCTACCCCCTCGGACCACCCGACGACAGATACCCCAGCGTGTCTCAACCTGTGCTGACTTCGATGAATCGTCGTCGTCGTCGTAAGTGATGTGGTCCAGTTGGGAATCACAGGATTCAAACGGTGTCCAGAGTGACTTGACACTCGATTTGAGACTCGACTGGCCCACAGGTAATTCACACACAGGTAATCCGATAATGAACCTACCAAGGTCACCGAGACAAAACAACAACCCAAATAGATCAACTCGGGCAAAAACAAAAGTGTCACATCAGCTATTTGGTTCTCCCTTCGGGTCGGTGAGAGGTGACGGTATAAAGTTGAACGATTTACTTCACTGACAGACATGGTATTCACTTTCACAAACAACGAGTCAGCACAGGCTGAGAAACACTAGGGTACCTACCATCGGTGGTTCGAGGAGACAGGTACCTCAAGAGGTCCGTTATGACCTCACCCAACAGTAAGAGAAGAGGTCCCCTAGAAGGGTCTATAAGGGGGTTTCTCAACTGTTTTGGAATGTAACGAGAGGGACTGAACGTGTCAGGATCCGAGGATGACCCGTGTCTACTGTACATGGTAACGGGACCACCGAGTCTACCATTTCGCAGAGGGGCGTTACACCCTCTGGACCCAATTTAAGGACCCAGTCCTTCTAGGGGACCTCTTCCTTTACCGTTGGTGAGGTCACGAGAACGGACCTTTTAGGGTACCTACCTTCTCGGACCATCCGATGTCAGGTACCCCAGCGTCTCAACCTGTGCTGACTTGCTAAAGTGAAACGACAACCACCGTCCATAAGAGGCTCCCTCCGTCTTTACCAGAGATGAGGGAAGGAACCGTAGGACCCTAACCTTCCTTACAGTTCAAACAGAAAGACCAAGGTACTCAATCTACAGACATCCTACGACTTTCGTCCTCCGAACACTTAAAATAGAATCCCAAGAGCCGAGAAAGGGATGAGGAAAGACTGGGGTAAAGGGGAAAAGTGACGAGGGCTGGAAAGTCAGGTTGTGTAACCTTATACATAGGTTCAGTATACTTCGCCCGCAAGTTTGTCACACCATGAAACTACATCTTTGCCAGAATTTTTATATAAAATTTTGGTTCGTTGTATTTTAGTCAATTATTTTGTGATACTTCCCTTGTGTCGGTCACAATCAATAAAGCCTTTTATATCAAATTTACCTATTTTTTTTACTAAGTCGGTGGACGTTACAGTAATCAGAGTATCGTCTCTTTCTTATTTTTAGATTATACTTCTTGTAAGGGTAAATTACTTAAAAGAAATTTGACTTTTGATTTCGGATCTTTTGAAAAGAAACCCCTTTATTAAGTCCCATCTTTAGGGAGCACGATTACAGCCTTCCCGTTTTATAAATGGTCAAAGGTATCGAGAACAAATACAATGTTTACGTGAGACGGAAATATCACCCGAGGCCTCCTTAGGGCACCTGCCTCCTCGGACCTCTCGATATCAGGTACCCCAGCGTTTCTCAGCCTGTACTGATTCGTGTCTGTGTCTGTGCCTGTGTCTGTGTCTGTGTCTGTGTGTGTCTGTGTGTGTGTAACCTCCTTAGGTCTCGGGGTCACGCACCCAACACGAGTGTCTGTGTGTGTGTGTGTGTGTGTGTGTGTGTGTGTGTGTGCTCCTTAGGTCTCGGGGGCACGTACCCAACACGAGGGTAGTCAAACCCCCAAGTGTGTGTGTGTGACCTCCTTAGGTCTCGGGGGCACGTACCCAACACGAGGGTAGTCAAACCCCCAAGGGGGTGGGGTGACACGGCCCGTTCGTGACGAGATCGGGGAGCTCCTGACGGAGGTAGGGGAACAGCCGGGTGGGACTCGGGCCAAGGGAGGGACTAGAGACCACAGTCAAGTAAACGTAGAACGGAGTTTAGGACCGACCCCACCTACCACGAACACTGAACGACTCAGGGACCCAAGACTTCTGAAGGCAAAGGGGAACGACATGAGAGACGTCCGACAAGAAGACATTAGAAATGAATTAGAAATTGCGGTCGGTAGACCGAATTGAACAAGACAGGCCCATTGTCATGATATGGTCGAGACCTTGGACCCCTGACTCTGTCCCGACGGCAGAGTCCTCAGTAGTCCTCAGCCGAACAGGACTATGTCCTCACGGGAGACGGCCGGTCAACCGACGTATTGGGAGGTCCACACACCGGAGTCCCGGAAAAGCTTCGAGTCGGAACCTCCGAATTTTCCCGGAAAAGTCCTCAGTATCTAAGAGACCGGACTTCTCGAAGGACCCTGTTACCTTTAGGGACCTTTTCCTCTAATTGTGGACTAAAACCAGTAGATAACACTACAACGGGTCCTCTCAACCTTTCAACACAATGAGTAAGAATTTAAATTCTACAGACCTCAAGTAAAAATTTTTCTCTCTTTTTTTTTGATTATACATTTATATATAGAGGAAAGAAAATAAAAATTAATTAAAAATAACCTCATATCAACGAAGAAAAAACCCGAAGGGACCACTGAGTCACCATTTCTTAGACAGACGGTTACGTCCTCTGAGCCCCAAGCTAGGGACCCAACCCTTCTAGGGAACCTCTTCCCTTACCGATGGGTGAGGTCATAAGAACGGACCCTTCAGGGTACCTGTCTCCTTGGACCACCCGATATCAGGTGACCCAGTGTTTCTCAGTCTGTGCTGAATCGCTGATTTGATGTTTTCAACGAAATCTCACAACACACAATCAAAGTTGACACCCGAAGGGACCACCGAGTTTGCCATTTCTTAGGTGGACCTAACACCCTCTGGACCCAAGTCAGGGACCCTACCCTTCTAGAGAACCTCCTCCCGTACCGTTGGGAGAGGTCATAAGAACGGACCTCTTAGGGGTACCTGTCTCCTCGGACCGTCTGATATCAGGTACTCCAGCGTTTCTCAGTCTGTACTGACTCGTTGATTCGAGTCGTGTCGTGTCAAAGATGATATGTCGTTTCACTTAGTCGATATGTATATGTATATTTTACGGGACAAAACCTAAAGGAAGGACAAATCCAGTGGTGTCTCGTACTCAACTCAAGGGACACGATATATCATCCAAGAGTGACCTATAGATAAAATATGTATCGTCACACACATCCAGTTAGGGTCAGAGGGTCAAGTAGGGTGGGGGAAAGGGGGAAACCACAGGTATGTAAGAAGAGGTGCAGACCCAGACGTAGAGACAAAACGTTTATTCTAGTAGAGAGATATATTAAAGGAAAGAATAGAGTAGTGGAAACAATGCATTTACATATTTATAGGGAGCCAAATGCCAAAAGAACCGTAGTGATAGTCACAATTTCTCGTCCTTCTCGGACTGTCTCTCTACGGGACCCTCTTCACTCAGCGGGGGAGAGAGGACGTGAGACGGACCGGAGGGCACAGGACACAGGACCCGGAGACTCCAGTCGTAGGAGACGGGGAGGGCCCGGAAATGTCGGCGACCCTCCTCGTCCTGGACACCGGCGACGTGGGACAAGACGGAGAACCAGGAGAAGGACGGAAGACGCGGACGAACGACCGTGGTCCGACCAGGGACAACTGGACGAGTGTTTTGGAGTCCCGAACGTGGAACGGGAGATTCAAGTCGTGTCAGAGGGTGTCACCTGTCTGAGGGTCCTCCGCTCTGGAGAGACCTCGGGGGTTAGGATCACTTGAGAAAGAAGACGTGAGGACCCCGAGAACTCGAGATAACTCTCAAGGGTCTGTCATTTGTCATGGTTTCCATTTGCGTGTCACACTACTCAAAACTGTTCACGGACGTGGACATTTCGGCAGTAGTATTAGTTTTATTACTTTAAGGGTAGTGGAGGTTTTCAAAGGACTCGGAGGAAAAATTATGTGGCATGGGGGTGGAGAGTAGGGGTCCGTTGGTGACCTTACCAGAGGAAAGACAGTAACATCTAAGTAAATATAAAAGACCTTAAAATATATTTGCCTGAGTCCGTTATAAATGAGGGGAAATAGGACCGAAGAAAGCGAGTCGTATTATAAGAACTCTAGGTGGGTACGACACACAAAGCAACAAACAAAAATGCCGACTCATCCTAAGACACTACACTTACGTAGGGTTGACTCTCTAGAGAAAGTTGAAAAGTACCCACTCAGGACAAAGGAGCCGAACTGGTAGTCGGTAAGCTCCCGACGCTGTCTCACAGATCACGAGTAGTGAGGGGGTCGGGACGTCGCCCGACCGACTCGACGCGTCAACACCAGACCGCTCTCTCGTCTACAGGTCCCGATCCTACGACTCAGGTGGACCAGTTCGAGGACCAGACACGGAACCACAGTGGTGACCAGTCACATCTGCTGCCAGTAGGGGTGGTCACCAGTCACATCTGCTACCAGTAGGAGTGACCTATGCCAATAATCTTCCGTGTAAGCCACTCAGTCACACCTTGGAAACCCCTTAATAGAACTTGTATGAAGTACGATGGACAAGGATCCTTCCCCCGAAGGGGTTACAGAGTCGTCATTTCTTAGGTGGACGTCACACCCTTTACATTCTCTACGTCCAAACTAGGGACCCAACCCTTCTAGGGGACCTTTTCCTTTACCGTTGGGTGGAGTCATAAGAACGGACTTTTTAGGGTATCTATCTCCTCGGACCGTCCGATATCAGGTTTCCCAGAGTTTCTCAACCTGTGTCGACTCGCTGACTCGTACGTGCGTGTAATGACCCTCCGTCGATTCGTGTCACAACGTTTCACCTAAGACCCAGGTCTAGGATCGAGGCACGACACTGCTACACTGGGCCCGTCCACGGAGACGACAGAGGAACCTGCTCACCCCTACTGTTATTCCTACAGGACCGACACCCCGAAGCCACTCCTAATTTACTCCTAATTTGCTCATCAAATGTATTTCGGGATTTGACACGGTGCACCGTGACCGGGGAGTCTACACTCGAGAATGTACACACGTCACTCGTCTGCCACAGGCCCCTCCGGAGACTCCAAATTAGGGTGTCCTCCTTCCGTCGACCCCCTCCCCAATGGACCTCGAGAGGGTATAGGAAGGAGAGTCACCGACTATGACTAACACCTGGTACCTTCGTCTACCCTATTCACTCCGGAAGGACTGGACCCTTAAAGAATCACCGGAAAATCGACGACCTATTCTTACGTAAAATAAGTCCTCGCTAAAGAGACCTTAAAGGGATGTACCGACTCAGACTTCCCTCGGTAAGAACCGAGACCCAGACACGACAAGGGTCGGGAGATGAGGAGTGTGTCAGGACCCTCCGTCCGACCCCCCCAGGAGTGGAACGTCCCCTCCTTCGGTCCGTAGCCGTGGGCCCCCACTTCGGATGTATCTTCACCTCCTAGGGGACTAAGTTTCGGGAACACGTCGTCCCCATGGAGGTCGGGATTCCAGTGACGTAATCGGGGTCCACTGAGAAGTAGACCTTTGACGTCGGACCAGAGGTTTCAGTGAGGGTCTGGGTTGGTGCACCAACAAGACTCAAAACGACAGGGGCGAAGGTAAGAAGGACGACGTATCAGACTTCAGACAAGGTCTTTGTTTCCCTTGGAAAGAGTCCGACGTCGGGTCGAAGAAGAGACCGAACCCTGTACCGGTCCCGACTATGGTCTCAGGGAGAAAAGAACGGAACGAAGTAGAATCGTGGTGACGGTCTTCCCGACGTCACTTTCGAGGTATAAAAGCCTGTGGACACCAAACGGGAAGGGGGCTCACACGTTTCACTGCACCCGCCGGGACACCCGAGGAGGAAGAGTCCTGGGGGACCGTAGACAGACAGGTGGGTCGAGTAGACGTACCGACATTGGGACCCCGGGGTGGACCCCTCTGTCTCGGTCCCCACCCCTGCGGGCTGAAGGCACTTGAGGACCTGAGGGAGATTTGGAGCAAGAGGGAGTCGAGGACCTTTGCACCCAGGGCCTGGTAGTCGGGACGGTCTAGACGTGCACGGAGTCGCCCGCCTTCCAGTTGACGTGTTGTGTCGGGACGGGGAGCCGACCTCCACTCCGGGGGAGGTGTGGGGAGGGGTGGGGCGGTGACAGAGGTCTCGACCCCCCGGTCTAGGTATGTGTCTAATGGACACGGTCGGGGGGAGGAACGGAGAATCCCGACCCCAGGGGAGAGACGTGCACCCATCTCGAGAGCCCAATCTCCCGGCCCCTCCGGAGAGGACGACAGGGGTGGAACTGAGAGTCGTACCACAGGGCTCCCGTGTAGACTCGTCCCACCGTCCTGCACGGTCCCTCTGAGTAAACAACTAGCCGGTCGACCAACGGTACCGCGTCTCAGACACCCCCCGCCCCCACGACCCCCCATGACAATAGAGAAGGAGACTGGAGACACCGGAGAACAGGGGGTCACGGGCGCACGCCGGGAACACTCCACCGGGCCGAGGCCGTCTCGTGCGTCGTCACGACAGGGCTCATGCTCACACCATGCACAGTGGGGCGCGGAAAGAGGTCCAGGTTGGCGTCGGGTCTGAGCCTCCCGCTCCATCACCACGACTTCCCCTGTCACCCTCCCCGGTCCCCATCTAAAAGATTTTGGACCTTTCTCATCGGAGACCTTTTCTCCTAAACGAAGGACCTTTCTAAGACGTCACTGAATGGTTTACATTCCAAACTCTCGTAATTCTTTCTTATCCCACGTCACAAGTGTCTCCGGAAAAAAACGTCGTCGGTTCTATACGTTCGGTGGATGCACGGGTAGTTGTCTACTCACCTATCCCTGGAGGAACCGCCAGGTCTCCAATTCCGAGGCAGGAAGGTGACGTCCCCGGTGCCCAAGTTAGGAACCAACCCCTTGATTTTAGGGTACACGGCACACCGGTTTTTTTGTCTTTTTTTTGGGGTTTGTTTGTCTACTTACGTGTTTCTACACCATGTATGTACGTTACCTTATGATGAGTCGGTATTTTTCCTATTTTCAACTGTGAACGTCGTTGTGTCTATCTGGACCTCCCGTACTACGATTCACTTCACCCAGTCTGTCTCTTTCTGTTTATGACATACTATGGTGAATATACACCTTAGATTTTTGACTTTGGGTGATCACTTATATCGTTTTTTTCTGTGTCTGAGTGTCTATATCTCTCGTTCGATCACCGATGGTCACCCCTCTCCCCTCTCCCTCCCCATTTTACCCCCCTAATTCTCTATGTTTGAGGACATACGTGTCATCTATTCGATGTTCCTACAATACGTCGTGTCCCTTATGTCGGATATAAAATACTATTGATATTGGAAATTTTTAACACTCATACGGTCTCATTGACCGTATCAATACGGTCTCACTGACATCTCTTCCGGTGTGCACCTACCCGTGGAACTAAAGTCGTACAATAAACAGTCTCCCAAAACAATATCCTAACGTTTGATGTAACACTTATTACCCACCTTACTGTCACATTAATTTACTTAGGTCTCGTCTACCTTAAGACCAATTATACTGCCCTTCAGAGATCACACACCAGGAGTAGGACAGGCTCCACAAAAAATCGACATGTCCGTTTCTGTATTTTGCGTCCGAACACTTCAAACGTCGTTGTCTTAGAAACTCCCTCTCGTCCATCTAGTTCCGTCGCCCTCCTGGAACCTTTCTTTAGTACTCTGAAACGAAATACGACTACTTTAAATAGTTCCTGTTTGTCTTCGGGGCAGTCCTCTGGACTGACCTCTTGTCAAATCATTTGACGACCCTGGAGTAGGGTTGCTAGAACCCAACAATCGTCATCTCCTTGTCCGCCAGTAAATCAAGTTCCGGAAGTAAATACCTGTCATGTTCCGAAGAAGTTACAGGGCCCGTGATACGGCGGTAATAAAGTTCAGTCGGAATCTGGCCGGGACACACCACCTGAAGGGTGGAATGTCTTCCACTAGGACTCCAGATCTCCCAAGTCCTCTGAACCGGATCTTGACCTCAGGGACGTCTACTACTCTCATTAATTGTACTCAAAGAGGATATCGAACCTAGCTAGATAGACAATAGATTGCTAGTAGACAGATAATACATATATAAATAAATAGTAGTGAAGAGGGGACGGGGGAGGAACAGGGAGATAGAGGTAGAAATGGGAATAGACAGAGATGGACGTGGAGGCAGAGGCGGACTTGGAGGCAGAGACGGACGTGGAGGCAGAGATGGAAGTAGAGGCAGAGATGGAAGTAGAGGCAGAGACGGACGTGGAGGCAGAGACGGACGTGGAGGCAGAGATGGACGTGGAGGCAGACGGAGGCAGAGGCGGACGCGGAGGCGGACGCGGACGCGGAGGCGGACGCGGAGGCAGAGACGGACATGGAGGCAGAGACGGACGTGGAGGCAGAGACGGACGTGGAGGCGGACGGAGGCAGAGGCGGACACGGAGGCGGACGCGGAGGCGGAGGCGGACGCGGAGGCGGAGGCGGACGCGGAGGCGGAGGCGGACGCGGACGCGGAGGCGGACGCGGAGGCGGAGGCGGACGCGGACACGGAGGCGGACGCGGACACGGAGGCGGACGCGGAGGCGGAGGCGGACGCGGACGCGGAGGCGGACGCGGACGCGGAGGCGGACGCGGAGGCGGAGGCGGAGGCGGACGCGGAGGCGGAGGCGGACGCGGACGCGGAGGCGGACGCGGACGCGGAGGCGGACGCGGAGGCGGAGGCGGACGCGGACGCGGAGGCGGAGGCGGAGGCGGAGGCGGAGGCGGACGTAGAGACAGAGACAGAAGTGGAGGTCGGAGGGAGACAGAGGTAGAGGTCGAGAGGGAAATAGAGTAACGGCAGTACACACATTTGTCACCTCCAGAGTACCCATCTTTACATCCCTTGGTGAGTGATCGCGTTCTCACCGGAATGACCTAGGACTCCCGCGTAGGGAGGAGACCGGGAGTCACACACTGGACCACTCGACGCTGCACGGGAGCCACGGAGTGACGCTTCTGCCGGAGGTCGGCCACGACAGGTTAGGGCCGCTCACGTCTGGGTCGAAGTGGACACCACTCAGGAGGCAGACCCCCACTCTTCCCCCGGTACGTCAGAGACAGGGGACCGGACCCTACCACAGGACATAAGATCACTCGACTCAGACCCGAACCCCACACAGACCTTGTCTTCCCAGTTCCAGTGTGGACCTGACTTAGGAGATTCTGAGGAGGGTCGGTGTCCGATACTACTCCCTCGTCCGCACCCGTGTCGACGTCCGTAGGGGGAGAACCCAAATAATCCTCCGTCAACCTGGACTCTACGTCTTCGGAGGGATAGAGCAGAAATAAATGAGGGTAGGAGGGTATTTGGTACCTCCCCTTCCTTACATGGGAACCGAACAGGAACAGTGACCCAGAAACAACAAGTCAACGACAGTACAGACCGAGAAACACTGAGGTGCCTGACTTCGTGCGGTCCGAGGAGACAGGAGACAGAGGGTCCCAAACGAGTTTAAGTACAGGTAACTCAACCACTAGGATAGTTTGGTAGAGCAGGAGACAACAGGGGAAGAGGAAGACGGAAGTTAGAAAGGGTCGCAGTCCCAGAAAAAGTCACCGAGAAGTGTAGTCCACCGGTTTCATAACCTCGAATAAAGGTTTGTTTAAATATCTAAAAAGTGAAGGACATACAAATAGATAAATTTAAGATTTATGATGGTTAAATTCGGATCCTAACCTGATTTCTTTCAGGACCTGTACAATTCTTTGGTGTAAGACACAATTCGATGACTCATATGGGTGGATTTCAGTTATGGATGAATGACAGGGTAACTAAACCTTAGAGTGAAGTCAAGTATCTACCATTGGGAACTCCCACTCTTTTATGAAATATAGACCTTCTTCGACCCCTGTCCGTTTCTGTACCCCATCCCAAACCGAAACTACTTTGCTGTGACACCGAAACGACAGTAAAAAGTAAGTAACAACAACTTCCTGGATTTTGACATCCCATAAATAATAAGGTCCATGACTCTACCCTTATTCTAGAGTATTCGATGGTCGAACATTTTTACGATTGGTCGCGGACACACGGACCCCATGGACCCAGAATCTCTAAGACGTAGACAGGAGAGACTCATAGACATCAACTTTCTTGGGGTGGGGAAGGTCTCCACGGATCCTCCCACTACCTGACCTGTGGGTCGTCGGAAGAGAAGGAGAGACAATTTTATTGTAGTGTAAAGGGGAAACCTAATCACAGAAATGGGAGGACGTCTGATTGACAGACGAAACCCCACACTAACTGACAGGGTCCCGAGGACTCACCCCAAGTGCACACAAAGACTGAAGTCACCCCGATCTCAAGGGTCCCTGGAACGTAGGATCGACTTACGACTCCTCGAGTCCGACTCACGTCCCGAGTCGCACTATCCTGGTCCCGTGGTGAAACACGACGAGGAGTCGGACGTCTTTCCTTCTTACGGGCTCCCTCAGGGGTGGGAGGACGGGGGGTGTGGCCTACGGGTGGGAAGCCTTCTGGGCCACGACACTACTCATGCTCACGCGAACGTTGACACGGTTGAGGTGCCACTCGACGGGCGACCCCATGGACCGGAGGTGGCAGTGGTTACTGACGCCGACGTGGTGGTGGTGGACGGAGGGGCTGTTCCATTCCGACGAACCGAGACCAACCCTACTACCGGTCTGTGTACGAAGAGTACCTTCTGCACGGAAGGACGGGCCTACTCACGACACACCGGACCACCCCCCACCCGCCGCAGTCGTAAGAGAGAATCGGACTAAGAGCAATCGAGTCCACCATGAGTCTCTGATGGCACAGAGTCGTACCGACACAGGACTCCAATGTTTGCACCACATTCTATGCCAGGACGGAAATTTCTCGAGGAACATGTCGTCGACTTTCTGACTCACCCATATCACTTTCACAATCAACGAGTCAGTGTAGACTGAAAAACACTGGGGTACTTGATGACATCGGGCGGTCCGAGAAGACAGGTACCCTAAGAGGTCCGTTCCTATGACCTCACCCAACGGTAAGGGAAGAGGTCCCCTAGAAAGGGCTGGGTCCCTAGTTTGGGCCCAGAGGAGACAACGTCCGTCTAAGAAATCTCGTTCAAATCCTTTTACCAAAATTGGAGAAACATGACAATACTACACTCACTTGTATCCGGGACAAACCTCGAAACCTCCTGTGTGAACCCTAGTAAATTTTGGACAGAAATTCGGAGTACTAGTTTCTCAAAGGAACTCGTAGAGTGCGGCTCTTTTATTTCAGACTCGCACACATAGTGTATGTGGGGTCCGAATTGGCAAGATGAGGATCGGTCGGCGACCCTAGAGTACAGGGTGCGAGGAAGGTATCAGATGTCAAGAAGGTTTGTCCTAGCAACACAGAGTTTGTGTCGAGCGTGAGACACGGGCTCGGAAGTAAACTAGGTAAAGAACAGGAAACGCCCGGAGTTCCCTCGTGAGTAAGTGTCGGGGACGGGTGGGCAGGGAGTGAAAGTCGGTGAGGAGTGCTCTGTCTCCCGATAAGTACCCACCCAAGACTCAGGTTCCTGTAGTGATCCAGACTCTTCATCCCATGTCGAAAGACTCCCTGTGTCCTTCCTCAAATTACGTCGCTTCCATCGCCACTATCACTCAGTCCAGTCGGGTACATAATATAGGGGTGGGCCCCGGTACTTTCTGAGTGTCCCCGGTCAGGTCCCCACCCGAAAGGATTCAATCTACCCGTCCCCACCCTTCTCCGGTCTGAGATCACACCCGTCTCTGGTACGACAAAGTGAATGACGACAACAGAGTCGTGGATCCCATCGAAGGTTGTGCATCTAGGAGGCAGGTACCCTAAAAGGTCCGTTCTCATGACCTCACCCAACGGTAAAGGAAGAGGTCCCCTAGAAGGACTGGGTCCCTAATTTGGACTCAGATGGCCGTAATATTCGTCTACGAAATGGTAGACTCGGTGGTCCCTTCTGGGGTCGTCTACGGGTGAGTGGAGAATAAATCTACTTGGCTCACTTAAGTGAGTGCCTTTGGAACGCAGATGTCCACACGCAGGTGGCTCCGTGGTAGATGGGGCACCCGGTCAAGACCCTCCTCCCGACACTATGGACGTGCACGTGTCTAGACCTCCTACGACACTACCCGGACGCACACCGGGTCACGAGGGTCTTTGGGACGCGCCTGTCGACGGCCGGCCATTCCCCCTCGTTGCACCCCCGCCATCCCTGCCCCTAGGGTCCTTGCCCGTTCTGTCAGGGAAATCCTTGGAGACCAAGTTCCGGTCTCCCCTCCCCGGGCCTCCCCTCACCCCGACCCCTTGCCTTTCTCCGCACTCCGCTCGTAGAGAGACAGTAGGAAGGCACTGGTCAAGAGTCGACTACCAGTAGAGACCGTACACTAGAACTCCGGTCTCCCGACCCCTCAGCCAAATTCGTCTCTCCACCTTATTGTCGGATCTTTTGTCCCGAACCAAAAAAGGGACAGAAAAGGGAAAAGTCCGTAGAAGAATCGGATTTGATCAGGTCTGTACACAAGACTTAAAAGACTCTACCGGGATCACAGCCACATTGTAGCACAGAGATGTATCCCACCACTAAAAAGTCTGGTCCAAATACTAAACTTCATGTCTTCAGCTCGACACAAATATTAAACTCCATATTGACCCTCAACCTTGGGAGGCGGTTAAGCCCAAAATTAAGAAAAACGCCACCGGACGGGTGTTCCGTCGACACATGAACCCCTACGAGACAAGAACGTGTCACTTCTGACCAGTCTGAGATCTCTTTCCCTTGGTGTCAGACGGACCCCTTAACACCCAACTTAAGAACGTCCAAATTTCGATAATAACAATCGTGTTCAAGTGCACGGGTTACGTATCCCTCCGGTTTGTTTGGCTTTGTAGCCCCAAACTCCGTCTCTTTCCAAATAACGTCCCGACACATTCCTCTGTCCGACGAGAACGGGATTTTTAGGGGTTCTAGAGGATTCCCAAAGCCGTTTCATAAAGGTTTTCGGTCCACTCCCTCCCCCAGTGTTCCATACACTAGTCGAACGTGTGTCAAGAGGCTACCCGACTCGCTTCCTCGTCCACCACAGTATTCCCACTTGTACTCGTCAGGAATCCGGGGTCCTACACGAGTACCAGTCGTTCACCACTTGTTGAAGACAAACCACCCCTCAAAAGTGTAAACGTTTTGTTGAGTCTTTTGCACGTAGTTTATAACAATGGATCCACGAAGTCCCTCCTCGATGTCGTCTCCTACACCCCCTCCGGGCAGACATCTTCCGGGGTGTCCCAGGACGGGTCAATGTAATAATAAGGACGAAATAAGAGTCATCTCTTACAACTAGTCTCTTCACCTCGATCCTGTCTAGACATGGACGTTGTCGTCGCCTCTCTTCCGAAAACTACGAAAAAGTCTGCACACACACCAAACGACTACCTCTGCTCCCGGACTCTCACTTAGGTCTTCACCCCTGCAGGTAAGTCAACGGGGTGCCGAGAGGGACGAACCGACCACGACACCTCCTCGTCCGGACGGTCCGGGGACCCTCTCCTACTGCGACACCCTAGGTCCCCACGGAGACCCCTCGCGGGTAGGCAGAGGTAGAGGAGGGTGTCCGGTGTCCTCCGTCGCCCTCATTACACGATAGCCCACTTCTCTTACGACGAGCTCCAGCAAAAATATTTTAACCAGGGGTCATACAAAACACAAAACCATCCCTCCAAACAAACAAACAAGACTGACACTACCCAGAAACAACGCCACGCACCCTAAAGAGATCAAAGTCGTCCACCCCCGACGAGAGGTCGACGCCACGCGCCCGAAGAGTGACACCACCAAAGAGAACGCCTCGTGCACGAGATCCCGCATACCGGAAGTCATCAACGTCATCCACCCGAGTCATCAACACCGAGTACCCGAAGTCACAGGGAACCGTCCATCTTAAAACCGTCTGGTCCCTAGTTTGGGCCCAGGGGACGTAACCGTCCACCTAAGGGTTGGTGACCTGGTGGTCTCTTTAGATTCGGTAATCGAGAATAAGCAGGAGTACTAAGAGGAGGTCTTCCTTCTTCTCCGTCCCGACAAGAAGGGTGGACAATCTTTCGTCTCCCCAACTTCAACCGACTTTCGTCTCCCTACAGCACGATGCCTAGTAGCCTTCGGTCGTCTACCCCGCTCAGGACTGAGGATCGGACCCCGACATGACCATCCGACCGTATCGACCGTTGTCCCAACTAAAGGAAATCCTGACTGACCAAACCGGAGGTCGACGTCCTATTGATTACTCTAGAGTCGACAATTCTGACTCTTGTTGAACGGTTCGTGGCGACACTGCGCCCAACCCACAGCAGTCCAGGGTACCTCTACCAGGAGTCCGAGGGTCCAGGGGCCCTCTCCGTCATTGACCCCACAACGACTCACAGTTCGTACAGGACACTGAGTCACGACGAACACTCACGTGTGCCCCTCGTCTCGTCCCCACCATGGGTGCGGGCAGGGCTTGTGGGAAGAGAGGCTTCTACGGCGAATCAGGACCCAAGGCCGGGGAGGAGGGGACCCTGTCGGAGTGTGTAGTGGCAAAACAGACAAGAAACATGCAACGAAGGCACAAGAGTCACCTCCCAAAGTTAGGTTCTGGGGGTACGAAACCGGTCTACCTCCTGGAGGTTCTCCTCCTACCCAACCGTCTGAAGGTGGGACGTCCTACGACCAGAGGGACCGGTCGAAAGACCCCTGCCAACCAGAGTAGAGTACTACAGGATATTTGATGATCCAGTCACGGTTCACCACTGGACCCCTTCGGGTCGAGACGTCCAATGACTCTCCAGGACCCCAGTTCCACGAGTAGAGTAAGTCCATTGAGCGGGACAATCCCGTCTCGGGTCTGAGGTCCGTAGGACTTACAAGAGGGGACCAGATCTGAACCCGGTACTATTTACAACCCAGTCGACTGTCGACGACGTACTTGAGACTTGCAGAAATTTTGGGGACACCTGACTGAGAACCCCGAAGGGATCATCGAGGTATCATTTCTTAGGGAGACGGTCACGTCCTCTACGTCCAAGCTAGAGACCAGGTCCTTCTAGGGGACCTCTTCCTTTACCGATGGGTGAGGTCATAAGAACGGACCTCTTAAGGTACCTGGCTCCTCGGACCACCCGATGCAGGTACCGGAGAGTTTATCAGTCTGTACTGACTCGTTGACTTGTTGTTGTTCCTGACCGAGGACCAGGTCTCACCTGCGAACACCTCCCGTCCCAACCTAGACCTACCTACCACACTCTGGGCATCACTAAGTCACCCACTACGAAGGACTGGTGAACCGTACTAGCACCCCGACCTCCTCACGTCTCTACTCCTCCAGGCCGACAGGAGACGTTCGGGGCCTCGAGACTTGTGGACGGCGCCCCTGGTCTCGTGGACGGAGAAACGACGGTCGACAGGACTGTGCGGTAGGAAACACACAAAAGTCCCAAAGTGGATGCAGGAGGTGCTCCCGCTCACGACACCTTCCACGGACGGCAGCCGGACGCTCCACCACTGGCCGAGGGGTGCCCCCCTGAGGGTCAGAGTCACCTTCTCACATCCAGACCCGGTCCGACCCACCCGTCCTCCGGCTCCCGGCCCGCTCGGAGTAGGCCCCAGGTCCCGACCGGAACCAAAGCTAATCCGTCTACGAGTGAGGGATGGCAAACGAGAGGGATACCGCTCAAATTACATCGACAACCAAATAGGTCTACAGTCGACCCCTTGATCAATTCCAACGGAGTCTGGACCTCTCCTCGGGTCACGAGAGAGATACTCAAGACACTCGAGGACCCCCACCCCCAATACAAGAGGACAAGTAGACACTTGGACTCCTGGGACTACCAACCACCTCCAGACACACTACCGGGTCCGTCCCAGGAGACTGGAACAGTGACTAAAGGCAACCTCTTTAAATGTTAGGTCTCTTCGTTTGTCATAAAGACAGGGGTCTGAGGCGTTCGATGAAGACGTCGAGACCGACACCGGGAACTGGCACGGTCACCGGGGGGAGGGGGTAGGGATAGCAGAGGACAGACCGGAGGGTAGGGGTCTAGGGGGAGGGACTTGGTCTCGTCGGATCGAAAAGGAAACACCGGTCTCCGGGAGTGCGACCGAGACCTCGGCAAAAGACTTTGTGTCTCCTAGGAAGGGACCCTCAGAATCGGGTCTACGACCCCATACTTGTCTGGAAAGTGAGTCCGACTATACCTATTTCACCTCCACGACTCGGGACCTTAGGAGTCCTCCGTCCACGACCCCACCCACACTCCACGTGGACCCCCGGAAGGGGAAGAGTCAGGAGGTCCTTCTGGTTTTGTGTGAGACAAACCTCCCTCGTGTTTCCAATTGACAGGACGGGACCGGTACCCGTAGAGGACGGGACCGGGTGGTCGGAGAAAGAGGAGCCACCACAGTCTCCCTGAACGACTCAAGGGGTGCTCCCTAGGGTGGAGTGAGAAGATCAGGACCAGGGACCCCTACAGGGACGAGGGAGGGAGAAGGACCGGACAGTCCGACGGACGAGGGGTAGTGGGGTCTTAGTCCGACCAAAACGCTTAGGAGGGGTCCCAGTCTCCGACGACACAGGACCCCCAACCCCCCTCGACTGTTGACCATGGAAACTCCGAGTCGTGGGAAGGGAGGGTCGGTGGTAGACGGAGGTCCCGAGTGAGTCGAGACTGTCGTCACAAATGTCTTCTCAGAGGGAGGGGGTCAAGTTCAGAGGGAGACTGGACATTCTGAACCCCTAGTCTTCACCGAGACCTTGTGCTCCCTGGTCGCCCTCAACCACCCCTGCCCCGAAGAATTACGTATACCACAGGTCCCGAGTCACCCAATAACTAGTCTCAGCTCACACCGGACGTCGTCCTTCCACACAAGTCCCACTCAGTCTTCCCCCAGTCCTGTCTCCGACGTTAGACCCGTGAGAGTCGAGGAGGAGACTTTTCTCCTCTTTCCCTTGGTCCGGGCTTTCTTCGACGGCCCGGACCTCGTACGGCTGGCCCGTGGGGACGAGCACTCAGACCTTCTGTGAGTGCGTCTGACCAGTCTTTGAGACCCCCTGAAAGACTTGGTACAAGACCTGTGAACCACGAGGACCTACCACCTCGGTCGGGCACCCCTGTCCGGTGGGTAACGTCGGACCTCCGGACCCCTGTTTAACGTCCCGACTCCCGGTCTACGGTCGTAGGGTAGGAGTCTCCCTCCGGTACACTCCGACCCGTTACCCGACCCAAGGGGGCTGGGGACGCAGAGGGGAGACGACAGAGGGGGGCGGAGACAAGGACCAGTGAGTCGAGGGTCCGCCCGACTCCCACCTCCCTCGTGGGAGACAGGAGTCGACGAAGGAGACTACCGAGTTCTGACAGAACCCTCGTGTGCACCGAAACTCGACCCGAGAACCAGCCCCCCTGAGACTGGGTCTGAGTGGCTTCCTGGACCTACTCGACAGTACGGGAGGTCCCCGGAGGGGGGTACCCGTCCCGAATCGACACCCCGGTCCGAGTAGAGGTCCCGGGTGGGGTCGAGGACTCCCCTGGTGGGTGAGGGTCACCCTGGAGCCCGGGGTGCTGGGTGAGCCCACGAGACGGGTGTCCAACCGAGAGTGACCCGGAGGGGACTCTTGGGGACGGAGTAGATACTCACGCAGGCTCAGTTCCTCCTCCAGAAGCACGTCGTCTCCTTGCAGAGGACGGGCGTCGACCTGCAGGGGTAGACAGGGAACCCGAAGGTCGACGCGACAGTCTGGAACCCTACAACGGGGTGGACAGTGACACCATTCTGTACGGTGGTCCGGTCGGAGGTCCGGAGGGTTGGGAGGTCTTTCCGAGTCTTCCCGAGGACTTAGGAACGGAGACCTCGTCGAATCCCTTTACCCGTCCTAGTTTAGAAGGACAGGAAAGGATTACAAAACCCCTCTTTCGTTTACTCTCCTCTCTTCATCCTGATAAGGACTTCCAGTAGGGACTCGAATCACGACCGAAACATGACACAGAGTGCAGTAGGGTACTGCTAGAGTCACTCATGACACTATGGAGGTGAACGAGTGGACTCACCGTCTTGACCCTAACCTAGGTCCGAAGAGACTAAGATCTTTACGGAAGAGGTAGCAAGAAGACCTCTTCCATAAGGTCGACAGGTAGAGGATTGGGGTGGTTGGTTGGTTAGTTGGTTGGTCGGTAGTTGGTTCGTTGGTTGATTGGTAGTTGGTTGATTGGTTTGTTGGTTAGTTGGTTGGGTGGTAGTTGGTTCGTTGGTTGATTGGTAGTTGGTTAGTTGGTTTGTTGGTTAGTTGGTTGGGTGGTAGTTGGTTCGTTGGTTTATTTGTTAGTCGGTTTGTTGGTTATTGTCGTCGTTGTCGTTTGTTGAGAGTGGTGGAGGACGGGACTTAAGAGACACACTAAAATAACACCCTGAATCAAAGGTTTCGTCTAAAAATAAGGAAGTGTTCGCGTCGTGGGAAAGAGAACGGGGCAGTTACACTTAGTGAATTTGTTCATGGGAGGGGAAGTCCCGAGGTCCCCCGACCTCCCACCCCTCGTCCGTCGACGGGTAGGAACCCCCCGGACCCCAGTCACACCGGTGCACCCGTCCTCCTGGGTGTCACGGACCGCCCCCACCGCCCTTCCTGATCGTCCACCTCCCCTCTCCGGGTCGGGTCGTCTCGTCGGCCCAACGTCCAGAGGTGGTCCACACAAGGCTAGTGAGTACGGGACGTGGACAGAGAGGAGTCTCGGACACGTCCGAACGCACGAGTTGCCGTGGTAGTAGCCCCACTCGACTACGGAAGAGGGGTCCCCCCGTCCCTGCCCGAAACACCTCCCACCCGTCGTAGACTTTCACGTTTACTGTCCTGGGTCTCACTAGACGAGGTGGGTGTGAAGGGAACGGGGATCCCGAAGGGTCCGTAGGACCTCACCTTCGGGGTTGAGAGGTCCCGGACCCAGGGTGGGAGCGGAAGATCGCGAGTGGAGGGCCGGGGAGTCGGGGGTCCGTGTCCTCTACGGTCAGACAGGGGAGAGGGAGACGGGGTCCCTTTCGGGAGTGAGAGTGGTGACGGTAGGAACTCCCCCCTCCCAGTCACTTCCTCACCGGAGACCCCTGGTCTCCTCTTAACCCCACTACTACCGAGGATCGTCGAAACTCGTCGGCCCGGGGTGTGGATTCTGTCTACCGAGTACCCCGACTCCCGTCAGCCCCCAACCCCCTGGCCCCACGGTCCTCCGGACTGGGACCAGGGGGGACCAAGGTCGGGCCCTTCTGACACTACCAACTGCGTACGTACTGGACGGCGACGTGGCAGGTCCGTCCCCAGCAGAGGCCTAAGTTCGACCTCACGTCCGTCTGGTGGACGGTCCGGACGGGACACCATTCTCTCCGACGTCAACCGCCCCTAGCCCCACCCCCCCACAGTTTACCCATGAAAATCTTGGGTCCGTTACCCTGGAGTGGTCCTAGAAATTTATTTTTGAAAGTACTAAAAGACTAATACAGGTTCTTCCCTGATTTCCAGCGGATGGGTCTAACTTAAAGAGTCTTTATTAATATTAAATCAAAACATGTAAATTTTGTAAAAAAAGTACATAAACGTTCCGACGCTGGTATAAGTGTTAAGACATAAGAAAAAATCCGTTGAAATTCATTGTAGTGATGACTAGAAACTTTCGTATTTTTTAGTCAGTGTATAAATAGGCTGTCAATGGTCAATCGGATGTCAATAAATAGTCTGTGAACAGCGCACCGAGAGCTCACCTGGACGGAGTTTCATAGGAAAATAATAACGTGTAACAACAGGCTGAGAAACACTGGGGTACCTGACGTGGGGCGGTCCGAGGAGACACGAACCCCAAAGGGTCCGTTCTCATGACCTCACCCGACGGTAAAGGAAGAGGTCCCCTAGAAGGACTGGGTCCCCAACTTAGGTCTAGAGACCGTAACGTCCGTCTCACAAATGGTGACTCGGTGGTCCCGTCGGGATGACCTGTGACCCCACCAGATTTTATCAAGTGGGGCTAAGACGGTCCAGTGCTACTACGACAAACGAAGCTTGTGGAGGTGTCCACCCTAGACCCTGCACCTTAGGAGTAAAGATCACCTCGTCTCCTCTCGTACGTGAAGTGACCAGATTAGTGCTGAGAATCGTTTGGGGAGGAGCGGACGTATCTCGACGTGGGTCACGACTCCTCCTACGGAACCGAAGAGGGCGTCCGACGGGGAACGTAAACCCCGAGGACGACAGAGTCTTTTATGTCAACCAGCCTACTCAAAGAACACTCGACCTACGTGTCTTATGTATTACATTGGTGAGAAAATCCACCACCTCGTCACCCACCCCCGACCTGCCAAGGACCTCTCCTTAGAGAATACCTCCTCGTTACGTCACCGGTCTCCCCTCCCCGCCACCCCCCTCCCTACTCCTTGTGACCTCGGCCACGCCAGTCGTGAGAACTCCTGTCCACACAAGACGTGGACCCGCGACACACTCCGAGGTTCCTCCCCGCATTATTGTACCCCTTACTTCCCCAGATATCCTACGTGTAACAAAGACTATCTTACCGAGTTCCTCTTGTAGGGACGGAGTCCTTCTTCCCTCGCTTTATACACAAAACCGAAAAAATTTTAAAATTTAGGGTCAAAATCCCAAAGGTCACGTTCACACCCAGACACTCTGTTGAGGGGACTATGTAGACCCGAACTTACACCCTTCCTTACTACGACAGACTTCAGACACCGTGGGGAAGTGGACCAGTTGCCTTAATGTTAGGTACGGTCCTCTCCCTCCAGGTGTGGGTGACAGGACGTCCTTCGCAACCCCCTTACTCGTACGAGAAATGACCGCGGGAGACCACCAGTCTCCCATCGTGTCAGTGGAGGAGACGTAGGTATCACTTTCACTTCAGCGAGTCAGCACAGACTGAGAAACGCTGGGGTACCTGACATCGGATGGTCCGAGCAGACAGGTACCCTAAAAGGTCTGTTATCAGGACCTCACCTAACGGTAAAAGAAGAGGTCCCCTAGAAGGGTTGGGTCCCTAGCTTGGGCCCAGAGGGCGTAACATCTGTCTGCGAAATGGCAGACTCGGTGGTCCTATGGGTCAAAATCTTAGGTCAGATCTGTATCCAAAGATTTATAAAAATTTAGGTGTCGGGCGAAACCAGACACACGAGGAGGAGAAGAGGTTTTTTTAACGGAGAGGGGTCCCGTCACACCCGAAGGGACCACCGAGTCTACCATTTCTTAGTCGGAGGGTCACGTCCTCTAGCGCCAAAGTTAGGGACCTACCCCTTCTAGGGGACCTCTTCCGTTACCGTTGGGTGAGGACACAAGAACGTACCTCTTAGGGTACTTGTCTCCTCGGACCTTCCGGTGTCAGGTATCCCAGTGTTTCTCAGTCTGTGTCGACTCGTTGGTTCGTGTAGTGTGTGTGTGTGTGTGTGTGTGTGTGTGTGTGTGTGTCCCGTCACTTGAGTGAAGGAGGGGGAACTCTAGCACCTCTAATCGAGACGCCAACAGAGACGGAGTATACGGGGAAGAGTGAGTCGTAGGAAGGGACCTGGAGGTCCTCCGGAGGACGTGCACCCCTCGACACGACCCAGTTCAAATCCAGTCAGACAAACTTGACGTTTACAGTCTACCTTGACAATCGTAGTGGTCTTTGCACCCGGGAGACAGAGGAGGTCCCCTCTGTTACGAAGATGGAGTTCCCCGGGTCGTCGGCCACCAGACACGACCACCAGACACGACCATCTCTATTTCCTTACGTTCCCCTTCTCTGTACTGGGACTGACCCTCGTGACTCTTTCGGAGGATCTCCTCGTACTGGAACCTAACTGGAAGTCCCACTGGTGGGCCCTCCCCGTTACCCCTGTCTGACCGTCTAATCGTTCTCTTTCCCGCCACCGAAAAATTTTCATCAAAGAGAAAAAATTTCCGAAAATTTTTATCAAGATGATCTATAACGTTAATAAAAAATTTCATCTATTTAATTCCAAAAATCAACCTCAAAGTTGTAGTTTGAGAGTTTGTAATGATCTTACTTATCTGTCTCTTCATCTTCCTATGTTATCTCGACTTTTCGCGACACCTGGTTAAGTTGTATCAATTCAAAATATGTTAAAAGTGTGTTGTCATCCTATGTTTTAAGACGAGTTCAAGGGTACCTGATATTTGGCCCTCTGTGACCTTGTATAGGTCCCTGTATTTTGTTCCACGTTTTTGAAGTACCAGATTTCCATGACTTTAGTATGTCTGAGACAAGAGAATTGTGACACCTAACTACAATCTTTAGTTATAGTTTCCTCCAAACCTTTATTGGGTGTATCAAAGTTCACGTTCCAAATTTTATAAAATAATAGTGACACGTTTACACGATTCGGTGAAGTCAACACAAACTGAGAAACGCTGGGGTACCTGGCACTCAGAGGTCCGAGGAGACACATACCCTAAGAGGTCCGTTCTTATGACCTCACCCAACGGTACGGGAGGAGGTCCCCTAGAAGGGCTGGGTCCCTAGTTTGGACACAGAGAATACAGAGGACGTGACCGTCCGCCCAAAAGAAATGTCGATCACGGTGGGTCCTTCGGGTATAAGTGATAAGTAATACTCAACATTCGACGTGTATCCTGGCTACAATTATTTACATAAGTGTTCTCTTTTTTCAAATTTTTCTCCCACTCTTTTCCTTTTATCTCATTCCCGTCACCCCTCTATCCTGACCCCAAGAGTTCACCGGCTGTGTCAAACACTTTTCCCGACCCTCTGCGGACACTCTTCTCGGACCCCCGTAGGGACCTGTCCCCTCGTCCCGAGTAACCGACGAGACTGGACACTCAAGACACCAACCACCCTGCGGACCGGGAAGGACTAACCTACGACGTCGCTTTCGGACCAGTCGAGACGGGAGGAGGACCAGGTGGACGCCCGCCACGTCACCCACAGGCCAGTCGTCACCGACCTTCGGGTCGTCGCGAGTCTGTGTGGACAGTGGGCACGTGGACACAAGAGCGGAGCGTCCCAGAGAAGAGAGAGGACGCTCACTCCAGTCGGACGAGGGAGGGGAGAGGAGGGAGGAAGGGGTCAGGTGACGAGGAGACTTTAGTGACGGGAAAGGAGAGTGGAGGGTGGGGTAGGAGGTGGAGGAGGACAGGGCAAGGGAGGGTGCTGCGGGGGGTAGAAAGGAACAGGAACCGAAGTGGTACGGGAACCGGGGAGACCCCACACCTATCTCGGAGGTGTCGGAGTAGAGAAGTGAAACGTTGGGGGAGGAGGTAAACAGGGGGTGGGTCGTCGGAGTGCAGAGGACATTTCTAAAACCCGACTCATCTTCCATAAAGGATCAGAGAACGTGAGTGATCTTTTACGGGGTTAGGTCCGAGGATACTTTAGGACAGACTGCAGTTGGGGTAAAATAAAGGAGTAAGACTATTATTGGTCAACGTACGTAAGTACGACAAAAGGGGTAGAGAGAGAAGGAGAGGGTAAGTAGTGCCAGGTGTGGAAGTCCTTAGTACACTAAAACTTTTGTGTCGATTTCGAGTGGGGTACCGGAGTTTGTAGTCGTCGCAGGAAGGTTCATACGAACACATCGGCCCCGGGTAAGTCAGTGGGACAAGACGACCTTCGAGTCAGGAGTGACCGAAAGAGATGTCGGAGGGACTACCCAAGTCACGTGTGCGTGTCCGAGGAGTGGAGGGACAACCAATCCTCGGAAGTCACAGACACGTTAGTTGTGCCCTCGGGACACTCTGTCGGTCCGGAAGACGGACCCTGAGGTGTGACTGGACGATCTCTCAGTGTCGTCTTTTTGGAATCCGGGGGTTCCTAACTTAGAGAATTCACCAGTAATGATTTACGTCGTTTCACTTTTTTCACTGGGGCATCGACCGAAAGTGTATCGATTTACATAAGAAAATTTTAAAATGATTCAAAACAAGAAGGACACACAAAAAAAGAAAACCGTACTACACTTTCACAATCAACAAGTCAGTACAGACTGAGAAACGCTGGGGTACCTTACATCGGGTGGTCCGAGGAGACAGGTACCTTAAGAGGTCCGCTCTTATAACCTCACCCAACGGTAAGGGAAGAGGTTCCCTAGAAGGGCTAGGTCCCTACACCAAGAGGGCGTACCGTCCGTCTGAGAGACGACAGACTCGGTGTCCCTTCGGTCGGGGAAAACCGTACCACCCCTTTCCATTTTCTCGAAATTAAAATTACGTTACTACTCTGTTGACCACTAGCGAAAAACCAAGAATAAACCAATTGCACAAACTTTTAGAAACGTTTTTATTTTTCAACCAATGGGAGACACCAGAGGGTCTAAACCCCCGCAAAAACATTTTGACACTTTAGGACACCAGACCTTCGATGTCGGAAAGGGGATGACATTTCCATTCCCTACCTCCGTCCTTCTGTTAAAGGTGACACTGTTTCAGGTCACCACCTACTACTAACGCACCTAACCCACTACTGTCCCCTGGAACCTTACTGTTCGTCACCTACTCAAGTTCTACGTAAAAAACCGTTCTAGACCACTACACACCCACTCCCCACTCCGTCCCCTACTCGTTTTCCCTCGTCCCTGCTCCTACTGGGGTCTAAAGACCAACCTCACCGACCCATACTACTTTAGTAAATGTCGAACCGAATGAATACTTACCCCAGAAGCCCCCTCCAAGTGTCTCCGACGCAAAAGAGGACCAAGGTCCCAATACACCTTCTCTTCGAGGTCCCGCTTACGACACCCTCTACGGACGGATGCCGCACGTGGTAAGTCGATGCTCCTCCTGTCTAGGACTACGACTTCCACCCCCGTTCACCTTCAGTTCTGTCAGGGGAGTCTAGTGGCAGATGAAGGGACGAACCCCTAGAAAGGTAGCTCTTGCTCCCCCGGTTCAAACCCAGCTATAACTGAAGAAAAGTATGGGTAAAGACTAAAAAATATTTCTTTTCTACCTATTGAAATCTTCCATATCCTAAAAGAGAAACTAAATCAATAAGAAAGTAAAAGGAACTATTCCCCTATCAACCACACCCGTGGGTACTAACTCTCAACCAGCTGGAGATTCTAAAAGAGGTCGGAGCTAATAGAGACTCTGACCCATCCGTCAGTCCACTGTCTCTACGGCTAGACACTTTCAACCCTACCCGACCACTCTGTCCGTGGATCAAGTGAGTAGAGAGGCAGTCTCCGTGAGTAGACATCCAGTCGATAACTAACCGGTTAAATGGAGGTGACACAGAACTAAGAAATGCGACAATACACCAGTCTTTTCAAGTCCCTAAGGGATGGAAGTATGTCGGACTAAGGGTCATTTGTCCAACGTTTTGGCCTAACGTGGACCGGAGTAAGAACAGGATACCAAGGGGTACAACAGCGTCGTTGAGGTCCCTCAGTTCCAGTGATAAACTTCACCGAAACTTTGGGTTCCCGACGGAAGTCTAAACAAGTCACGTGTAGGAGAGAGAGGAAAATCGCACTACTCTGTGAGGTCCTACCGACACTGTCAGTGAAGACGTTTCAGTTGTTCTCTCCTCTCAAGTAAACCCTCTTCTCCCAGTACCCGACGGGCGGGAAGTTGCTTGTGTTTACAGACCGACTCCCCCACTCGGTGGTCTCGGGCCCGGGACGGAAGGAGAGCTGACCGAGGTAGAAACTGACTTTTTTCTTCCAAGAAGACTTACCGTCAGGTCGAGACGACACTAAGGTCACAAGTTCCTCTTGGAGTCGGATCAAATTTTTAGTCATTTTAATGTTTTAGTTTCGGACTATCTCCCTACTTTGAGAGAGATACTACGAGATTCTTTTATGGAGGGGAACCCCCTCTAACCTAGACACTAGGAACTTACCCCTCCACTCTCTGGTTTGACTAACTACCAGAGGGGACCCTTACTGTCAGGGCCTCTGAGAGTTGACCTTCTCTTAAGTCTTATTAGTCCTGGCAAAGTCGGACGGGCCCACCCCACCAGTCAGACGAGTGGAAACACTGCCCTATCAGACAAGGGAAGACCCCTGTCCCCGAGTCCCGACACTCAGGTCTCCGTCCTGAACCGAACCTTACTGTCTCTCACAGGTGATACATGGTAAACACGGATTGAGCCCTGGAACGACAAAAGAATCCCCTTTTAGCACTTTTAAGGACCGTGCACGACACTGTGTACATTCATGCAATGGTTACCTGACAGGGAACTTTGGGTAGTCTAATTCAGGTCCCCTATAAGGAACTTCACTTGAAGTAAGATCTTTCTATCACGTCAGTAACGCAAGGTAAGACGTCCCCTGACGGTGGGACGGAGCGTACAGGTACCTGACGGAGGATGAGTTCGGGGGAAAGTCTACGGACATTTGGTCAGAGAAAAGGAAGAAGGTCTGAGGACCGTTAGTGATCGGAGAATGAACGGAAAGAGGAGCGGCCCAGAACCCAACCAGTGTCAGGATAGTGTTCTCTTACAGAAGAGAGACGGTGACTTCGAGGAACTTCTGTTCCACCGAACTAAATACTAAAGTTGTCTACTCTGTGAGTGATGTGGACATAAGAAACTCATAGGGTCTCTCTTCCCCTTCGCTCTTCGACCGACACCCCGACGTCTCTTTGTGTCAGAAGAGTTCCTAACTATCCCGACCAGAGTAATTGGTCACAATAATTAGAGGAGAGGAAGTGAGAGCGGACAAGAAAAAAACTTAATTAATAAAAAAGAAACCGACGTGACACAGAGGTAACGCCACGGGTCCGAAAGAGATCAACACCCCTCGGCCCCGATGGAAATCGACGCCACACGTTCGAAGAGTAACCCCACCGAAGAGAACAACGACTCGCACCCGAGATCTCGCGTGAACGAGGCATCAGTACCACGTACCCGAATCTACGGGGCTCCGTACACCCTAGAAGGGCCTGATCCCTAGCTCGGACATAGGGGACACAACCGTCCGTCTAAGAAACGGTGACCCGGTGGTCCCTTCAGGAACCGAAAAGGACTGGAACGTGACACAACGTACCCAACCAGGGGGTCATCAATGACGTCGTCGAAACCTCTGCCTCGAGGTCAGACGAGTAGTCTTTCGTAGAGTGGTGTGCAAGAACAAAGGTACTCGTGTACATTGAGAGTCTTAGGGTTTCAACCACGACATATGAGACCCATATCTTAATGAACAGACCTGATTATAAGAAACAAAAAGTCAAATCAATGAATCGAAAAAACCAAACAAACAAACAAAAACCTAAGGACCCAGGTACAAGGGTACAAATAAACCTCCATCTCTTTCGCTTCTCAACGAGTCATCACAGACTGACAAACTTTGGGGTACCTGATATCGGGTGGTCCGAGGTGGGAGGTACATTAAGAGATCCATTCTTATGACCTCACCCATCGGTAAGGGAAGAGATCCCCTAGGAAGACTGGGTCCCTAGCTTGGACCAGAGGACGTAACGTCCGCTTAAGAAATGGTAGACTCGGTGGTCCCTTCGGGGACCCTTTTTCTTTCTTTCTCACTTTTTGTGCTCATGGAAGTCACCGGTCAGTAAACAAGAAGAGGACTACCGAGTGAGACTGTCACGGACCTCAACGACATCGGTTCGCCGTCTGACTCCCCTGTGTGAGACTCTCGTAGAGAGAGACACTAAGGACAGACGTACCGACTCTAGTCCTTCGGTAGGTCCTTCTCTGCGTAAAAAGAGATCCACACGACGTCCCGTCAGACCGGCTCCGACAATAGACGTTTTGATCGTTTCTCCGGATTACCCCCGAAGTCACGAAAGTCCTCTGCCCCTGGGAGGTATTCCTTTTATTCGGTCCGAGCTCCTAAATTTAGATGACACACAACCGAAGTTATACAAAAGGAGTAAGTGGGAGAATTACACCAACCGTCCGAAAACGAAAGTTTACTTTAATAAACCTTTAACCCTCCGACCGATTATACATCAATTCCAACTTAATCAAAACCTCAGTAGGTCCTTACCTTTTGAGGGTCACAAACCTGTCCGTTGCCACTCGACTGTAACTTAGGATCTTAATAGGTACCCCGTTCCTCTCTAAGTTTCGACTTACGACAATTGGGGACTCACCATTCCTTTGGGTATGGACGCTGGTCCTCTACCGATATGAGTTTCGTTTTCTAAGGTATTCCCGGCGTTCCTATAAGAGTCAGGGGTCCCTCTGTTACTGTAAACATCCCTACCTATCTATAATTAACATAAATAACCTATGAGTAACGGACAAGTGAAGACCCATATCATATTCGTCCGAAGGGTCCACCGTGTCACCATTTCTTATACGGACGGTTACGACCTCTGCCTCCTCTACGTCCAAGCTAGGGACCCACCCCTTCTAGGAGACCTCTTCTTTGACCGTTGGGAGAGGTCATAAGAACGGACCTTTTGAGGTACTTGTCTCCTCGACCCGTCGGATATCAGGTACCCTAGTGTCTCAACCTGTGTTGACTCGTAGAGTCGTGTGTACGTCTCAATATTCGTGTTGTCCTAACGAGACTAGTAATACCGAAAATCTCAGATGTTAACATATTTTCATTCAGAATAGACAGATATGGTTTCGTGTCACTTAGATCCGAGGAGAGCGTCAATCTTAACACGGTAATTCACTCAAGTTGGGTCACTATAGAAGTAAAGACTAACACTTCCCAGTCCTCTTCGACCCGAAGGGTCCACCACGATCACCCATTCTTGGATGGACGGTTACGTCCTCTACGTTCAAGCTAGGGACCCAGTCCTTCTAGGGGACCTCTTCCCTTACTGTTGGGTGACATCATAAGAACGGACCCTTTAGTGTACCTGTCTCCTCGGCCCACTCGACGTCAGACACCCCAACGTTTCTCATCCTGTGCTGACTTCGCTGAATCGTCCTCTTCGACTCCCCTTGGTCCTAGTGACTGAAAGGGAGAGGCATCGACCGACACCACTGGACCAATGGTACTTTGACTGGATACAGATCACTTATTCCCTTGACCTCACCTTGCCCTCCTGTCCAGGGTAGAGAGTGAACGGGACATCCACTCCTCGGGCTCACGTTCCTGTAGTGTCGGTCCCACGTCATGTAATTCCACCCTCTGACGTTTAGACTTCTCCTTCACCTGTAATTGATGACGGTCCATTCCCCGGGAGCCAAGTCTCCTGTCCAGAGAAGTAAACTTGTGGAGAGAAATCTATGTAACACTTTTCTGGACCCTTCAAGTGCCCCTCCTCTACACTTTCTTTGATCCTTGAAAAAAAAGGAAAACTTTCGTTTACAAAATAACTTCAATTGACTCTTGAAAACTGAACTCTTCTGGTTTTTTTTTTTTTTTCTCGTTACTAAGTTTCGAAGGAAACTTCTCTTACCTCCCAATGAATACCTTGTGTCCTCGACGTAAGGGGTCTCTGGGTAGTTTGTACGTATCTTTAACGTCGATGTCCCGACCCACACTCTTAAGGTTAATCCCCTCCGGAAAGTCTGTGTGACGGACCGACAGGACCCAAGGAGACCGGCTCCGGTCCGGACCTCCTCCCGTCCACGTCCTTCGCCCGACGGGGTCTCGGGAGGGGTGGGACCCTGAGAGATAGTGCGCGCAGCGACGGAGAGAGAAAGGGCGACGTCCCTTCTACGTGGTCGTTTCGGGACATGAGGTAGCTGTGCCTCCTGCACGTTCTGGTCACAAGGACGACGAGCGGGTGCGCGTGCCTCGGGTACAGTCACGGGGACGCGACGTGGTTGCCGAGGTAGTAAGTGGTACACTAGGAGTTGCGGGACGTCACGTTTACGAGGAGATCCTTCACGTCGGGCACTCCGCGACGGACGGGCGGTGCCTGTGGACGACGAAGGGCGATCCGAGGCGCTAGGGACGAGGCGCGTACGCGTGAGACGAGGGCCTGGAAGGGCCCGCGTGTTATTTCCGGTTAGGTAGGAGAGCAGTTTCCGGCCACCAAGTAGGTCCAACTCTACCGACCCGACGAGACTCGGCCCACGACTCCACCCCCGACCCCTCACCTCTCCGTCGGGTCCGAAAGTGCAGTCTAGGAAAAGTGGGGGCTCTCTCTGAGATGAGTCACGTCCGTGACCTGTTACTTCGACCTTTACTAAATCTGTAGTAGAGTGGGTGACGGGAGAGGACAGGGAAGTGACTCCTACTTTCATCGAGTCTCTCGAACTCACTGAACGGGTTCCAGTGTGTCGGCGACCACCGTTCCGGTCCAAGTCTTGGGTTCCTGGACCTGTGGACCCGTTCTCGGTGCACCTAGAGCACGACTGTCTAAGTCGGAACAAGAGTGGCCCTCCCGACGTAAAAATCCGGAAAGACGAAGACGGCCTATTCTTGGAGGTCCCTTCTATTGAAACCTCCGTTTGCCGGACTCAAGGCAACTCAGCGTAACCACCCCTCAAAATCGGTCCACCTCCCTTCCTCCCTACCCATCTTCAAAATATATCGACGAGTTATTAAGTTTCGGACAGCGGGAGATAGGTCCCAGTGGGGTGGAGGATGAAACTCATCAGAGATTCCAGAGACACCCTTTCGTCCAGGCCCCGGTCTCTTAATAATTATCGAGAGAGAGAAGACTGACTAGCGGACTACGAGGTGGGGTCCTGCTCCACCACAACCACCGCACCCCGAGACTCTTTGAGTCACCCTCCGATGAAGAAGTTGTCTCCAACAGTTAAAGGGTCACGAGGGTATCGGGCTCAAGAGGAGTATAAATGACTGTCCTACTAAGTGATGGTCCCTTTTTCGATTTGAACTTTTTAGTGCAAAACTAATTTTTTTTTTTTAGTCCCTCGTCCCATTTATCCTACGACTTCCTCTTTGTCCATCACCGTACACTTGGTCCTCGAGAGGGTGAGACGTGCGCAAGGTTCCACCTACACGGAGACCCGGGTCGAGAACGACAAATCAACGAGTCAACACAGACTGAGAAACACTGGGGGTACCTGACGTCGTGCGGTCCGAAGGGACAGGAAGTGGTAGCGGACCTCAAACGAGTTTGAGTACAGGTAACTCAACCACTACGGTAGGTCGGTAGAGTAGGAGACAGTGGAGGAAGAGGAGGACGGGAATTAGGAAGCGTCGTAGTCCCAGAAAAGATTACTCAACCGAGGCGTAGTCCACCGGTTTCATAACTTCAAAGTCGAAGTCGTAGTCAGGAAGGTTTCTTATAAGTCCCAACTAAAGGAAATCCTAACTGACCAAACTAGAAGAACGTCAGGTTCCCTGAGAGTTCTCAGAAGAGGGTCCTGAGAGACAGAACAGTGGGAGTCTGGTCTACCCTGTCAAGGGGTTTCACTCTCAGAATCCTTCTCAGAGTCCCTCATACCTCTCTCTCCTCTCTACTTGGTTCCACCTTTACAAAGATCAGGAGAACCGTAACCTTTGTGTATCCCTTCCCAAGGACCTTCACTCACTTCCCGCACAGACCCTCTCTTTCCTCGGTCGTAGGTTCACAATCTTGTATCTGAGACCTCGCTCGAGTCGGTAGTCTCTATACCCCGGACTGGAAATGTGACGTCAGAGGAGTAGACACTTTACCCATGTGTCCGTCATTCTGTATCTTGCCAATAATATTGAGTAAGGAAGCCCCTTCCGAGGCTCTTCCCACGACTCCCTCACCTACAGACATAGGTATAGTCGGAACTAATGAGGACCGTCGGTCCTGTACCGGGCGGTCCCTCCCCGGTCGCCACCCGTGTACGACAAAGGCCAAAAGGAAGACGAGTCGAGGGCTGAGGGAAATGCCAGAGTCCAAGTAGTAGTTAACTATATTGCATGTTTCATCCCTCCCTGAAGGAGTTATCGAGTCGTTATTTCTTAGGCGCAAGTCACTTCCTCTGTATTCAAACTAGGGACCCAGTGCTTCTAGGGGACCTCCTCCTTTACCGTTGGTTGAGGTCATAAGAACGGACTTTTTAGGGTACCTGGTTCCTCGAACTGTCTGATATATCAGGTACCCTAAGGTTTTCTCATCCTGTGCTGAAGCACTGACTTGTACGTACGTATTTCACCCCTCGTCAGGGTGGTCGGGTGGAATAGTCGTACCCTCTACCCTTTCAGACACCAGTATGTCTCGGTCGAACTACGTATACAATTGTATTATGTAAAGCAAAAGTAAAAGACCCAGGGACTATAATATTACGTGAACGAATTAAATCCCCGTAGAACCTTAACATCTAAAGTAGTACGTCTTACCGGGAAACCTCCAGAAGAAAAGGTAGGGGGACGGGTACTGATCCATGGTTTCGGTAAGGTCTCTCTACCTCGAAAAAAGGATCCTACCTCGAAAGTTGTAGACAAAGGAGTTGACCAGGGTGTCAGAGGGACCCTTCGAAAAGATTTTGGACGGGGAGGGGAATGGTGAACGTCGGGGAGAAGGACAGGGACCCCGCTCTACGGAGGCAAAGACGAGGAAAATCAGAGGTCTTTCCACCCCTGTCAACCACCGCCCATCTCACGTCCGTCCACACGCCCCTTCGTGAGTGGGGGTTGGGTCCGCTAGTCGCTGTCCCGCCGCCCTTCGTCCCAAAGACCCGCCTTAACCTTTGATAGTCCGTCTGCCAAGTTCTCTATTAGGCCGACTTACGAGTGTGGGCTTGGTCCAATCCTCCGTCGCGGGCCCCGTCCCTCTCGGCGTCAGAATGCCAGACCGGGGAGTCGAAGTAATTGGGCTCGCACTGGGTCTGAGTTGGGTGGCGGCCCTTGCGCGAAGAAGGAGGTGCACCGCGCTGATCGCCGGCCACGCGGGTCCCGCGTCGTCGGCCTCCTCCGGACCACCGGGTCGCTCCCTACCCCCTCCTCTGTCGTCGTCGTCCGTCCCCGCCCGTGCAGGTCTGACTCGACTCGGCTCTACCTTAATCGGGCCGCCGACTCATTCGGTCACGTCTGCGGTCGCGCCGGCGCCCTGTCAGCCCCAAAGCGCAAGGCCCGCGGGCGAGGTACCGGTGCTGGGGCCCCGACGTACCACTCAGAGGGAACGTACCTGTACCAGAACTCGCAGATCTTAGAACGTCCTGCCTCTCCCCCGACCCTCACTTCCTCTCCAGCCACTGCGGCCCACTTGGACCTCCCCCGAAGCGCCTCGCCTAGGATCAGACGACCGACCTGTCCGCCTCCACTAAAGTCAGATACTAGGGACTGTACTTTCGGGAAACAAGTCAGGTTCTGGCGGGACAGGACCCTGAGGTTCGAGTCCCCAGGGTGAGAACAGACACCTCGTTACCCGCGGGGGCCTACGACCCCGTGGGTCTGGTCGTTGAAGAGTGGGACCCCACCGAGAGTGGGAGCCTTCCGCTCCCTGTGGACTCGTCAAAGGACCTGTGAGTACAGGATAGTTCCTCTTTTCTCCGTCCTGTTCTCAGTCCCCTAACCACGTCGTCGAAAAACAACTACTTAATGGTTAAGGTTAGAGAAATAGAAGAACAATGTTCAGTTCCCCACAAATCGTGTTGACTTACCTACTCGTTTGTTAACTTCAAATTAAGTCTTTGTCAGACGACTCCCGTCTCCAAGTCTCAGTGGGGGACGTTGAACTGAAATCGGAGAACCTCGTAGGAGTGTTAAAGTCCTTCAGAGGGGGTCGGCAATAGGTGGGGTCCTTCCCGTAAATGTGGCACCCTTCTTGTACGTACAGAAAGAGGCCCTCGAATAAATTCTCCTTTTCGTTTAACTCCGTCGCAAATCCCCTCGTCCCGTACTGGGAAGACGGAGAGGTCCACTATGACTTATGTGTGCACGCAAACCACCCCAACTGGGACTGGTCTTTCCCTAAGACAGACCTCAGAACAAAGGTCGCCAAGTACTCTCTCCGCACCTCACCGCCCCCGGCCCCTTCCACGAGTGAAGTGACCGTACTTGTCACCCGTGTCCCCTGACCTTCCGTCCACACTCAGACCCTGACGCACTCGTGCACACCTCTCTGTGAGACACTGGCACACTTACGACCAGATCCCGTCTTCAAGGACGGCTCGTTCCAATTTAGAGTCGGGGTTTCCGTCCACCGTCCACTCCCTCCTAGAATCTGTTCTCCCCCGAGGAGGTCTCCCACTGTTCTGTTGAACAGACCCGAAACGAGAACCCTAGCCTGTAGTCTTTGAACGGGGTCGAAGACCCGTAGGTCCCGGGTTAGCAGGGAAGTGACACCGAACGGTGCACGGTAGTAAAACCCTCGGTCCTTGGATTCGTCCAGGAAAGACCCGTGGACGCGACGAGAGACTCAACGAAGATCCACCCGGGACCCGGAGAAACGACCGGCTACCTCCTCTGACACACTCGTCCCTCCACCCAAGGTTTGTGGCCGGAGTCCGAGACAGACCAGGTCAAAGAGACAGGGAAGAGACGGGTGAAGGTGACACCCCGTCCTGACCCCACCCCCCGGTCTCTGTGACTCCCGACATCACCCCGAACACAAAGTAAAAGAGATTACTCCTGGACTAAAGGACAATTAGGTGGGCAGAACACCTGTGAAGTCGACCGACTCTCGTCGGACCGAAAGGATCTCGTGTGCTTCTTGTCTTTGAAAACTGGTGATCTCTACTCTTAGACCGGAGATCGATGTTTCATCTTGGGCAGACATAAACACTAGTCCAACGACCCCCCCTCCTCAAACTTTTGCCTAACGGAAGTTTCTTCCTTGGTCGGTGCACCTGTAGACCTCTTACTAGTTCGTTGCCGTACGTACATACGATTCAACGAAGTCGGCACAGGCTGAGAAACTCTGGAATACCTAGTATTGGACGGTCCGAGACGACAGGTACCCTAAGAAACCCGTTCTTATGACCTCACTCAACGGTACGGAAGGAGGTCCTCTAGAAGGACTGGGTCTTAACTTGGGCACAGAGGCCGCCGAGGACGTAACGTCCGTCTAAGAAATAACGACTCGATGGTCCCTTCGGGAGTTTGTAGTCGTCATCTCTGCTTTCTGGGACCCCGTCGTTACACGAACCCGACAGGTTTCTCAGTCCCCCCTTTGGGTCACGGACCTCCCACTCCCTCTCCCACTCGGTCTAGTGTACTTCAGAACCCCGAGTCCGACATACAAAAACTGAAAGTTTCTCTTTCCCCTCTGTATGAATCTGTGACACATATGTCTATGGTGTGAAGCGAAGGGTTGTCGGAAGCCCAGTTATACTTGAGGTACAGTAACTTCTCCTTGGACTCCAAGTCTCTCCAATCCTTTATGGGGACAATGTAACCCAAGTGGCACTTAGTAGTCACTTCCTATTTCAACCTTAAGGCGGAGTGAACGGATGGTGGAGTGGGACAACGAGAGTAAGACAAGAAGTCCTTGGTAATCTTCCCTTCACATCTACAACCGTTCCTTTCCCACCCACCTTCACACCCACCTTCACCCCGGAAATCCCTCTATAAGTAAAACGTTCCGACTATCAACTACGACACCAGTATAAGGTCCGTTTCGAACGGAACTGTGCCGAAGGTCAGACCTCAGTTGTCCCAATCAAATAAATCACCCTAGTTTGGATTCTTCCGGTCGACAGTAGTGACTTGAGGATACTGTTGTACGGTGACACCAAGTGTGACCCCTGTACGAAATCCCTCGTGACCGACGGACTTAAGGTGCAACTACCAAATGTCCGTGCACCCTCGGACTGGGTGACGGACGCCTCTTGAACGGGTCACAGACTACCTAAGACCATTAGGGTCGAGTGCTAGTGAAGATACCTAGGCGTGTGATACGTGGACACCCCCGTCGTGTGTGGTCAAGTCTCGTGCGAACACCTCGGTCGCGAGTCACGACCTCGACGTTCCTAGTTGTCCCGTACGCGTGTGACCTGGCAGTCCTGGAGTGTAAGCGGTGAGAACCACGGGATTCCAGTGACGTGAGTGACAACCTACACTTTCCTCCTCCGCCCGCCCCAGTTCTTGTCCGAACAAGTCTGGTGTGGTCACTTTAATTGGTGTCGATATGAAATGTCAGAGGGACCACCGGGTCTGACATTTCTTAGGCGGACCTCACGTCTTCTGGACCCAGGCTAGGGACCCAACCCTTCTAGGGGACCGCTTCCCTTACCGTTGAGAGAGGTCATAAGAACGGGCCCTTTAGGGTACCTGTCTCCTCGGACCGTCCGATGTCAGGTACCCCAACGTGTCTCAGTCTGTACTGACTTTCGTTTATTATGAAAGTGTGAAGTATCATAATTATGTAAAGTTCCACATGATCTTCAGAAAGAAACCGAGGATGCCTGTTGGGACGGGAGGGAGGTCTTTGAGATTCGTTTATTAAATATTCAGGTAGACCGACTGTCAAGAGGTAGATACAATTGAAGGCGACTTTGATGTTTTTCTACTGTCAAGAAAGTTCCTCTCTTTCCTACTCCACTCTTTTTCCTCCTTTCCACTCTAGGAGGGGGGTGACACATCGTTTGTGTTTATATTTCGTGCGGTGGGAACGTAGAAGAGGAAAAAATTTTTTTTAAAGGAAAATAAAACATCTCATAAAAATAAATGAGATACGAGGGGTGGTCCGTGGCTTGGACACGGAGGTCCGTCTAATAAGTGCAGGTTGTTAAGTGTGGACACTCCACCTTTAAGTCTCAGAATTGGTGACCTGGGGGTCCCGTCAGGGTGGGAGTGTAGAAGACTGACCAAGTGACTAAAGATCTTTTTACCCTTTTGAGTGTGAAAAGATCGTTAGTGACTACGAACAATAAGTAGTATTTGATTAATTTTTATCGAATTTCTTAAATTTTCATTACTATGCACGGACAACTTTTATTAATTTATCTTTTTTATGGCCAAAAATTATAAAACCATTACTAAGAACTGGGATTGAGGAAAAATTTAAGTAAAAATAAAAAAACGATGTAGTCATTGATGAAGATAAAGAATAAATAGTTGGAAGTTTGTTTAATGTTCTTTCCTTTTGGATCTATGGTATTTTGAATTCCCTTTTACTCGTTTACAGTTTCTTACTTTCTAACCCTTGTATAATAATATAGTCGGTTTGGATCTATTCTTATCCATGACATTAACTCGTTTTTGAATGGATACTTGGAGGTCTGTCCGTCTAGTCTTTTCTCTATTATTCAATGTACCCAGGGTAACGGATTCTTTTACTCCGATCAAGTAGTTGTAATTTGAAATTCTTCTTACAGTGTCACCATAAACACACTGTATATTCTGTAACGGGTCGTATTACTCGACAGCAAAGTAATCATCGAAAAATCTTTCCCATAAGAAAGAGTACGCCCGTAAATAAAATAACACAGACAGAAAAAAAAAAAATTTTTTCTCCACAAAGACAAAATATGAAAAGACCAGGTAAGATGAGATAATATGACTTTTTTTTTTTTGGTACGACAAAAGTTTGGTAATCTATTGACTGATAGAAAGTTTAGTAATCTATTGGTTGGAGATCGAACTTTTTATCACCGGATACCCGAAGGGTCCATCGAGTCACCATTTCTTAGGTGGACGGTCCCGTCCTCTACGTCCAAACTGGGGTCCCAACTCTTCTAGGGGACCTCATCCTTTACCGTTGGTCGAGGTCATAAGAACGGACCTTTTAGGGTACCTGTCTCCCCGGACCGCCGATGTCAGGTGTACCAGCGTTTCCCGACCTGTACTGACTCACCGACTCGTGGCTGCGTGTCAACGAACATCGGACATCTTTTACGTCACCGATTATCAGGTAAAACTGGTTACTGAATGTTGGAGAAAAGGAGTGGAAACACTCTTTCCTTATGTTCTGAGAGGGTAGACCTCGTCAAGAATGGGTCACGGATAGGGAACAATGAAGGGAAGTAGCACTTCTTGTAGGAAATCGTAAATAAAAAAAATTACTTTATAAATAAAGTATAACCTCACCGCAATAAATGCCACGACGCAATCAAAGTCCACTGGTCGTTTCACTAAGCCAATATGTACGTGTATGTAGGTAAGAAAAGTAAGGAATTTTACGCCAAGACGACCACTCTTTAGGAGAGTTAAAAAAGTGGGAGGGGTTCGAGGTTTTAAGGTGTGGTGTTTCGCGTCTTCTCTGCTGACTGGTCTTTAGGGAGAGACGAAAAGAAAAGACGTAAAGCTAAAACATAGGTGAGAAAGGAACTCGTGGACGACACACGGTCCAGCGTCACTCCCGGTCTCTACTGCAGGTCAGGGATGGAGACTCGTAGAGGGGGTCGGACCTCACACGTCCGTGCTCCCTCAATGCGACAGACAGTTGAACCCCCCTCAAACTTGTTCCGAGACATCATGCTCATACCTACCATAGAGACACCCGACTTAATGTCGGACACATTCGTTCGCAATCAGGAAGTCAGTACAGGTTGAGAAACACTCGGGTACCTAATATCGAGTGGTCTGAGGAGACAGGTACCTTAAGAGATCCGTTCTTATGACCTCACCCAACGGTCAAGGAGGAGATCCCCTATAAGGGCTGAGTCTCTAGCTTGGGCCCAGAGGACTTAACGTCTGTCTAAGAAATTGCAGACTGGTGGTCCCTTCCGGATCATTCACTTCAATAAATAATAGGTGTAGCTATCACCTCCGTGGAATACGAGTCGATCAACGAGATTACTTGTCTGACTTTTTATTCCTCATTTCGTATTGTTCTCACGTGACGAACGACTTCTCCATCCCGACCCACCCACCTGTTCAACCATCCCACCGAGAAAGGGGTTTCCGAAAAGTCCCTGCGCCCTACTACCCCCGAGTCGGTTGAAGTAGGTACTGAAGGCTCACCGGGGCTCCCAACGGCGAGGTCAATAGTCCCTCGTCCCTTTCTCACGCGTCCTCGTCAGTACCTTCCAAAACTACCCAGTCTGGATCTTTATCGTGTATTGTGAGACGAGCGTAAGGAGACCGACCTTAAGTCAGAGCACCGGTGTAGTCCCTCCGAGCCTTTATACCAGATCGACACACAAGTCCCTCTTCGCCTCTTGTACCTAAAACCATTCGTCGAACATCAGACAAAGTACTTCACTTCACAATCAATGAGTCTGCACAGGTTGAGAAACGCTGGGGTACCTGACATCGGTCGGTCCGAGGAGACAGGTACCCTAAAAGGTGGTTCTCATGACCTCGCCCAACGGTAAAGGAAGTGGTCCCCTAGAAGGACTGGGTCCCTAGCTTGGACCCAGAGGAAGTAACGTCCACCTAAGAAATGACAGACTCGGTGGTCCCTTCGGGTTCAGAGACAGTATCCCCGGATAGTTTTTACCATTCAAAAGACACTAAATCATGGGAATAATATATAATTTCAATATCTAAATCTGGTAAACAGAGGGGTTCATCTGAAACTCTCGAAGTTCAAAGTCGTAGGTCCTGTCCTGTTTCACACGCCATTTACTAATAATTTATCAAAACTTACCCACTTACTTACTTACCACTCGACCCCACTGTCATCGATCGGTTGTCTAAGTTTACGAAGAATAACAGAATAAAATAAAAACTTCATATCGACTAAATGCCACAACACAATCAAAGTCTACGTGTTGTTTCACTTAGTAAACATACATATGTATGGACAAGAAAAATCATAAGGAAAGGCAACACGAACTAGTGTCTTATAGCTTGTGTCGAGGGGCACGAGATGGCATCCTGGTACAATAGATAAAATATATACCATCATACGTAGACGATTAGGGTTTGGCGATTAAATAGGAAGGGGGTGGGGTAAAGGGCCTCTTCCGTTACCGTGAGGTGAGGTCATGAAAACGGACCTTTTAGGGTCCCTACCTCCTCGGACCATCCGACATCAGGTACCCCAGCGACTCAGTCTGTGTTGACTCGTTGAAGGGAAAGTGAAAAGTGAACGTACGAAACCTCTTCCTTTACCGTTGGGTGAGGTCACAAGAACGGACCTCTTAGGGTCCCTGCCCCCTCGGACCACCCGACGGTAGATACCCCAGCGCGTCTCAACCTGTGCTGACTTCGCTGAATCGTCGTCGTCGTCGTCGTCGTCGGTGGGGTAAAGGGAAAACCATCGGGATTCAAACAAAAGACACTGACACTCAGACAAAGATAGGAGGACTGGGTCCCTAGTTTGGGTACAGAGACACAGAAAACGTAACGTCCCTCTCAGAAAAGGATGACTCGGTGGAACCTTCGTATAAAACATCTGTTCGAGTAAACAGAGTAAAGATGTCTAAGATGTAATTCACTATAGTATGCTATAAACAGAAAGAAACAGACTAAATGAAGTGAATCGTACCATTAGAGACCCAGGTAGGTACTACGACGATCACTGTGACAAAGTAAGAAAGAATATTGACCCAATATAAGAAAACGTGTATATGTATACCTGTACGTACGTACGAGTCAACGAAGTCAGTACAGACCGAGAAACGCTGGTAAACCTGACATCGAGAGGTTCGAGGAGACAGGTACCCTAACAGGTCCGTTCTTATGACCTCACCCAACGGTATGGGAGGAGATTCACTAGAAGGGCTGGGTCCCTAGCTTGGGTGTAGAGTACGTAGAGGACTTACCCGTCCACCCAAGAAATGGTGACTAGGTCGACCCTTCGTAATGAGTGATCTAGTGACTAAATAATAATTTCCTATACTATGTTGAGTCCTTCTCGGTCTACTTACTCTCCGTCTCCTGTTCTATGTACCCTTCCTGGACCTTAGGGTACGGGAGACTTACACGGCAAGAAGGGTGTAGAGGTGAACAAGTAGTTGGACCTTCGAGTCACTTGAGGTAGGAAAACCCCCGAAGTAATATCCCCGTACTGACTAATATTATGTAGGAAAACCCCGTGAGGTGATGTGTCCGTCTTAACTGATTCAAAGCCCGGTGGCTACCACTGATTCGACTTAGAGGTCGGGGTGTGGGAGGATCCTCCCGTCCACCTCCTTCCCCTCCCCTCTGACGTTCCAGGTGGGAGAGTAGTGTTCCAATCAAGGGGATCGTTGGTCCGGGGTAAGAATCCAATCGCCCCTCGAAGGGTTTTCAGTGGAATAATTGTATTGTTTTCTGTGGAACTAACGAGAGGTGTGAATCCTTTGAAACTCCCAAAATCCTCCCGACATCGTCCATGGCTTGTTTCCGGTTTAATAGACAAAAATGTTATTTAGTGTCATAGTGTGGGGGTCTTGGGTCCTCCCACCGATTCGGTGTTTGTGGGTCCCTAGAGGACAAGTTCCGGTAAACACGATTCTCGGTTCACTTACTACGTTCTTCCCTTTATTTTTACCTCAACCATAACGTTTCTCTTGAGACACATACACACAAACAGCGAGTCGACACAGGCTAAGAAACACTGGGGTACCTGACATCGAGCGTTCCGAGAAGATAGGTACCTTAAGAGGTCCGTTCTTATGACATCACTCAACGGTAAAAGAGGTCCCTTATAAGGGGTGGGTCTCTAACTTAGACGTAAAGTCCGTCTAAGGAATAACAGACTCGGTTGTCCCTTCGGGTTCTCTCGAGAGGTTTTACGGTCATAAAGGACCTTACAGAAAGACCTCGACCTTGCCGACTTGATGTGCGACGAGAGATTAGCGACCGATACCCTCTTCCGCCCGTACTTTCGTCCTGGGGTCCGTCGACACTAGGTATATAGTCTCCCGGTCGTCTCCCTCACCGGTACCACCGGTCACCCCGGGACCTCCGGTCGGAGTTTCGGGGTCACCGAGGAAATCCCCTACCACCGAGGGTCTTTCACCACACTGATTTCGAAACCCGACGGAGGATTAGACTCGATGGTCCCAGTGACCACACTTAAGTAAGGAACTTACGACAGTTCCTTCATACCTGGAACTCACTCGTGGGTGACATAGTGGACGGGTCCATGAGTAATCCTACCAGAGGCCAACGAATCTGTATGCACCTCCAAAAGTCCCATACAAATCTGTGTGTGGGACCCCACGTGTCAGAACGAGAGTCAAGACTAGACCCGTCTTTACGTGTTCCCCTTTCCCTACTCGTTCTGACCCTTGACTCCTGTCTTCGGGGAGGGGACTATAGGATTTGACCTCCGGGGGTAGCGGGGTGGTCGTACGTATGGGTAAGGAAGGGGATCCAAGACAGGGGACGGAAGGTCTACGAAGTTCTGAGTCTAAGTCCGAATAATGGGAAGGACTTCGATGAAACTGAAGGGTGGAAAGACCAAGGGAGTTATATCAGGTCTCGGGTGTCAGATCTTTGTTCAACACCTTAGAAATGGACGACCGAACGACACAAAGGACGTGTAGTAGTCGTAGAAGTGTTTCACTACTATAACTATGTAAAGAGTTCGGGTCCCTGGGTTCAAGGTCAGGAGGACATTGACGGGTCGTCTCTCGACCCATGTACATGCCCCGACGAGGAGTTGGGTCATTGACTGGTCTCCGAGATTGACCCTTCTCGACGGAAACCAGGTAAGTAAGCAAGGGAGTAAGTCGTCCACGATTCCCGATCCAACACCGAATCAGCAATTGAGCAGACAATTCAAATTGTAAATTACAAATTGAGACAGGCAGGCAAATCAGAAATTCAGGCTGAGAACGCTGGGGTACCCGACATCGGACGGTCCGAGGAGACCGGTATCCTAAAAGGTCCGTTCTTATGACCTCATCCAACAGTAAGGGTAGAGGTCCCCTAGAAGGACTGGGTCCCTTACTCAGGCCCATCGGACGTTACGTCCGTCTAAGGAATGGCTGACTCGATGGCTGACCTGCAGATTCCACACTAAAGACGAGTGTTCTTCAAATTTTACTTTTCTTATTCTTGTTACCAGTATCGGTGAAAAATAACGTATGGACGTCCGATTACTGACAGGTCCGCGAAACATACACATAGAGAGCAAGAGTAAAAGTGAGCTTAGGACGTTCAAACCCCCTCAGAGGAGGAAAATGTCATTTCTTCGTCCGAGTCTCTGGAGTCTCAGTCAAGCGCCGTCCCGGTCCCACAGTAGGGTCCACGGGACTTTTCGACGAGACCCTACACCCCCTCCCTCTTTGACCCGTCGAGACTCCGGTACCACCCCGTCGTCCCCACACCTCTGGGGAGTTCCCGGGACCTCCACCGGGAACCCAGTCTCCAGTGGGAACGGGACTCGGGTGAGAACCAGACAGAAGAAGTCCCCACACCCCCGACGGTCCCACGGGGGAAGAGAACGACGGGTCCCTCCCTGGAATTTCTGATTTGGAAACCGCAATTAAGTCCCACAGAGAGGTCTTCACGGGGTGGGTGGGATGGAGGTCCGTTAACGGGAGGAGCACAGACCCTTGACATTCTCTAATACTGTCAGTAGCAGTCTTCCTCGATGACGACCACCGAGATCCGACACACACACACACACACACACACACACACACACATACACACTCGCTCTCTCTACCCTTGTGGGGTGGGGGAGGGGATACCGGTTACACCCGAACCGATTGATTCGGATACTCCTGACCGTCCACCCCCGTCACCCGTCGACACCCCTCCACACCACACAAGAGTCCCGACGGGACCCCAGGGTCCGAGTCGTGGAGTCGACGAGACCCAGGACGCAGGTACGAAAGGGTAGGGGACTTCGACGACAGGGAGACACAGGAACAGCAAGTGTCTGTAGGGGGACGAGGGACCGAGGGGTGCGGCCGACTCGGGCGCCCGTCACCAGTCTCCCCCAGTCCCGGGGTTTGTGCCTGTCGTTACGGAGGTCCACGGCCCAGGGGGTCGGGTCCCAGACGTCCCGTCACAGGGGGTTCCAAGACCGGTCCGCAGGCCGCCTCCCTCGGGGGGGTTGTCGAGACACTCATGACCCCGCTCACCTACTCGTCCGGACACCCCGCGGGAGGTGAACCCCCGTGCCCCACACACAACACCCAAACACACACCCCCGTCCCAAAGACAATCCGAGGGAAGTAGAGGACAGAGAGGTTCTGCCCTACCGTGTGACAGGGTTATCGTGACCCAGAGGACCACTCTCCTCCTACCCCTTCTGTCTCCACATTCTCCGGCCCACCGGGGCGGGGACCGGACGTCCGAGGGACCGGGAGGGGTCTGGAGTCGACCCCGCGGAGACTCCGAGAGGGGACACGGACCGCGAAGTAGACCAACGGGTCCACTGGAGAGTCCACCGACGCCTCCGTCGACCCATAGTTTGGCCATTATTTGTCCCCTTGTGGGTTTCGCCCTCCGTCCAGGGAGGGGGCCGAGGTGGACCAAAAAAGAGGAGGAGAAGAGTTGGAGGGTAGCGGAGGCCCTCGTCTGCCCTCACCTGGCGTCGGAGAGACCGTCCTAGGAGCGGTCACCGACCCCTCCTGCCTCTCGCCCGTCTCCTCCTACGCCGCGACACTCCGCGTCTCACCTGTCACTTAGGGGGCACCCCACCCTCACCCCACCCGGTCCGCCGATCTTTAGCCGGAGACAAGGTTACCTAGGTCTCGTGGATGGCCACTCATGCCGCACACACGTCGTCCGGAAGTCGAGACGTTCCTCCATCCCCACAGCACCACGTACGCCCCCCGGGAAGCACAGTCTCGCGCACCCACTGCGTCCATACGTCACACACGGCCACACTCCGGCTCACGAGCTGAACACGCGCACACGACCTTACCCCGAACCACGCGCCTCCCTCCGCCCACCACCCTACGCGCCCCAAGTGCGTCGTACACATAGACGCACGCACTCGCACGCACACACGACGCAGACACCCGGCCCCGATCTGGGCCCCGACCCCGTCTCCTCGCCGCCGGCACCGGCTACTCGCGCCCGGAGAGACAGGAAAGCGCCACTCCCGGACCGGAGGAGCAGGGGGAGGGCCCAGGGTCTCGTGGTCCAATCGGAGGGTGCGGAGAGCGCGGAGGGAGTGACCTACAGCGGCGAGACGCAGAGGAGAAGAGGCCGGTCCAGTAGTTGTTGATGAACCTCCGGTCGCTCGACCACAGGAGCCTCCGGGCGCACTCGGCGTACGTGAAGGTACTGTTGGTGTCCTTCCACCTGATGCACGAGCGGATGGTGATGGCCTTTGCGCCCCGCGTGGGGCCGGTGCCGAGGGGCCCGGTGAGAGACCGATAGCAGAGGTTACCGCTCTGCCCGTTCCTAGGGGTCCGCCCCCGAGGGCCGCTGTAGCTCGACCCCGGCGAACTACGGGACCTCCTTCTCTCCTTTCTCGTCGCTCTCCTCAAACTCGTGTTGGACTACCTCCGACCCGACCTCGACCTCTTCCTGAACCTCCACTCCAACCCGTCCACCGGCTCCCAGACCCCACACTACCGACACGACCCGACCCAAGGACCGGTAGCCCGGTGCACGTCCTTCGGAAACCGAGACAAGACCGCAGACCGTACGACAAAGAAAGAGAAGACCACCCGTTTGGTCTAAAAGAACGAGTTCCTGAACTCCTTCCAAGACCCTAGGGTCGACGACCACCCCGGTCACCACGACCACCACCCGCGGGTAGACCTTCGACTGAATCTCTGTTTCTGTCTGCAATCTCTATCTTCCGTTTCGTAAAGAAGGACCGAACGGTAGAACACCGGAAACATTACGAAAGGAACCTTACTTCTGGACTAAACGGACAACGCGTACCCTAACTTCAAAGACAGATCCTCTGAATGTAATAATTCTTTTCAGGAACGAACCCCGAGGGTCCCTTAACCAATAAACCCTTACCTTGTAGTCTGTGTAAAATAGTTGAACATTCGACAGACATAAGACTGGAGACTAGTCTATTTAGGCAAATAGATGCGCAAACAGAGAGACAAGAAGGTAAGTGGGTAAGTAGGAAGGTAAGTATGTAGAAAAGTAAGTAGGTAGGAAGTAGGTAAAGAAGTGAGAGAAGAGGCAGGCAAAGAAGTATGGTGTGCTAGGAAATTTCTACCGACCGGGAACGGTAAGGGAGGTTTGGGTGGAGGACGGGGCGGGTGAGAGACCACGACCGAGGTCGGGCGACCGGAATAGAGCCAACATAGAAACAGTGAGAATGGAGTCCCGGAAACGTACCTAACGGTAGAGACGAAGCCAGAGGGAAGGAGATCTGGACGCGTACGAGTCGGGGAGAGAAGTCTGGAGACGAACTTATAATGGAGGAAGGTCTGTAGAAGGGACTGACAGAATCTATTTCATGGGGGGTGGGGATAGTAAGACATGGAACTGGGACGAAGTGAAAAGAAGTAATATGAATCGTGGACTTTATCGTACCATCTAAATAAAAAATAGAGACGGGGAGGGTCGAGGGACTTCCGTCCCTAGAACAAACCAAGTGACGACATAGAACTCGTGGAACCTGTCTCAGACCGTATATATCCTCGAATTGATCGCAATCAACTTATTTACTGAAGGGGTTCAGAGTCAAGGGAGTAAACGTTTATCTGTGAGACGTCCTAACATCAAAATGCACGGGGTAACAATCTGCCCGGTTACTTTTGTAGATCGTATTACAGACCATGTGTCCTCCACGAGTCATTTATGAGTATTCCCACAGTACGACTTCCTACCCCACTGTAAGAGTAGTCTATAGACAAAACATTCAAAGTGTAAATTCGGTAGGGGTTTCCCCTCCCCTGTAGGGGTCTCCGATAAGTAGGTAAAACGACAGGAGTCCGTCCTACCGCACACTGGGTCGAGACTGGGACCGACACGACTGGACAAGACGAATAGGTGTGAGAATTTAGTCCTCGAGGAAAAACACAAAAAGAAACGTGGTTATATCCCGGTCACACGAGAGAATTCCGGCGAACCCCGAGGGGACGACACCCCGCACGACTGAAAGTGGAAACCTTTGGGTCTCGAACGAATCACGGAAACTGACCCTAGACCAACCTTCCAAAGAGCTCCGTACAAAACTCTCGACACGTTCATCGACAACAGTAGTGGTGACACCCTCCGACGTGGAAGCGACACACAGTCCCTCAGTCCCTCCGAGTCCGTCGCCTCCGGACCCGGAACACGGGGACGACTCAACCCTCTATCGTTGGACGGGGTCTCAACCTGAGACCTCAGACTTGTGTCCACAGGTGTAGGGTCAGGACCGTAGACAGTCGGAGTACTGGAACCGTTCACCGAACCAGAAAACCTTAGGGTCAAAGAAACATACATTTTTCCCTTATTGCGATGTCAGAAGCGACCCAACACCACTTCCCCTTTGGACTGTTGAACTTCATAGACTTCCACATTGTTCAGTTACAATTGACGACAACAATAATAACTCTCGACGGTCTAGATCGTTTATTTCTAAGTTCTATGGATCAATTTAAACTTAAGTCTAATCGTTGTTTATTAAAAAAAAAAAAAATCGTCTTCACACAGGGTACGTTATAACTCCTATAAACAACACAGATTAACGATTCCACACAGACTGAGAAAACGCTGGGGTACCTAACTCCGGGCGGTCCGAGGAGACAGGCACCCTAAAGGGTACGTCCTTATGGCCTCACCTAACGGTAAAGAAAGAAGTCCCCTAGAAGGACTGCGTCCCACTCGGACACAGAGGACGTAACCGTCCGTCCAAGAAACGGTGACTCAGTGACCCCTTCGGGGTAATTCCTGTATGAAAATGAGTTCATAATAAACACCGATTAGACTTTAAGTTTACATTGACGTGACGAGGATCACCCGACGGTAGAAACGACGGGGGGTCGTACAAAATAAAACTAACGATAACCTAAAACGACCGAAACCGACCCTTAATCCTCCCGGGTCTCGATCGAGAATCCTGACTACTTACAAGTCCCTGAGGGGACGACACCCGCACGACTGGAAGGGGAACCCTTTGGGACTCGAACGAACCACGGAGACTAACCTCAGTCCATCTCACACAGGACCTGATAACAGGGACGACACATGAGCGGTTCTCGCGCAGGGAGGACCGGGGAATGGGACCGAAGTCCAGATCAATTGAGAAGAAAGAGCCTCGGAAGATGAGTTGGAGGGGGTTCAGGGAAGACGGTAGTCTCGGAGATGGTGAGCACATCGGTAGGACTGGCTGAGAGAACGTCACAAAACGAGATAATAAAAAAGGGGAGGAAGAGAAAAGGTTTCAATACACAAACCCATGGTGACTGCGTCTCAACTTAAGTAGTGTCAAGAGTCAGTACCGCGTAATAACAATAACCACACGTTTCCAGGAAGAACACTGAATAAATAAATATATTTCTATTTTGGGCCTCAGCTACCAAGATTGTGGCTGTGAGTCTAAGTGTTCTCTGTCCCCAAGGACGGTGTCGACGGTTACCTCCTCCCCCATGGGACCAGAACTCGGGGGCTAGGAGACTCATCAGACTAAGATCTGGGACTCTTCTCCCTCCTTATAAGGACTCTGGAGTGTCCACACACACACCCCACCCTCATGGTGGTGACGGAAAAGCGGGAACGACCCTTGTCCCCGACAACAACAACAAGTCAACGATTCAACACAGGACGAGAAACACTGGGGTACCTGACGTCGTGTGGTCCGAAAGGACAGGAAGTGGTAGAGTACCTCAAACGCGTTTGAGTACGGGTAACTCAGTCAGTACGTTAGATTGGTAGAGTAGGAGACAGCAGGGGAAGAGGAGGACGGGAGTTAGAAAGGGTCGTAGTCCCAGAAAAGGTTACTCAGTCGAGAACCGTAGTCCACCGGTTTCATGACCTCAAAGTCGAAAGGTTACTTATAAGTCCCAACTAAAGGAAATCCTAACTGACCAAACGAGAACGAGGGAACCCCTGCCCCCTTCCCGAAAGTACAGGTGGAAGAGGGACTAACGTCGGGATGTAGTCCGGACCCCCCAACCGGGACCTTGGGTTCCGGACGTCGGCGGAATCACGGACACGACGAACACTAAAGAAAATCAGGGGAATGGGAAGGGACGAGTGACGGACGACGGGGGTTTCCGGCAGTAAGGTTACGAACCACAAAGACCCTTTGCATATCACAACGAAAACGAAACACGCAAAAAAAAGGAAATTTTTTTCTGTAATAACAAATCATGCCGAAAAATTTTTAAATAAACATAACCTCATCTCAACGAAATGCTAAAACACGATCAAAGACGACGTGTCGTTTCACTTAGTCGATACCTTTATGTATACAGGGGAGAAAAAACTTAAAGGAAGGGTAAATCCAGTGGTATCTCGTGGCTCATCTCAAGGGACACGATATGAAATCCAAGAGTAGTCAGTAAATAAAATATTGATCATGGTTATCGCATATTTTCTCAGAATGTAAAAGACTTTTTAACCTGTCTCTCCAGGGGTAGGGTGTGTGATCAAAGGAGATAATAGCTATGCCATGTAAATAGTGTCAATCCCTCGGAGATAACTATGGGACAGTAATTAAGTTTAGGGAAGAGCCGAGTCTCAGGGGACCAAAAATGGAAGAGGGAAAAACAGGAGGTCCTAGGGTCGGGCCTAGGGTGTGCCATAAACGACAGTATCGCGGAATCCGAGTGGTGGGAGAACCACCACTGTCAAAGAGAGTTGACACACGCAAAAAGTAAATGTATCACCGCGAGACAGAATTTGGGTAAGACAAGGGAAGGAAAAAGAGAGTCGTGGCATAAAAAGTCTGGTAAGTAATCTCAACAACAAGTCAACGGTCCAGCACAACTGAGAAACACTGGGGTGTCTACCATCGTGTGGTCCGGGGAAACAGAAGGTGGTAGAAGGCCTCGAACGAGTTTGAGTACGGGTAACTCAGCCACTACGGTGGATTGGTAGAACAGGAGATAGTGGGGAAAGAGGAGGACGGAAGTCAGGAAGGACCTGAGTCCTTCCGTAGTCCCAGAAAAGGTCACGGGATCGAGAAACGTAGTCCACCGGTTTCATAAGGGGCCACGTGTACCCAGATTAAGGAAAAAAAATTGTCTACTCGAGAACAAATGGATGAGTGAGGGGATTACTATTACCCGTGGGTCCAACAGTGGGTTGTTCCAACACTTACTTAACAGGGGAGGAAGTCCCGAGCACAGGATACGAGAAGAAGTAGGGAAGGGGAGTGGGGATCCAGTTCAACCACGATTTGGGACCAATCTCCACCTCTGGTACTCCCAGACTTGTTGAAAGACCCCCGGACAACCTCAGACTTGACGAGAGACCCAGCCCTACGGGTCGGAGACCGACACTCGTCGTCAAACCTTGACCAGGGAGTTACCCGTCCGTGTGACGGACCGACGTGGACCACCGACAAACCTCTCGTCCACGTCGCCGGGGTGGAAGATTTGACAGGGGAAAGAGGACCCGACCTACCGGAGAATCCGAGGTCGAAACGAAACTAAAATTCCGTTTACCTCTCCTTCACCCAAAGGATAACCTGTGGATACTTTTTATACGTGAATCAGAATGTCTAGTCTTCTTGAAACGCCAGTGGTTTGAGATTTCCTAACTCACAGCACCTGAAGCAAAGTTGAGATCGACTATAGACCCGCACGAAGTCTGTCTCCTCTTGGTCACTCAGGGAACAAACCGCAAAGTGGAAAGTAGAACACATGTATAACAGTACCTGACTGTTCCAGGTGTAAACATAAAATTTCTGATAAATCATAAATAACCTACTGATTCGGTACCAAGTGAGATATAAAAGAATACAAACCGGTAAACTAATCTTAAAGTAGATTTCTGAACCTCTAAGGAGACCCACTGTCCCTGGGGACGTTGGAGTAACGGTCAAGGCTTTTTACACCCGAGGGGAAACCTTAACTCGTAGTTTTAGTGACGTAAGCTCACCCTCCGCTTACTTACGTTCGTCAAGCCCCTGAATGGGTCGGAACTCGGAGGTCTGCCCGACGTCTCTCCTACCCGACTTGTTCCGGAGGACACAAGGGGGTCTGGAGGACGGGACTGGGTCTCTCGGTCTCCCTGCCTCCGTCTCTGAGTCTACGAACCCACCATGATCCCCCGTAGATCCACTCAGGTCTCGGTCCTGTCGTACACTACGGGAACTACCCGGGCCTCCTGTACAAATGTGTTGTCACGTCTCTGAAAGAGGGTTGGACGTCCGGGACCTTAAGGTCGTCCGTACCGGGGTTTGAAGTAGGGACACCCGTCGACTAGAAGGGTTGACGCTTACCTCTCCTCCGTACCTGTCCCTCTGGTCCACGGGGGAACGAACCGCGACCGAAAGGACCCTAATCCCGTGGGGATCCTGGGGATCGTTCTTCGAAGGAAAAGTGGTGCACGAGACCGAAGAGATCGTCCAGATGTCCGACGAAAACCGTCACAGTCCGTACCCCCCGTCTCACGGTCGGACCTCCGAACGTCCAAGTGAGTCCTCCGTCTCGGGAAGGGAGACTGGACCACAGCCCACCCTTGGGTCCTTATTGGTTCGAGGAGATAGAGATGTCTCTCCTCTAGTGGAGGGGAGTTCTGTTTCCTACAGAGACTGTGGGCTGAGAAGCGGAACACCGGGACTGTGGACTGTTAAGTTGGGTCTAATAACACGACTCAGTTTTCCTTAGCAGATCCCCTGGAGACCCCTTGTCGTGCACCCCTGGAGGGTCACCCCGAGTAAATCCCCTCTTCGACCGTCCGATCCTTTTAGTTTACGACGGAGTGAGAGAAGTTTGGTCCCCGATGACAAAGAACTGGACTGAAAACATTAATGGGGAAAGAACGTGCTTCTTAGACGAACGTTACGTCCTCTGACGGAAGTTACAAACTCTGGACCCAAGCTAGGGACCCAGTCCTTCTCGGGGACCTCTTCCTTTACCGTTGGGTAAGGTCATAAGAACCGACCCTTAAGGGTACCTGCCTCTTCGGACCCACCCGATGTCAAGTAATCCGACGTTCTCAACCTGTACTGAATCACCGATTTGGTGGAGGAAAAAACCCTTCTCAAAAATATGTGGACTAATTTATTGATTACCTTTGATTACAGGAGGATCCGAAAACTTACCACCACCCCGTTGTAACACTTTAACGAGAAAGAGGAATGTACCATAGACAAGTGTCGGGACGTCTACTCTGGGAATCTGGACGCAAAAGAAGAGAGAATGGACATAGTAAAACGAAACGACCCTCTTTATCCCACATCCTCTAAGGGACTAACAGTCCTTTTGGAACGACGAACGAAAAGATCCCACTGGACCTCCAGAAGGACAGGTGGCGAGACGGAGGTCCGGGGTCCCTCCAACAACCCGTGACCGGACTCACTCAGCACATAAAGATACCCTACCCCCAGGGACGTAGGAATAGCTGTGGTAACACTCTAATCAGACAAAGGAAGAGTCCTTATCTTATCCCCAAACGTAAGAATTCTTCCGGATATTCCCTCTCGTCCCTTCTACGCTTGCACCGTAAATTGCTGTCAGGTCAGGTAAGGCAAAGAACTACTGCGACAACGTAAGAGTACCCACACCCATCACCAGGGCACCGACAATTGAAGAACGACATTACTGACCCCTTTACGTGACTAAGGGGGGACCGAAACCCTGCACAAGGACAAGGTGAACGGGGTGGGACTTCGTCGTATGGTCTCGGGTCCCGCAGAGTGGACGGAGAAAGGACGGGGTTCCCTCGAAGTCCTTTGTGTTGTCGGGGTCGTCGGGGACGGGCGACCCTGGTGTGTCGACTCGTCTCGTCCCGTCCGGAGCCACCTGACCTAGAGGGCCCCCTCCATGGGGTTCGTCGGACCCCCACCCCTAAGTCTCTCTTCGTTTCTCTCGTTCAGTTCAGGGGGTTTGGACCCACTTGTAGTTAAAGGAAAAAGTCTCAAACATTAATTTTTGATCATAAGTACTGGTCTCTGACGAACCCATTCAGTGAGGTCGACAGTTCTACGGGGTTTCCCTTCGTTTCTGGTCTCCTCTGGGTGGTCCGAGGCAGAGACCGAGGTAGAGACCGACGGAGAGGACGTAGAGGAAGTCGTCTGCAAGGGCTAAGGCACAGTACAGGACCCGACCTCGACTACGGTGTCCCCGAAGACCAGATCACCCCTTTCGTCGGGACTGGTGTCTCTTAGTGTCCTAGTCCGGACTTGCACGACAACGTCTCATCCCTCCCTCGCGACCCTCTGGTCACCAGGCCACTACCCTCTTCGGGCGGACCTTCGAGATCCGCCTTAACGGAGGGAAGAGGAGTGAGGGTCTACGAGCCCCGGGTCGTGTGGACTCACCCGATATAAACGACGAGAATAGTCTAGAGGTCACCTGTAAGCGGGGGGACGTTCGATGTCGCGACCCCTCCTGTCACGTTCAAATCCGCACCCACAACACACACCACCCCCAGAAGAAACTCGGAGACTCCAGACCTCTTCGGGTCACCAACATAGACCCCGAACTCCCTACCCCTCTTACCAAGACCCGGTGGTCGGAATTCACGGGGGAACAGGAGTGACACCTACGCTAGAGGGACGACGAGGACCAGTGAGGAATACGACGGGGTATGGAAGAGAGACTACTGGTGACCCCGATGTACCGTCGTAGTTCCTAGGAATTTGGAACGTCCAAAACACTTATCCTAAGTAGTTGAGTGTACCATCTTTTACCGTGAATGAAAGTGGTTGTAAATCCACACACGTGCGATTCAGTGAAGTCAACGTAGGCTGAGACGCTGGGGTGTCTACCATCGGGCGGTCCGAGGTTACAGGCACCCCTAAGAGGTCCGTTCTTGTGACATTCCCCACCGGCACGGGAGGAGGTCCCCCAGAAGGGCTGAGTCCCTAAGTTGGGAGTAGAGTCCGCAGAAGACGTAACCGTCCGTTCAAGAAATGGTGATCGTGGTGGACCCTTCGGGGTTGTAAAAGGGTTTTGTATCGTAAATGAACTCAATTCCTATATCCATGTCTGACTGTAACGACACTCGTCGACCCTCAAACAGTGGTTACCTTCAGTGTACGTCGAAGTATAGGGGAATATTACCGACGTGTTCAGAAACAGTCGCGACTACGAGTAGTAATCAAACTTTACTACTGCTCCAAATCTACACGACGATCCGAACGACAGCCTACGGAACAATTTCGTCATACGCATACTGACAGAGTATGTAAAGGGATCGCCGAGTCTGCTATTTCTTAGACGGATGTTACACCCTCTAGGTCCAAGTTAGGGACCCAGCCCTTGTAGGGGACCTCTTCCCCCGTACCGTTGGGTGAGGTCATAAGAACGGACCTCTTAAGGTACCTGTTTCCTAGGACCGTCAGATGCCAGGTACCTCAGTGTTAACAGTCTGTGTCGACTCACTGATTGTGAAAATGAAAAAGTGAATTTCGTCATTCACATACTGTAAATGTACATTCATAAAACTAAGGACCCACTACTCAGAAGACAAATAAGACATCCTAATAAAATGTGTGACTTTGTAAGACTCTTTCCAAAGTATCTAAGGTAGACTGACAGCATCCCGAGGTCTGGGTCTTTTAGTAATACTTGGGGACTTGTCGTGAGACGTTTGGATCTTCTTCGAGTCTGTCTGTCACTGACAGGACGCACCGACGACATACTTCCCTTTAGTCTACCCTTCCGAATGTCCGACGAAGGACCTCTGACCGAGTCTCTTCCAAGGGTTCCGCAGACCTCCGTCCCCGTACTATAGTCCCCGGACCCACCCCGGTTCGTATGGACACTGCAGTCGACTGGGAAGGCACGATCAACATAAACCTTCGCACACCAAACTAGGTGCTACACTAACTTGGGTTCTTCCTTCACCTCACCTTTCGCCCAACTCACCGAGTTCGGGCCCAAGATCCAGGACGTGACGGTGGTCGACCGAAGAAAGACCTGGACCTCTCACTCGTACTAGTCCCTAGGAGGTTACGACCTGGACTTCCCTGACCGAGAGATCCTGACTGTCTCAGACCCGACGTCGTTTTTACCTCTGGCAAAAGAGGTACATGAGTTTTTAACGTGGCTATTTCTGTTAAAAGAGTTAAATATCAGCAAGAATGTATAGAAAAGGAAGTTCGAAATCGTCGACAATCGTGAACCGACAGGCACACATGAGTCACTCCCGTGTCGCTTACCCACTCTTCATCTTCTTACAATCACCCTTTTGAATCTTAACCGGTCAGGACAAATTATAACGTTAAAAAAAACGATAAAAAATAACCCCACATTGACGAAACGTTGGAACACAATCAAAGACGACATGTCACTTCACATAATCGATAATCGACGAGTCAGTACAGACTGAGAAACACTGAGGTACTTGACGTCGGGCGGTCCGAGGAGACAGGAACCCCTAAGAGGTCCGTTCTTATGACCCCACCCAACGGGACGGGAGGAGGTCCTCTAGAAGGGTTGGGTCCCTAACTTGGGTCCAGAGGGTGTAACGTCCACCTAAGAAATGGCTGACTCGGTGGTCCCTTATACATACGTATATAGGGTAGGGACAACCTGAGGGGGACAGGGTGGGGAGACCCAGTAGTGTCCCGTCGTTCGACTCCAAGGACACGAGGTGTCGCGAAGAGCAACCGACAGACGAATGTGTCTCACCAAATATATTCAGTCACGATGAGAGAGTCAACCTGGGTAGGAGAGCAGGGGTACGACACAGGCATACAGACAAGGGGTGCAGCGTTTATCCAAGTAGACATGATACAAAGATCCAACGTGTACATGCACAATTCTATACTATAAAAAAGAAAGAAAAATTTTAATTAAATAAAAAATTAACTTCCTATTAACGAAATGTCTTAAAACAACAAAAGTAGTTTGGAGTTACAAAAAACGAAAGGTATTGTGAAGTGTGACATATTGTCTAAGATCCTAGGTAGACGTAGAGATGTTTACTGGGTTAAAGTAAAGAAAAAAAAAAAACCGACGGTATTTTTCTTTACGTCAACCAAAACCACCACTAGAAGACAACGGATAGGACACTCAAGAAGGTACTTTTAACAAGAACCAAACTTCCAACCTTAATTCGCTCAGTCATAAAATTCCTGAAGACACCTCCCGAGACGTTCCTCGTAAGACTGGACCGCACAACAGGGTCGAGGATTCCCAGGGGGCCCCGACCGACGAACCCGTAACCTTTGTCCGTCGAGGAGTGCCACGGAGGACGACTCTTCGGGCAGAGACCAGGACGTGCTCCCTGCCCACTCACCTACCGCTCGACCCACCCGACTACCGGAGAGAGGTCCCCTCCAACGACGACAACAAGTCAACGAATCAGTGCAGACTGAGAGGTCGGGGTACTTGACGTCGTATGGTCCGAAGGGACAGGAAGTGATAGAGGGACTCAAACGAGTTTGAGTGCAGATAACTCAGTCACTACGGTAGGTTGGTAGAGTAGGAGACAGAGGAGAGCTAGAAAGGGTCGTAGTCCCAGCAAAGGTTACTCAGCCGAGAAGTGTAGTCCACCGGTTTCATGACCTCGAAGTCGAAGTCGTAGTCATAAAAGTCACTTATAAGTCCCAACTAAAGGAAATCCTAACTAACCAAACTAGAGGAACGACAGGTTCCCTGAGAGTTCTCAGAAGAAGTCGAGGTTCCCTCTACAGTCCAATTTTTTCTTTCTTCCTTCACATAGATCATAGTCTCTTCAATTGACTGTAGTCAACCTCTGAAACGTCCTATTAACTTTTCCCTGAGTCAAAGAGTGGTAAAGTTTGACAATAAGGTACGAGACAGCACAGAAGGAATTAGATTACGAGGCACGTGAACCCGTCTCACTGGTTTTGTGAATCGTGTGGGAGACCTCGAAGTGAACAAGGACCTATCTAACTTCTGACTCTCGGTCCTGGCACAAAATAAAGAAAAACACACACACAAATAAACGTGTCACAGACTGTGTGTGATCTCTGAGTTCACACGACTTGACTAAGTTTCGTATCACACACCGTTCCTATCGTATAACGTCTCAACAAGTCCCCTCCCCGGTCAGGGGTCCTCGACCTCAACAGTCCCCCCAGAAAGGGTTCTTCTCCCTGGGGGGAGAAAGGGGATTGGGACGGGGACGGGACTCGTCGGACCTTGGGACGGGTGTAAAGGAGAGGGGTGAGGGGTGGACTCGAGATCGGGGAAGGATGAAGAAACGTCATACATCGGCAGACGTAGAGGGAGACTCGGAGACTGGGTCTCTCCTCCCACCTCCCGTGACCTCCTCCCTCACTCTCCTTCGTCCCCGGCCCCTCTCTCCGGGGCTGTCTGTCTGTCTGTGTGTCATTTGGACTCGGGAAGGTCCGACGGGAAGCCCAGGGGTCAAATCTTTCAAAACTGAGGGACGGACCCCTTCTCCAACTCGGGGCCCCCAACAAAGCCCAGAGGGGCAGAAGGGGGTGGGTGGGACAAGGAGGGAGAAAGAAGGAGAGTTGCGGGAGGTCGAGACGTGATCCCGTTTAGGGTGTCGGCTCCTACTAACGGCAACGACACCTGAACAACTACAAACACAAATCCGGTCCGAGCAGAGGTGCTACGCTAATACTTTAGGAAGTCTTTGTGTGCGTCTGTCAAAGGATCCCTGGCATGTAACCTTTGACAGACACACTGGTCCCGACACAGGGGTTCCGACGAGACCGAGACCCTGAAGCGAAAGCAGGTCAGTGATCTTTAAAGGAAGAACCTCAACGGTCCTGCCAGACAAGAGAGGACGAACGGTGTCCCCGGCGTCCTTAGACCTGGGAAGGAAGGGACTCACAGAAAACAACAAAGCACAAAACAAAAAATTCCGACGTGACACATCGTATACCCTAGATCAAGGGACTGGTTCCTACCTTGGACCAGGGGGACGTGACCCTCGCACCTCAGAATTGGTGACCTGGGAGTCCCTTCAGGGAGGGACTCATAGAAAATAATATATATCAATGCATTCCCAAGTTGAAGTAAAAAACCGTACACCGATAAGTCAAAAAGATCGTCGTAAACAACTTTTCTGACAGAAAAGGGGTGACTCACCAAGACCGTGGGAACAGTCTTTGATAAACTGGTTTGTATACGTACGTACGAATCAGTGAGACGACACTGAGAAACATCGGGCGGTCCGAGGAGACAGGTACCCTAAAGGGTCCGTTCTTATGACCTCACCCACCGGTAAACGAAGAGGTTCCCTAGAAGGTCTGGGTCCCTAGCTTGGACCCAGAGGACGTAACTCTTGTTTAAGAAATGACAGACTTGGTGAATCTCTTCGGGGCAGGAACCCACAGAATTTCGACGAAAACTTCTAGACTCAGTATTGTTTATGAAGATGACACGATCCCGTGTGTCTTGGTGAGTAACTTAGGAACATTACTAGGACATTTTCTACCTGATAGTGACGGAAATAAAGAGTCTATTCTTTTGACTCCAATGAACCAGTTCCAGTTTCTCGAATCATGGTCCCTTCCTAAGTCTGGGAAACAGATACAGAGGTAGTGACGTGACAGGGTGAAGACCCCCCGACTACGAGACGGGCGACTCGAACCACACCCCCTCCCCCTCAGGAACAACAGTGGTACCTCTAACAACCGGTGGTTTCGTCCAAGTCCTCTTCTCGACCCCCGGACACTTGAACCCTTACAAGAGAGGAAAGGAGACAGGGACAAAACGGGGAAGACAGAAGGGAGAATCACCGGCTCTGCCCACTAGCACTTCCCCCTTGCCGACCTAGGGACGTCCCTGGAAAATTAACGACACAAACGTCGTCCTTAGTTGGACGAACCCCGAATGGGGACTCTGTCACCCCACCTAGACCTGGTCGTGTGACCCACTCGCCGCCGTTCCCAAGGGTCCTCTCACCCTGGAGAACACTGGACCGAAGTACCTGGTTCCAACACGTAGTGAATCACTCCGACTCCCGACTGAAACGTCCTTGGGGTCTCTCTCGCCCCGTCGTACTGACAGGTTCACCCTCAGTGAAACCTGTCCATCGGGCGCACCGTGCAGTCGGGGGGCCCTCGTCCCGACCCTCCTGGAGATGCCCACACGAGACGGGACAGGTCGGGCGCCCGTGGTCCTCCTTATTCCCGCCCTGGACAAACGCAACCCACGGGTCGGAGACGGAAGACACCGAAGAGGATGGACCAAGCGCGTAGTGAGCGGCAGAAGTGCAGGTGGAGTCCCGAAAGTAAGTTTGGGGAGACCTGTCGGCCCGAAACGTCGTCGACACAGAAATTACTCCTAGTTTCTTCATCCCCTACCACCGTCTGACCCGGGACCGTCTACCTCCCGAGACCCTTAGTACGTGTCACTGGGAAAGGCAAAAGTTCCTGGTACCGGGGGGAAGAAGGAAATGGGGACGAAAGTATTCGACCAATACAACCGCGGATCACGGACGTGTCTGTCCGTCGCAAACCCTACCTCGCAGAGAACACAAGACCCCGAGCACCACCACACTCTACTTCTCCTCTCACAGACGTACCAGTCGTGTGAGTCCTTCCCCAGTCACAAGTCGCTACCTGTGTCTTCCGTCTCCCAAGGAGTCCCAGCGCGTCCATAAGGAACACACCCGTGGACACTGCTCGCCCACCTATTGGAGAAGTGGCGGAGAACGTAAGACCCAGTAAGGGAGGACAACACTCCTACGACTCCTTCACCTTCTCGTAAGTCGGTAAGTAGAACTGACCTCGGTTCGCCTTCGTCTGTCTCTACGACCCCAGAAGGAGGGGTTTGTGCCGTAGGAAGGGAGGTCCTGGCTTCCCGACACCGAGCGACCACGGGGTGGGTGGAGGTGACCGAACCCACGTGTATAAGGCGTGTCTATGACAACAGACGTGTATACACTCACGAGCGTCGGTTCGACTGAACGATGTCACTGACCTCGGTCCTCCCCGTCCCGACCTCCCAAAAGACTTCCTCTTCCAAGACCACAGTTCACTCGAACCTTAGGGTCGAGTCGGTGGTTCACTACGTGTTGGAACCCGTCTAGCATACTACAGTGGACACTGAACCCAAAAGAGCAGACTGGACGAACTCAACAAAACTTCTGCTCACCAGGTAACTCCCCATGTACTATCAACAGTTCCTTTACTTATTAATTTACTCCCTTGTAAGGAAATTCACAGATCTCGTCACGGACCCTGAACAATCTTCGAGTCGTATCGATGACAAGATCAAGGACGGAGAGTCCAGGGGTCTAGGGATGTTCTGAGGATAGAAAAGGAGGTTCGACTGTACAGACATTTACTCGGTCTGAGCGGATAGGATTAATAAGAGTCAGGAGAGCACAGGACCGAAGTACCTGGGGAGCAATCCGAGATTGTGGGTGGTCACCAAGTCTACGGGACCTCTTCGGAGGAGGTTGTTCGAAAAAGAAAAGAAGAAAGACCCCAGAAACCTTTAGAGTGGGTTCCCGACTGTACACACACATGTGCACGGTTCAGCGAAGTCAGTACAGACTGAGAAAGACTGGGGTGTCTGACATCGGGTGGTCCGAAGGGACAGGTACCCTATGAGGTCCGTTCTTATGGCCTCAGCAAACGGAACGGGAGGAGGGACTGGATCCCTAACTTGGAAGTAGAGGACGTAACTTCCGCTTAAGAAATGACGACTCGGCGGTCCCTTCGGGGTTTCCGATTGTGGACTATAGTTTATGGAGTGGTCCTCCGACTGGCAGGGGTCCTTCCTGGACCTTAACGTGCCTGGAAACGTACCTATCCAGTAGGAAGACACACGGGACCAGACTCGATCTTCAGAGCGGACGATGTAACTTGGAGACAAAATTTTTAGGAGTAATGTAACATTCACACAATTACATCGAACAACGTCTCTCGGGAAAAGATTTCGTTATTAATCGGATTAAAAGACGAGAGATGTGGACACGAAGGTACAGAGACCAAACTACCTTCATCCTGTCTGGAGACGGAAAGAGCGACGCGAAGCCACTCTTCACGCTACGTGACATATTGAACTTCGTGGTAGATCGGGCACTAGGTCGGTCTCCTTCTCTCTGCTCTTTGGCGAAGAAAGTGAACGAACACGTGAATAGAGTTTTGAGTCCTCCGTTCAAGAAGAAATCCAGATTGGACTGAGGCAGGTCTCGTTGGCAGCCAACCACTTCCTTGTCCAGTCTACCTCACGTAAACTAACCGGGGCGACCCAGACTTCACGTACCCCTGAACAGAGCCCCCGGAGCAAAACTCGGACCGGGCAGGATCCGTCACCTCGGTTGCCTCCTATCCTCTCGTGGGAAGATACTCGGGTTCCTCGTCCAACAGACCGGCAGACGTCTGAGACCAGGTGGACGTCGAGAAGAGGGTCGAACCAGAGTGTGAGTCCTGTCCAGTACACTGATAGGGGTCGAGAATTTAAAGTAACAAAAGTCAACAAACCCCAAGGAGGTAGAGGATAGAGGACATCGTAGATACCCGTCCGGACGAGAGACAAACGACGTCTTAGTACACAAGGAACCACCCGACAGACCCCCATAGACTTCCTGTAGGTCCGGTACAGGGACGGAGACCCTGTCCGAAGGACACAGGGTCACGAAGTTTGTAGAAGGGTCCCTAAAGAAGTAAAGCAGCCTATTAGAGAGGAATGGGAAGTATCACTGTTCCAAGAAAGATCTCAGATTGAACTGAGAGAGAACGACGGTCGAGGTGAGGCACCAGGTAAGTCAAAACCGGAGGTCCCCCCGTCTCTTGTCGACGGACCAGGGCGGGGACAAGGAAGGAACAAGAACCCCGTCGTGGAGGCACGTAGGTCGGGTACTTAGGGGGTCGTTAAAGAAACAGTGATCTAGTGCAACGTTCGAGGACAGGTTCACGGCAGACCGGAGAAGGACAAGGTCCGAAGAGGGAGGGTGGACTCATAAACACAAAGACCAATAAATAGGGGTCTACGTTGTTGACGTAAAAAGGTCCAACTTAGACGAGCAACAATGAAGGACGGGCCGAAACGATTGTAGAGGTCCAGAGAAAACGTCGGCGACGACGTCCGAACGACCTGGACCTCTGTTCCCAAAGGTCGGAATCCTTCCGTCTGAGACTTCCCTCACCCCACCCCTCTCGGTCGAGAGGACGACTCTCCCCGGGGTGGGTTACGCTTCAGTCCCTGAGGGGTCCTTTTGCAGACTTGACTACTCGTGCCTTTCGGTAGTCCGCGACGGTCGTCCCCCCGCTGCCTCTGGTTCGGACAGGGTCGACAAGGGGCCGAGTGTAGAGGAGCCGGTCCTTGTTCCTCTGCGGAAGGACGGGAGAATCGGAGTCGAGAAAGGTTTGTCGGTAACGGTCAAGATTAATTTATGAGTCGTTTCTTTCGTTACTCGGGGTCTTCTCCCCTAGCCCCGGTAAAGGACAGGTCCCTCCCCCGGTTGGGTCCTACCGTCCCCGGTGTTCAATTTACGTCTCACTCACACCTACAAGGGGGTGCAGAAAACCTTTTCCCTCTTAATAGAATAAAAAAATATAGACTAAAATAACAGTCGGGACTACTACGTCTTTCAGTTCTCAACCTTCCCTGGAAGCTCACAGAAAGAACGAACAGAGTGAAAGAAAAAAAAATTTAGAATAAAAATAAATAAAAACCGACACGTCCCAGAAGCGACGACACGTCCGAAGAGAGAACACCGCTCCCCTCCTGTAAGAGGTCAAAGCCACAAGCCCGAAGAGTAAATCCGCCGGAGAGAACCACGCCTCGTACCCGGGTCTAGTGTCCAAGTCATCAACACCACGCATCCGAATTAACGAGGCACCAGACACCCTAGAAGGGTCTAGTCCGTAGCTCGCACAAAGAGGGCGAAACCGTCCACCTCAGAAATGGAGACGACGAGTAGAGTGAAATGTCTTCCTCTGGAAACCTGCAAGTCCTTGACAGAGTTCAGGTGTTTTCGTAATGGTCAGCAAAAGACGGGACATCCCCGAAGGGTCCACCGTGATCACCATTTCTTGGGCGGCTGTTTACGTCCTCTGCGTTCTCTGAACTTAAGCTAGGGACCCACCCGTTCTAGGGGACCTCCTTCTTTACCGATAGGTGAGGTCACAGGCACGGACCTCTCAGGGTGCCTGTCTCCTTGGACCGCCCAATACCAGGTGTCCCAGTGTCTCAGTCTGTGCTGACTTTGCTGAATCGTACGTGCGTGGGAGACGGGACATCCCCCACGACTCATAACCCGTACCTTTCACTTCAGAGGACACCGGTCCTCCCCGAGTCCTTACCTACACATAGTGTGTCGGGAGAGACGGACGTAGAAGGGGAGTGAGAGATGGACCTTGGTCTCGAGGTTCCGTTCTGACCCCGAGACTATGAAGAGACCGGAGGGTCCCGAGACCCGAGGGTAGTCAGTAAACTTTTTGTCTCCACACTCACCCCCACTCAACCCTCGACGAGGGTTCTCGAGAAATCTTGAACTCACCGTCTCTCCTTGTGATTCTTACCTCAAAGTCGTTGGACGGCGAACGGGTTCAGAGAAGAAGGGGTGGGACGGTTCCGGTACCTCAAAGGGTTTGTACAAAGACCCCTCCTCCGAAGGAGTCTTCCACGACTACCGAAATTTGAAATAGACGTCTTTATTTGTCGACGTCGAACTTTGTGTGTATGGGAACACGACGATCCGCAAGGGCGACGGTGGTGGATCCCTTCTGTGCTGTGGGTTCGGTGTGTCTTTGTGTCCTTGGGTGTACTTACTGGAGGTCCTGGTGACATGTCCCCCTTCCCTGATTGACAGGACGTCTGCCCAACGAGACCCCCAGACGACCCAGAATCCTTACACACAGACCTTAGGAACCCTAGAAACGTAAGGGACAAAAACCTCGAGAAATGGTTCACATTATACATAGTCTGTGTACGTGTGCACCATTACCATGTCGAACGACTACTAACGATTCACCTATGTGAGTACACTGACGGCAGGTCTACCCGAAACTTGGAGAGGTCGAGAGGAGTGGGGTTCTTTATGGGTGACGGGTCAGTACCGAGGAGTAGGTCTCCAGTACTGGCACGACTGAAGATCACAGTGTGTCCTCAAACTTGAAATACATTTACCTGAGTGGGTCCTATATCAAACAGAAACGAAAAAACGAGTTGCAATTCACATACTTTAAGTAGACAAAAGTACGGTCGGACGCATGAATCAACTCAGACTGAGAAACGCTGGGACACCTGACAGCGGGAGGTGCGAGGAGACAGGTACCCTAAGAGGTCCGTCCTTATGACGTCACCCGACGGTAAAGGAAGAGGTCTCCTAGAAAGGCTGAGTCCCTAACTTGGATACAGAGGACACAGAGGACGTCACGTCCGCCTAAGCAATGGGTGACCACCAAATAAATAATGAGACACCACAGATAAAACAAAAGAACTCACATGGTCAACTGAATACGAAAGACACCACTACCTATAATCCCAGCAAAGGACGAAATCCAATAATACTTGTCACAACGACACTTGAAAAAAAATGTCCAGAAAACCACTTACGTAAAGACTACCCGTTTGTGAATCCTCGTCTTGACGACCAGTATATTACGCATATACAAATCGAAATCATCTCTCAAACATGATTAAATATTAGGGGTAATCACATACTCTCAAGATCAAAGAAGTGCATGAACAGTTGTGGACCATCTCAGTCAGTAAATTTAAAGTCGGAAAGACCATGTATACATTACCAAAAAGAGTCACGAAAGAAAAAGTTACCATTTAGTGGAAAGTTTTTTCTAATAAAAAATAACCTCATATCAACTAAATATTATAACACACAATCACACCAAAATTAAACATAAGGAACTGCGACTTACTCTGCTTTTGGAAAAGTATACAAAAAAAAAAAAAGGGTCAGTAAACCTACAGAAGAAAAGACTTCACGAACAAGTTCAGAACTAACGGAAAAAAAAAATTTTAACTTTCATTTCAATGAAACCCGAAGGGACACCAAGGCACCATTTCTGAGGTGGACGACTATACCCTCTGGACCCAAACTAGGGACCCAACCCTTCTAGGGGACCTCTTCCTTTACCGTTGGGTGAGGTCATAAGAATGGACCCTTTAGGGTGACCCGTCTCCACGGACCACCCGATGTCAGACGTCCCAGTGTCTCTCAGCCTGTACTGACTCGTTGACTTGTTGTTACTTGTTATAAACGAAATGTTACAACACAATCAAAGACGACATGTCGTTTCACTCGGTCGATATACACATGTGTATAGGGGAGCAACAACTTAAAGGAAGGGTAAGTCCAGTGGTGTCTCGTGACTCATCTCAAGGGACACGACACGACATCCAAGAGTAATCAATAGATAAAATATGTAGAAAACTGAAAAATCTCTCTACCCACCAGACGGAAAAGGAGGAACCAAACTTTCTCAAGAAGTATACAAGAACGTAATCAGAGCACAACTTATAGACAGAACGTCTATCGAAGAAAGGTAAGACATCACAAGGAAAAGTGGGAAATTAATACATAAAACCACCATAGAATTAAAATAAAACCGAGGTAATTAACTAGAAAAAAGAAACACTAATCACCAAAAACACAAGAGAACTACTTTGGTAGTGGATAGGGTCCGTGTGGCAAGCCACAAAAGAAATAACCAATTGGAGACGTGTAAAGGTAGACGTCGGGTGCATTCTGACTATGAAAACACACATACACCGTACTACGCACTCAGTCATAATAAAAAGGGTGGTAGTAAATAACTCTCTCGATGCGAAGAAGTGACGAGACGTCACAATTGACGGTAGATAAGGTAATCAGTCAAACTGATGGGAACACTATTATAAAGTAGTGGAAAATGAAATTAAAAAATAACTACATATCAACTACGTGTCATGCCATGGTTAGGGACGACATATCGAGTCACTGAGTCAATGCACGTATATTTGTAAGAAAAAGTATAAAAGGTAATATAAATAATGTCCTATATCTTATGTCAAAGGACACGGAACGTCATCCCAGAATAATAAATAGGTAGGATATCAAATGTAGACGAGTAGGGTTTGAGCGTCAAAAAGGGAGGGGTATGGGGAGGGGGAACCGTCGGTGTTCGGACAAGAGATAGACACCCAGACAAAACATCTACTCAAGTAAGACACAGTATAAAATGTAGGCGTATATTGACTATCGTATGCCGTAAACAATAAGGGAAAGACTGGATAAAGTGAATCGCACTAGTAGAGATTGACGCAGGTACAACGACGTCTACCATTACAAAACAAGGAAAATACCGACTCATTATAAGGCAACATACAAACATGGTGTAGAGGAAATAGGTAAGGAGACAACTACCTGTAAATCCAACGAAGGTGCAGAACCGATACCATTTATCACGAAGACACTTGGAACCTGTCCCTTCGACCCGTACGACGTCAGGCACTCCAACGTTTCCCAGACTGTACTTAAGCACTGACTTGTTGTTTTTACTTGGGACCCTACAGACATTATGGAGTAGTAGAATTGGTGACGTAAAATATTATTAATAGAGTGTGAATGTTCCAATAAAAATGAATGTGAAGGTATAAAATCAGAGAATCAGTTTAAGGAAGTTAGACGGAAACAAGGGTAGAGAGACGAGGTTTACGAGTACCTATCTACGGGACGTAGGAGGTCGACCAAGAATTGGATTGTCTTGACAAAGTCCAGAGAGTGGAAAATCCGTGTAAGTCGTGTCGACTGGTAAGGAAAGAGAAACCGTGTAGTAGAAGGACTACGGTTTGAACGAACCAAAAGGAGGACGAAGGGACCGGAGATGGTTCAGAAGAACCGACCCCATAAGACGAGGTAGACTAAAAATTTACAACTCGAAGAAATCTCAAGTGAAGATCCGGGAAGAAAAGAGAAAAATGTCGAAATTTTTTTAATTAAAACCGTCGCAGTCCAGAATCGACGCGGTACGTCCTAGAAGTAATACAGGGCACCCAAAAAAACAGCGTCGTGTGTCCGAGAGATCAACACTGTGCACCCGAAGTATCAATATCGTACCCGGATCAAAGAGACTTCGTACACCCTAGAATGAAGGGACTGGTCACCTTCAGGTCAAGGTCTGGTCAAGGGACCTGTGACCCTAACTTGGTCGCAGGAAACGTACCGTTCCGTCTAAAAATTGGTGACTTGGTGGTCCTTTCAGTAGAGTAAAATGTCAACAATAGTTCTACTAAATGAAATAAAGGTCGTAAAGCCAACGGTAGAGATATCATTCTCTAGAGGGTTTAAATGTAGAGGTTGGTCTTAAAAGAAACCTAAAGTTCTAGTATCTAATAGAGTTAGTCTTAAAAAAGGAATTCCCTAGAGAAGGACTTAATAAAATTAAGTCTAAAAAAATTTGGGACGATGGAGAAGAGAGACGTGGGTGTAGTCAACCCCGAAGTCTGCTCCCTAAATTAAAGAAATTCTAAGTCAACGGTCGTCAGTGATTGAACCCCCTTTGACAACGGGAAGTATTCCGTCAACTCTCTTAAGGAACTTAATAAAGACTTTTAAAGAAACAAAAAGAGAAATCTCTGTCCATTATAGAATGTTCCCGAAGGGACCACCGAGTCTGTCACTTCTTAGACAGACATCACGTTCTCTGGACTCAAACTAGCGACCCAGTCCTTCTAAGGGACCTCTTCCCGTACCGATGGATGAGGTCATAAGAACGGACCTCTTAGAGTACCTGTCCTCGGACCACCTGATATCATGTACCCCAACGTTTTCTCTGTGCTGACTCGTTGATTTGTGGTTGTGGTGGTGGTGGTGGTTGTAGGGATGTTTTACAATAGTTGGGTGTATCCAAAGACACTTAGTGGAGAGTAGAAACCAAAGGGACACAAGCAGAAGTAAGACTGGAAGATCTTACTACCCCGAACTTTCTTCCCCTTTTACTTCCGTGTCCACTTAAAAAGGGTGGTGTTAACCACTTATCATCCGGGGAGCTAAAGAAAGGTAGTCTCAGGGAAAAGTTTCTTGTGACCACTTTGGGAGTGTCGGGATCTCCAAGTTCAAGGTCAGAAATCGGAACTACTGCTCAGACCCCTTCCCTGACTCGAAAGGAAAATGAGATGACACCCTAACTCCTTGTTAAGATTAATAAACGAGTAAAGAATTCGGGAGACGAAGGGGAGCTTCGAAGAGTACGAGTGAATTCAAGAAAAGATCCGGTCTAATTAAGGGATATAGAGAAATTCAACCTCAAAGTCATAGCATTCACTTATGATTAGTCCAAAAGTTAATTTACATTTCAAGAAGAGAAAACATCAGGTCACCCAGAGTCTCACTGGACGTTTTAAACAAGTACCTATATAAAGAACATACCAAAATCATCACCTATGAGACACCTAATGTCATCTACATGAATAAAAAAGTGTCAACTGAATAAAAAATTCTAAAAAAAAACTGCACTCATTAAAAATTTCGGAAATAACTTAAACAACGTTATAATAAAGACAAAGTGAAAACAAAACCGGTTCTCCGTACACCCTAGAATCGAGGGGTTGGTCCCTAACTTGGACGTGGGGAACGTAACCCTCCGTTTCAGAATTGGGGACCTGGCGGTCCCTTCAGGGGTGTCAGTTGCATCTTAGTCATAAAATGGTGAAGTTTACCTAACATGCCTAGAAGGGTGGTATACTTAAGGAAATGCGAATGATGAAACGGAGGATCAAAAGAATATACAATACCGATGTATTAACTTTTTGTAGTCTTCACAAAATCAGAAATTCGAATAAATACATAAAAAACCGACACCGCCCAGAAGTGACTCCGTACGAGCGAAAGAGATCAACGACGGACACCCAAATCAACGGGCCGTCGTACACCCCAGATCCCGAAGGGTCCACCACGAGCACCATTTCTTAGACGGACGGTCACGTCCTCTGAGCCTAAGCTAGTGACCCAGTCGTGCTACGGGACCTCCTCCTTTACCGTTGATCGAGACTATAACAACGGACCTTTTGGGTACCTGTCTCCTCGGACCGTCCCATGTCAGGTACCCCAGTGTTTCTCAACTTACACTGACTCGCGTACGCACGTGTGGACGGGTGGGTGTGGGTGTAGGTGTGTGGGTGTGTGTGCACCCTAGAATCAAGAGACTGGTCCTTACCTTGAGTACAGGGCACACCCTTCCACCTAAGAATTGGTCACCTGGTGGTCCTTCTAGGGTCTTCACAATGTCAAAAATGAAAATTGACAGTTCATACAAAGTTTCCTGAGAATGGGTCTATAAATGGTAAAAACACCAAGCGAGACGTAAAGACTACAAGACTGAAAGGAAGACCACAGTAAAGGGAGAGAGACCTCTTAAAGGAAATCGTTAAGAAAATCTCTTTCAGACAACCGCTATTGAATAGAATCAAAAGGAAGTAGACTTTTCGGAAACAAAATGGAAGTAAGGACTTACTATAAAAGTGTTCTACACCGTAAGACCCAACTGTTAAGGAAAGTAAATCGTAAAAGTTTACAACAAGACGATGGAAGACCGGAGAAGCCAAGGACTATTCTTTAGAAATGAGTAAGCTTAGCACTAAAAGACAAATAAAAACCAACGAAGGTTCTACAAAAACAAAGACAGAAATCAAAAGTTGTCACACTAATACTACATAGTCCCACACCTAAAGAAACCCAAATAAAGTAAACCCTAAACAAGTCGAATAACTTAGACATCCAAAGATACAAAGTGTCTTAAAGCCTCCTTCAAAAGTCAATAATATAAGAGTTAAAAAAAAGGACGTGACATAGCTCAGAAGACAGAAAGACCTCCACGTTACGTAGTGACAATCCAGAAAAACGTGTCTAAAAAACTCCAAGTCAAACAGTAAGAGTTAGACAAAAGTAAACGCAACACGTCTAACCTATCAAAGATAACTAAAGAAGTTCAAGTGACTGAGAAAACAGCGGACGTAAGAGATAACTCAGATAGTCACCCGAACATTAAAGTCAATAACATAAGGTAAAAGCCAAAATTTCAAGGATAAACTAAGTAAACTACATAAGACAAAGAACTGACCCTTAAAGAGAAAATAAATAAAGTTCTTACAAACGGGACATAAAGAACTCCGAAATTTTTTTAAAAAAAAATAAAAATGAAATAAAACGAAATGTTATGACATACCCAAAACGGTATGTAACTGTACTTAGTCGGTGCCCACATGTACTCAGGGGTCAGGACTTGGGGGGAGGGTGGAGAGTGAGGTATAGTAGAAAGACCCCGATAAAGTTCATAGAAACAGTAGAGTCTCATCCGTATACACTTAACAGAAAAGGGTATTTCTCTAAAGGACCCAGAAACTTACGAGTCGTCAAAATCTGACATAGGACCTATAAAAGTTACACAATTCTGGGACCCAGAACAAACTTAGGATAAAGACAAAATCGTCCGTCAACCAGACGAACCCAAGTCCAATGTTCAAGACTGGTCGGAAGACACCCAGCACCAAAGTTATAGTCTCAGTAAAAGTTTCGGAACACGATAAACTGAAACAGGACGTCTTCGATGACTCACCGGTCAAACCCTGTACCCGTTACCAGGTGGTCTCAACCCAAGATTTCTTACATCACACGACAACTCCCGGTCTAGCCACGTGGACGTCGAGCCCCCATCGGTTCCCAAACGCTTCTCGAAATACCTCAGTGAAACGATTCGGGGAGCGAGAGGTGTCAGAAGGATCATGGAAGATCAAACGGTCCTTGGGGAAACAGTAGGAGGTTGGTTGGAACTTAAGTAAATGAGAGGAGACACCGTATGAGGAATGTTAACGAGGCCACATGTACCCTGACTCACCACCCTCCTACCTCTCCCTCTTTTTCTTTATCCTCAAACGAGGTGGAAGTACCCCCCGTCGAGGAGACGAGTCTCCTCTTCAAAGAAAAGGGAATCTTAAAATCCCTGAACCCCCTATCCCACGTTTTCTTACCTCCTTTGCTTTTTTACCTCCGAACGAAGGTAAGAAAGACTCACAATTCTCTGAGAACAAAAATAGAGGTCGGTCTTAAACTTCGGAAGATGACCCCGACAAAGACAGGTGAGATTACTGGGAATGAAGACTGCAACTTGACGGAACCCAGACTTACCCCCGTACGACCTCCTTTTTCTTTCTGTATAATCAAACCATAATCAACTTTAAGGTAAGAGGAAAGAGGTTCACAGATGATGACAAATGAGAAGTCTTAAGAGTTTATTGACGAGATACGGTAGACAAGTCCAAAACATCGATGTAAGTCTTCCTTGTGCCCCACACACGAACGAAGTAGAACGGACCTTGATCTTAAGGACCTCCCGAACAACTTTTGTGTTTCAAGACCAAGGACGGGACTCTCAACGACTAAGTCACTCAGAGTTCACCCCGGACCCTTAGACATAAGGATTGTGTAGGGGTCCACTCCGACTATGACGAACAGAGTCTCGTCTCGACGAGTTCTTATTGAAGTCTAATCTCATAAATATTTCTGTCTCGTCAGATAACTTGACAAGACTGTACACTTGGAGACGGAACCCGACACCCCCTTTCCAGGAGAAAACCACCCCGGGATTTCCGAAGAGTATCCCAGAAGAAGGTAACGGACTCCGAAGGTCTCGCTGGTCGAACGTCTCGTCAAACGAAACTGGACACCTGACCATACTCATACAGTCGTAGAGTCTCGTCGACGGTCTGAACTCCTTACTCGAGACATCGGTGTCCTCCGGAACGGTGAATGGATCTCGGGACCCCCCTTAAAAGGTACGACGGTTCCTGAGTCATGACCACCCTTAACAGTGGAGACCCGTCTTGATCAAAGGGGTTCGGTGTCCAGACCCGTCTTGATCAAAGGGGTTCGGTGTCAGACCCGTCTTTTTTTTTTTTTTTTCCTTCTCACCTTAAAATTCAGGGTCCCCGGTGTGTCTGGTCTCCTCCGTATATGGGCTACTCGGAATAAAAGGTAGACTCGTAGATGAACAGGTGTCTGTGTAACGGAGACTGACAGAGAGTAAAGACTTGAAAAGAAGGACGACGACGACTCAGCGAAGTCAGCACAGGCTGAGACACGCTGGGGTATCTGCCGTCGGGTGGTCCGAGGGGGCAGGGACCCTAAGAGGTCCGTTCTCATGACCTCACCCAACGGTAACGGAAGAGGTTCCTCGGACGTAATAAACGTGTGTACGGTACTCAGGAGGACCGGTAGTCCTCCGTCATTTCTCGGAACCTCCCCCGTGAGACGGTTCACTTTAAGATATTCGATATTTCTCTCTGGTGGGAGAAATTTCCCCTTAAATGTAGAGGAAGTCAACGGAGAAGAACCCTCAAGGTGAGACAGTAAGGACCCAACTAATAGGTAGACTACCGGTCGTACGGGTCGGTGCACGTCGGAACAGTTACACCGTGTCTCCCGACACATTTCTTCCGCACAACAGGACCGTGGATCCTCTCGGTCTCCGACCCCTTCCACTATTTCTGCGTCTACCCCCTTCCCTGTCAATCCCTCAAACCCTACCTACACATGTGTGACAATCTAAATTTCACCTATTGGTCGTTCCGGATGACATGTCGTGTCCCTTGAGACGAGCTACAAAACACCATCGGACCCGCCCTCCCCTCAAATCGTCTCTTACCTATGTACATATACATACCGACTCAGGGAAACGACAAGTGGACTTTGACAGTGCTGTAACAATTAGCCGACATGGGATTATATTTTATTTTTCAAGTTTTTTTGGTTTTTATTTTCTCTCTGTGAATAGAATGTCAAAGGCGCAGAACACCTCGACAGAACTCAGGAGAACGGACCCGAAGGTCGTGTATAGAATCATTCAGAGAAGAATCCTACACTGACGAGTAAAGAGAATGACGGGGTCGATGTACGTTTGAGAAGGTCCCGTCCCTAGTGTGAACTCCTCGGATAGAGACGTCGAGGTCCGAACTCGTAGTATCTTAGCGCCCCTTCGTGAACACGAAACCCTGGTCTGTCTGGACCTAAGTTATGGTCGACGCGTAAAAGAAAGACAACAATTCGCAAAAGTACTTGCTATTTCTATTCTTTCACCTATGGTGTCGTCACGGGGACGGCGTCTCGAAGACACTCGAAGACCCTCCACTGCGAACTCTTCCCGAAGTTGACACGGACCGGCTGACGCCCCCGAGTCTGTTGATCAAGAAGACGAAGAGGATGAAGGGGAGGGAAGGGAGATCTCGAAGTGTGTCGCGACCCGCGTCTCTGTCACTTTCCACTTTCACTTTCAACGAGTCTGGGACATGTCAGGCACCTTAAGAGGTCCGGTCTTATGACCTCACCCATCGACAAAGAAGGGATGGACCCCTAGCTTGGAACCGGAGGGTGTAACGTCCTCCGAAGAAATGGTCGACTCGGTGTTCCCTTCGGGAACCGTGTCTCTTCCACGTGTATTTTATAGTCAACTTACTGATTCTGTCTTCTGACCCCCTTTTGGGTCAACTCCGAGTCACTATACCGAGTAACTACAGGGTCCTATCAGCGAGGGGTAGGGGGACCTGTACCCCCGTTACAGACGTCTCCTCACCCGGACCGGGGGTCCCCGTTTTCGAGACAGTTCCTTCGTCACCAAAGAGTCCGTGGGGGACTGACTAGACGGAACTTAATATAAAAATGACTCCCACGAAGAGACAGTCCATCCCAAAGAGTGAATTTATTAAATTATAACCTTCTAAATCGAAAGTGAAAGGGTGTAAAGTCACTTAGACAGTAATACAAAGTAACCCCAAACTCCGAGTACTGACGTCGAGAAAAGGTAGACACTTAAAATAATAAAAAGAATGAAGAGAGACGAAATAAAAAAGTCCTCAGTTCGGATTAAGAATTTATAATCATCTAAGTTCACCTAAAATAGTACCAATTTATTTATTTTATGTGAAAACTTACTGTATCTCTGTGTATAATATACACGTTAATTTTTTTTTGTTAAATAAATCCAAACCGACACGACCCAGAAGCAACGATGCGTCCGAAAAAAGATCGACACCGCTCGTCTCCGACGAGAGGTCAACCACACCCATCTGAAGAGTAACACCACCGAAGAGAACAACGGCTCGTACCCGAACTCCCGTGTCCGAACCATCAACACTACGGGTCCCCGAATCAACGAGGTACCGCACACCCTAAGAAGGAACTAGGCCCTATCTTGGACACAGAGGACGTGACCGTCCGCCTAAGAAATGGTGACTCGGTGGTCCCTCTGGGATATGTACGTCAAAATTTATTGTAATTTTACGTGGTAAGATTGGTAAAAATTCACATGTCAACCTACCTCAGTTCACGGAAGTGTGCGAACATGTGGGGAGTGGTTGTAGGTAGTGGTCCTGAAAAAGTAGAAGGGGTTACTTTAAGACAGGGGCACTTTGTGGCTGAGGAGTCGGTGAGGAGAAGGGGTTGGAAGTAAGACGAAAGAGATATTTGGACTGATGAGGTCCGTGGAGTCTCTTCATCTGAGTATGTCATATACAAGAAAGTACTGACAGGAAAACACAGGAGAATAAAGTGTATCGTACTACAGCACTCCCAAGTAGGTACAACATCGTACACAGTTTCAAGGGAAGACACAGATCCCGATTTATATAACAACACATGTACGTAGCAAGAAATAGGTAAGTAGACAGTAACTACTACCTACCACCTGACAACCCAATGACGGTCGAACTTACGTGCACTCACTACGTCGACACTTGTCCCCTCACGACTATCCATGACCTCTCAGTTCCGCTGAATCTGCACAACCGACCCTTTCTGGACTCTTCTGAGCAGACAAATCCCGGGGGAAAGGATTTTACGTGTAGGGTTTAGCGTCTAGTCTGGGAAGAGTTAGGAGAACTGGGGGGAGACCGAAGAGGACTCGTGGTGACCACTGTGCTAGACGTCAATGAAGTAATTTTTTTTTTTAACAAAAACCAACGCGGTGTACCATACACCCTGGGATCAAGGGACTGTACCTTAGCTTGGACGCAGGGACCGTGACCTTCGTACCTCAGAATTGGTGACCTGGTGGTCCCTTCACGGACATCAATGAAGACTAAAAAGCACGACACCTCGCCCCGTTACCGTGTCTAACGATCTTCCTCCGTTCTTCAAGCCAAACTGAAGCTTACCTTAATCGGAACCACCTTCTCACAAGTCAAAGGACTCATACACAACTAAACACATTCCGTCCCCAACAGTTGGTCAACCTCCGTCCTGACTTGATCAGTCCCTAGAATTGATCGACACTTGTCAGGAGTGTCAGTAGGAATAATAGTGAACGATTCCTGACGTACCGAGGTTTCCTACAAGGTTTCTCGAGTCTACCACGACCACCACAAAGGGTTACCAATTCCTGAACCTGAGACCTAAAGTTGACGGATCCAGGTTCAGATTCGAGATAGTGAATAAATACGGGACCCGTACGATAGTCTAGAAAGAATCGAAACGAAAAAAAAAAAAAAGTAGAGAATTTTACCCTTACTCTTATTACAGATGACCTACCCAAACAACTGTCTCAATTTACTCTATTATATAAGTTTAGGAAGTCATGTCACGGACTACATCAATCTTTCACTTTTACAATCAGCGAGTCAGGACAGACTGAGAAACACTGGGGTCCTGACATCGGACGGTCCGAGAAGACAGGTACCCTAAGAGGTCCGTTCTTATGACCTCACCCAACGGTAAAGGAAGAGGTCCCCTAGAAGGTCTGGGTCCCTGACTTGGGCCCAGAGGACGCAACGTCCGTCTAATAAAAGACAGACTCGGTGGAGGAATTTATAATTAATGACGACAATAGCAGAGGTGAAAGTAAGGATGTCGGGGAAGAGAAGTAGATCGGAAACAGTCATGGATCACACATACTTGGAGTCTCGGAGCAGACAAAGAAAGCACGTAAAAGATAAGACAATGAGAGACGTTTTGGCACTCTAGCCGAACGGATCGCACCTGCGAACCACTTTCGAGACTGTGGAACATTTCGGAGTGAGGAAGGATTATTGAAAGATATACTCAGTCCCCGGTGGGACTCACAAACGCGAAGGCCTGGGGTCCTCACCCCTTGCCCACCACTGACGGTGACGGAAACATTCGAAGGTCCGCCGGTCCCGGTTGACCTCTCCAACTGGGGTGGTTTCCTTTAAAACAGGCCGAAGGTGCCTTATTCTTATAATTAGACTGTACTCCGGTCTCGTCCGACCTGGTCTCCCTCTACTTTATCACCTCGTTCTTACGTCACGAAAGAACCACCTTAGTCCGTTGCCGACCGCCGTCGTTTAGCCTTGGTCTAAAAACTTGTACCGAGACTGCCACCGCCTATCCCTCCACCACCAATACGGAACCCCACGGGAGACAAGGAGTGACCGTCGGGACGGGACCACGAAGAAAAGAAAGGGTTCGACCCCTCTCTCTCACCCGAACACTTGGAGGGGAGACCGAAGGACGGTAAAGACAAACCAGACAAAAGACAGGTCTACTAACTCTCGTTAGACGCCCGGGCCGCCGCACAGCAGGAGTCGTACCCGACAACTGTTCCAGGATTTATTAACGGCAAAGGAAGGTTCCGTGGAAGGCCTTCCTCCCTGACCTATGGAAGTAGTCCCGGGGACCTCGTCAAAGGACCACAACCTCAACGAGAACAGACGAGAGACGGAGACCTTACCACGTCTTTCGCGGCCGAACAGGACCCGGTCCTCTCTCTACCGGAACCCGGGACCCCTAGACCGGACCGAGAGTCCGGCGGAACACGGTGGGTAGGACGAGGGAGGACCGGAGGGGGTGAGTGGCGTCGTTCCCGAAAAGTGCCCCTCTACGAACTTTGAGGTCGTCGACCTGTCCCCACTCTCCTCTGTCAGACGTGTACTCCGACCAACCCACCCGTTCCCACTGCGCAGACTTTGGGTATGTGAGACTCGCCTACCTTTAGTAAAGTAGGAGAAGAGAGTACTTAAAATGTTCCAGGACACCGTCGTCGTCCTTAGTGACGGGTACGACCGAAATAGACCACAGCGGACCGTGGAGCTGTCCATTGTCCGGGTCTAAGATTCACGGGAATAGAACTAAATAACGGTCGGTCCGGTAGACTACAGTCTCAATTCTCCAGTCCCAGACCCCCCACCCACTAGTCCAAAGCGTAGAGGTAAAAAAAACGATGGACGGACTAGAACCCGGTGTAAAATTCGAAAAGACACAGAGTCAAAGAAAGAGTCAAAGAATGGTCCCGACCACAACCCCTAATGCAGTCTCCCACGTACCCTTCCCCAATCGCTGTTCGGACGGTGGACCCCCAACTTTAAGTCTTTCACAGTAGGACAGCAAAGAGGGTCCCGGAAGTATCCCGTGGCTAGAAACACTCTAAATGTCGAAATAGATCGAGGGACCCACCCTCGTGTTACAATCCCTTGAGTCTGGAAAACCGATCCCCCTTTCCGGTGTCAGGCAGTTGATAATGATAAGTTTAATCATTAATATGCACGGACCACGACAAATTTCACGTAATTTAATGGGGTCTTTTACAGTCTCGATCTTTACTGAATACTGTAGTCAATTGAGTAGGTCTGAGGTCTAAAGTGTCTCTTCCTTCCGGATCTTTCCGTACAGACCAGTTCTGGGCCTAAGGTCCGTCACCCGCTAGTCCCCGAATTTCCAGACTAAAGGGTAAGGCCTACGCTGGGGGGTCCGAAGAGGATCCTCGACCCTCTCTCGGGACGTCCTGTCTGCCCCTGGGCTATCGGCTCGTCTGTAGGACGGGTTCGGTCTAAATAATTTAGACGAAGAGAGTCTACCGAGCACGTATTTGGGCGGGTTCCCACACACGACACAAAGGACAGCTACCCAGCTCACTAGCTCGTTCTCTTTTAGGAGTCCTACACACAATCTGTCTGTCGATTCACGGTACAGGTACTTACATGTCTCACAGACACCTAGACGTTCAGTCGGGACCCCGTCTGCCACAGAGTCCAGACCCCGTCGTCTCACCGACCTGGACGGGAACCCCTGCCCGCAGAAGGAAGAACCCACTGGGAACGAGATGACACGAGTCGCATCCGAGACATGAACTCGGAGTCCACAGACAGATTTACTGGAGTCAAAGGTCGGGGAAGGGATTCACCCTTCCCTGTCCTTCGGTCCCTTCCGTCCGACTCGACGAAACCTTGAAGTCTGATCTTTTTGACACACCCAGTCACCGGAATCCCCAAAGGTCGTCCCAGACACTACCCCCGAATAGGAGGGATCACTACCCCGAGGCAGGTCACGTGGACAACCGCAAGGACCGAGGGGTAGGTCAAGAGTCGGCGTAGAAGACGAACCCCTATAGAGAACAGAGGAGAGGAAAGGAGGACGGGTCTTGGAGAGGTCGTCTGTGGGGAGGGACCTCTCGAGAGTCGTTACGGGAACTGGGGCCAGACTCGTTCCGAACTGGGTCGGGAACAGAGAACCCCGAAAGTAGCCGACGACCCGAAACTTAGTCCTTTTGTTTCCGCCGAGACACACCCCTACACCCGCTGGTCCGCGACAGGCGAGGAGGCAAACAGACGAAGAGGGTCTACCGAGCGAGTCTGGTGGGTCGAGGGCCGACTGGGTAGAAACTACAGCCAAAGGAGACTTGGAACCTTTCTTCTGGGCAGTGTACCGCGACCAGGAAACCGGTGATCAGGGAGACTACAGACTGGTTCGACGCTCACAGAAGCCAGGTCGGCCGTCCGGTCCTGGACTTTGACCGCGTCAGGACTGAAGGACGGGTACTCCTCCGCACGTCTTGGACCGGAAAGACAAACTTCTACAGTACTTTCCGGTGCCGAAAGGTTTAAGGGAAGGGGCTCTTCACCTCTTCTATCTCGTCACATCTTCCAAGACTGCAGGTCACCAGGACCCCTCAGTGGGGTTTGAACTCAAAGGAAAAACATTTCACACGACGTCAAATGGAGACGGAGGAGGACCATGGAGACCCTGGGACTAGTTTCGAGTCCAACCTCTTCCCCTCTACAAAGGAAACCTATCAGTCTCTCCACTGCCCGACGTCACTGTCGGGGACCATTCCCAGTCGCAACTGACCCTACCGGCAGTATTTTAGGGGTGTACTTGGAGGTGTACCAAAATAGACACCGAAAGGAAGGGAAGGAATTTCTGGGAACTCCTTTCTCTGAAAAGCACACAAGTCAGACGGAGAGTTATCGTCAAAGGTAAACCTACAGAAAGAAACGGAAGGGGTCGGGTGGGAGTGGGAGTTGGTATCAGACTTTCTCAATTAAAGTAGGAGTCGGGGCGGAGGTCCTACAGAGATTAACGGTCACCTCAACCAGATCCTACTTGGAATAACTTTAACGATTAAATAAAGTATCGAAGTCAGAGGTCGGACCTTACCTTGTTACTCTGGCTTTCACAAGGTCTGTGTAACAAATTATTTCCTTGTAAGAAGGTCGACTTGACATACCGCCAACCTAAAAGACCAAACTAACCAATTGGGAACCTTCACCAAACAAGAGAGAGCAATCTCGACCACCCTAACCCTCCACAACAGATTCCCAGGTACTCCGGGAGATCACTAAAATAATAATGAGAGGACTGAGTCTGGAGAAGAGATCAGTTTTCGAAACTGAAGACAGGGTAACAGGAGGTAACTTCTTAGCCAATTTCGATACAGAGTGTTTTTAGTCACACGACATACCGGGGCCCTCTTTACTGTCCTAACGGGGAAGACTTAAAGTTGGGGAAACCGAACCTCTTCCGACAACTAAAATAATAACTAGTAACTCAAACTAGACTACGTAAAGGGTCTCTGAACCGAGCCGCCAGCACGACAACCGACGTCCCCGTCGTCGGTGTGGCTACTGCCCAAAAAGGCAAGGGCGTCGGTCTACGCTCTCGACCATCCCATCTGGTTTGAGTGAGGAGGAAAGGAGGACCTTTCCGACTAAACCTACATACGCATCCACCCAACGAAACACACTGTCTACCACACAAAATTTTTAACGAGAACTGTCTCCGATCCCCTATCCACGTTACTGGAAACCTTCTGGGAAGAACCATGTTCTCGATACTCCAAAAAACAAAAAAACAAAAACCAACAACAATAAATACGTCACCTGGTATATCCAGAAAGTAAAAAAGAAAAAGAAAGACCTCTATATCTATCTTACGACATATTGAATTAGAGCTTCCTACTGGACTTCAGTGGATACAGACCTATCTTGGAAACGTTTATGTTAGCATCTACGTCTGTCACCCAAGTAAACCCTCATCAGTCATAGGTAGGTAGGTAGATAGGTAGGTGGGTAGGTAAATAGTAAATAGTTTTTTGCCAATTTTAGATCCGTGATACCATTGGACGAGGAATAATAAATTAAAGAAAACCACAAAGACAAGTCACTCTTCTCTTCTTGTAAGGTTAGGACAGAAAAAGAAAAAAATTCATACAAAAGTAACAACTAGAATCAACACAACTCAGAATGAACCCCGTACGTCGAAGACAGACCAACTCCCCGTACCTAAGTCATTGACACCACGTCCGAATCAACGGGGCTCCGTACACCCTGGAGGCAAGGGACTGATCCCTAACTTCGGCACAGGGAACGTAACCTACCACCTAAGAATTGGTGACCCGGTGGTCCCTTCAGGGACGTAACAAAAGAAAATTGAACTAGAGAGAAAAACGCAAACTGTGCCGACTGGGGACGAAGGATGCACCCAAAAAGAACGACTCCCAAGGTCTCGACACCGTACTTGACAGGAACGCACAGACGAGGAAGACAAGAGCAGGCGCACAAGGAAGGACGTATGGACGGGGACCTCATAGTCACAAGAGTCTCAAGCCAGAAGTCAAAAGAAAGGGAGAAGAAGATGAGAGATTTGTGAGAGAGACCCGTTACAGCTGGAACAGTGGCACAGATTCAACACTAGATGGACACAGACTACTGGAAGTTTATAAGACCAAATTGGACGTAAGGACAGCACACGAGGGACGAACATGTAGCAGAGGACTGGTGGTCATGGACAACAACAAATCAGTGACTCAGTACAGGCTGAGGAACGCTGGGGTGCCTGACATCGGATAGTCCGAGAAGGTAGGTACCTTAAAGGGTCGTTCTTATGACCTCACCCAACGGTAAAGGATGAGATGTCCAAGAAGGGTTGGCTCCCTAACTTGGACACAGAGGAAGTAACCGTCCGTCCGAGCAACGGTGACTCGGTGAACCCTTCTGACAATGGTGTTTACGGACCAACAGGTCTTTGTAGCGTTTGAGTTGCACAAGTATTTACTTGAGCCGGAGAAGAGACACTGTGGGCATGGAAGTCCTCAGGGACAGAACCCCCAACAGGATTAACAAAAGGAAGAGCCGGTACGATCCTAGCCCTTCGGAGACGCCTACAGGGGGGAGGGGAGCGTGGGTACCCACGACTCAGTGCAGTCAGGGGCAAGAGTGTGGACAAAGGTGACGTGGAAGGGATAGTGACGGTAGCAGTGAGGTCGTAGGTGGCAGGGGGGAACGTAGTGACGTCGCGGAGAATTGACCTGGGCTGTCGACGGGGGAGGTCGGTAGACACACGACACAGTCCAGCCACGTTTAGGCTTGTTCAGTTAAGGAATAAACGTTCCGTCCTTATCTCTGTGTCTACAAGTCTTGTCTGTGCACCTGTGTCGGCCCTTCCTCTCCCACCCCTTTTGGCTCTCTGACCGTGACTGTATGTCTGTTATGGAACACATTCATCTCTCGATCACCCTTCGACGACATCTAGTGTCCCTCGAGTCGGACCCCGAGACACTACTGGGTCTCCCCACCCTACTCCCCACCCTCCCCTATATACAGATGTATATCGACTAAGTCCCGAAGGGTCCACCGCGATCACCATTTCTTGGGAGGACGGTTTCGTCCTCTGCATTCTCTACGCCCAAACTAGGGACATAGTCCTTCTACGGGACCTTCCTCTTCCGGTGGGTGAGATCATGAGAACGGACCTCTTAGGGTGCCTGTCTCCTCGGACCGCCCGATGTCAGGTACCCCAGCGTTTCTCAGTCTGTGTGACTTCGCTGAATCGTACGTATCGACTAAGTGCAATACCATGTCGTCTTTGATTGTGTTGTAACATTTCGTTAATGTGAGGTCATTTTTTTGTGCTGTTTGAGATCACCAAAGATTCGTGATTCTTCTGAAGTGTGAAGAATTCGTACAACATCGTCCAAAGACACTACTTGGAGGTGGGAGTCCGACACGGGGTCTACGGGTGGACTCCAAGGTCAGTAAGTTTGGTGGACGGTCTGACGGAGACGGAGGCCTGGAAACAGGTGTGGGACGGGAGGTGACCCTTGTGGGAAGGGAGGTCGCTGTACGACCACCAGAGTCGAGGGTACGGTAGAGTGGACACTTCAGAAGGAACTGGAGGACCCGAGGAGGAGGGGTGAAGGTAACGAGGGCCGTGGACAGGACTATGAAACGAAAGTACAGACACAAGGGTGATCTGTCACTCGAGGACCTCATCCCCGCCCCCACCCCAGAAGGCAGGGACATTCGGATCACGAGGTCAGAGCTGGACCTTTCATGAATCCCCGACGAGGACGGAGGTTTTGGGGAGTCTATTCAAAAGGAGAAGACGAGACATAGACTCGATGTCTAGGAGTAGTGAACAATCGAATCTGGAAGAGAATATAGAATAGTGTACTCTTTAGGTGATCTTTTGTACTTCTCAAGACTTTAATCGAGACAATCCCACGTCAGTAGAGAATGACTAGACGGACGTCGAGGTAGACTACGAAACTAATAAACTTCTTTGTCACTACTTATTATCTGAGCCGAAACGAACCTAGGAACCGAGACTGGGACCACGACGAAGATGGGAAGACAGGGCACAGGAGGAGGGACCCTCGTCCGTACGCCTGTCTAAATTATAGCCCAACACAGCTTCCACCTCGAGGCTATGAAGCGGTGGACTACGTTTCTCGGCTGAAACGTAGTTTCTTACTTCTTTCTTACTCTCGTCCTCCTCTTCCCCCGTCGTCGTCTACTCTACGAATCTATCGTAGCAACTGTGTTATCTGTACTCAAACTCGTTTGAGACCCTCTGTCACTTCCTGTCTCCTCGGACCGTACGACGTCAGGTACCCCATGGACTCAGTCTGTACTGAATCACCGACTTCTTGCCGTCCGGTGGACAAAGGTCACCCCCTCCTACTCCTTTGTGACTACAGAAGAACGTCCGGGAGGTGTGCACATACACAGGTGTATCCTACGACGTTTTTAGTCGTTCCTTTACCCTACACTACGGAGACATTTAGACACCCGAGTACATTCCTAGTGGCGGATCGAAACAACCAGAACCCATAAACAATAGACACAACACACACCTGACTCTCATTCTCTTTCAGCCATTACAACTATAGGTCCCGTAAATATCAATCCCTTAATTCACTTTCTTCACTTTCTCACTTCACTTTCTCAATAACGAGTCAGTACAGGTTGAGAAAACGCTGGGGTACCTGACATCGGGCGGTCCGAGGAGACAGGTACCCTAAGAGGTCCGTTTTTAGGACCTCACCCAACGGTAAGGGAAGAGGTCCCCTAGAAGGGGTAGGTCCCTAGTTTGGACCGAGAGGACGTAACGTCCACCTAAGAAATGGTGATTCGATGGACCCCTCAGGTCCCTTAATTATCGAGGAGTTTATAAACTCAGTGAGAACACGAACCCAACCATTCTGTCACCCCTCGTCTCGGCCAGGGACGGGATCTCCCCCGTCGCACCGTAATGTCTCTTCGTGTGGCCTAGTATCTGGACTCACCTTCGGATCTGGCACGGTGACGAATAACACACTAGGACTTATTCCGTGAGTCGGAAAGACTCGTAGTCAAATAAATAGATTTTTCCTAATAAGATGAAGGGAATAACGTTTTTAATCTCGTCTTTGCGGAGTGTGTGGTAGACCGATGGTGTCACGGAAGATTAAAACAATCAGCACAGACTGTGAAAACGATGGGGTGTTTGACATCGGGAGGTCCGAGGAGGCAGGTACCCCAAGAGGTCCGTTCTCACGACCGCACCCATCGGTAAAGGAAGAAGTCCCGTAGAAGGACTAGGTCCCTAGTTTAAGCACCGAGGACACAACCGGCCGCCCAAGAAATGACGACGCGGTGGTCCCTTCGGAAATATGAAGTGTCTGTCTGTGTTAGTGGCAGGTACAATGTCCTCACTACCATGATTTACTGTTTTGGGTTTGAGGGGTCAGACGAAATCGACTGTCGTCACCAATTTAAAATCTCACGTGTGTCTGAGACGACTATCTCTGAGACGACGATCACGAAGTATCCACAACCGCGTGAGTCGGGAATATCGTTAGACTCCAATCGTCAAAGTAAAACATCTTCCCTTTTGCCTCCACCTCCTTTCAACTTATTGACCAGGTACCAGTATGTGGACCACTTACCAACCGACCCCTAAACTTGGGTCCGTCAAAATGAAACATAAGTCAAACCAAGTCAGCACAGACTGAGAAACGTTGGGGTACCTGACGTCGTGCGGTCCGGAGGGACAGATAGTGGTTGAGGGCCTCGAACGAGTTTGAGTACGGGTAACTCAACCACTACGGTAGGTTGGTAGAGTAGGAAACAGTAGGGGAAGAGGAGGACAGACGTCAGAAAGGGTCGTAGTCCCAGAAAAGGTAACTCAGTCGAGAAGTGTAGTCCATCGGTTTCATAACCTCAAAGTCGAAGTCGTAGTCAGGAAGGTTACTTATAAGTCCTAACTAAAGGAAATCCTACCTGACCAACCTAGAGGAACGTCAGGTTCCCTGAGAACTCCCAGAAGAGGTTGTGACGACAAGTTTTCGTAAACTTGAAACATAATGTGCGTGAATTGTTTAATGAGACAAAGAGACATAATGAGCAGAGTATTCCAAAGTAATAATCTTTGTATCTCATTAACATAATCTTTTACTTTTAACCCAAACAAAAGATTCCGACGGTATTTTATTAATGGAGTCCGAACGACCGACTTTTGTTGTCTCTACATAAGAGAGTGTCAAGACCTCCGGTCTCAGGTTTAAGATCCACAGCCGGACCCACTATAATTATTAAGGACCTCCGAGAGAGAACCGACGACGACTACGGTCCGACACGACGGAGAACCGAGAACCGGTGTAGTGAGGTTGGAGACGAAGACAGAAGTGTACGAAGAAGAGACACATAGGAAAGGAGAACAATATCCCTGTGGTCAGTAACCCAAATCCCGGGTGACATTAGTTATACTGGAGTAACATTGACTAATCAAGACGTCGGTCATTCCAGTCACTGAAGGAACCGTCAGGGCACTAATTCTGAGGTACGAAGGTGACGTCCCCGTGTCAAAGTCAGGGACCTGACCCTCGATTCTAGACGCGTGTACTGACCTTTTTTTTGTTATAAACAACAACAACAACAAGCCAGTGATTCAACATAGACTGAGAAACACTGGGGTACTTGACGTCGTACGGTCCGAAGGGACAGGAAGTGGTGTAGGGTCTCAAACGAGTTTGAGTACAGGTAATTCAGCTACTACGGTAGGTCGGTAAAGTAGGAGTCAAAGGGGAGAAAGGAGGACGGGAGTTAGAAAGGGTCGTAGTCCCAGAAAAGGTCACTTAGTCAAGAAGTGTAGTCCACCGGTTTCATAACCTTTAAGTCTAAGTCTGGATCAGGAACATTACTTATAAGTCCCAACTAAAGGAAATTCTCACTGACAAACTAGAAGAACGTCAGGTCCCCTGAGAGTTCTCAGAAGGGACCGTGACGTCAAGCCTTCGTGGTTAAGAGGTCGTAAGTCGGACGAAATACCAGGTTGAGAATGTAGACATGGACTGATAATCTTCTTGGTATCGAAACTGATCTACCTGGAAACAGTCAGGACTGAGACGGGTGCAGTCTACGGTACTTCGGAGTGTAGTGGGGGGAGGGGCGGGGTCAGGAGCCGGGACCCGAAGGGAAGTCAGTTTGTGGCAGAACGTAAAGGGTAGGGTACACCGGAACTCCAGAAGAGAAAAAGAACAAAAAAAAAAAAAAAAAGGAGGAGACTAACCCGAAACTAAACAACCGGCGGAACTTTACGTAGGTACTCTTGTCTCTTCTCTCTTTCAAAGGAGAGACAGCAAGATTGTGTCGGTTCCAGGGTGCCCGAAGAGTACCACCGGCTCAGCACGGCTTTGGAGTCCGGACCAAGACGGAGAGTGACGTCACTCTAACTCGGAGAGACACGAGACTAGGGGAAATCCTACCCCTAGTAGAGTGTATTAGAGTCCCCTCAACTCCCGGGACACCGGGCTACACAGACCTACGACAGAATGACCGTCGTAACCCTGCGTGACCCCAACTCTACCCCACAGACGTCGTCCAAGTCTACTTTCCCAGAGCCGCGGACGCCTGCCGACGGGAGGCGTCAGGTAGGGTCAGGGACCTCCCGACAGTCCGCCCCTATCGACCGCACCCTCCCCTACCTCCTTACCCAGGTCCTCCACTTCACAGACCAGGTTTGAAAACTAGTCCTCTACACGGGAAACTACATCGTCTTACCTCGAGGAAGGTTCTCGTCCCGAGACCGACCGCCCGGTAGAGTGGAGGGGACATAAGAGACCGACTAAGCCACACTTGAACACACAGACCCAAAGTCGGACCTCGGTGGGAGGGCACCCCCGGACAGACGGAGAACGACAGAGCACCAGACAGGATCACTGTCAGAAGGATCCAGTCCTCTACACTTTACACGGGACTCTAGTCTCGTGATTTCCTGCGTAGATAACTGTGGATGGTAAATGCTTCGTCCTCTACGTCCTCCGTGCCGAAGCCAGGGACCCAGCCCTTCTAGGGGACCTCCTCCCTTACTGTCGGGTGAGGTCACGAGAACGGACCTCTTAGTCACTTCACTCCCCTCCCTCTGGTCCGGAGAATCGAGGAGGTCCACCACCACCGTCGAGTCCACCCACAGGAGACGGGAGGAGGACCCGCACCCGACTCAGGACCTAGGACTGGGGCACAGGACCGAGACTCCCCCTTCCTGACCTATCGTACCGAAGAGGGACTGTCGGGGGAAGAAAATTTAGAAGACGTCGAGGATTTGAGGACCAGAAAAAAGGACCACAGAGTACTCACACACGATTCAACGAAGTCAACACAGACTGAGAAACGTTGGGGTACGTGACATCGGACGGTCAGAGGAGACAGGTATCCAAAGAGGTCCGTTCTTATGACCTCACCCAACGGTAAAGGAAGAGATCCCCTAGAAGGACTGGGTCCCTAGTTTGGGCCCAGAGAATCAGAGGGTGTAGACGTCCGTCCAAGAAATGGTGATCGTGGTGGAACCAAAGGATCACAGAACATCCCAGAGGGTCGGACACAGACCAAGGAGAGACACTCAGGGAGGGACAAGTATGACCCCTGGGGTACCTACGCCCTTTCGGGACTCGTGACTCCGGAGCGGGGTGGAGAAAAGGAACGGACCCCGCCCCCCAGTCCGTCACAACGCCGAGGTGCCATTGTCGACCACAACGTTCCAACGCTTCGACGGGGGACTCGGGACCAACCGAAACGGCGCGGGTCACGCCAGCCAGTGTGTACGGGACCGGTGGACGTCGAGAAAGAGTGTATTGCAAGGCGGTCGGGACTCGTTCGTCGAAGAAACAGAGGGTGCGTGGGGGCAGTTGAGCTCCTCCTCAGTAAGCCCTACGGCACGTAGAAGCCACTACCTGTCTTTGTGGAGCAAACAGGGCAGCATAACTGTCTTTCCGGTCTTCGTGTCGGCCGTTCCTACGATGTCGAGTCGGAGAGGGGTCAGGTGCCCTGTACGAGGAGGGGCGAAGTAGGAAGGTCCCCGAGGGACCGAGGGGGTCCACGACCCGACCGAGACCGGACTTAGGGGGTCTCTCCACCCTACCACTCGTACCCCTACCCCTCCCTTCCTTCCCCCGTAAGCCACGTCTCGCTCCACCTGCCATAAACGGGTACCTCTGGTCGTTTGCTGCCTGTCACAAACGGTAGACGTTCCGTTGGGGTCACGACAGACCTCAGTCTCCGCATCGCCCAGGTCGTCCTCTCGGCCTCCGGTCTCAAGTTCTTGGTTCCTATGATCCATAGGACTCCCGTTCCTTCTTTCTTCCGACACAGTCCGTGAAGACCCGTGTCAATCGGTCAAGACTGGAAAGTCCCGGAAGGGGGTCAGGAGTGGGGAGGGAAAGTGGGGACCGACCGACCTTTCGGTCAATAATCGGATAAACTCGAAGGGTCCAACGAGTGACCATTTCTTAGGCGGACGGTTACGTCCTCTGCGTCCCCTACACCCAAGCTAGGGACCCAACCCTTCTAGGGGACCTCCTCCTTTACCGTTGGGTGAGGTCATAGGAACGGACCTCTTAGGGTACCTGTCTCCTCGGACCGCCCGATGTCAGATATCCCACCGTTTCTCGACCTGTGTTGACGCGTGTCTGCGTGCGCCCGTAACCGGAGTAAATAGATGTCATCGTACCTCTATCCAGTGAGCATCCTTGGAGTCACAGGTCGGGTCCAGTGTTTTGTGACTTTGCTTTTTCCGAGGTCACGTTTGTCACAGAACAGTGACTTCCCTTGTACACTGCACGTGCACGGTGCCCCCACGGCACCTGGTGCAGGGGTGTGGAGGAGTGGGGACTTCCCGTCGGACAGGAGGTAAGGTACCTAGTCGTGAGTCTCTCCTCCTCATTGGTGGTTTGTTACAGTATATTCTAGCATTTTTAGACTGCCTCGACAGTCTAAGACCTCGGGCCATAAAAAACAAACAAACAAGAAAACACAAAAAGGTAATATCGTCGGAGGAGGACCCTGGTCCCGGTACAGGAAAAGGACTCTAGTTCTGACAAATCCTTCGAACAGGTCTCAGGACCCTCCCTGCCGGGAGAAGCACCCGTCTTTACCTCCAAACCCATCGTACCAAGAGCCTTTTAATTCTCGACAGTTCACGTAGGAAGGGTTCACACCTCGGACCACCAAACCTAACATGCATGTCTCAACACGTCGGTGGCGGGTTCACCACACTAAACTCGGAGAACCCTTTACGGGACCCCGGGGAGGGTACAGGGGGGTAGTCGGAAGGACACCCGGCTCCAGAGGACACTCAGTGACCACCCCAATTCAGAAGTTTCGGGGTAGAGTCAAGTAGACCACCTTAGTCTGGAAGTAACCGGAGATCACGGAGTCTTCCTGTCGGAGCAGTATCTGTCTGAACAGTGAACCTTTAGGGACCCACTCTCAGATTGTCTCACTCGAAGGACCCCTGTCGGGTCCCGGAGGCAATCAGCCTTTCCTACACCCAGGTCACTGTCCATCCAGTCGGGTGTACTTACGGGTCCCGTGTCTGGGAGACCTCGTTCCGGTCTCTGCACACTTTCTCGGGAACCTCTCGAGAACCTTTGTCGACCGGCGGTCCTCCTCCTCCTAACTTTTGTGTAAAAGGACAATAGAATGAATGGACCTGGACCAATATCCTATAGAGCCCTGATCAAAGACCCGACGAAGAGACTATAAGACCTAACATCCTACCTATATTCCCTCGAATCTCCTACGTGGGAGAGGTCTAAAGAGACCGGAACCTTTGTAAGTACTTCGAAGGACCTGTGCAGGACACACGTTCCAGACACTTCCTAAGATTCACCCGACACGACCCGAAAGGTCGGTCGGTCCCCGAGGGTCACCCGACCCGGACATCCGCTGGACCCCAGAACGGGGAGGGTGCCACCCAAAGACGGTAGGGAGACAACCAGGACAGTCAGGATCACCTGTCACGCCTACGACCCTTTTTCACTTTCACCTTCACAATCAGTGAGTCAGAACAGGCTGAGAAACACTGGGGTACCTGACATCGGGTGGTCCAAGGAGACAGGTACCCTTAAAGATCCGTTCTGATGACCTTACCCAACGGTAAGGGAGGAGGTCTCTTAGCAGGGTTCGGTCCCTAGTTTGGGTCCAGAGGACGTGACGTTCTCTTTTTTGGACGAAACACATCTTCCGTGAACTTTTTAGGGAGATAGGGCCGGAGAGGTCCCTCAGAGAGGTCTTACCAATCGTAAATGAAAGGGAGGACAACGAGGACTACCTCGAGTCAGGGTTCCCCCTGACTCGAAGTTCGACTACGAACCATAATCGAAGGAAGGAGGGAATTCCGTGTGAACACACTACTCTTGTACAAGAATTCTCAACAACCCAAATCTCCCCGAGGGCGGGAAGAGGTACCTTCGGACTGAACCCCCAGTAGAGCCGCCGGTACTCCAAAGAGACGTGCCGTTCACAATCTGGAAGAAGAGGGCTAATAATGCCTGACACTAATAACCAATATCCAGAAGTAGACTCTCGTCCACCCGCGGAATCCCTCCGGGGACCTCGTGGGACCTAGGGACGTAGTACCACTGTAGTCTTCTCAGGGACGGTGTGTGTAGCACAAGGTGTCTGTGTAGGAAGCAGGAGAACGTGGATGGGATCCCAAACACAATACGGACTTTTGTCCAATTTGTCTGGACGTAACCGAGTCCCCGTGGCACGGGATTCGTAGCGTGGTCGTAACTCCCACATCTCTACTGCCTCTTCGGAGTCTGTACTGGAACTGGGTATTCCTGGACGTCTGTCTTTAGGACGAGAAAGAACACAACAACTTCTACTACAGTGGGAGGAAAGACATCTTTTGAAGGGGATCCGTATGATCACTTGAACCCTCGACCCCGTAACGGGGACCCTCGACTCTCGAAACACAGTTATACCTTCAGTCTGGACCTTTCTACGGGTGGTTAGTTTATACCCTGACGAACAGTGTCTACTCACTGTCCACTCGTCAGACCCACCCGAAGAACCTCCTCCACACCTACCTCCGGGTGGAACCTCTCCCGACGAACCGAGTCGGGACGGTGGACCCGGGTCCCGGACCCAGACGGCGTCAACGTGTGTGACACAGTCGAGAGTGGGGGTCCGAACCTCGGGTCGAGCGATGTCGAGGAGAGAACAAGGGGTGAGAGGGTGAACGGTGGACAGTAGGGGGTGTTCTGAAGTAGAGGAATCGGAAAAGGGTCGGAGGGGGAGGGAGGTGATCGCGGTCTCGGGTACGAAGACTAATAAGGGGGGTCAATCGCAGCGAACGTAAGAGGTCGTAGCTGAGAGTAAAACAATAAAGGACAGGGTATAAAGGATTTGAGGGGTCCAGGGAGGAGCAAATAAAGGAGTAGGAGAGACCACGACAAACGTCGTGGTGGGCCAAACAATAGTAGACGTCTAAATTAATCACACCAACTACTGGGAAAAGAAGGTCTGGACCCCGGCACCCCTCCCCGGAGACCGTCCCGGTCAAGGAGCTCCACACACACGTCTCTGCGTGGCACCTTTTCGGACAAAACCGACGTATCTGCCCTGTACAAGGTTTGTCCCGAGAGCGGAGTATATCTCTTTTTTTTACGGGACCCTCGGTCCAAAAAGACCCTTTCTTCCCTCCTTCGACCTTAGTCCTAACGTGTTTGGGGTCTAAGTTTAAGGAAACCGACCCCGCTGAGACGGACGTCTTTGGTCAGTAATAACCAAAGCTCGTGGACGAACAGGGCGCGGTCCGTGGCACACGTCCCCGAAAGAGAAGAACGACTAGAAGTGATCATACGGTACCCGAGAGACCATGACGACGAAGACCCAACAATAAAAAGATAAAATGGTTTTTCCTTTGACTCAGAGTCTCTCTGGTGGAGCGCAGAGACACCAGTGTGTCCTTCAGTCACCGTCTCGGTTCCCAACTGCGACTCGGAGAGACTCGAAAAGGAAATTACGGGAGTCGAGAGTCTATGGGGTAGACGAAGTAGGGGACCGGAGGGTTGGTGTGACCCGACTACCTAATAAAAGTACCAGGGGAACCGTCTACTCAATTAAGACCTATAAAAACCTTCAGGTGTCTTACTAGTTGTTGAGACAAGGAAAAAGAGTGAAAAAGACTCACAGGGACTAGTCACGTAGAGACAGTCCGGTTCTAGATCCGAAATCGACTAAATTATCGGAAACGAGTATTTACTCCCGGAGGGTCCACCGGGATTACCATTTCTTAGACGGACGGTTACGTCCTCTACGTTCTCTGAGTCCAAGCTAGGGACCCAACCCTTCTAGGGGACCTCTTCCTTTGTCGTTGGGTGAGGTCAAAAGAACGGACCTCTTAGAGTACCTGTCTCCTCGGACCGGTCGATGTCAGGCACCCCAACGTCTCTCAGTCTGTACTGACTCACTGACTCGCGTAACATGAGTATTTGGTTGCAGAGAATTTAAGACGGACTTATAGAGAGTTCCGACTCAGACCACCCTACCTCCATCTCAGTCCCTCCATCCTAACACAGTAGTAACAATTGAGGTCGAAAATCCAGTTCAGACTTCTAGACACCCATCGTGTAACCAAAGCTTCAGAGAGACTCGGGATCCCGTCACTAAGAACTACCTTGTAAAATACAAAATCCTCACTCACTCACTCACTTCAACGAGTCAGTACAGACTGAGACGCTAGGGTACTTGACATCGGATGGTCGAGGAAGCAGGTACTTTAAAAGGTCCGTTCTCATGACCTCACACAACGGTAAAGGAAGAGGTCCCCTAGAAGGGCTGGGTCCTTAGCTTGGGTCCAGAGGACGTAACGTCCGTCTGTGAAATAGAAGACTCGGTGGTCCCTTCGGATATAAAGTCCTTTCTAGTAAGGGGGGGGGGGCGGGGGAACCCACCCTGAAGGTTCCGGGAACTCCGTACAAACTGTAGGAAGAGGAAGTAAGTCATTTACCATCGCTACGACGAGTCAGTAACACTGTCTTCTCGAGGGTGGGTAAAGGCTTCGCCCACCATGTTGAGGACACCAAACATCTCGTCTCTGCGTCTCTTGTAAAGTCCCGGTTCAGCCCCACTCGTCCACCTCGAGACCGAAGGTCTCCAGTTACACCCGTCGGGGTACGTTACAAACCAACCTTCTTTAGTAAGAAACCGACTTCTTTCGAACACTGATTCAACATTTTCCAACATGTCGAAGAAACATGAACACGTTTCGGACGGAGGGACATATTCTGGAGACAATGAATCCCGATTACTAAGGATCTTCTCAGTCTTCATACGGAAGTTCTTCGGACGGAGGAGAGAGGATCTCCTCCAGTGTCGGTGGGGACCCTCCGAAGAGGAAGTAAGACACCTGGCACCGGATCTGGGTTGGGGTCTCGTCCACCTGTCAGTGACGGACAGACGACGTGAAAACCAGAGCGACCTTTTATCCTTCGCCAAGGGTCGAGGTAACTCTTCCTCTTCCTCTTCCTCCCTCCGTAAGAGAGCCCCAAGGGACTACCTCCTGAACAATAACAAATAGAACAACTCCTACATTACTTAGGTCCCCTTGCGTGTCCCGACTGGGTAGTTCCAGCGACAACACTCCAAGTACCCGTTGTCGTTGTATCACCACACCGGTGTAGAGTCGGGAACCGAGGGGTCGCAGTGATTACGGTGGGTGTGGTATATATTTAGGACAGTACTATAGACTTCAGCCAAGGAACAGGAGGTCTCGGAGGAAAGACCGGGGAGGTCGGGTCTCAGTCGAGAAGGTGACCAAAGAATGTAGTAACTTTTGAGAACCAAGACAATTGCCTTTTGGGTTGAGTTGACGAAATTTTTTGTTTTGTTTCCCTTAAATATTAGAGTACATTAGTCTTTCATTCAGACAACTCCTAACTAGGTCTTTGAGTGTCCTACAGGGGTTCCTGGGGGATAAAGAAATGGAAAGACGAGTTGGAAAACGTCTCAGGTAAGGTAGGAGACGGATGAGTCACCAGGGAACCGACTTCGTCCGGAAGGGGACTACCGGTGACAAGAGGGGTCGCAAGACCGTCTTTCTCTTTCAGCGAAACAGGACTTTGGGATCGGTTGTAAAGGAGTATAGAATTAACCAAGGCTAACGTAATGTTTGTATAAGGTCTTGGTTATTGACACTACCCCCCACTAAAACCTTAACCACAACCTCAGTTTATATATCGACTCTTGGCCCTCCGAATAAAGAGACCCGAATTTTGGACCGTTAATAACTACTCACTTTCCCCTCTGCCGGTTGTTTACTCGCAAGTAATCAACAGGACAGGTAAACCCGTAATTAGTGGGGTCAGAACTACAATAAGTAAACAGAGTACACAATCTATAGTAAATAGACCAAAGGTTCCTCTGACCTTCAACATACTGTCAAATATAAAGAAGACACACGGGAATTGAGAATCGTATAACGACTAGTGTGCCAACAACGGATTATTTATGAACAATTTAACTTTATACGACCCTACTAACTTAACATCCTTTGTCACCTCGAAAAGGAAGTCCCTCCCCACTCAGTGACGAGTCTGTGTCGTTCCGGTGTAGAAAACCTCCCCTCTGTTCCCCTCAACTACTGACTACCAGACTTCCAAAATATCTTCACAGGCCTCCTCCCTTCTGTTCGTAGACTTAGTTCTTTACTGTATTCAAAACTCAATCCTCCTTATTACTCTCTCTACCCATGAAAAATCTCATTACACTACCCGAAAATTTACGGGTCTTTACGAAAAGAGACGTACCCTGTAAATAGTGTACGTCCAGTCCTTTCTCTATGACCCAAAAGGACGGGTTTCCATACTACCGACAACTTGAACCACTAGGTATCCCACTGAGATACTAAGTAACCGGTTAGACCCTGAAAAACCCATTATGATTGATTCTACAGTGTGACCTATCTTGTTACCTCGTCTTCTTTATTGGACTCTGACAGGGTCGCGTCAGTCCTGGACAGTTAGTAGGAACTAGTTCCATCGATAGTCATAGTCGGTGGGTCGGGGGACGGACCGTCGACGGAAGGTAAAGAGACCCGGAACTACACGAGAGTCATAGGACCACCCCACTCCCCAACGACTCTCGACCGCAGACGTTGTAGACTAAGATGAACCCCTAACAGCTGACAGGTCTTAACAAGACACTGCTTAGTCTTTCCCGTCATAAAAGGAGACCAAATAGGTACTGGAAAAGGGGAGACAAACCCCGACCTGGAGACACAACCCTCGGACCAAAGCCCTCTCCGGGAGAGAAAAGACGGTTGTAGAAGACCCGCAAACCTCAAAATAGGAGAAGAACCCATCTTTAAACCAGAGAGTGAGGACCTAAGACAAGACAGACAATAGGGGTGTTAAATTTGAGGGTCCCTTTTCGAGAGGAAATTGAAGTGAGCCCCCACAAGTCCATTCGGTCCTTGACAACGGTACCACCCATCCGAGTCTATACTAAAGAGAGTTCACCCTAGGCTCTTCGCACCCTCGTAGGGCACCTCCAGTTCCCCGTCCTCTACGAGAGACGTGAAACTCAGGGTCCCCGTCTCTAAACCGTTACCGATGGGGACTTGAAAGAGAAATTTTTAGGAAAATATAATTATGTATGAAACCTCAAACGTTTTGTGAAAAGACGCATATTAGAGTAAACTAAGACTCTCTAGTGCCTTAGTCATGATCGAAAACTTATAGAACATACACATACACGAGTCGGCAAAGGTTGGGACGGTGGGGTACCCGACCTCGGGCGATCCACGGAGACAGGTACCTCGGACGGTACCCGACCTCGGGCGGTCCGCGGAGACAGGCACCCTAAAGGGTCCGTTCTTATGACCTGACCCAGCGGTAAAGGATGAGGTCCCGTAAAAACCTGGGTCCCTAGTTTGGGAGTAGAGAACGTAGAGGACGTAACCGTCCATCTAAGAAATGGTGACTCGGTGGACCCTTCGGGTCACGGATAAATAATTAATTTTTGATTGGTCTAAACCCGAGGGGACCACCGAGTCGTCATTTCTTAGGTGGACGTTAAGTCCTTCTGAACCCAAGTTAGGGACCCAACTCTTCCCTAGTTTCTAGGGCACCTCTACCTTTACCGTTGAGTAAGGTCATAAGAACGGACCCTTTAGGGTACCTGTCTCGGACCACCCGATGTCAGGTACCCCAGTGTTTCCCAGCCTGTACTGAATCGCTGATTTGTTGTTGTTGTTATATATTGTATAAAATTTATTTATTATAAACATAATTTGTATTGATTGTACAATATTTATTGTATAGAATTACTTTTTATTATAAAAAGTTTTGTTTTTTAACATTCTTTCATACCGTAACAAAATGTAAAAACGTATAGAAAAAAAGATCGGAATAACTCCATATTAAGTAATATTATTTGACATGTATAAATTTTACTAGATTAGACAACTGAAACCCGTATACATGTTTGGGTACTTCGATGGTATATTAGTTCTATTACTCATATAGGTGGTGGGTGTCTTCCCAGGTACTTAGGGAACATCTCAGGAAGGAAGACGGGAGGTCCACCATAATAATAATTAGTAATGTTAATAAAATTACCCGAAGGGACCACCGAGTCAACCATTTCTTAGACGGAGGTTACGTCCTCTGGACTCAAGATAGGCATCGAACCCTTCTAGGGGACCTCTTCCTTTACTGTTGGGTGAGGTCATTAGAACGGACCCTTTAGGGTACCTGTCTCCTCGGACTACCCGATGTCAGGTACCCCAGAGTTCTCAGCCTGTGCTGAATCGTCAATTTGGTGGTGGTGTTAATAAAATTATCACGAAACCACTGAACGGCTTTTACCACACCGTCCCTGAAGGAGCCGCCAGGGTACCAATTCTGAAGGGGAAGGTCACGTCCTCTATGTCCAAACTAGGGATCAACCCCCCCAGATTCTAAGGGGATTCTACGGAGGGTCGGGGGTTTGGGTTTCGTATTTTGTCTTCGGAATAACATTGTTTAAGTTATTTTTGAAATTTTTTACTCGGTGTAGTTTTTTTTTTTTTAGAAATTTTGTTTTTTGTTTCGGGGTCCACTATGTCGACCCTTCACTGTCTCCACCCCGGGCTCTGAGTCACTCAGAAGTCTGGGATCATGGGCACTGGAAAGGTACTGGTACCGTCCCCACTGTTAAAGGGGGTGACGAAGACACCCAAAAACTCTACCTGTCTTCGGGTCCCTTGTGAATTAGGGTGAGACCACGACTGTGGAGTACACCAGGGTCAGGAAGGTCCCACGACCTAACGGGACCCCCCCGGGACGTCGATTTCCTAATCTACTCCTTTACCAAAAAAACCGGGAACCACATTTTCTCCTAGATTGGGGAATTAAAAACGACCCAAGGGGGGAGGGGTTAAGGAGAAGTGGACCCGAACTTGCCCCCAAAGGATCCACCGAAGCGAGACCTCGTGTCACCAGGGTCACGTGTCTAATTTAGGACACACCGGTCCAGGTCTCTAGTAGAGAAGACCCGCGGAGAGGTAAGACCATCGGCTACGTTCCCCAGGTGAGGCGTACCTTCCGGTGGAGGGTGAGGGCCCTTGAAAACCACTACCGAGAAACAAAACTGTTTTAATTCTTTTCTCACCCCGACCCAAAGGTAGAGGTATCCTGGGACCGACCTGACAAGGGTCAGAAACGAACCCCTGATCCCCATCGGAAGGGTACTTTCGTCAGTAGACGACGATAAAACCCCCTACCAGGGACCCTGTCGCAAGTACCCGTTAACCGGGACGGGAGGTAGAAATGGTTAGTACGTGCGTAGGAGGGGAACCGGGACCCTCCTCTCCCAATCTCTCCTCTGAGTAAGGCCCAGAGGGTCCTTTTGTCCCAAAGTGGAAAGGAGACGGTCAGTCCTTCAAGAAGGGACTCGAATTAAGGTTCGGCGACACAGAAGCCCTCCGGGTCCACCTCGGACAGGGGGCTGGTACCCAACCTTCAAGGACGTCCTTCAATTCAGAAACCAGAATTATTACTGTACCCATCTGGTCCACAAGGAGGTCCCCCGTACTCCGTAAGGGACGAGAGCCGAGAAGTACGTGGGGCGGGAAGAGGAATAAGACGTTACTACGGACGTGACCGGTGTCAGAGTCCGACGGACCACAGTGAAGAGGTCGACGTACCTGCAGTTGGAACCACTAGACTCTTACACCCGAGGGGACCGCCCCCCCCCCCAACAGAGTGGAAGGAACTAGGAGTATCTAGACTCCACTGGACCCACCCCCTGCAGACCCTCCACAGACGGGGGGAACCAGGGAGAGATAGCAGAGGGGTGGCGGGTGGGACCGTCGGAGCTAGACCCTGGAGCTACGTGACGTCGACCACAAGAGTGCCGTCCCGACCCGGACCTCGTGTGCGTCCGCAGACCCCAATCGCAGCCCCACCGAACCGGCCCGACGTCCCCTTCCTCCGAACACCTCATAGCCAAAGGTCGTAAACCGACCCTGACGGAGGGTAAGTGAGAACAGAGAGGTCTCCCTCCTGTACCAGGCCACGTCGGTGTACGTTAGAGACCTTTTGTTGTTGCTCTGTATTTGTTATACCTATTGGAGTGGTCCTCACGCACTGGAGGCCAGGGATTACTCCCAAAACTCGCCACCTACCTCGAGGTCTCTCTCGACCGAACCCCGCGCTAAAGGGGGTAGGGTCGGGGGACAGGGGATAGGCGGATTAGAGAGTACTTCCTTCTCCCTGTGACCTGACGGGACCACCCAACTCTCGGGAGCCCATACACGACGACGGTGTTCGTGGTTCCCTACCTGGCGCTAGGCCCTCTGGACCTGAGGTAAGGACCGGGTCGATGATCGATCGACATACAGGTATTGGGTCGTTGAGTCGGAGGACCCGAGACCCAGAAGTAAGGCATGAATACTTTCTGCATTTCGTAACGACCTCCCGAGAAGTTTGAGGTCTCAGGAGCCCGGTTCAGTCAAGACAGAAGACTTTTCGTGGTACCGGTAGTCAACCGGGACGAAACTCCGCAGTCATGTCCCTACAACTTATCGTACACCTTTAGACTACCGACCGTTCATCTCGTTGGGTTCTGCAGGAAATAAGTAGTCTCGTAGAGAATAAGAAAAGGAATTACGACGTTGTGGGAATGTTAGGATATTCCGTGTCTCCAAGGTCCTTGGAGGTCGAGGTCAAGTCGAGTTGACACAAGACACTCGTAGTCCTCTGTGAGTCCGACTACTATGTGCGTACGACTACGTTATCTGGAGATCCCCACCCTCACCACTGGACACCTACGTCACTCCTGGACCCCGATGACTCTCCTTGTCTCTACGGGAGGACTCTCCGGACATATTCCCGAGGACCAGTCCACCTTTGAACTCGTTTTGGTCCTGATGATCTGTCTCGAACACACTAGTCTAGACGAACGACAACCCAATTGAAATAAAAAAAAATTGAAATTCGAAAAATAAAACATAACTTCATATCGGTCAATTGTTACAACTCCATCAAAGTCCACTTGTCACTTCCCTGAGTCGGTATGTATACAACAACAAGTCGGTGAGTCAACACAGGCTGAGAAACGCTGGGGCACCTGACGTCGTACGGTCCGGAGGGACAGAAAGTGACGGAGGGTCTCAAACGAGTTTAAGTACAGGTAACTCAGTCACTACGGTAGGTTGGTCGAGTAGGAGACAGTGGGCGAAGAGGATGGGAGTCAGAAAGGGTCGTAGGCCTAGAAAAGGTCACTCAACCGAGAAACGTAGTCCACCGGGTTCATAACCTCGAAGTCAAAGTCATAGTCAGGAAGGACACTTATAAGTCCTGACCAAAGGAAATCCTAACTGACCAAACTAGAGGAACGTCAGGTCCCCTGAGAGTTCTCAGAAGAAATCGTAGTGTTAAACTTCCGTAGTTAATAAACCACGGATGGGAAGAAATACCAGGTTGACAGTGTAGACAAGTCTAATTGTATCGAAACTAATATGTTTGAAAACAGCCCTTTCCCTACCAAAACGAAAAATTATACGACAAATCCAAACAGTATCGAAAAGAAGGTTCCTCGTTCACAGAAAATTAAAGTATCGACATCAGTGACAGGTATCTACATAGGTAAGAAGGCGTTTGGGCAGAGGGTAGGTCCGACCGTGTATGTAACTCGTCTCAAGGTACACGATATGTTATCCAGAAACAATCAATAGGTAAAATTTACGTCGTCACACCTGTACTGGAAGGGTTTCAGAGATTGGTAGGGAAGGGGGGGTCATTGGCATTCAAACAAAAGATTCAGACACTCAGAGAAACACAAAACATTCAAGTAAACACAGAAGAGAAAAATCTGCGGTGGATATTCCCCACAGTATATAAAGAGGAAGAGACAGACTGAGCGAAATGAGTCGCACTGGGAGAGATCCAGGAAGGTACAACGACGTTTACCGTAAGAAAGTAAGAAGACTTACCGACGCATTATAAGGTAACACGTATACAAAGTGCAGAAGAAATTTCTTCTCCCTCCCTCCCTCCCTGACCGTCTGCTCAATCCCGTGTCCAAGTTCTACCCCTCGACGGGAACGGAGGACACATGAGTCCCAAGACAACCAAATGGACCTCCATTTCTTTTGGTCGACTGCTATGGGTGACTCTCTGACTTTCTCGATCCTCAGTCCACTACCGGCTCCTGCCAGGTAAAGGAGACTGGTCTCGTACCAGTCGGAAAAGAACCCACGAAGGAGAACTTTGGGTTCTTGACCTCTCTGTCTTAAAAATCACAAAAAAAAAAAAAAAAAAAAAATTACCTCAGTGTCACTTTCCTCGACATACCAAAATACTCTGGAAAGTCAACGCGACCTCCCTACAAGGAAGGGACAGTGCATAAAGTGTAAACAATGGGGTCCCTATTCACGTAGGGGTTCTACCTACGGAATCTCTTTGAAAACACTCAACCACGAGGAAAGAGACTACTGGTCTTGGTTGAATATATAATGTCGAACAAAATGTACTTGAACTAAAAATCAACGGACCACTCTAAACCCTCGAGGAGGTCAGTGACACTACTCAATAAATACTTTAGAGAAGATCCCTACCTAATATACGAGACTACGGATTAAAGAATATGAAATTACAATTTAAAGTCCAACCAAAGTGTTTCATTACGAAAGACTGGTGTAGGAGTCTAAGACCTCCACTTATTACGAAACTTGGTCGTCTAAGGGCATCCAGGTACCCTGTAAAACTTTCAGGATATCTGTTTTCTTTGAAACTCGTCCGAAGGGTGTACCGCGATCACCATTTCTTAGGTGGACGGTCACGTCCTCTACGTTCTCTACACCCAAGTTAGGGACCCAACCCTTCTAAGGGGCCTCGTCTTCTACCGTTAGGTGAGGTCATAAAACGACCTTTTAATGTACCTGTCTTCTTGGACCACCCGATATCGGGTACTTGGCGTTTCTCAGCCTGTACTGACTCACTCTTGTGTGTTTTCGAATTTCCGTCAATCGTTTGGCCCTAAAATTAGGTTGTCCTCACGCATTCAGTGAAGTCAGTACAGGCCGACAAACACTGGGTCACCTGACATCGGGTGGTCCGAGGAGACAGGTACCCTAAGAGGTCCGTTTTGTGGCGTCACCTAACGGTACGGGAGGAGGTCCCCTAGAGGGACTGGGTCCCTAGCTTGAACGTAACGTCCGTCTAAGAAATGGTAGACTCGATGACCAGATAAGATAGTAAACGTTCTTGAGACCCTCCTGGATAAGACACAGGTCGGACACGGTCCACGAACCCCCCGTGTTTACTTCACAATCTGGGACAGGGACGTCATTTTTTCGACAGTAGAACTAACCTTTCTCACTTAGGAGTCAGAAGCGTTACCGACTGTGGATCACTTACCAAGTGTCAGTCTGGAGTGTCGTCCTTAGAGGGCAAGTCGTGGAGTCAAGGAGAATCATCGAGACGCCACAAAGAGTAGAAGGAACAAGTGTACTTCTTTGACACCGAGAGAACCGACTGACTGAACGGGTCACGGGATGTCGCCATTTTAGGTCCTAGGTCCAGGATTAGATGTACTTAGGTTTCGGGTTCGAGAAAGATAAGGGTAGGATACGACTTCCTCCCGAAGGGTCCACCGAGATCACTAATTCTTGGACGGACGGTTACGTCCTCTGAATACTCTGTGTCAAAGCTGGGGACCCAGCCCCTCTACGGGACCTCCTCCCGTACCGTTGGGTGAGGTCATAAGAACGTACCTCTTAGGGTGCCTGTCTCCTCGGACCACCCGATATCAGGTACCCCAACGTTTCTCAGTCTGTACCGACTTCACTGAAAGGTACGTCCGTGTGGATACGACTTTCGGGCTACTAGACTCCACCTCGACTACATTATTATCATCTTTATTTCGTGTGTCATTTTCATTACGTGAACTTAGTAGGACTTCGGAGGGGACGAGGGGACTGGACCAGACATCTTTTGAAAAGAAGGTACTTTGACCAGGGACCATGGTTCCTCCAACCTCTAAGGACGGGATTTCCTTAGGTTTAGGTCTCGTCTTACCTTCAGTCGACCTGGACCTCTTGTCCCTTGAAAAAAAAAAAAAAAATCGAGTCAGATACAATTGGAGGTTGAAAGTTAAGGATCCAATCAATTTTTCTCGAAGACGTAATCCACTACCAAGACGACTCCCTAAAAGTACAAAAAAAAAAAAAAAAAAGGTCGTCTGTATCGATCAGTGTAGTCGATTATAAAGCGTAGTCGAGTCACAACGAGAAAAATATTCCATTGTTACAGCGTACCGTACTTTCTTTGTACTACTGATCTACAATCGTGGTCACGTTGACGTAAGGTCGAAAATAAAAGGAAACTTTGACCAAGGTAAACTCATCTTACCTCTTCGTGGAACGAAACGACCTCCCCGGCTTCCGTAGGTACAACTCTCTGTTAAAAGTAGTAAATCATATGCCGACCCGACGTCGATTACCTCGGAGATTTTGGTGTCCCCGAGTTGTTCCACCTCTAAATGGAAAGTGTAGTTTTAGGGTCTCCGTCGGGTCCAACCGACCCTGTTAGGTCTCAATTCTGGGTTGAAGAGAGAACTATGAAACGATAAAGACCGGAACTGAAACTGGAACTCCAGATTCTGTGAACATAGACAGAAAGTCCGACATCTAGGTCACTATCCCTTCTCCTACTTCCCCGTCTTCAGTAGGTGAACACAGAAACGTCCCTCAAAGGTCCTTGACGAGGTGGGGGCTGGACATGGTGTAACCGATCCTTAATCACAAGACCAATGTGAATTGAAGTTTCCCCTACGAGAGAAGTAAGACCTTCCGGTACACGAACTAATTTTTTATTTCCCTCCTGAAAGGACTGCCAAGTCACCAATTCTTAGGTCGTCCTCTACTCCCAGACTCGGAGTAAAACCCTTGTTCCAGGGTGTAAGACGACTCGTTGATCCGGGGTTGTGTGTTGATCTCTCAGACACGTGACGTTCCTTCCTAGGGCGTACTACGTTAATTCTGGGTCACGTCGGTTTAGTTATCTCTTCTTATCTCTTTTCTTCTTACCGACAGTCCCCTGTCGATCGTCAGACGGTGGTTCTAGTGTCCACCTGTGACCGGGAGGGCTGGGACGAGTTTGTAGACGTCGACGAATTACCTGTAAACCACGTGTGAACTCCGTGGTGAAGGCCTATTTCCACTTTTTCCCCAAACGGTGTTAAACTTTTGTTTCTACTTTGGTTTATAAAATTTTAGTTATTATCAGTACTAAAGTAGAATCTCTCTTCCTACCACCGTGGGAAACGGTAGAAAGTGACTTTTGCAGTAAAGACCCCGAAGTCCAGTCGAGGTGTCTACCAAAGACAGAAGGAGAACGAAACGTGATTTAATCTTTTCGAATTTAATGGTAAACTTCATCGTCGTTCATTAACTACTGAGGCAGATCGTCAGGGCCATAACAACAGTATCTGTCTGTCTCTTTAACCCCACTAAAGAGTGACTTTCCGTGAAGGTCCCAAAACAGACTTGACACAGGTGAATCCCAGAGTTTCTGAGACATAGAGAAGTCTCCTGACGGAGAAACTACGGAGAGTAGGAAACTAAGTCATAATCAGATTGCGTACAGAAATACAAGAGAACGTCGGGAACCTACACCAAAAATTGATACACGTTATCTACAAGATTTTTGGTGGTCCATCTCGTATTGGACGGACTTAAACCCAAGAAAAAAAAAAAATTTATATTGAAATAAAAACCGGTACGACACATCGTATGTCCTAGAATCAAGAGTTTAGTCCCGAGTTTGGGTTCAGGGTGCGTATCTTCGAACTTCTCAGTTGGTCACTTGGCGGTCACTTCAGGGAGCTTAGGAAAAAAGATTTTTAGGATGATAGACACATTGAAACCTGTTTAACAAACTTGAAAGGGAGAGGTTGTCATCCCATCTCTCCACTACTAGGGGACACGCATAAGACACTCGACTTCGTGTGCTGGAGACGCGAGGTAGGTCCGTGTGTTAAGTGAGTTATTTCTACGTAGAACCACTACCCACAACGAAAGTCCGTGAACAGTTGAGATCGGGTAGGTTCCGAAAGTTTGGTGTCAAGATAGAAGAACACTTTAGGACCAAAGAAGAAGGCAGAGGGAGGAATCTTCAGTCGTCGGAAGTAGGGGTTCCACCCCATCGAAGACCTATAGAATTAATAGATTTCCTAGTAACTCACGACAATTCTTAGTCTCTCTACCAGAAGTGAACGTAGTACTCGTAGTGCTTCACAGAAAAACAGAAGAAGTAGTTGAGTCTTTAGGTACTTGAGCACCGGCACTTGACTGACAGTCAACCCAAGCTCTCCGTCAGAAGAGGGTCGGTGGACCAAGAGACGGGTCGGGAACCCTACCACACGCACCGACGGAGGTTACCGCAGAAGTCACGATTTGGCTCTGGACGTAACCACTTGTGGTTGACCAGAAACTCCTACTGAAACGTCTCCCAACAACGACGAAAAGACACTCCTCGTAAGGAAAGTGACGGGTGTCACAACCACGGAAAAACCGGGACCAGAGACACGTAGGACAAAGTACTCCACGAGTCCTTTGGTCGTTTCGGACGAAAGCGGACATCGTACACACACCCCCGCCCACTCTTACCCCGTTTTTCGACGCTCGAGCAGAGAGACGTCTCATGCCACCGATCCTGGGCCAGGAGCGAGACGGGAGTCGACGAAATAGGATTGACAGTCACCGTGTTCCTGGTCGTAGAGTACCCCGAAACCCTAAGGGTCTTCAGTGACCTACTCCTTAACGGGACAACTGAACACGACGAAAAAAACACTTGTGCCACAAGCATTAACTAAAACGTCCATCAAAATCTTCGAAGAATGGTTACTACTCCGAAAACGGGAAACAAAGGACGAACAAAACCAGAAAAAAGTAAGAAATCACTACTTTGCTTAATATAATTACAGTCTTTCACAAAATAAAAAGGGGGAAACACAGGAACAAGACTTTTTTAAACTCCAAAAGAAACATCTACTTTTCTTTGATTATCGAAGTACAACATTGACCTGGCTAAAAATATCGTCTGTGACGGACCCCGGTTTACTCGACGACTCAGTTATTTTGGATCAAACGTCTATAAGTAGTGACGTAAAAGAAAGGAATAAAATGTAAAAAACCCACTTTAGTCACGTGAGTCTCTTACTATATAGGACCCTGGATTTAAGTGTCGGTATAAGTGTGTTTTAGGACGGATACTAAATAAAAAATACTATAATATAACTCAACATGGTAAATGTGAATAATAAAAATAGTAATCGAAAACAACAACAACAAATCAACGATTCATTACAGACTCAGAAACGCTGACGTGTCTGACATCGGTCGGTCCGAGGAGGACAGGCACTTTAAGAGGTCCGTTCTTATGGCCTCACCCATAAAGAGAGAGGTTCCCTAGAAGGATCTGGCCCCTAGTTTGGGCTTAGAGGACGTAACGTCCGTCTAAGAAATCGGTGGCTCGGTGGACCCTCAGGGAATATCTGATCTACTTGGTGAAACACTGAACCCGACACTGTGTCGTTTTAGCATCTTGTTTTTATTTTTAAATTATCATAAAATAATTTAATAATTAATATTATATTTTATAATTATAAATACCTTTTATAGTCATACCTCCGTCTAAGGTCTGACAAGGGACTTCGGTCGTCTCCATTGAGGGTCAATCTTTTATCTACTACTTGCAAATGACAAGTCGTGTCCCTTAATATGGGTAATAGAACATTATTGGCCATTACCTTGTACTAGACGTTTTTCTGACTTAGTGTTACGACTCGTGGACTTTGATTATGTTATAATTTTTAGTCGTTATGAAGTTGTTCTCATCAACTACCCTAAAGACACTTTTGACATTAACGAATGTAAATTTTAGACACTTGTGTTGACAAAATTGAGGAGAAAAAGAGAGTTCAGGGGGCTGGAGGTCCCTGACGAGAAACCCTTACGAAGGGGTGAGACCCACTCTCGTAAAGACTCGGTCTTCGCTACTTACCCTATGCCCACCCTCCCCCGACCGGGGGTCACTCCATATTTCTCTTGTTTTTGGTCTTTGCCTTCTTTATTGTGCAGACCCGAAGAACAAACCTTCTTAGCCCCTCGAACCTTACATTCGATACTGGAGGATTCGCGACGACAAAGAAGAAGAAACAGGGAAGGTCTCGTTTTCGGTCCCGAGACAGAAGCAGGCCTAGGTGCGGGGCACCGTCCACGACCGGGCCCTCCGCCTTAAGGACTTCTAGTTTCAAGGGTGGTTCTTTCATACTCGTGCAAAGAGGGCCCAAGACCCCAGAGAGCTCCCGACCTACGTACACTTGTCACAACCCTTCCCCGACCCACCCTGCGCCCACAACACCTCAACTTAGGACGAACGAAGGGACCCCTGCGTCTCCAACCCGTCTTTCCTGAACCCTCTGTCACAGTGGAGTCTCGTGGCGACTGTACGAGACGTTCTTCGACCAGTAACGGCACCAGGTCGAAAAGTTGAAGAGGAATTTGGGGGAAGAGGGAGGGAAGGTCGGGTCGGTCCGTAAAGAAAAAAAAAAAAAAGGTAGGGAGAGGACGCCTGGGTCTAGTGACCAGATATATATTAGAAAAAGTATTTCAGAAATAACTTAAACAATGTTATAACGAAGACAAAATACAAAACCGAAAAACCGGTACTCCGTACCCTCTAGAATCGAGGACCTGGTCACTAGCTTGAGGTAGGGGACGTAACCTTCCACTTTGGGATTGGTCACCCGGTGACCCTTTCAAGGGTCCGAGAAGAAGTCTCACCCGTCACCATTTCTTAGACGGACGGTCACGTCCTCTACTTCTTCTACACGCAAGTTGGGGACCTCGACCTTCTAGGGACCTCATCCTTTACTGTTGGGTGAGGTCATAAGAACGGACCTTTTAGAGCACCCGTCTTCTCGGACCTCCCGACGTCAGGGACCCCAGCGTCTCAGTCCGTGCTGGTTCGTACGTAGTGTGTGCCGTTACTCTCACCTGCCGTTCGGAACGGCTACCCCACCCGTCGTGCGTCCCTCCGCACCTAAGCGGTCTGAACGACACTTCTGTGGAAAAGACGAACACTGCGACGGGCATTCACACCACACTACCACCGAAAACATTTTATCTTCGAAGAAAGAGTACACTCAACTAGTGTCAGAAGACCCTTTGCACAAGTGTCACAAGTACGGGGTCGGGTCGACCCTGACACTAGAACAACCGACCGCACCTTGTTCCGAGACCGTCGTCATAACACCCCTTTTTTTTTAGGGGTCCTTTCGGGGTGTCAAATCTACTACAAGTTCCAGGAAAAGTCGGTAATCTCAGATACATATTAATTTTTTTAAAGGACCTCTTAAGGACCCATTGTCGAAGGAACGTATTCTTTTAGGTCGTTTATAGAGGTTTATCTTTCCTTCACACAGGTGTCTAAACCAGAAAAAAATAATCCATAAAATCCCTTTTCCCTACCAATAACTGAAACTTGAAAACTCCACAAAGATCCTTCCGGGGGTCCCGTCCACTGCGATACCCAATCGGCCTTCACTAGACACCCGTTAGAGACAGAGAGTCAGGGAGAGGGAGAGAATGTGTGTGTGTGTGTGTGTAGAATAGAGTGTTCACAACTGGATCGAAACGTCTCTAGTGCTGAAACAGTAGTAGTACAGGTGGGAGGGGTAGTAATTGTCTTTAAGGATAACCGACGTAAGACGTGTTGGGACCAGTAGTGGACTGAAGAACAGTGGGAGAGGTGACAGTCACTGTACCAATCACAGTCGTTTTGTAAACCTAATCGAAGCACCCGACACAAATGTGGTAGGAGTGGTGGTTCTCTAGACACCGGGGTAGTCTTCAGTAGGTAGTGTGTGGTTCGACACACTATGGCATAGTGCGTGGGGAATGAGTTCTTCCTACTTCGGACACCCAAGACAAGACTATCTGAATAATTCTACCTATCGTGTAGGCACCGTCCACCTGTTTACGGATGACTCGTCACTTGTTTGTACCCGTATTTATATCGATGTCTGTAGAACGGTTATTCTCCGTGTACAAATCCCCAGCGCACGGACTCTCAGAACCAAAGTGTTCTTGGTACGACACTGGAAGAGGAGAAGTAAACGTGACGAGACGGGAGACAGAGGACTGGGGAGTGAGGGTTTGACGACAGGAGTCCACGTCCGCGGCAGAACTTAGACCTGGAGCCGAGGAGACTACGAAAAGTCCAGACGACCGGTGTGCTGGGTTCAGTCGGAGCCTACCTCCGTAGACGAAGGGAGACCTCCACAGGAGTGAATTGAGTGGAAGACGAAGAGAAGGCAGAAGTTATGCATATATAAAGAAGAGGAAAGAGACCGAATAGACTTATCGATTGTAAGAGAATTAAAGAAACTAAACATAGAACGACGGATACAAAGATAGAGACGACCGACTAGGGGCCTGTCTTCCACTCGCTTGAAGCTACGGGAACGATCACGGAGACAAGGGGTCCTGTTAGGAAAATCGTCCTTTGCATCTCTGGGTCCTCTTCACACCCAGGAGGAAGAGAGGGGAGAGCCGAGAAGAGGCAACGATCACAGAAGGTAGGAAGGAAGGGGACGGGCGAGAAGACAGGGAAAAAGGGGGAGGGTGAAGAAATGACCACGGGGAACGATCGCAGGGAGGGACAAGAACTTGTAGTCAGGTATGGATAGTAAAGGAGGAAGAGGAGTAAGGACCAGAGTCGGGGATTCATCACGACCGGACACCGGGGAGACCAGAGACGCACAGGAAGGTGTTCGAGCATCGATGCCCTCGTATCAAGAACAATGTCTCGTACGGACGGGAGTCTCGGATACACAGGGGTATAAGAGTCGGACAACCTTGAATTGTAGGTAGCACATCCTACATGGACGTGAACATAAACGTCCATTCTACTAATCCTGTTCCTACATAATACTACTTCGGTAGAACCTCAACGGAAGACAAAGAAGAAAAAAATTTTTTATATTAAATTTATATAAACTACATACTTCACTTTCACTTTCACAATCAGTGAGTCAGTACAGACTGAGACGCTGGGGGAGACCTCGGGTGGTCCGAGGAGACAGGTACCCTAATAGGTCCTTTCTTATGACCTCACCCAACGGTAAGGAGAAGAGGTCCCCCAGAAGGTCTGGGTCCCTAGCTTGGGTCCAGAGGACGCAACGTCTGTCTAAGAAGTGGTAGACTCGGGGATCTCTTCGGGGTAAACTACATATTGGAACACATTTAAATTCAACATGTTGTAGAATTAAACCAGTCACATATCTAACATTATACTAACGGTAACATCGTTATTAATCGTAGAGACAGTACAATGTTTTGATAGGAAACACAAGTCACCGACCTTAGAAATTCAAGGTTAGAAAATCGTTCAAACTACCAATACTATGTTATAACAACCCGTATAAGGGACACGACACGTAATCTAGAGATCCCAGATAAATGATACACAACGTTCGACCATGGGAATTTGTCGTATAGAATAGGGAGGTCGGGGTAGGGGACCACTGGTGGTAAAAAAAAATTCCAAACGTCGATAAAATAATAGTCACATGTAAATTATGTTACTTTAGTTGTGACTATATAACTTCGGATCAATTATCATCACTAATATAATAATATAATATATTATGTCTACTAATATAATAAAATTTGTTGTTTGATGGGACTTTTAATTACACTATTTGAAGAACCAGTATTATAATAATTCTTTATACATTATATATGTAACTTTTGTACTAACGAGTTTTAAACTTTTACCTTCACTTGAGTAAGCCCGTCTCAGTCTCAAGCTGATTTCCTCGCCCAGACACCTTCCTGGGGGAACAAAGTTGTTCAAACCGAAAAATCTAAAGTGTACATTCGTGTTATAAAAAGAAAGAGACTGAAAAGAGTGACCCGTATCTCACGAGGTCCGGGTAGGTACCACAACGTTTACCACCCTAAAGGAAGAAAGAATACTGACTTAGTATAAGGGCAACCCAGACACACACCTATATATTTTAGAATATTTATACTATTACCTATTTCTGTATATTACACACACACACACACACACACACGAATCAGTGTGGACTGAGAAACATTGGGGGTACCCGACATCGGTTGGTCCGAAGAGACAGGTACCTTAAAAGGTCGGTTCTTATGATCTCACCCAACGATCAAGAAGGAGGTCCCTTAGAAGGGTTGGATCTCTAACTTGGGCACAGAGAGCGTGGGTGAGGTAAGAAATCGCGATCGTGGTGGACCCTTCACGGTTATATCACCTATAACTTATAAAACACATAAACATATGTATTTATTTGTATAATTTTAAATATAATATATAATTAATATTATATGACATTAAATATATTAATGTATGATATAATATAAATACAATACAATATATGAATATATTATAAATATATAATATTTATGTATATTTTAAATTTTATATACATACAGAAATATGTGTGTGCGTGTGTGTGTGTGTGTATACAGAAGAAATAGGTAGTAGGTAACTACCTGAGAGTCCAACGAAGGAGGGGAGGAAGGAAGGACAAAACCTCGGTATCGGACCATCTGAGACGTAGTCTACTCAGGAACTCTCTGGTCGGAAGGTCGAGACCAGGACCTGGGTGAACGACACACTGAACCCTTACAGTGAAGTAGAACGTCTTGGAGTTAAAAGAGTAGACACTTCACCCGTATCATCATGGACGGGACAAAAAGGATCTTCTAACAACATTCTTAAGTCCAGAATTGACGACGATACCCTTACGTCTTCAAATAACAACACAGACACAAGAGTTTATAAAAATACACAAAGAGTTAAGGAGCAAGGGGTCAGTGAAAGGGAGGACTACGTCATCCGTCGGTTGTGACAACCTTGAGGACCGCCTTCCCCCAGACACCTCTCTGTGACTCTCTGAGTCTCCGTCAGACTCGGGAGTCTCAAGTGTCGGTTCCCGTGTTGTCCACCTCACGGGTGTGAGTCTGCGGGACACGATCTAATGAGTTAACACAGGCTGAGAAACGCTGGGATACCACACATCGGATAGTCCGAGGTGACAGGTACCCATAAGAGGTCCTTTCTTATGACCTTACCCAACGACACGGGAGGAGGTCCCCTAGAAGGGGTGGGTCTCTAGCTTGAGTGTAGAGAGTACAGAGGACGCAACCGTCCGTCAAAGAAATGGTGATCGCGGTGGACCCTTCGGGTAGACTAATTTATGACACGGTGTATCGGTCAGTCGTACCGTGTCGAAGGCAAATCCTCTTACGACTAGGACCCTCAGACCCTCTCGTTTCGGTCCCCCACCGGGACTTCTCCGACGTCCACATTGTCTTCCTTGAACAGGGGCACCACAGCTCAGGGGTCTGGGGTGTGTCCACCCGGAAGGACCGTAGGAAGACGGAGTCCCGAGGTCCGGTAAAAGGATAAGTGTCTTGCGTCACCGTTCATCAACCGGAGGGTCCTCCTACAGTATTGGTGGGTACGACCCACCGTACGTAAACGAACGTTTTCACTTAAGCTCTTGGTTCAGATCCTCACCCCCACCCCAAATTTGGATCAAGGACCCCACTCTTTCCTCGTACCCCCACTCCGACTGGAGACGTCCGGATCACAACCCAGGTCACCACAAAAGAGGAGAGAATTTTTTAAAAATAAATAAACTGACACAACCCAGAATCAACACAGTACACCCTAGAAAAAAATTTAATTTAATTTTAAATAAAATAAAAGTCAGTACCGTAAACCCTAGATCAAAGGACTGGTTCCTGACTTGGGCCCGGGGGACGTAACCCTCACGTCTCAGAATCGGTGACCTGGTGGGTCCTTCAGGGAGGGAAGAAAAATTACCCCAACCCTTCACTGATGTTTCTCTCATTGGCGCGTAAACGTTCCTAAGCACAGGACCGCCGTCCCCCTCGTTCCTCCTTCTGACTCCGTATCCACCCCAGTGAATCGTAGAAGGCCCGACCACCTCCGTCCTAGTATTGAGTCGTCCCAGGCCTCTCTGACCCTTCTACCCCTCCTTTAGGGTTTTAACTCTAGAGGTTGGACCTGTTTAGGTGTCATTACTCAGGTCCCTGTGCCTCAGGACTCGTGTCTATAATTGGCCCTCCCCCTAGAACCTTCCTTTACAAACAAAAGGTTTTTGTTGTTGTCTCCTCGGTCATAAAACACTCCCTGTGAGTCACAGGGACGTGTCCTTTCTCCGCCCTCCGGACCGGAAACCGGGACTCGTCGGACCCTTCCAAACTTCACGCACGAAAGAGTGGAGACGAGAAATGGCTTCACCGGGCATATATGACACCAGTTATAGGTACGACTAAAGAGTGAGTAGAATAAATTTTTATAAAATAACCTCCTATCACCGAAATGTTACACCACAATCAAAGACGACACATCGTTGCACTTGGTCGGTACCCATATGTAGTGAAAAAATATGTATACTTGCTCGTGGGGCGGTGGGCAGGGGCGGTACGAGTGGGGACTGCAGGTGAAGATGGGGTGCTCGGTGGAGGGTCCTTGACCACTCCTGCTCTACTGCCTCAGGCAAGAACACAATTACGTCGTCCAAGTAGGTCGTCGTTTGGGTACAGGGACCGCAACATCGCGTCTAGAATTGGTGACCTCGTGGTCCCTTCGGGGTAGAAGAGTAAAAGTACTTGACTTTAGTATATCTTAACGGTAATTCTTAAAAGACTACTCTCACTCTTTTAGTCACAATGGTACAACCCGATTTATTTTAAGGTCAATTTTTCGTTTCTTTACACCGTAAAATCAATTGGACTCACCGGGGAATCCTCCTTTTATAATTAAGTTAATTCGAAGTATTTAATAACCTTCAACAAGGGACAATGAATAACTACTGAGAATCTTTAAGACTAAACCATTGACACTGAAGACGTTTTGAAGGGACCCTCCTGGGAGGAGTTTAAGGACTACGGGTGAGTCGGTCCGGTCTTGGAGACGGAAGAGTCAATAGGTCTAAACTCCGAACCCAATCATTCCAAAGAGATCTCTTTGTCTTGATTGTCCCAAAAATAACAACAAAAAGTCAACAGGTCAGCACAGACTGAGAAACGTTGGGGTACCTGACAGGGAGTGACAGAGGGCTTCAAACGGGTTCCAGTACAGGTAACGTAGCCAGTACGGTAGGTTGGTATACACACATGTATATAATACATATATATAAACTATATATACGTATATATACACACACACAGGTACCTCAAAAGGTCCGTTCTCGTGACCTAACCCAACGGTAAGAGAAAAGGTCCCCTAGAAGGGCTGGGTCCCTAGTTTGGGCTCAGAGGACACAACGTCTGTCTAAGAAATGACAGACTCGGTGGTCCTTTCGGGGAGGACGGGACTGCATTTCCTTTACCAAGTAAAAACAAGTTAGCGAAAGGATGACTTACGGACAATTATAGAACCCCCTTGGTTAACAGACGTCTTACATGAGACCCTTTAATGTAGGATCCGATTCATTTAATTTAATTAAGTTTCAATTTAATTAATTTAATTAGGATTCGACCTCTCTGTCTCGTAAGTTTAATAATAAAAAAGTAATACTACCTGATCTAGCCCCCGAAAGGACCACCGAGTCACCAGTAAACAGGTACGTTTTAAGTCTTTGTCTTAGTGTAGAAAGGGGAGGAGTGGAACTGGGAGAAGAAGGAAGTAGTTCATCACTGACGTAAGGAGACACTCTAATAAAACCATCAAATCACTAAGGAGGGACCGCTGGTCTGTCATTTTTCGTCCTCTTTGAGGTACTTGAAATAACTTCTAACTCTAGAAGATCCAGGAATTAGGAACCTCCTCCCGGTGACTGATGAGTCGGAAGTACTACGGAAAGTCCTGTCTAAGAAAGTTAATAATATTTATAGTGACTACTAAAAACTTATGGTCTCCCCATCGACAAGTGTGACTACCCGACACCCAGGAGAAGAACAACAGCGACGGACAAGGGTTCGTAAACAAAAATTATCACTACACCCCAACCCAAATATAAACTATAGAAATACCCGAGAAACCACGTACGGGAAACTAACGATAAATTTATCCGACCTTCCTCATGCCTTGTGAAAAATAAGTCAAAACAAAAGACACTACGAAGAGTAGAAATTTTTAGTCTTTTTTTTCAACTACGGTGGAGGCACGGTAACAAAGGCACACCTTGGACACTACGAACCCCGACGGAAGACCTACATGTGCGTCTTCTGGTGTCTGGACTGAGTCCCGAGTTTTTGTCACTACGGTTTTTGTACTTTTACATTGCCCTTCACTTAAACGTAAAAACTTTTAATTCAACAAAAATCCGAGCACTAACTTTTTTTAACTTTCTCTTCACCACCAACTGACTTGACCCCGTCGTGCACAGTCTACCCACCCGTCCCTGGACCTGCGACCTGAGGCACGACCACCCGACTCTCGTCTCCCGTCACCTATCTTAAACAGTTGATGTCACTTTGTTCTGACACATCGACCCTATACACCAACAAAAGAGGCACCCTCTATACCCTCGTACCTGGCACCGACGGAGGCACCCGCCCCCTCCTCTCCTCGTCGCTTCCTCCTCCCCGCCAATCGAAGTCCGCGGACCCAGAGTGCCCGTCTCGAGAAGAATGAGTCATTCTTGACCCTAGTCACTGTATGACCAATAACCGGTAGTCAAGTCAAGTAAAGTCAGTGAGTCAACGCTAGGGTACTTAGCGTCGTGTGGTCCGGAGGGACAGGTAGTGGTTGAGGGTCTCAAGTGAGTCTGAGTGCAGGNCCCATTTGCCGCCCTCATTGATACTGAGAGAATTCCATCGGTTTACGGAGCAGTAGATTAATCACTGCGCGTACTTACCTACTTGCTCTAAGGGTGACAGGGATGGATGATAGGTCGCTTTGGTGTCGGTTCCCTTGCCCGAACCGCCTTAGTCGCCCCTTTCTTCTGGGACAACTCGAACTGAGATCAGACCGTGCNGACTAGAGGAAATCTTACCTGACCAACCTAGAGGAACGTCAGGTTCCCTGAGAGTTCTCAGAAGAGGTTGTGGTGTCAAGTTTTCGTAGTCAAGAAACCGTGAGTCGAAAGAAGTGTCAGGTTAAGAGTGTAGGTATGTACTGGTGACCTTTTTGGTATCGGAACTGATCTACCTAACAACCGTTTCATTACAGAGACGAAAACTTATACGATAGATCCACTGAATATTGAAAGGAAGGTTCCTCATTCGCAGAAAATTAAAGTACCGACGTCAGTGGTAGACGTCACTAAAACCTCGGGGTCTTTTATTTTAGACTGTGACAAAGGTGACAAAGGAGTAGATGAAGGGTACTTCACTACACTGGCCTACGGTACTAGAAGCAAAAGACTTACAACTCGAAATTCGGTTGAAAAAGTGAGAGGAGAAAGTGAAAGTAGTTCTCCGAGAAATCGAGGAGAAGTGAAAGACGGTATTCCCACCATAGTAGACGTATAGACTCCAATAACTATAAAGAGGACCGTTAGAACTAAGGTCGAACACGAAGAAGGTCGGGTCGTAAAGAGTACTACATGAGACATATATTTAATTGATTCTTTAACCGGTATCACCCGTATAAATGTGGCACCTTTAGTCACCGTCGAGGTATAGTCGGTAGGTCGGGGGGTGTTCCTCCACCAACCATCCGCAAATGGTCGCGTACTTCTTAGTCTCGGGACTCTTACTTCTACCTCGTGCGTCAGTCTACCGGTGGCACCTGATCGCGAGAGGCGGCCACCCCGCCCGTCCGACCGTGGACTCCCACAATACACTAAAGACGACACCTGTAAGTTCACGACAACCAGTCTTCCGTAGACCCTCACTGGTACAGAGAAGTCCCTGAGACTTAACTACGGTATAGCCAGTGGAGACCATGTCTTTCCTTGAAGGGTGAGGACGGGTGCACGAGTGACGTACGGTCGATGTGTCTAGGAGGTTTTATGTTCGGACAAAGGGAGAGACCCGGAAAACGAACTGGAAGGGAGACGGACTCCTGGAGGTCTATGGTCCTTCGTCAGGGGGTGAGGTGGTCCCAGAGACGTGTCTGACTATATGGGCTGATGGGACACACTTCACCCGGGGGCAGAGAGAAGAAGAGAGGTAGGAGAAGAGAACACACACACACACACACACACACACACACACACATTGTGAGTCGTGGCGACCTATGACTCATCACATAAACATCGAAACCAAGTAACAGACATAGGAGTGATGGGACCCTCGAGGTCCTCTCGTGACCCGAACAAAGGAGGATAGTCGTCGTCGTGGATCTTGTCCGGACCCCTGTCCCGTTCGTCATTTAGTCGTAGACTACTACTTACTCTCCCACCTAGAGTACATGGTTGGACCAGTAACCAGGACCGAATGACGTCTCACTACGACTCTGCCCAAGACTCAGAAGTAAGTTCCCGTAACCTTCCTACGACACCAGGGAGTCCTACCAGACGCTCCCCCACCCCCTCCGTCGTAACGCCATGTACCTGGTATCGTCGGTAGGGAATAGACCCAGGAGTCATCGGGGAAGTCAATGGTTTTTTTTAGTAAATCTTTATCAGATTAACATGGACCTTACCCCGACCCAACACACATTCCTCGGGATCTGGAACCTTCCTAGTACAAAAAATAAGTAAGTGGGTAGGTAGGTAGGCGGGTCACTTATCAATGATAGAAATACAGACTCTATAAGGCGACTACCGACCACTACGTCTCCACTGATATCGACCAGAACCGGGGTATACCGAAGCCACACCCCTCCTAAGTCTTCAATTTATCGACCACTACTCGACCCTCCGTGTCCTTCGTTTCGAGTCCCGTCTGTCTCTCGATTGCCCTCCTCTGGTCAAGTCTACCGCCACCCCCCCCACCGCCGCCCACGTCCCATGGCCTTCCCAGGTGAACTCGACTCTGGGTTCCCGACCCATCCTCAAAAGGTCCATCCCTTCCGTCCACTCTTGGAAGGACCCTCTCCCTTCCTGTACAGAAGGGTGGGGTGTATTCTTTTGGGACCGGACACGTCCCTCGACCCTCCTCCGGTCACACGTACTTCATGTCTCGGACCCCTGCCCCACCACTCCCCCACCCCACCCACCCCTGACTCCGACGTCACCCTCCGTCTCCACCCCGACCTTCCCTGAGTGGTCGGTACATTCATCAAACCTAAAAGAGGGTGTAAAATTTTCAGTCGTTTGTAAGTAAGTACACATCTCCTGTAACTTTTACATTAATTTTTGGTATTCACTTAGGTCTCAATCTGGAGTCTCTTACACGCAAAACATTTATGTAACGACACACGTAAACCGCTCCGACGCCTGTCCTGTAACTACCCGTGTCCTACCCCACCTCCCTGACCCCTCGAGGACGAGAACCACCCGCGACCCCGAGGAAATCCGAGATCCTACGTCGACTTGTCTCACCGAGGGTCACGAGAAACGTAGACTTAACCACCCCCCAAATTGGAGACGAACTCATCCATTGATCCGACCACGTGCCTCATCCATTGGTCTAGACACGTGGGAGTCTAGACCCAAGTCACGGGCGCACATACGGACGTAGGGAGAGAGAGCCACGGGAACCCATGGTCACCTTGTCCTCTTGGTACCTACGTAAGACGACGTAGTACCCGGGGAGAAAAAGTATTGAAGAAATCAGGTCGACGCAGGTGGGTTCAGGGCAAACGTCCCGCTGGAAGGTATGACAGACCGAAGGAACACGCAGACTCGGAAAACTTTACTTTCAACTTGTCCACTAGTAAAAGTCGGATCAACTGGGAGTCAATGGGTCACTGGTCTCCGTGTCTCCTTTTGCGTCTATGTACCTTTCCCCCTCTGTCGGACCCGATCACAGACACCCCGGTATCCATATTCGTCTGTGCACGAGTATCGACCCGAGTGAGAGGTAGAAAAACAGGTCAAAGACGAAAAGGATGTTCAACGTCTCTCTCCGGGAGAATCTAGTCACATCTCCTCCCCGAGTACCTATTACTTCTAATAAGACAAATACAAAGTATACCAATACCCAAAGGGTGACCCGTGATTCACGTACGCACGAGTCAACGACGTCAACACGGGTTGAGAAACGTCGGGATACTTGACATCGGGTGGTCCGAGGAGACAGGTACCCTAAGAGGTCCGTTCTTATGACCTCCCATACGGTACGGGAGGAGACCCCCCTAGAAGGACTGGGTCCCTAGCTTGGACCCAGAGGTCGTAACGTCCACCTAAGGAATGGTGACTCGGTGACCCCTTCGGGAGGGTCCACCACGATCCCCATTTCTTAGACGGACGGTTACGTCCTCTGGGTTCTCTACACCCGACGTCCTCTGTGGGTGGTTACGTCCTCTGCGTTCTCTACGTTCTCCGAACCTCTTAAGGCACCTACCTCCTCGAACTGTCTCCAGGTACCCCGGAGTCTCTCACTCTGTGTTGACTCACTGATTTCGTTATCGTCGTATACCAATATGGGAAGGGAACTAGAAACCTACGAGAACCTAGAGGATTACAAACACACGGTAGTCCGTGCAATCATCTTGGAAGACACGGAGTCAAAGAGATGGGTATTTTACCCCGATCGTCGGACATGACAGACACTATCTGATAGTGATGTCGGAGTTAAGGAACGTAGGGCACTTCCTTGTACTAAGGTTCCGTCCTTCCTTTGTTTAATCGGGAGTCTGGTGTGATGACACGGGGAGACCTCCCCTCTCCGACCCCCTCTGCTCGCCCCAGCCCCCCTTTCTTCATTGTCTTCTTCCGTAGAGCCATTTGGAGAATCGGACACTGTCACCTCGGTTTCACTCGAAAATACTCTTGGTGTAAACTCGGGACCCTACTTTTTACTCTCGTTGTATGAAATTTTTAATAAATACTAAAATTCGTGTACTTTCCGCATAGTACATGGGCCCCTCCCGTATTACCCCTGGTCGACCACTTGTACACAGGACGGTAAAGACTCCTACAAGAAGTAAGAGGATACAGGTTCTTATTGTCATTATTACTACGACGACGACTAGTATAATCATTATGATTTCTCCTAGCCCCGCGGAAAGGACCTGGGGTACCCTGTGACCCCTTCTCGACCCGACGACCCGAACCACCCCCCGACTCTCCCTCGAGACCGAGCGAAGGAAGAGCTCCTGGTGCCTCGGAAAGGTTCCTAGTCTCCAAACTCCTCTCTCGGACCTACCCCTTCAGTCCTTCGGACCCAGGACTCCCGACCCAAGTGGGGGGTTACGACCGTTAAGGGGTGAAGAGACTCCGAGTCAAAGGGGTAGACACTGTGTCACTACGTTTACGTCGACCACCCTGACCGACCGTCTCAGAAACACCTGGGACGACTGTCCCTCGGACACCCCAAGGTCGCGACCAACGTACCGACTCGTAAGACGCATACTCCACTCCTCCCCAGGAGGAGTGACGACCCGAAGAAGTCGGGAACCTCGTTAGGTGGAGATTTGAGTCGCGGACCATGGGTCCTCTACGGGTCTACACACACACGATACTTGTTTACAAAGGAAAAGTACTTGACAGAGTCAAGTTAAGTCAAGCCAGCGAGTCAGCACAGACTGAGAAACGCTGGGGTACTTAGCGTCGTGCGGTCCGGAGGGACAGGTAGTGGTAGAGGGTCTCAAGTGGGTCTGAGTACAGGTAGCTCAGGCACTACGGTAGGCGGTAGAGTAGGAGCCAACAGGGGAAGAGGAGGACGGGGGTTAGGGAGGGTCGTAGTCTCAGAAAAGGTTACTCAGTTGAGAAGCGTACTCGACCGGTTTCATGACCTCAAAGTCGAAATCGTAGTAAGGGAGGTTTCTATAGGGTCCCAACTAGAGGAAGTCTTACCTGACCAAACTAGAGGAACGTCAGGTTCCCTGAGAGTTCTCAGGAGAGGTTGTGGTGTCAAGTTTTCGTAGTTAAGAAGCCGCGAGTCGGAAGAAGTGTCAGGTTGAGAGTGTAGGTATGTACTGGTGTCCTTTTTGGTTTCGGAACTGATCTACCTGACTTATACGATAGATCCAACTAGTATTGAAAAGAAGGTTCCTCATTCGCAGAAAATTAAAGTACCGACGTCAGTGGTAGACGTCACTAAGACCTCGGGGTCTTTTATTTCAGACTGTGACAAAGGTGACAAAGGGGTAGATAAAGGGTACTTCACTACCCTAGCCTACGGTACTAGAAGCAAAAGACTTACAACTCGAAATTCGGTTGAAAAAGTGAGAGGAGAAAGTGAAAGTAGTTCTCCGAAAAATCGAGGAGAAGTGAAAGACGGTATTCCCACCACAGTAGACGTATAGACTCCAATAACTATAAAGAGGGACGTTAGAACTAAGGTCGAACACAAAGAAGGTAAGGTCACAAAGAGTACTACATGAGACGTATATTCAATTTATTCGTCAATTTATTCGTTATATGTCGGAACTGCAGGAGGAAAAGGATAAACCTTGGTCAGACAACAAGGTACAGGTCAAGATTGAGAACGAAGGACTGGACGTATGCCTAAAGAGTTCTCCGTCTAGTCCACCAGACCATAAGGGTAGAGTAAGTCTTAAAAGGTGTCACATAACACTAGGTGTGTCAGTTTCCGAAACCGTATCAGTTATTTCGTCTTTATCTACAAAAAGACCTTGAGAGAACGAAAAAGGTACTAGGTCCCCTACAACCGTTAAACTAGAGCCCAAGGAGACGGAAAAGATTTTGGTCGAACTTACAGTCCCTCAAGTACCAAGTGTATAACGACTTCGGACCGCAACTCTTAAAACTCGTAATAAAATGATCGTACACTCTACTCACGTTAATACGCCATCAAACTCGTAAGAAAACGTAACGGAAAGAAACCTTAACCTTACTTTTGACTGGCAAAGGTCAGGACACCGGTGACGACTCAACAGGTTTAAACGACCGTATAACTCACGTCATGAAAGTGTCGTAATAGAAAGTCCTAAACTTTGTCGAGTTGACCTTAAGGTAGTGGAGGTGATCGAAACAAGTATCACTACAAAAGATTCCGGGTGAACTGAAGTGTAAGGTTCTACAGATCAAGATCTAATCACTAGTGTAGTAGCACTGATAGACCCAGCACTTGTAGAGAAAACATGTCAAGAAGGCACATAAGAACGGTGATTTCAGTATCTTCCAATCTGAACCTACCATGAAATTTTCGGTAAATCAGTTCAAGACAGAAAATATTAGACACTTCACCTAATCCTCTCCACGAGTCGGAACCCGATTAATAGGGATGACGACTCGCCTGGGGTCCTGAGACGGTGTTACGGGGAGCTTACCACTCGAAAGGTAGGTCCGACCACCCTTCTCCCCGACAAGGGTCGGAACGTCTACCGAAAAGAGATCACAGGCCGTCGAAGAGTCCTCCTGACAGATCCTAAGAAGTGCTTTGAGAGAGGGAACCGACGAGACAGGGCCCTCGAGACCAACGAGACCAGAGGAGACTGGATGACGGATCGGAGTCGGGTCCCTCACACGACCCGAGGTGGACAAACGGGAAGGACGGGACGTCGGGACATGGAAAGAGACCTGTCACTCGACGTCGTTCGGGTCCTGAGTAGGAGAAAGAAAGAGAGTCCTTCAGCAACGACGGGTTCCAGACCATAGAACTTTTGACGAAGGAATCAGAAGAACCCCACGAGGTCGTTTTATGGTCCCCCTAGTTTGGTCAGTTAGGATTTTCTTTAGATGGGACTTATAAGTGACTTTCCTGACTACGACTTCGACTACGCGGTCATGAAACCGGTGGACTACCCTTCTCGGTTGAGTAACCTTTTTTTGGGACTATGACCCTCTTTACCTCCGACCCTCTTTTTTCCCCGTTGTGTCTACTATTCTACCAACCTACCGTAGTGATTGAGTTACCTGTACTCAACCTCGTTTGAGACCCTCTACCACCTCCTGTCCCTTCGGACCACACGACGGTAGGCACCCTAGTGTTTCTCAACCTGTACTGACTCGTTGACTTGTTGTTGGTGGTTTTATAGTGTCTGACCCCAGAATACTTGTTGTCCTCAAATGAAGTGGATCAAGACCTCTGACTTTCAGACTCTGGTCCCATGGTCGTACCACCATGCTTCCCATACTTGGGAAGGACCAAGCATCGAGTGTGGAGGAACGAAACAGGAGTGTACCTCCTTCCCCGACCCTCGAGACACCCCAGACAAAATCTTCCCGTGATTAGGTCAAGTGCTCCTGAGGTGGGAGTACTGGATTAGTGGAGGATTTCCAAGGTGGGAGGTTATTGGTAGTGACCCGTAATTCTGAGTTCTATCCTTAAAACACCCTTGTCTTTGTAAGGTTGGTGTCGTTGGTGACAAAGCACAAAAAATCAGACTCATAAAACCAACCGAGTCGCCCCCATTTAGACGTGGGACAAGTAGGCAGTATCACCCTTCACCTTCAAGGGGTTAAGAGAGAAATCTCTAGTCCTGAGACTCTCCCTTTCGTGGAACGGGTCTCAATGTGTCGAGCAATCACAGTCGTTACCAGTCCTGGGTCCAATAAGTGAGACATCTGTAATAACACGAAGAGGACGTACGGTCCGTGCGTCCCGTACGAGGGGTCTGTGGGTGTCAAACGACCCCTCTGTCTGCTCACTTGGTGCTCAATCTTTTTTCACACCGGTTGTAATCGTACGTCACAAATAAGTATCCTAAGATCCCTTCCAAAGGACTCTTTCGACCATGAACTCGGCCCACCTCTTCCTCTTCACCCCACCGGTCCACCTCGCCCTCCCCGTGCTGAGGTCCTTGTCCCTGTTGTGCACGTTTCACTGCTCCCCTTCTTCGTCCACGAAACAGGAGGTTCGAATCGTGGGTACCACAGCACGTACCCCGACGGGTGACACAGACTGACACTTGGACACGGTTCGACGTAGGGGCTCGTAGAGACGCCAGACCCTTCACCCGGTTCCATGGACGGGCCCACACATACATCCCGGACGTCGTCCCGACACCCCACCTCCAGTGGAACTGGGACCGGAAGTTTTGGTAAATGTAAAGAGAACCTCCACCTACTACGATAAACGTCCCTAAACCTCGTGGGTGACCCCGAAGGGTCTACCACGATCCCCATTTCTTGGACGGACGGTTACGTACTTGACGTCCTCTACGCCCGAACTAGGGACCCAGTCCTTCTAGGGGACCTCCTTCCGTACCGTCGGGTGAGATCATAAGAACGGACCTCTCAGGGTACCTGTCTCCTCGGGTCGACCGGTATCAGGTACCCCAGTACGTCTCAACCTGTACTGAACTCACTGAATCGGGTGCACGTGCTTCGTGGGTAGAGGGGTAGGTCCTTGTCCGTCTTAAATAGGACCTGGGTAAGGACCAAGGAGGTTTCTGTACGGTGTCCGGTGTAAGGGAAATCGGGGTAAGAGATCCCTCGAGAAGACCTAGGTGACGGTTCGCCTCCAGTTCTGGTAGAACCTCCACGAGTCGATTGGTAGACGGTCCTGTACTAGGATCCCGTCCACAACCCAATAATTAAGGGTTCATGTCCGACAGGATCAGAGACGACTCCGAACCGAGGGTACTCAGAAACGTCGACCACCCATTGGAAAGTCGTCCGGTCCCTGAAACCCGACACCGAAATAAGAGGTCGGACCAAAGAAGGATGGTTCCGGATAATGGAAAACTGACAGGACATGGGTCGTACCCGGGGGACTCACCGTCGGTGAGGACAGTAGTCACGACCCAGGGACCTCTAAGTAGCAAGTAAACAAGTAAGCAAATTGGTCCCCCTACCAAACTTGTCACAGGACGGAAGTAGTTCTAATAAACCGTCCCGCTGACCCGTACTCAGTTTATTAGTAAGTATATTCAAATTTTAGTGTTGACACTATTCGTGACACTTCCTCTCCGTAAACCCGAGTGTTTTACGATACTTCTACCCTGAACTAGAACAGACCTTCGGTCCTTTCTGGAGGGGTTCCTTCACTGTTAACTCACTCTTGAGTTCACACTTGTCTTCGACCACTACCCCTCCCTCCTCTGTTTCCCACGTCTAACGATTTTTATGAAGTGTTCTGGTCACCGACCCACGTCACTCGTAACTTAGTACCCCGTTTTTTTTTTTTTTCACTTCTGAAGATGTCCCGGGGTACCCGACACCACTTTTAAAACCAAAAATAACACTCTCGTCTCGTTTTTCCTCTTCTCCCGTCGTCTCCTACTCTACCAATCTATCGTAGTAACTGAGTTGACCTACACGCAAACTTGTTTGAGGTCCTCTACCACTTCCTGTCCCCTTGGACCGCACGACGTCAGGCACCCCAGCGTTTCTCAGTCTGTGTTGACTCGCTGACTTGTTGCCGTCGTTTTACTTGTGTCAAGATCATTTGTTTCTTTGGGGTTGGTATTGTCACAACGATGTCATTGGTTCCACTCGTCGAAGAACCGTGAAGGCGGGGCGGAGTGGGAGGCGACGTGTGTGACCGGGGGTACACGGAAAGACGACACTGTCAGTGCCGAGGAGACAGTCTCGGGGTTCCCGGGTTCTTGGTCCGCCCAGAGCAACAACAACAAGTCAGTGATTCACGGCACGTTGAGAAACACTAGGGTACCTGACTTCGTGCGGTCCGAAGGGACAGGAAGTCATAGCGGACCTCAAACGAGTGTGAGTGACTCAACGACCACGGTAGGTGATGGAGTAGGAGACGGTGGGGGAAGAGGAAAAAAACGGAAGTCCGAAAGGGTCGTAGTCCCAGAAAAGATTCTGGATCCGACAAAGACGACGACGACGACGACGACGACGACGATTCAGCGAAGTCAGCACAGACTGAGACACGCTGGGGTCTCTGCCGTCGGGTGGTCCTAGGGGGCAGGGACCCTAAGAGGTCCGTTCTCGTGACCTCACCCAACGGTACAGGAAGAGGTTACGTACTTTCACTTCTCACTTTCACTTCAGTGAGTCAGTACAGGATGAGAATCGTTGAGGTACCTGACGTCGGATAGTCCGAGGAGGTGGGTACCCTAAAAGGTCCGTTCTCATGACCTCACCCAGCGGTAACGGAAGAGGTTCCGACAAAGATTGGGAAGAATTTAGGTCAAACTTGAAGAGACGAAAACACAAACGAACCTTACAGCAACGGTTATAAACAAGTTCACAATAAGTAATTTTCATAGACGTTTCATTCCAACTGTCTTCATACCAGTTTCGTACACAAGTCAAGTCAAGTCAAGTCAGCGAGTCAGCACAGGCTGAGAAACGCTGGGGTACTTAACGTCGTGTGGTCCGGAGGGACAGGTAGTGGTTGAGGGCCTCAAGTGGGTCTGAGTGCAGGTAGCTCAGTCACTACGGTAGGTCGGTAGAGTACGAGACAGCAGGGGAAGCGAAGGACGGGGGTTAGGGAGGGTCGTAGTCTCAGAAAAGGTTAGTCAGTTGAGAAACGTACTCCACCGGTTTCATGACCTCAAAGTCGAAGTCGTAGTAAGGAAGGTTTCTTTAGGGTCCCGACTAGAAGTCTTACCTGACCAACCTAGAGGAACGTCAGGTTCCCTGAGAGTTCTCAGAAGAGGTTGTGGTGTCAAGTTTTCGTAGTTAAGAAGCCACGAGTCGGAAGAAGTGTCAGGTTGAGAGTGTAGGTATGTACTGGTGTCCTTTTTGGTATCGGAACTGATCTGCCTGGAATCAGCCGTTTCATTACAGAGACGAAAACTTATACGATAGATCCAACTAGTATTGAAAAGAAGGTTCCTTATTCGCAGAAAATTAAAGTGTCGTACACATCTCCGATGTTATTTACGGGTAGAGATCCCTTCCTTGAGTTGTTTAATCTTGCACACAGACGAGACATTATACCACAGAAGTACTTCGACCCACATGTACCTGACTGGACCTTTCTATACACAGAGTCTATGTAACGACGTGTACTTTTCGTCTAACACCTTATTATACAATTTACGGTAGTGTCCACACAATCTTTCTATATATATATATATACATACATATACCTCATATATTTTGTATGAGGCTCAACAACTATTTCCAAAGGAGACCTCACTCCAACCTTCACTTTCCTTCGACAATCGTAATCAATTATGTGAAATGCTAAAAACAAAGAAAAAAAGGGGAAAATAAAAGACAAAAAAAAAAAAAAAAAAANATAAAAGACAAAAAAAAAAAAAAACAGGAACTGACGTGGAGTCACACACTCCTTAGAATCAAGGGACCGGACCCTGACTCGGACACGGGGACACCACCTTCTCGTCTGAGAATCGGGGACCTGGTGGTTCCTTCAGGGACTAGAACCAAAAGAACAAATGAACTTGACACAATTAAAACATTAACTTTAATTTTGTGTATCTTTTTTCATAATCCTCTCTATTTATTTGGTCCGAATGCAAATCAACAATCTAACTCCTCCAAGAAAGGAACGGGGTTTAATAGTACTAAAGTAATTTCTTGTTTTTCTTTTTCCTTCCACGGGAAAGACGAGTTCAGACAGTCTTTACGACCAGGAAGATACTTCGTGAAAGGACCGGGGAGTCGACCTGAACGACAGAGGAGACAAGCCTGGAAACTTCGAAAAACACGGGGAAGACACCGCAAACAGAGGTAACTAGAATGTTCACGAAGTATGTACAAAATGAGGGTGAACTCTAAATTCGTTGAACTCCTATAGTACTTTCTCTTCTGTCAACCGAAGGAAAGTCCAGCATCCTAGACTCACACCGAGAACAAGACCAGTAGGTGACGTTGTCCTGTGTAAGTTAGGTCGAGTCAGGTCTGCAGTTGGGTCTCTAGCTTGGACGTAGACCCAAGAAATGGTGATCGCGGTAGACCCTTCGGGGGGAACCTTCCACTCGAACACATTTTTTAAACACCAATTACAATTAGGTAGTTTCGAAACGATACTTCTCATGTTAGAGACACAGAGTCACTGTCGTAGACACTTAATCTTTCTGGTCTACGATATGACACCCGTTCGTATGAGATACGTAATATTCTTTGCTATCCCAGATACCTGAAGGGACCACCGAGTCTACCATTTCTTAGACGGACGTTCGTCTTCTGGGTCCAAGCTAGGGACCCAGGACTTCTAGGGGACCTCTTCCCTTACCGTTGGGTGGGGTCACAAGAACGGGTCTCTTAAGGTACCTGTCTCCTTGGACCGTCTGATGTCAGGTACCCCAACGCTTGCCAGGCTGCGCTGACTCGTCGATTATGATATCCGAGATATCACTAATAGAACCATGATTGCGACACGAAATGAGGTCTTTCCATGAAGAAATGAGTTCTTCCACGAACTCATTTCGTGCGTAATCCACAAGTCACGAAACTTTCGTCTGAGTAATGATTCTCCTTGCGTTCTCTTCACTACGACCTACTAGTGTGTCCCCGCACCAGATCAACTTCCCATGTCTGAACTCTAACCCAACTGTTCGCAATTTGGATTTGTCAGTGGGTCAATGGTAGATACACTGGAAACAAGTGAGAAGAGTGGAAAGACTCGGAATTAAAGGAGTAGTATTGTCCTCTCATTCTAATAGGTACGTCGACCCACGTCACGCACAACCTCGAGTGAACCCATTTCACGAATCATACCACTGTAGTACCCGAAAGGTCCACCATGATCACGATTTCCTAGGTGGACGGTTACGTCCTCCACGTCCTCTGAGCCCCAGACAGGAACCCAGTCCTTCTAGGGGACCTCCTCCCGTATCGTTGGGTCAGGTCATAAGAACGGTCCCTTTAGGGTCCCTGTCTCCTCAGACCACCCGAAGGCAGGTATCCCAACGTTTCTCAGTACCGACTCGGTGACCTGCGTGTAGATGTGTGTATGTGTACTACTGTAGTGTGTCATCCGGAGGACACTGCTACATTGCTTCGGCCCATCCTTCAAACCTGGGGAGTGACACGAGGAGGAGAGGACGTTTCCAGTGGAGGAAGGCACGTATCAACTCTCATAAGCGGGGACACACTCTCGTCACCTCCTTCCCGTCCGGGGAGACGGACGAAGGGACCGAGCAGGAAAGGGGGCTCACAGGGAATACCCCCTAGCACGGGGACCGACGCTCGGGACGAGGAGACTCAGCCTACACCGGAAGAGGAGGAGAGTGACCATCGAAACGGAAGCGTCTACATACTCTAGTTCAGTGTTCCGTCGTAGCGTTTCTGCAAGTTGTTCTAAGACGTGTTCGACTCACTCGGGGACTTCGGAGCTCACGGGCTCGTGTCATTGTCGTCCTACTTCTTGGAGAGCATGGGCAAGAGGTCCCTCTTTTACATGGACACTCATCACCCCCGACCCCCAGCCCGACACTTCGCCGGTAGGTCTATACTGGCAGGAAGATATTATCTCTCCTTCGGTTCCAAGACCCAGGTAGGTTCCAGTGCGACGGAATTTACCGATCTGACCCTGACCGTACAACTGAGGGGTCGGCCGACAAGAACGAGGGAAGGGACCCGGGAAGCAGGTGTAGACGGACCCGTAGACTACACGGCGGAGGGTGTGCAGAGGTAGTGAGTCGAAGACCCAAGGAAGTTCTGGTCAAGAATTATGGGTCACTTTTGTACGACAGGTAGAGAACTCAAAAGTATCGTTACGAGATGTTCACGAGTGTAAGATGGGACGTAATCACTACCTTTGTGTGATGTCACGGACCCGAGGACCCCAACCCCGTACGGAGTCCGTAGACACGAGGGAGGTCGTGTTACGGGATTCGTGTCAGTGTCCCCACCCGAAAACCCAAAAAAACTCACGTTCCAGTTGTAAACTTCAAATCTTGTCTGTGTCCAAAACGTATTAATCCTCAAACCATAGTACTAAAAACACTGTTGCCCCTGTTATAATTTACTTTTAAACTTTTTGTCAATATTGGGGTTGTAGGTCTTTGACATGAGAAAAAAAAAAAAATCTTTGACATGAGAATAAACGACCAAAAAATTTTTTTTAAAACAGGTATGTGCCCTTGGGAAAAATGAATGAAAAGAAAAATTTTGAATAGTAGTACATTATAAAAGTATAGTATCAGATTTGTAAAGATGTCATAAAGATTTCAAAAGTATTAATATTAAAAGTTTGTCGACGTACTACTAGATAGGAAATCCAAAACTTTAACGTATAAGACGGGTATTAGAAACAATTTTCATTGAAACTTTCCTTACAAAATTACATCCCTTGAAGAGAGGAAGACAACTCAAACAAAAGGATTACTATGTAAAGATACTGTTCAAAAGTCTTAATGACCCAGCCTTTCTCACATCTCACACACATACTCACACACACTCACACACATTCACACACACACACAGAATGAGTAGATCGATACAACAAAAGATCTCCGAACGGGACCCGGGCCCCACTGTCCTCCAGGGTCCTATTACCGTACGTAACTGTCCGAAAGAACCACAGACGTCCATGCTGTAGGCCCTGTTCCTGTGGAAGAAACTATTACGGTGGGCATCAGCGTAACATTCATTTGGTCGATTGGTCCACGAATTGGTCAAGACGACCCGAGCCCTCCCCCACCCCTTCGGACTCAGGGGAAACTGTCCCGTAGAGAGAGAGGTAGGGACGACGGAGGGTAGTAGGAAACGAACCTCAACGGATCGTTACCCCTCCTCTTAAGTCCTCGAAGGGTTAGAGTCACCACTTTATCAGAGTCCAACACTTCCTATAGAGGAGAAATACCAACACGGTGGGCCCGGGACGAACCTTAGTACTTTCGTTCCTGATAGTCTCGAACCCTGGTCCCCACCTCCCTGAAAGCCGATCAGTCCACTGAGGGAACGAACTGTCAACTCCTCTGACTCCGAGATGCTACATTACTTAATTTTTTTAAGTCCGTATATCAACCACAGGTTTCTTCACGAGTGACGACTCGGAGACACTGAGAAAGAAAGTAGGAGTTTCCCAGGACCCGTAAACTACACAGTCTCTTACAATCTCAACCGGACAAACAGGTTCCTGTGTTAATGGTCGGACAAGTTATCTTCGGTTGTAAGTACTACAATCGGTAAGAAGATGACAGAAAAAACAACGAAATAATTTGATAAATTTATAAACTTTATGTATAAACTTTTACATAACATAGAGTCTTCGATGTCCTGTCCGTTCTGACGTGTCGTTGTTGATGGTGGTTGGTTGGTTGGTTGTTTGCTTGTTTTTTGGGGTCCTTTACCATCATTTGTCGTCTTCAATTAATTAAAGGAGATACATACGTTTTACTACGAAAGGACTTTAAAAGATCAGATAGGTAACTTTATATTATTTAGGTTTGGTATTTATTCATATCGCACCCACTAGTACCCCCGATTGACCACTCGACACAACTCCCGTCACTCCGACCGACGGCACCATTAACGACCCCCCAAACGTGTCCCAGATCTCTCGTCCACCCTATGTACGTACGGGACGTAAAGGGTCACGAGCGGATGACGGAAAAAGGGAAAGTTTCAGTCCCAAGACCTAAAACGTCCTACCAACTCAGATTACTTTTAGACGGATTCCGGACCTGGGACGCCGGGGTCAGACTCGACATCCCGTAGAGACAAGTGATATAGAAACAGGAGATGGATGGACCTCTCGTAGGTCGGATACCTCTCTTCTCCTCTCTCTTTCTACCCGGGGTCCTTACGACCAGTGTCACCTTTGTGTCGTAACACAAAGGGAGCCCTTCCTGAATCCAAAGTTTATTCCTCCTCCTTATTCCCACTTGGAACGTAACTTATTGACTGACCAAGTCTTGACCCTTTCCTCATATAGCTCCGATATTTAACAGTGGGACGAATAAATTGAATACACGTTTCATGTAGTACGTTTTATTACGATCCGACTAACTTAGTGTTCGACCTTAGTTCTAACGGTCCTCTTTATAGTCGTTGGAGTGTATACGTCCACTATGGTGACATTACCGTCTTTCATTTCTCCTTGATCTCTCAGAGAACTACTTCCGTTTTCTTCTCTCACTTTTTAGACCGAATTTTGAGTTGTAATTTTTTTACTTCTAGTACCGTAGACCAGAATAGTGAAGTTTCGTATCTATTCCTTTTTAACCTTTGTCACTGTCTAAAATTAAAGAACACAAGGTTTTAGTGACGTCTGTCACTGACGTCGGTGTTTTAATTTTCTGAAAACGAGGAACCTTCTTTTCGATATTGTCTGGATCTATCGCATAATGTTTCGTAGTAAAACGGTTGTTTCCAGGTAGATCAGTTTCGATACCAAAAAGGTCATCAGTACATGTCTACACCCTCAACCTGGTATTTCTTCCGACTCGTGGTTTCTTAACTATGAAAGATTAACACCACGATCTCTTCTGAGAACTCTCAGGGAACCTGTCGTTCCTCTAGTTTGGTCAGTTAGGATTTCTTTTAGTTGGGACTTATTTCGACTTCGAGGTCATGAACAGTGGACTACGTCTCTCGACCGAGTAACCTTTTCTGGGACTCCGACCCTTTCTAACTCCCGTTCTCCTCTTCTCCCGCCGTCTCCTACTCTACCAATCTATCATAGTGGTTAAGTTACCTGTACTTAAACTCGTTTGAGTCCCTCTATCACTTCCTGTCCCCTCGGACGGCACGACATCGGGTACCTGTCCCTTCGGACCGCACGACATCAGTGTTCCTCAGCCCGGGTTGAATCCCTGACTTGCTGTCGTTGTTGAATCTCCCCGAAGGTACAGTCGTCCCACTACTCGTCCCACTCTTTCCTGGCTCCTAACGTCCTTCGACGTCTTGCAAAGATTCAGTACGACTTTTGTATCGGAACTGAGACGGACGTCTTACCCGTCCTTTTGTGAGGTCAAGGGACCACAAGATCTTCTAAATTTTGCCCGTATACTAAAGAAAATAGACGGACACCTTTTTTCGTACTTGGAGGGTAACAGGACTGACTACGACAATGTTCGTCAAATTGAGAGTGGTGCCGAGTCCAGGGTGCAGAACCCCCCCTACAATATCCCTCAGCACCTTTAATGGGCTATTAACGTTTCACGAACATTTTATTACCTGACGGTATATTTACGACAAGGACTAATAATAACGACAACTTATGCCGTGGCACAATATTCACTTAATTTGTAAGAACCCGGGGTAAGACGACCTTCAGTAAATAAAAGGTGAGGAAGACCAGACACCGACCTTACACCCTCACACTTACCACTACCTCATTGTGTAGAAAAGAACGGGACCTCCGCAGAAGGAAGGGGAGGACGAGTAAGGGGTCAGATGGGGTGAGACACTGTCTCTTTCTCCGAACTCCAAACAGAACCCCAGACGAGACTGGGCCTGAAACCAGACTCCTGGAACGGGCGTAGAGGAATCAGGGCAGAGGAGTACGGGAGAAGGGACACCGGCAGACCCGTCCGGTCAGTGTACAGGATCGTGTCTCAAGACAGGGACCGTAGAGGAATCTCGACCCGTGTCCGAACCCTGGGTGACCTCCCGTGACTAACCGGTCGTCCAAATACGACGGGGGGACCCGAAGGAACCGAGCCTACGAGAGTCGTGAGACGGGAGTGTCACTCGCTGTCCCAGGTACGTTCGAGGGGTGAGTCCCTGACAACTAGACAATTACTCGTCACCAGGAACCCGTCGGTAGACGATACACGGGTTCCACGAGAGACTCTGCACCTCAGAACTCCTGGACCCTCTGGAGGAGACGGACCCCTCCGTTCTACGAGTCCGTTTTTCGTCTCTTCATTATGAGGGTCACTGGTTCTACATCTCCCGGGAAAAGGTTAAGGGTTCCGTGAAAGTACTAAGGGGGTTTGTAGAGGCTCTCTGTCGAGACAATGTCTCCCCTGGTGGCCGGGAGTCCTGGGCGGGTCTCGAACGACAACCCCGACCACCCCTCCCGTGGGGAGGAGGAACGGAGAGGGGTGGGGAGTTCACAGGAGAGATCGGAGCGTCTCCCCACACCCAGACCCCAGGGGAAGGGAGGACATTGAAGTCAGTTGTATGTTGGAAAGGAAGTAAAAAAACCCCTCTCCCCCGTTCGACACCGCACATACACTCCTCCAATCTACGAGACAACTTACCCGAACTGGCCCTCAGACACTCGACCGTGGACGGACCCATGGTGGGGGTCGGGAGGTGTGTGTGTGTGGTCCGGTCCCGACGTCGTGCACCGAGTCCACGAGTGTCGGAGTGAGAACAGACAAAGTCCACGTACTCTAGGACTTCGCGTGTTGGACGAGAGCTCGGTTGTTGTGCTACCCATTCCTGGGAGGGTGACGCCCGGCACGACTACCCCCCGGTCCCGTAAGAAAGTTGTCTGCTACCTCCCCCACGGGGTGGACGGGGGTCCACATCTCCCCTAGGGTAAAGAGTACCCCGACCCCGACAGGGGGTCGGAAGTGGAGCCCAGAGACAGGAAGGAGAGGAAAGGGACTTGGACGCGCCTGTGGAAGGTGAACTAGGGTTCGAGTCGACGAAAGAAAAGTGATAGAGGTTTTACAAAATTATTGACGGGTTTAGTACCGACCAAAAATAAGTAAAAACTCTTCTTTCTGTAGAGTCACCGGAAAATCAGATTCTGAGACGGAACTACAAATTTCTTTGATTGGTGGTCCCTCCCGCCTAGTCGGACTTTTACGGAGAAGACTCGAGTCGTAGGAACAGTGGTACAGACTGACTTGGACAGACGGAACACGAAACTAAAAACTTAGACCCGCACAAACACAAACTTTGTCCTGGGGGTCGTAAACCCATGGTCTATCCGCCAACCCTGTGCCCACCCACTACCTTCCCTGTGTCCACTACCACCCCACTGTGGTACTTAAATGTAGGTACGAGTCCACAGAACAGGTATTCCCGGGGGACGTCCACCCTCCGAGAAAGGTTTCCCCGACGACAATGAGTAGGGAGTCTTGTGAACAGTGAGACTCCACCAGCTGGAAAGTGAAAACTCCGTCGAAACTCAACTTTTCTCAGTAAATCTCTTTTCAGATCCCTTACTATTTAATCCGTCGGTCTAGTTTGGTCAGTTAGGATTTCCTTTAGTTGGAACTTATAAGTGACTTTCCTGACTACGACTTCGACTTCGAGGTTGTGAAACCGGTGGACTACGTTTCTCGGTTGAGTGACTTTTTCTGGGACTACGACTCTTTCTGACTCCCGTCCTCCCCTTCCCCTGTTGTCTCCTACCCTACCAACCTACCGTACTCAAACTCGTTTGAGGTCCTCTGTCACCTTCTGCCCCTTCGGACCGTATAACGACAGGTACCACAACGTCTCTGAAACACTGAATCGTACTAAATCGCTGACTTGTTGCGGTTATTGACTCCTGGTGGTCTCCGTCGTTCTCTAGCCTTCTACACAGAACACAAAACAACACCGGAGACAGTTTCAGGACCTTAAACGGTAGTGAATCGAGTCGACCATTTCTTAGACGGACGTTACGTCCTCTGGGGCCAAGTTAAGGACCCAACCCTTCTAGGGGACCTATTCCCTATCCGATGGGTGAGGTCATAAGAACCCGAAGGGAACACCGAGTCTACCATTTCTTAGGTGGACGTTACACCCTTAGAAGTAGGCGACCTCTTCCCTTTCTGATGGATGAGGTCATAGGACCGGACCTCTTAAGGTACCTGACATATCAGGTACCCCAGTGTTTCTCAGTCACTGAAAGTGAAAGTGACAGTTTCAGGACCTTAAACGGTAGTAAAGATTAGGTCAAGTGACAAGTGAACATAATTGAACGCAATGTAAGAGGAACCGACCTGGTGTTGACGAAGAAACCCACAGTGTTCACTAAAAAATGACGGGCGTAAAGTACCGGAAAAGGAGGAGGAAGTAGAAGGACGTAAATGACTTACTACACGTAACTTGGAGGTAGAAGACCGTCGACTCTAGGTCCCTCCCCGGGGACTAGGTGATGATAGACGGGAAGACAAAGAAGGAGGACCTGGTGTAAGACGAAGGAGAGGGAGGAGGGGGTAACAGTCCCAACAGAAGAGGTGTAAGGAACCGGAGGAGTAAGAATGAGACTTGTTTTATTAATGTCGGAACTTAAGGATAAAGAGGAGAGAGGGCAAGGTGTGGGTACAAACATCGCTGACCGATCTATGGAGGCGACTCTACAAGGGCCTTGGAACTTTGGTCACAGAGCACTACAGGTAAAGGTAGAGAAAGGAGAAAACGGGAGAGACAGAGAGGGCGAAGAGACGGACAATTGTACTGATGGGAGACAAAAATGAAAACGACAAGGGAAACAACCTTACAGGATGGGATGCAGAGTGGACCCGTGGGGGAGGTCTGGCTTGTAGAGACACGGGGCCAAGTAGGACATACGAGAAAGGAACCTTGAGGGTAGTTCAAGGCACAGAAAGAGCTACTGATGCAAGACACCGAATCTGAGGGTTCTGTCAGGAACTCTACACAGACCCAGCAGAAAATAGGGGGTCACGTGGACCGACCGACGGGACCCACAAGGTGAGTCAACTGAATGAAATAACTTGATTAGTTTGCACGGGTCGGCCGACCAAAGTGTCGTCCATTGACCACTCAAGGGTTCCTACCCACAAACACCTGTTTACTGAAGTTAAGAGAGGTTGAGTCAAAAGGGAAAATCCATTTAGCCCCACTCTTACTAGACAGAACGTTTCAAAAACATTTCTGACCTATCTTTTGACAAACAAAACATTGGACCTTTCAGGAATTTTTGACTTCAAATAAAACACCCGTCGGAGATCTGACAACTTTCCAGTAATCTCTGGACGAAATGCTGTCGTTCAAAAATAAAGGGTAGAAACTCCTAGACCCACACACACACACACACTACGGTGTTTCAGTCTGTAGAATTTCTAAAACACCAACTCATCAAAAGTTGTTAAAGAAAGAAAAAACTGTAAATCTTTGGTAAATAATTTACGGACGAGTCACAGGTTATTACAAAATCTTTGACTCTCTACCGTTTTACTTAAACTGGATTAAAGACAGGAGTGCCCCGAGAGTCAAATCGACACACCTGTTTGTACATTTGTCTTTTAATATTCTACTAGCCGATCGACATGTCTCTCCCGCTTTCCTTGTGTCTAAGTCTCGTCGGTTGAGGGTACCTACGTCGATTCATAGTAGTATTAAATAGATCACAATCCTGAAGAGACCATCAGGTCTCCAATTCTGAGACTCAAAAGTTACGTCCCTCACACCCGAGTCAGGGACCAACCCCTTGATTCTAGGTCGTACGACACCCCGTACCGGGGTTTTACACCAGGTCACAATCAAAGTACCCACGGACCCTTTCGACCACCCAGTCCTTAATAGAGATCAATGGTTTCCGTGTCCTACCTCCCGAGCAAGTTCCAGTGTGTGACTCTGTGCCAGTCTTGACCCGGCTCTTGAACCCAAGGGAGTGGGACCGGTCAGAGACGACGTCAGGCCTACGTCTCTCGATCCGCACCTCAGCCCGACTCAGGAGTGTGCGACGACGAGGGTGCCCTCAGCGACTACTAAATAATCGAGGATTGTTCCCTGCACACTGACTTGACACAAAGAGTCGTCTCCTCCTACGACTTCCGGTTAAGAGCCCAAGAAACTGAAGACGGAGCCTTTTAGGTCGTGGGAAAGTCGAAAAACCGACCGAATGGTAGAATGAATCTTAAAGTCTTTCTTTCTCCTTACACTATTGTAACACTCAGGAGTCCTATTACGCCTGGAAACTCGGTACCCAGTTAAAACTAAAATAACGGGAAGAGAGACCAAAATATCTCTTTGCGTTTACCCGATCTTGACCGAATCTAAAGGAGGTCTCCTCCAAACGGAGTATTTTCATTTTCTTTTTCCTTCTTACCCTAGCACGCACCTTAACAAAAGGTTCCATAAAAGTAACTAAAAAGTCGGAGTCTAAATGGGAAATACACCGTAAATGGTAATGGAAACACTGGTCAAATGTTTCGAAATAAGGGAAGCGGTGCCAGGAGTTAATGTCATCACTAATCCTCTACCTTTTCTACTATTTCTAGGCTTAATAAGTATCTTCTACCTTTTTATTCTGATTTCTATTATTATTAAGTCCGTATGAAGGTAAGTAGACCATAACAGTAGAAGAAACATCTTTCATACAAAAAGACTTACCGATGAAAACGTCTCGTAATATGATATACGTCCCACATACATAACTAAATAAATATAAGGACAGAACAAGGTGTTTTAAAGTCTCCATCGAATGTTCTTTTTGTTATTTTGTCGTATTATATTTATTATTTAATTTTTTATTCTTGGTCCTTTTCGTGTTTAATTTTATCTTACAACTTTGATCCTCCTTTTTTATCTTATGTGTATAAGTTTGGTATGCCGGGAGATCAAAGACGTCAACCCAACGTTTAAACTGGAACTTGGATTCACTCTCCCTTATGTAAACCACTCCATCGTGAATTCCAGGAGGCGTTGTAGAAAAATATATCTTTAACAAGATTTCAGAGAGTATATTAAGGGACGAAGGATTATGTCTACTATGTTTGTGTCTCAGAAGTATTTCCGTATACATTTATATACATGGTAAGTCCTATCAGGAACTCTTGTATTTAAATAAGTACAAAGAACCTCCTAATATTTTCACAATAACCTCAACAAAACGGGTGACAGACTAAAAAAAACTTAAGACCTGAGTCCATTGAAGGGAGGAACTCAAAACGAAAAAGTTTCAAACGGAACGATAAACCCTATGTCTTTTTGGTCGAGTAATCCTGACCGCTATCTCTCTCCCCCTTTTCCGTAACTTCCTCCCAGACCTTCTAAGACGACACTAATCCCCGTCCTGGAACTCCCTACCCGACGTACTCTCTGATCTATTACAAAAGAGGACCCAAGAGACAACACTCTCGACTCTATTGGTCTATTCTCCAGAGACGTGTATTCTCTCTGGATATCCAAAGAGGGACATTGGTTCCATTCCTAAGGAACGTGCACACAGGAACATACGAAACATTTCGTGAAAGTGTGAGAAATAGAGTAAACTAGGAAACTTGAGGGTACGTCTTATCCAAGTTACCTATAATTGATGAAAGCGTTGTCTCTCTACTTGTAGGTCAGGTTTCACTCTCTAGACCTCGGGTCAACTTGGGGTTCAGAGAACCGAAAAGAAGTGAATAGAACATTAACCAGTCAATTATTTACCTACGTCAATAACCCATTCTAAAAGGGCACTTTCACCCTCGAATCCAAAAGGGTGACCCTACAGGTAATTAAGTCGTTTATAAATAAGTATACGACACACAGTAAGTACAAACTCTGGACCCCTGATCTCATCCCGTATCCAGTCTCTATCTAGGGACGGGGACGCCTAGAATGTAAACTCTCCTCACTTATTCGGTACACTGACAGACTGTTCTCTCTACGGACGTCCCTTTCGTTCATTATGTCTTCCGTATATTCCTCGGTCGGTGACGTCTCTTAGTCCAATCCCAGGGTGGTCCTTGTCTCCTGAGTGAGTTTACTCGTAGCAAGTTCTGTTCTCATAGTTGTCTCTCTGGTAAATGTCTCCACGTCCATCCCCCAACCCCTACGGTCCCGTCACACACTGGATTTTAGTCGTTTCCCCTCGACAACGGTAGAGACGTAGGTACTCTGTCCTCTCCCCAAGGACCACTACTCTGCCTGTCTTGACCCGATTCCTGCCCTCGTCCACTGACATACCTCTCCTCCGAGGATGGAGGAAGACTGGACGGCCTGGACCCTCTTTGGTCACCTCTTCCCCTCTCCCATGGAAAGATTTCGTCTGTCTCCGCCCTCTCCGACCCCTTCGTGGTCAAGGTCGATACCCTGGTTGTTGTACACCAGTTCAGTACACAGGAGTGAAACGGACAAAGAGGGGGAAACTTGGGTTCCTTCCTGGGGAGGTACAATAACTTCAAAGAAAGTTCGCGACTATAAGGGATCCAAAACTGACCTTCGTCGTTGTACCAGAAGAAAGACACCCTCGGTCAGTCCAGGCCTCTCCCTGGCTGAAAGGAGGTCCACGTGTTTGACACAAAAATTGGACGAGGGGTCCACGGAGAATCCCTGAGAAGTCCATCTGTCTTGCTCACGTGGTACTCGATGGTGTCCGAAGGATGGACACCATCCCTCACCCCTCTCACCGGGTGCACGAGCGGAAGACCCCTAGACTGAGATCGAAGACACTTACTTCTGGGATCGAAGTTTACTTCGGCAGAAGAGACACTTATCGAATTAGAAAGAACACTAAAAAAAGAGTGTCAACGATATACCCGTAAGTCATAAGTCAGGGAAAGTCCCAGGACCGGTCGTCATGGTGAGAACCTAAAAGAGAGAAGAAACAAAAAGAAAAAAATAAGTCACTTTCCTCCCCGTCTCCCATTTTTAATCGTCTTCTCTCCCCTCGACTGGAACTTTTTCCCTACCCGTAAACCACTACCAGATTGTGAAACGGACGACACGAAGTCAGGTCCCCCAGTGTTTCTGAGTCTATACTGAAACGCTGACTTGTTGTCGAGGACATTGGAGGGGTTCTTTTGAGCGAGAAACACAGAAACAGTGAACCCTTCACTCCCTACCCCCGACTACGTGGGTGGTGTAGGTCTCGGACCTCACACGAACACTCAGACCGCAGGAGTCCTACCGCCGACTGACACTACAACAACAACAACCGAGACTCGATAGTGTTTGAATCGAGTCGGACTGTGCCACGGTGGATTAGGTGTATTGTATTCTAGGCGGCAGTCCCAGTTCCGGCACGTTCAAGTGGGGTAGGACCTTACGGAAAGTTCACGTGTAATGGCACCTTTCTTCTGGTGTAGAGGAACTGGTTGTGGAAAAGACAAGGAAGTACCTTTGACAACGGAAAAGTGTCTGTCTTTTATCGTCGAACTACCTCGATACATAAGTACCTGTATAACCACAGTCTCGTAAATTTGTTTACATACGAAACCCGTAGAGGGGAGGGACGAGCCCTCTGCTACAGAGTTAATAAAACTGACTTCGGTCCGACACAACACACGACATTTGTAGACCAAATAGTAAGTAGGTCGACTCTACCAAATATAAAACAATCTTCTTTTCCGAACCCTAATTTCCGTAAATTCATTAATTCGTGTGCAGTTCTGTTAAACCACTACCCATTTATATCAGAGACAATTTACGTGACAGACCCCCCGAGACCAAATCTAAATACAGGCCGATCTCATGTCCCTACTTTCGCCTTGCGGTCCCCTTGTCCGGACCAAGACCCCCCGTTCCTGAGTTTCGGTTTACTCAAAAGTCCTTAATTCGCGGCAGGGAGACTCATGGACGGGGCTACGAACCGGACCTCTCCTGTCCCGACCCCCTGTCTCCTATGGGACAGTGGGCCACCGTGACCACCTAAAGTACTCTAAGAGTGAAACCCTCCGTCTGGTATCTGACACGAAGGACGGGTTCTTTGGTCTCTACAGAACCTTCGATTTACTCTCTCGAGTCCAAAATATAATACTCCGTCAAAAACCCATAGTCGGGGTCCCAGACTCAGGTGGGATGAGACCAGGAACTGGAACGGGGACACATACGTCTCTCCACCACAACGACCCGAACCGACCCAGTCGTCTCGGTCCCGGTCAGGACCCGTCTCTCTTTTGTACTCGGAAAAGGGCCCCCTCATACCAAGATTCGTTGTCCACACTTCTCCGACCACTGAACTTTCCTGAAACCCCTAGTCATTTCTCCAGGAACCACCCGGTACGAAACACACTCGACTCCATGGTGAAGAGAAACCCCTCTCTCCCTTACCTTTTGTAATTAGGAAGACGGACCCGGGGGGTGAAGACCCTCATTCTCCCGTCTTTTCCCTCAGAGAGAGGGGGACCCAGAGCTCGTCCCTCCTTTTGGAAACCTATGATAGGACTTCTTCTTTCGAAACGACAAAGACCGGTCTACCCACCACATACTACCTTGGTTAATAGACTTTTCTTTCCCTTTTTAAGTCTTAAAGTTAAAAGTTTCGTCTCTGAGAGAGAGAGAGAGAAAAAAAAAAAATTTCTTCTACAAACTAATAAAAGAAGAAAGTTTGACTAAAGGTACGAACAAACCCTCATCTAAAAACCACAGACTTCAGACACCAACTCTCCGGTTTCACCACGAGTAAAAACCCACGTTGACACCTATGTACCAATGAAAAGTCGTACGGAGAAGGGGAGGGGTGAGGAGGAGGAAAGTACACGGTAGGGGAGGGAGGCGGGTCGTCGGTGACTACCCTCCCGGGTATACAATAGTGGACTCTTTCCCCTCTGGGTGTCGTCGCTCCGTCTCGGTAGCAGACAATGTCGCAATACCTCGAGACCAAACTACTGGACTTAGCAGAACCGAGGTTCCGTTTTTTGTGAATCAGACACGAAGGAGAGAATCCTTCGTCTGATCAATTGGTCGCACATTCTAAGGAAGTAGTCGACGACGACGACGACGATAAATCAACGAATCAACACAGGTTGAGAAACACTGGGACACCTGACGTCGGGCGGTTCGAGGAGACAGGTACCCTAAGAGGTCCATTCTTATGACCTCACCCAACGGTAAAGTAAGAAGACCCCTAGAAGGACTGGGTCCCTACCATGGGTTCAGAGGACGAACCGTCCGTCTAAGAAATGGAACCTCGGCGGACCCTGTCCAACGATTTCTTGCAACCTCATCACCCTTCCACCTGCGGACACTATTTACTCTTTTCTAGGACTCTAGTGAGGGTGGTGTCCTGACGAAGGAAAAGGCCCATTGTTGGCACTGGGGAAGACACGAGGGGTCTCACTCCACCCTCGACGTCCTCTGAGGTCACTCTCCCCGTACGAGGGACCGGAGTCCATGGAACGTCTGAAAATCCCCGATGGTTTCTTCCTCTTACTGTTGGGTGAGGTCATAGAAGGGACCCTTTAGGGTCCCTGTCTCCTTGGACCGCCCGATGTCAGGTGCCCCGACGTTTCTCAACCTGTGCCGAATCGCTGATGTTGTTTCTTCGTCACTTCTCGCAAGATGTTCACTTGGACCGTGAGTCACGGTTCCTCGAAATAAAGGGATCCCTCCGTCCCACGCATCAAAATCTGGAGACTGCTAAGCTCCAGAAAAGGCTCCGAGTCCGGTGTCCTGGGTTCTCAAGTCCAGAAGTCGGGTCACGAGAGTCTGGGACCGATAACGCGACTCGTTTCGGAACTTAATCGTCCTCTCAAGGTGTGGACGACTTTCGAAGGTACGAGAAGACCATAACAGACGTCCCATATACGACGACGGCACCGTTGGTTTCACACCCGCACTGACGTTCCTAACTCACCGGTCACTCATCCAAACGTCAGACCGACCTCGGGACGTCCGGACACTATGAAGTCGGAGATAAGTACAACTGTCGAGGAGACAGCGAAACTTGGTGGGGAACGGGGGAGGGCTGAACCCTCGGGAGGGGAACTACTGACATCCCACCGAAGGATACGGACACCAATGCCGAGAACTTGACTAATTACTACGAGGCCCCCTTTAACATCAGAGATCTCCTTCTGTCTAGACATCGAGTAAGTCTGGGACCTGTGGGGAGGGGGCGGGTGTTAGAGAAATGGCTGGGAGGTCGCCGGGTGGTGGGGGGTGACCATAAAGACTACGAAAGACACATACGGTTCCTCCTTTACATTTTAGTCCTTTCCTGACCAGGAACCCACTACGAAGTCGTGACTCTAGAGTCGAGAGTTGCGTGACTTTCTCACCGGTGAAGACGACCCGCGGGGACGTCGGAGACGAGGATACACCCGGAACCGATCTGAGACCTTAGACTCGCCGTACCAACCTCCTTCTCCTCCGACCACCTCCCTCCTTCTAACAAACTCTCGGAGACTCCGAGGCTCGTACACCACCCCGAGGCTCACCCGTGTCCTCCACCTTTTGGTACTTAAAATTACTCAGAGACAACACCTTGAAGTGGTGGGTTGGAACAGGAGAGAGGTCTCACCCCGTTTACGTCTACTGAAACGTAAACCTGTAGTATGTATCAAGGGAGGTCTTGACTAAAGGGGGAGTAGTGAGACGACAGATGTCGGAGAGACCTTTCTCACCAAGTCTCGTCTTTCGCACAAACTCTGGTCCCTTTGGTCGTGCATGGTCTCTCGGAGGGGGGTTCGAGGAGGGGTGGGGTGATGGGGTGTGGTTCACATGTAGGGTGTACCGTCTCAGGAACTCGACAGCTCTATATTAGGGAGGGCAGACCCTCGGTCGCTAGACCCCGTCGGACAGGGCTCAGTGTCTCGAATGTCCGAGAAATATCAGAGACTTAGTGTCGTACTTACTTCCTCTCCCCTACCATCTTCTCGTAGAACCTCAATGTCTCTACCCTCGTGAGGAAGTCCATTGTCGACAAATCATCCCAGACGACATGCGGGTCACGACATCTTATGTCAGTCCTAAAATTTCTTCACCTAGGGGACAATACACCAAAGGGTCGAAACACCGGGAGAAACGTGTTTTTTCAGAAGGGACCACAGAGTCTGCCATTTCGTAGACAGACGTTACGTCCTCTAGGCCCAAGTTAGGGACCCAACCCTTCCAGGGGACCTCTTCCTTTACCATTGGGTGAGATTATAAGAACGGACCTTTTAGGGTACCTGTCTCCTCGGACCACCCAATGTCAGGTACCCCAACGTTTCTAAGTCTGTGCTGACTCGTTGAAGTGAAACGTGAAATTTTCTAATAGCTCTCGTGGGTCTCGTAAAAGTAGATTCACCCAACATAACTAGTCATAGATAACATAATCTTCGATTTTGGCTCTTCTCAAATTTTGTATTCCTATGTGTTCGGGGCAAGACACTCGTCAGTCCCAACTGTAGCAGTGTCTAGTATTTTGAGGCGACATCTGAGAACTCTCTGATCCTCACCTTTTCGTTTATTGTAGAATCACGATAATACTTTTAGTAAGTACCTTCAGTACCCTGAAGGGACCACCAGGTCACCAATTCTGAGACGGAATGTTACGTCCCCTGAGGACAGGTTAGGGTCTAGTCCCTTGATTCTAGGGTACACGACTCCCCGAGGATTCGAACGTACGGTGTCGTTGATGACTCGAGAACACGGAGTTGTTCTCTCAGGCGCACGTCGCTGACTCCGAGTCGAGTCGGTTTATTTATTTTTAAATTTTTATTATCAAGAGTGGAATACCTAGGGGGGACTTTCCCAGTACCCTGTCTACCCTAAGGAGTCTAGTGTGACACTCTAGATTACCATGTCTGTCCAGTCAGTATCCGTCATTAACCACGACAGGACGCTTCCTTGTCACTCCCTCGGTCTTTACCCAAGTCCGTTTTGTACCGCCCTGCGTGACTACGTATGAAAACAACCAATATTACTGGCACTAGGTAGGCGTACCAGTAAGGATACGGTTGGGACTTGTGTCTATAAGAGGACGCGACGACACCGACGGCTCGTCCTCTTCCTCCTCCACCACCTCCACCAAACCCCCGACGTCCCTAGGCTCACACACTCCTGTCCTGCCTGTACTGTAAACTCTCTCGGATGGACTATTCTGAGAACTCTCAGGGAACGCGACGTCCCTCTAGTTTCTCAGTCAGGATTTCCTTCAGTTGGGACTTATAAGTAACCTTCCTGACTACGGTTTCGAGGCTATGAAACCGGTGGACTACCTTTCTCGACTGAGTAACCTTTTCTGGGACTACGACCCTTTCTAACTTCCGTTTTCCTCTTTCCCCTCTGTCCTACTCTACCAACCTACATTACCTGTACTTGAACTCGTTCGAGACCCTCTATCACTTCCTGTCCCTTCGAACCACACGACGTCAGGTACCCCAGTGTTTCTCAGCCTGTGTTGAATCCCTGACTTAGTGTCGTGTTACGGACTATAAATTAGTATTGGAACGTAAACCCTTTACTTTTTTAACAAGATTATGATTCTTCATTTCACACCTTCTTTGAAGAACGGACCCTCTTAGACCTTCGGCCCCGACCAAGAGTTGACTCTCCACCCCAACCCCCGTAAGTATAAATAGTCTTCTGGTTCCAGTTCCACTCTTCAGGACGGGATGTCACTGGTAAAAGTAGAAAGAAGAAGACGTCCATAATTGAGAGACTATCGTTTGTTATAGATACTCCGACGGATGGGTAACGTACTACACTCATGGTGGAGGTGGTGAGTTTTCCACCTCGGGACTGCCGTTGAGTCGTTACTTATATGTCCGTCCTCCCTTGGCACCGTAACTTGGCGGAACCGACCAAGGGCTGGTGCACACTTTCTGTCACTAGGGGACGAACTATAAACGGTCAACAGAGTTTGACAGAGTTTTTTTGACCTACAAAAACAGATTCGGAGGAGACGTGAGGGACGGAACTAAAACCCCTTTCACACTCTTCGACCAATGTTCTCTCTACCCCTTCCACCTAAGCCCCTCCGTCCAGGGTCTAACACTACTATGTGTCGGACCTGACAATCCGGGAGTTTACTATCTCTCACTACGCACTATGATACATACATTATAATATACACTATCAATATACTATCACAATATACCATGATATATATATAAAACATACGTCATAAAAAAGACACTATCAAAATAAATCCACATTTTGAGGAGTAGGAAGATACCCTTGTACATAATTCATAGTCACAGTCCAGAAAAAAAAGATAGAACTGAAAAAAAATTAAATTTAAAAATAAAAAAAATTATGGCTTTCGTAAAATATAACCCCATATCGGTTAATTGTTACAACACCCTCAAAGTCCATTTGTCACTTCCCTGAGTCGGTATGTATATGTACCTGGGTAAGAGGGGGTTTGAGGGGAGGGTAGGTCCGACCGTGTATTGTCTCGTCTCAAGGTACACGATATGTCATCCACGAACAACCAATAGGTAAAATTTATATCGTTGCACATGTACTGGAAGGCTTTCACGGATTGACAGGGAAGGGAGACCGTTGGTATTCAAGTAAGAGATTCAGACACTCAGAGAAAGACAAAACACTCGCTCAAGTAAGTATCGTAAAGAAAAATCTAAGGTATATATTCCCTACGGTGTACTATAAAAGGGAAGAGACAGAGTGAACGAAGTGAGTCCTACTGTTAGAGATTCGGGTAGGTACAACGACGTTTACCGTAATAAAGTAAGCAAAATTGCCGACTCATTATAAGGTAGCACACATACATCGCGGTAGAGATAGACCTGTAAAAACTTCCTCCAGAGAGTTTAAAGAAGATGACAAACACCAATTCTTTTATCTCTTTGATTAATTCCGAAAGCAACCGACCTTCGTCACAATATTTGCAGGGTATTGTTCTATGTCACTATAACAACTTCTACTGAGTACTCCTGGAATTGACCGGGTACTTGAGTCACGGGGAACCGACGGGAAAGGTGGGACAGTCAGTGAAATCGTAGACGACGTACCACCATGGTTTACTCTGGGGGCCCGCCCATGGGACTCACGGACTACTCTAAAGGGTCCACTGGAAAAGAGGAGCGACTGTAGGAACGACACCCGTATGCACTCTGCTCCAAGACGGCCCATATCTTCCCCGCGTTCCGTCCAAAGGACCTGTACGATCAGACAAAGGTCCCACCCGAGACGACACGGCAAACGGTACTCGTCCATGTCCTCCGAGGCTCCGAACACTCCCCTCGGTGGGGGACATTCGAGTATCCTGTGTGTCGTCCACGACCACTGGAACCTTCACCTGGTCACAAAGGAAGACCCAGTACGGGAACTGGAAAGAATTTACCCTTACTTTCTTTCCCTACCGCAATCTTTTAAATTTTCCCTTGGCAGAGAGACAAAAACTAGGAACAGAGACAAAAGAGGAGGGTGTCCCACTTATACTGGCAGGGCCCCTCCTATACTTACTGTCTTTCCACTCGACCGAACTACGACACGGGTCCCGAGACCCGAGCCCCCGACGTGCACCCACACCCCGACGCACTGTGTACGACCCACAAGATGAATGACGAATAGACATAGTCGGCAAAAAGGTGTCGGGGACAGGGGTCCGTAAACCCTTAAGCCCCCGGTAAAAACCAGTGACTGTACTGACACATAGCCCCACCCCGACCGTAAGAACGAGCCACCTGGTCGCTACGGTGTAGGATTTTATAGGGGTTGTCACCGTGTGTTTCCGTCGTACGGGTGGGGACTACTGTCCTCTCGAAATCGACTCTTTGTGACTCGTAGGTCTTGGGAATTAAGTCCCTCAGAAGTTGGAGACCCCAGATTAAGGACCACTAGGCTCCACCTGGACTACATTATTATTATCTTTGTTTTCACTTTCACCATCGGCGAGTCAGCAGAGACTGGGAGACGTTGGGACACCTGACAGCGAGTGGCCCGAGGAGACAGACACCCTAAGAGGTCCGTTCTTATTGACCTCACCCATCGGTAAGGGAAAAGATCCCCTAGAAGGGTTGGGTCCCTCACTTGGACGTAGAGGATGTAACCTCCGACTAAGAAATGACACACTCGGTGGTTATCTTTATTTCACGTGTTACTTACAGTGCACGAACTTAGTAGGGCTTTGGTGGTGGGGTGAGGGGTCGGGACCAGGTACCTTTTTAACAGAAGGTACTCTGTTCAGGAACCACGGTCTTTCCAACCCCTAACGACGGAATTAAATATCTACCCCTTTGCCTCCGTGTCCTACTAGCATGTGGAACAGGTACTATTGTGACGGTGTTAGTTGGCTCTGCCCCGATTTTGGGGACACTGGAGTTTAGGGTACAAGGACGATTCGTACATCGTCATAGGCACGGTAACACAGAACAAACCCCTCCCAGTAGAAAGTCAATAATAAGAATAAGAGATCCATCTGTCCACCCCATGTTACTGGGGGTTTAATATCTACTCTTTAACTGACACATAAGGTCCGTCGACCCTTACTTTCCAATATAAATCCCCTCCCTTTTCCCAGGGTAACCTCTTAGAGAGGATACAGTCCGCGTTGAGGACGGACCTGTCGAGACAGGGGTCGACAGGTACATCTAGGGCAAAGAAGACACACGCCCATGGGACCCTCAGACCCATGGTGAGAGAAGAGGTCCCTACTACGAGATTCGTAGGGGGTCGGACAAGTCGCCTCGACAGGTAGACTGACGGGGGAGTACGGTAAGAGGTTGGCCCAAGGGTCCGAATTCACTGAGACCACTCATCTCCTCCCACCCACTCCCACCCGTACTACTCCTTATCTGGGAGGGACGGGGACGAGACAACAGACCTTTTGGTAAGTAGGGGGTTCAACGAAACCTCGTCGGAAGAAAAATAGGACGGATAATCAGGGACAATACTTCACAATTCATAATTTTTGTATTTTTCCAGAAAAGGTCTTTATGCCGGCACTAACGAATGTGTACAGGGAGAAAGACGGACGGGTCCCTTAGACGACATCAAAAAGCTACAAAATTGGAGTAGACAAAAGATAGACTACGAGTATCAGAGCCCCAAATTAAAGGACTTTTCAGGGCCTAGTCTAAATTTCCGTTTCTCCTCGGAAAGAGGGGTGTAGAGTGGAGTGACCAGAACCGGTAAAAGACGGGAGGATAAAAAAGTAGAGTACAAGGAGGGGAAATTTCCCACTAGTGGTTGGGTGCCGGATGGACTCTCTGGAGAACGACCCACCCACCACTGGGGGTCGGGCGGTTCCATCCCATAAAATATCCTTGTAAGGTCTCTGGTCCTTGTGTGTCTTGAGGACCCTCTTTAGTCGGTCAGGGGACAATAGGAGTGTCTCCATCTCTCTTCGCTGTACATCCGATAGGTTTTAGATACACGGAAACAGACCTTACTATATTATAATAACAATTGTCATTTTGGGGTATTGCCTTTCAACAGGGGGTCCTTAACAAAATGAATCCCGTCACGTGTAGGGTCGGCCCCTTCACCTACCTTGGACCGTCCGTCCCTGTCTGGAGGTCCCGTCTCGACGTAGAGTCACCTATTAAGGGTTTGGACTACAGTTCGCTACGAGTCACTCCTACCTGTTCACAGAGACCTTCCGTTTCTCGGGTAAAGAAAAGAAAAAAAAAAAGTTTTATTAAATAAATAGACAGACACGACCCAGAGGCAACGACACGCCCGAAAAGAGATCGACGTCACCCACCCTCGACGAGAGACCACACCACACACCCGAAGAGTAACGACGTTGAAGAGAACACCTCGAGATCTCGCAAACCCGAAGTCGTCAACGTCGAGCGACCTCTTCCTTTACCGTGGGGTGAGGTCACAAGAACGGACCTCTTAGGGTCCCTGCCCCCTCGGACCACCCGACGGCACATACCCCAGCGTGTCTCAGCCTATACTGACTTCGCTGAATCGTCGTCGTCGTCGTCGTCGTCAACGTCGAGCACCCGAGTCAACGAGGCACTGTACACCCTAGAGGACCTAGTCACAGGGGACGTAACCGTCCACCTAATAAATGGTGACTCTGTGGTCTCTCCGGGGTTCCTGGGGTAAGGAACACTGAAAAGGAGTCCAAACGGTCGGTCAGGACCGGAGGAAGAAAAGGAGACAGACCCAGTACCAATCCCTTTATTTTCAACGACACTGCCCTCAATTCTCCTAGTACTTACTCTGACTTTTGAAAAAAAGACAGGTAAACCTAACCCTTTACCTATGAGTCGTTCTGGTCCTCTGACCAAGGGTACAGGTAATTAAGTCACTAGGGACTGGAAAAAACCGTGGTCCCTGGTCAAAAGTACCTTCTGTTAAAAAGGTGCCTAGTCCGCTCCTATACCGAGGTCCTAATTCGCGAAGTGTAAAAAACACGTGGAACAACAACGAGTCAGCGATTCAGCGTAGACTGAGAAACGGTGGGGTACCTGACGTCTTGTCGTCCGAAGGGACAGGAGGTGATAGAGGGCCTCAAACGAGGTCAAGTACAAGTAACTCAACTACTACGAGAGATTGGTAGAGTAGGAGACGACGGGAGAAGAGGAAAACGGAAGTTAGAAAGGGTCGTGGTTCCATAAAAGGTTATTCAGCCGAGAAAGATAGTCCACCAGTTTCATAATGATAATTCAGTCGACGTGGAGTCTAGGAGTCCGTATTCAGGCCTTACGACCCCTGGAGACGTAATTTACTAACAAGACAATCCTGACTGGGACCGTAAGTTTAGGGTCGGCTAAAACGTCGGTCCACCTGCACTGAAGAACACACACCGTCCCCTTGAAGAGCGACGTCCCGACCGAAGCGAGGGTCTCGGAGTCTCCATAGAACTTTCTTGCTCGACTTTGGAGACTTATACGCATCGTACAAATAAACATAAACAGTGTAACATTATCAGACCGCAAGAAGTTCTCCCGACACCCTTCCTAAAACCAATCCATGTTCCCTCTTGGAAACTTAAACACCACAATCTCCTCCACGTCTTACCAACTCTTGACTACCCTCTAGTGAGGAGACCCCCTGAAATCACCACTAGGCCGGTAGACGACCATGGGTCCCAAGCGGAGGGGAGAAGGGACTTTAGACACCGACAAGGTCACTAGACGGAGAATCCACCTCTCGTGAGAGAAGGTGGGGTGGGGGGAGACGGATCACGTCGGACGTCACACATACTGAGTCGAGGAGGACCTCCCACTAAGCACTCTCCAAGGGAGGGAGACCTCTGGTCGAGGTGGAGTCTAGGGTGGAAAGCTCCTTCGTCCCGACGCCCCAGACGTCGGTGGAGTCAGGTGTAGACGGTCTGAGCGGACGAAAAGAGTCGTAGGGTCTCTTGCCTGACAAAGACAGAAAACTCCCTCCGAGCTCGGGGCGGGTGTAGGGTACCGAAGGGACGGGTGAATGTCTCTTAGGTCCTATGTTGGAATCTTCTACTGAAGGAAATCATCGAAAATGTGGGAGCCAGGATCTAGAAGGTCGAAAAAGTCTCCTGACAGAAGGGACCACCTACCAATCATTTTCACTGGGTGGTCTTTCAAGCACTACTCTCAGGCAGAACGAAAGGCTACCCTTCGGATGAAAAGAAGAGCCAAAGAGAATTCCAGATCAAAAGGGTAGAACGTGTTCAGGGTAACTTAATTACCTCTTCACTGGACGGTTTTTGAGTCTATCCAGTAACGTCTTAGGTCCCCCATCTTAAGGTAGGAGAGGGTAAGATCAGGAAGGTAGAGTAGTCACGGAGAGTCGACCGACGTCGACCGTAGCGACACAGACGGTGTCCAGGTTGACTCCTCGAACCCTGAAGCCACTCCCAGTACCCAGAGTACGTAAGACGGTAGGAGACCGGAACTTCTACCGAAATGGTCGACCCAGGAAATATCAGAGTACTTTGTGAATATGACTGGATGAGAACCGACACTGGGAGCCCCTAGTTGGACCGGAGACCCACGAGACTAGGTAGTCACCCCACCAGGGACACCGAACAAAGAAGAACGTCATTTCAAAACCCTAGTCTGGGTACAAGAACCTCACTGTAGAGGTTTTATTCCGAGACAGGTGACTCCTTGACATCTGGGAGACCGAAATAAACGTCCGAACTGGTCAACCACTTCTCCTGGACTACATTGATTCCCTTTCTCGTCTAAATTATTCTAGATTATTCGATCCTCGAATAATCCTCCAAAACAATGTTCAATGGTACTAACAGGACTTGAACTGACTGTGTACGGATAGGGACACCCCGTTTCTGAGACCGGACGGAGGGACGTGGGACTGGCGACCAGACACGACCCCGGGACATTGGTCCCGTACTGGATGGACCAAACTTTGACACACCAATTTGTAAACATTTCTGTCGGTCGTCAGATATCGTGGGTGGTGGATCGAGGACGTAGCGGACGGACCGCCGGAACACTTGGACGGCCCGTCTCGATACACCCGTAAGTCCGTAGTGACAGTGTAGTGGAGGGTCCAAACTTCGAACCTGGAGGGCGAGGCCGCCCCAGACGCACGACTACAGGAGACGACACAGACAGGCCGCGTAGAGGTACCCCGTGCCCGTCGAGAGAACCGAGTCAGAGGAGACATAGGTGGTCACTACCTACGTCGGAACTCTTTCCTGAGAACCTCTAAAGCAGGTCGTCCAGGCCCTCGGTCGGTCCCTGTTCCGGACCCTTGGACCGAGAGTCAAACCTGGACTCGGTTCGTCCGGTGTGACCGAAGGACCTCGTAAAAGTCAAAAGGGGAAGTCCCGTGACGTCTGTCCAAATTCCCAACCTGAAGGACTGAACCTCTCCTTACACGGGACCTCCAGTCCCGGAGTCTCCCTCGTGACTGCAGGGTGGTGAGAGGGCCCTCCGTAACGGGTATAGAGAACTGCGTTCGACCGGAGGGACACCCGGGGGTCACTACAGTGACGCTGTCGGTCCACGATCACTCGGGTCGTAACCGTGGCCCCTCTCCCTTATTTTGGGGTCCCGTCATCTCCGTGGTCCTACTGTTACTCCTTCTCTATATCATTATTGCCATACTAGTCCAAACCTCGACGAACGGACCTTGTTTCGTAGTCCGAAGTACCTAAGTCTAGAAGCGGACGGGTGGCCCGTGGCACAGCGGGGGAAACACAACCCCACAGGACGAGATATCTTCCACCCTGATGCCTACGTCAAAGGTGGTAGTCTCGGGTACGTTAAAGACCAAGAAAAAAACTTCAACAACCTCCTGTAACACTGTTTTTCAGATATGGATGGTTTATCCTTACGGTTAAGAATAAAGTCAAAATCATACCACAGAAACGATATCCCGAGTACAAGTCGGTAGAGAGGTCTTATGGACCAATCTCAGTGAAGAGGAACGATCTTGACACACTCAAGACACACTGCACACTCTTCTACGCTACGTCTTCTGATCCTTCACACTTTATCGTAATAGAGGGTTCTGAGAGGGGAACGAGTCGGACCGGAAGGACACTCCTGCGCAGCGTAGTGAAAGGAGTTCCGGAACCGTGCCTTCCGCACAAGAGGATCAACTTTGTGTGGGGGTGGAGGATCCAGAGTTGGGTTTACAGTGGAGGAGTCTCTCGGGAAGAGAACGACAGGAAAAAATGTAAGGGACCACCGAGTCTCCAATTTCGCAGACGGACGTTGCGCCCTCTGGACCCAAGTCAGGGACCCAGCCCTTCTGGGGAACCTCTTCCTTTACCGTTGGATGAGGTCATAAGAACGGACCTTTTACGGTACCTACCTCTTCGGACCATCCGATGTCAGGTACCCCAGTGTTTCTCAGTCTGTGCTGACTCACTGAAGTGAAATAGTTATTAATGAAACAAAATTTTAATTGAAACTAGACTCATATCAACTAAACGTTACAACACAATCAAAGCCCATATGCCGTTTCACTTAGTCAATATGTATTTGTATACAGGTGAGAAAAAATCTAAGAAAAGGGTAGATCCAGTAATGTCTCATGACTCATCTCAAGGGACATACGTACGGTTCAACGAAGATAGCACAGGCTGAGAAACACTGGAGTACCTGACATAGGGCGGTCCAAGGAGACAGGTACCCTAAGAGATCCGTTCTTATGACCTCACCCAACGGTACGGGAGGAGGTTCCCTAGAAGGGCTGGGTCTCTAACTTGGGCGTAGTGAATGTAACCGTCCGTCCAAGAAATGGTGATCGCGGTGGTACGGAACCGTTCACAGATTAAAACTGAACGATTCGACCTATTTTTTCCACTGATCGACGGGTGAAGCGGAGATTGGACCAAGGGACCAAAAGAGCAAATCGACGACATAGTTCTTACCCGCGCGATGCCCCACAAAATATTCAAAGTTGGGTAACTGGAGTAGTCCATTCTACCCCCTCCCCTGGGAGCCCTCCTGGGCTTTCTAAAGGCGTCTGAAAGAACCGGGGACCTCCAGATAACCGGTTCGTCTCCCGGTAAGATCTGATGGAGGGGGTTGACGAGACACAGAATGCCCACGTCTTGTTCGAGGACCCACTCCCTCCCGTCACCACCGACACCCCGTCGTCTACTATGTCTGTCTACAGGGCACTGAACGTAGAACCCCAGTAGTCGTGACACCAGAGGGGAGAAAGACGAGAACCCCCTCTTCCCACACATCTCGAGAAGAAAATAATGGTAGGGAGGCTAAACGGAGTTCTTCCTAGACCCACGTCGTCTAGGAATCCAGTACGGGGTCTTCGGTGTCACGACTTGTTCTCCTCCCCTCTGGACTGTTTAGTATATTTCTTATTTGACGGACCAGACTCTCCTATACACCTGAAAAATACCGATTGGGTCCTACTAACCTTCCCTCCTCTCTGACCTAAGGTTTAGGGTAGGAAAATTACGACGGGGGTTTCACGACGGGTCAACGGAACCCTTAAACGCGTCGAACATGTCTTGTCTCCACTATTCGAAAGACTTTCTTGAAAGATCTTAAGCTGTCCAGACTACTCAGAGTTTACCAACTCCCGACAATCTTGAGGTTCAGAAATAGTCCACCTCACAATGACCCGGTGGGAGACGTCGCCCCCTCGTGACTCGACTCTGAGGCCTCTACCCCCAGAACAGATCCGGGTCGGTGATTCCCCGCGAACAAAGAGGCCCGTTCAGTATTGGGAAGAAACCAGAAGCCGTAGGACAACAACAGAGAGTCAGCACGGACTGAGAAACGCTGGGGCACCTGACGTTGTACGACCCGAAGGGACAGGAAGTAGTAGAGGGTCTCACTCTCTGTGACTCTGTCACTCAAACTCTGTAACGAGTTTGAGTACAGGTAACTCAGTCACTACGGTAGGTTGGTAGGGTAGGAGACAGCAGGGGAAGAGAAGGACGGAAGTGAGAAAGGGTCGTAGTCCCAGAAAAGGTTACTCAGCCGAGAAATGTAGTCCACCGGTTTCATAATCTCGAGGTCGAAGTCGGAGTCAGGAAGGTTACTTATCAGTCCCGTAGGACCACCGAGATTTGACCCTCCGACTCGACTCCCGAGACACCCCTTTAAACCAGGTCGTGTGAGTAAACCTTTACTACCCCTGGGAGTCGGGGCGCGGACTGCATCTCCTGAGCGACGGTGAGTCAGGGAGCACCGAGTAAGAGTACTCGATTAAGTAGTCGGCCGTTTGAGTCTCTCACAAGGACCGGTGAACGGGACCCGACCCTGGAGCTCTCCCCGCCGGCGGTCTTCCTGGTCCAGGTCACCCTCGCTCAGGTCGAGGAAGAACCTTCTTCTGTCGTCCGACCCTCAGTCTCAAACCCGTCCAGGTAGAGGGTGTGTCTCTCCCCTGCCGGGAGGACCCCTTGACCCTCGAGTCGACCTGCAGAGAACTGCCGTCCACAAACAAGGTCGACTTCCGACAATCGGCTCCGTGACCCCAACCCCTCGGCCCGGTGCCTGCGCCCACTGACACCGGGGAGTGGGTCGCGGAGGGCAGGGGACCGACGAAGACACTCCGCGCCGGCGGACCTAACAAGAGGCCCGGCGAAGGAGGCACGGACCGTCGGAAACTAGAAGGAGAGCCGGAGCGGTCACCGGTGGGTGTGACAGCGGACAAAAGAGGTTGAGTAAAAAATTTTTATACTAAGGTCTTTTATTTTTAAGAGGGATGACCTCTCGGAGCAGAAAAGGGACCTTTGAAGTCCACTGGCCGACGGTCGATTCACCCACTGCCGTCGAGGTCCCACGTGGGGTACAGTCGGTGGTTTCTCCGGAGTGGACGTCCCCTTCTCAACAGAAACAACGTTTCGGGACGAGACCCGGGACCGCCAAAGGTTCCTACGTCTCGGGTCTCGATACCCAGGGTTTCGGTTCACAGGTGGCACCCAGGGTCACAGGTGAAGTTAGTCTCAAAGATGGTGCACAGCGTCACAGGTGAACGACGAGTCTAGACCCTCGGCCCCCGAGAACGTTGGGGACGTCCTACGGTCGCCGAACCTATACGGACCTCGGACCTCGTAGAGAGTCTATGACCGACCTCCCTTCCCTTACCATCACACACACCACCCCCCGTCCTCATCTCCCTGACAACAGATAGGTTACCCCCACTCCTTAAACGAGACGACCTCTCTCTTCTCCACTGGTACCTCTCTCTTCTCCCCTCTCTCTCTCTTCCCTGTCTCCGGAACCCCCACCCAGCACCGCTGTCCCTACGGTACTCGTACGGGGAACCCCCGAGTACCTCTCCTTTGACCCCACTCCGGCACCCCTGTCGAGGACGTGGGACGACCGAGGTGGGTTTGAGGACACAGGTGCAGCGGAGGCAGGAAGAGGGGTAACAGAAGGGAGAGGGCGCAGGACCAGGGGCCAGACTGTGGTCGAGGACCCTCACACAGAAGTCGTGGCAAAGAGAGAAAACGATGAACAAGAAGTAGGAAGAACGAAGGTGGAGACCTCTGGATCACCAGGCGTCCTAGGTCGGCCTCCGACGAGTCTGGGACACGAAGGTAACGTCGCGTACGGACACTTGACGCGGGGGACGTCCGAGTGTGTCATTGACGTGGGTACACAAGACACGACTTCGTCCCCACAGGACAGGTTCAACCTCCACTGAGAACGTTTCCGGTCGTCCCAGAAAGGACGGACAAGAGAGCCCGGGGACCGAAGAGCAACAGTTGTGACTCGAGGTAAGGAGGGGGGCACGGACACCAAACCCTGTAAGTTTTCGTGTCTCGACGACTCTCGGGTCGTCCAGACCCTGCAGACAAACGTACATTTCTTTCGGGACCCTGGTCGATAGGAATGGACAGGTGTCGGGAAGTTCGGATTCGACCTCTACACCCCAAGCTTCGAGGAAAGGGTCCCCACCTTTAACCCGTCTCCCCTCTGTTCTACGGGAAAGGACGTGGCACTCGGGGAGGGAGGACGACACCCATGGACCCAGGTCGCCTGACGTACCGCTCCCACGATTACCCGCAGGGTCGGGTCGGTCTGGGACGTGGGATCCAGGATGGAAACAAAATCTTTGGAGTCCCGGATGTCCGGACTCGTCTCACACACACAAACACACACGAGTGTACACACACGTATTCACACATACACACGAGTGAACACACACGTACACATATACACATACACGTGTGTGCACACGTGTATTCATACACACAAATACCCACGTACACATACACGTATATACACACACACGTCCGCACACATACACACGCACACACACGTACATGAACACACATACACGTACATACACACACACGTGCACGACGGACCCTTCAAGGGGTCCCTCCATAGGTCTTCCCTGGGGGTGAGGGAGTGTCATCTGAGAAGACCCTTGAGGGTCGGACACCGTGACCACAGGTCCGTCTTTGTTTCAAACACTACCTCGGTCACCTCCTTTACGACAGGGCCGTCCTCCCTCCACCGAGATGATCAGAGAACCCCGGTATGCTCGTAGGAGTGTCCATCTCCTCATCTAAAGACGAAAGTCGTGGGTTCCAAGTGCTGGACTACAGGGTCCTCCCCTTACCGAAAATAAGGAACCCCATCGGTCCTCGGGTCCGGAATCACTACACATATCAAGACTAGGGTATAATCGGTCGGAACAGAAAAGTACTTTTACTTATACGTGAGTGTCCGACGAAAAGAATCGACCCTCCAAAACGACACCTACTCTGTTTTGTTATCCGAAGTTTGTAGACTCAATCTAAATCGATGATTGACTTCGACTATATGTTTTGACATAAACTTTCGTAGACGACGTTCAATTGAAGTTACCGTACACCTCCTCTCCCCTGGTCTTCAAGTGAATGGAGTCCCACTCATCGACTACTGGAACCCCCTACGTGGTTCCCGTAGCATATATCCGTCACAGGTGACACGGTTGAACCCCGATGGCAGACTTCTCCCCACTTACCGAGAAGGAACAAGGGAGGAGAAGACCCCTACTGCAAAGTGCCGTCCCCGCCCCTCATCGTGGATAGGGACACCGCCCAGACCGCGGGAGAATCGTTGCAGGACGAAGGAGTCAGGGAGAAGGATTCTGGAGTCACTATAGTCCTCGGAAACCCATCGTAGACACCTGTCGTTCTCACCGTGACACGGGGGTGGACAGACGGGTAGAGAAGACAGGGTCTGAGAGTCGGACGAGGTCGGGACGGGTACCTCTCGGGTAGATCTTGGTCGTAGAGTCCTTAACCGAAAGGGAAGAAGATAATGTTCCCGAAGGGTTCACCGCGATCACCATCTCTTGGGCGGACGGTTACGTCTTCTGCATCCTCTACGTCCAAGTCAGGGACCCAGTCCTTCCAGGGGGCCTCCTTCCGAGTCGTCGGGTGAGGTCCTAAGAACGGACCTCTTAGGGAACCTGTCTCCTCGGACCAACCGATGTCAGGTACCCCAACGTTTCTCAACCTGTGCAGACTCCACTGACTCGTGCGTGTGCGGAGGATAATGTCCCGTCTCCGGGACTAGGAACGGTCTTAAGGAGTCTTGTTGGAGATCTTCCAACTAGGTGGGGGAGACAGAGACTCGGGAAGAAGGTAGGAGGACTTTGTGTGGGTGTAGGACGGGGGGACACGAGGGGGTGGGGGGCAGGTCTCCTCTCTCTGTCTCCTTCGGTGCAAGAAAGAATCCTCCGAAGAGTCGTCCAGTCTGAGTCCCTCTTGGCCGGTGTTGACCAAACCCCCTCCCTGACCTCTCCTCTTTTCTTTTACAACTAGTTGGGTACTACTTAATAAAGGACTCGGACGACGGAAGAAGAACTAGAAACGACCCTAAGTATGTCCGTCAAGTCGAGTTACGTTAGTTGTAAATGACTACGAGTGTCACTTGTTCAGACACACGGGAGTTGCGCCCCTCCGTACCGCTCCTTATCCCACGTCAAACACAGGAGTTTCTAGATCGTCAGTGTATCCCTCGGTCTGTACACACTCCGCCCTACCTCACTTCTGAAAATTACTAACATTATATTCATACTTGCACTAACCTACCCGGTTACCAACCTCTCATCAACGATGATCGTCTCATTCCCTCCTGAAAGACATTCTCCACCGTGAACTTAATCTTTGGAACGAGGACTTCCGGACTTCAATTTCCCAATTACTAGAGCTTATACAGAAGTAACAGTCGGAGCCGACGGGGTTTATACCTGAACAACTCGGACCATAACAGCCGGTCTTTAGTGTCACGACGGGTCTCGGTCCAGGAAGGACTGACAGCTAGCCCTCACTAGTCCAGTTCTTGAACTGAACGTCTGGAGTGAATGGACGGACCTAAGATACGGTTCGGACCGGGTACAGGAACCGAGACAGGGACATTCACTCGTCTCGTAGGTCCCAATCTCCTCTACTTCGACCTGGGTTGTCTCCTTTGGTTTCTCTCCACTACACTCCGGTCGGGGAACAAAAGACACCCAGAGTCGGAACTTCATAACCTGACTCGGTCCTTCGTGAAACGTCCGACTTTTCCCTAGTATAAAGTACCCAGACTCCTTCTGAAAAGAAAAAGGAGACTCCCACATCCTCGTATCAACTGTCTCTTCTCGTCCGTCATCGACCAACGTCGTCTTTGTACCCATTACTACAAGACACGATAACATAAGACCAGGTAAAATATCTGTCCCTCTATTCAGTCCGACGAATACTCTACGTCGACCCTTTCTCCGGACAGGAGGAAGAGGAAAGAGAGGGGGGAGGAGGAGGGGTCTACAATACTTGGGAGGTCTCTCCTCCTCGGTCGGACCCCGACGGTCACCTAGTCCTCAACTTTCTCCACGGGGGTTGACGTGGGACTCCGGCAAGACGAGGACGTTCCCACCGGAGGGCCGGAAGGGATCGACCACCGAGGACAAAATCTAGTTTCACTTAGAAGGAAGACCTCATGGTCATGAACCACCGAAGGTGACGTGGTCCTCCGCCGTACTCGAGGGGTACCGGAGGATCCCACCGTACCGGTCTCCACCCACCCCCACTCGCAGGTCAAGTGATCGAGGGACGGAGGGACTGGGAGAGAACAGTCCAGAATAAAGGGTTCCTCCTCTCTTCGACCATAAACGGACTTTTACATACTGTTCGATATCCTAAGGACAGAGTAACCGAGAACACACGTCATTTGAGAGTAAACAGACCTTGGGGTCCTGATTTGGTACTACAGTGTCTCCACCCACTTCGAATCTCCAACCGACTGGAGGTACGGGCCTGTACCCTATCCCCTACCTTCCAAAGGTGAGGGTCGTGTGACTAGCTCGTTTGCGGGACGTAATAAAAAGGATATCATCCTTCACGGACCGGAGCCCCCGTCGTATGAACAGACGATCTGTAAAGATCGGTGAGCTTCCAGTACCTCGGTCCCGTTCTTGAAACGGTTAAAGGGGGTAAATTCAAGTCAAGAAGGGGGACCTCGAGGTACCTTTTTCTCGAAGAGGGACAACCCAAGACCACCAACAATAACAAGTCAGCGAGTCAGCACAGACTGAGAAACACCGGGGTACCTGACATCGGGCGGTCCGAGGAGACAGGTTCCCTAAAGGGGTCGTTTTTACAACCTCACCAAACGGTAAAGGAAGAGGTGCTCTAGAAGGGGTGGCCCCCTAACTTGGGCTCATAGGACGTAACGTCCACCTAAGAAATGGTGACTCGGAGATCCCTTCGGGAAGATAACTCTTCCGGTCGGAAATTTATAGACTTTTATCAAGAACACAGGGATTATTAAGAGTGCGGAAGAAAGGACGTTCGTTTTGTGTGGACCGGAACGAGACACGGGAGGACACCGTACCCGAGAAGTTCGTCAAATTAGTAGTGACATCGGGAGAAGTTCTGGGTGACAGGACCGTCCGTTTCGTCCCGGGAGGACGGGGTCTGAAGTGGACCACATCGATTCGGTTGTGCGTAAACGCCACTACCACACAGTCCGTAGCTACGACCGTCTCACCTCTACTTAATTCGTGCTGGGGTAGGAGTTCCTCGAATTCGAGTTGCAGTATAGAGTTTCGAACATCAACAAGTCAGCCGAAAAGACCCTTTAGATCCCTGTCTACTTATCTCTTGTAAAAGTTTTTCATTGACACTCTGACATCTTTTTGTAATGTATCTTTTCTAGGACCCCCCTTCGACCGGGGGTTCATTCAGTAGACACTACCCCACACTACCCCACGAGTCCCGACAGTCGACACGGAACCCGTTTCTAAAAGTCACCACTGAGACTGAAAGATCTTTGTAGAAAACTACACACTGTCGTGGGTGTCTGGGTACTTTTTTGAAGTCTTTCATAAAATCCTAGTGTAGTGAATCCCTAAATAGTTCAGTACCGTTTTGGAGTACACACGTTCAGTCCATCAGGACGGATTTCTTTTGGGTCGGTCCGATCTCGACAAAGTCTCTTCCTGCCCATTGCACTAGTCTCTACCCCGCCCCGTCGACCATACTTCTTTCTGGATGTGTTTCTCAAGGACGAGATCCTTCTTCACCTCTCCCTCGTCTCAGAAATGATTTAATACTCTACCCATCACTGACAGGTACACAAATAGTCTGGGACTCCGTGGACAGATCCCTACAAGGAGACCTGGCTCTCGTCACCCAATTACTACTCTTCTTGAGTCGAACCGAGGTCGGAAGTGTCGTCCACTATATTATAAACCTGTTCGGTGAGAGAGAACTCGGAGGTACAGGAGTCGATACTTTACTCCTAGTTTTCTGGACAGGATTTACGGACTGTCATTATACCACTCCGAATGTTATATCAACACGTTTATCGCACCACTCCCCGTATCCAGACCAATTCATTTAGACAATAAATAGACGAGGGAGCCCTTTTTAATATGATAGAGTGGTACCTGTTGTGGGTTCACAAACTAGGGACCTCGACGGCAAAGTCGTGTGCAGACACCAAACAGATCCTAAATCCGGCCACCGTGTTGTCCCGAACGCTCCCAAGTTCTTAAACTATGTCAAGTTCGAGTTCTCAGAACTGTTTGTAACATATTAGTATTCTGCTAAAAAATTTTTAACGTCTAGTCACGTGACCCTAACACGCGAAACGTACCACGCAAGACATGTAGGTCCTTGGGAGGGTTTGTCGACAAGAATGAAGTACAAGGTCTCCCTCTGGGACTTGAGTCCTCTATCCTCGAAGGACTTCGGTGTTCGGTCGGGTGGAAACCAAGTCTGGACAGACTAAGGTCTTTGATACACGAACGGGAACATGGTGTACCTACTTCCACTGGGTCCCGAGGTAAGTCGGTCTACAACCCGCTAGGCCCGAAGGTCTAAGGAGTTTAATTAGGAAGGTCAGTCGTTGGAGACTCCCTGTGGACCACACCAGACCCCTCCCCTCTCCCCGAGTGACTGGACCAGTGGGGGACCAGACACTACCCGGTTGGAGTAGTCGTAGGGACAAACTCGTCCTCACTACACAGTGAACGTCTCGCCAAACATCCTCTAGGGTCGTACGATACCAAAACCAAAGAGTAAATATGAAAAGTATCAGAAAAAGGGGGATTGAAGAAGGCACAGTAGTCCAACGGTTAACCGTGAAGAACGAAAACGGTCACCTCATCCAAGGAAGGGCTGAGGACGAACGACGAGACTGAGGTAACGTCCACATCATTGGACTGGGGGCTCGTCCGTCGGAATCCGTGGTCCATTCGGAGAATCCGTTGGACGGGTCCTTAGACGGAGGACCAACGACACCCTAAATCCCTCCGAGACGACAACGGTACCTTTACGGAGGAACCACAAAGGATCACTCACTTTACTACAAAGGTCCTACCCTGGTCTCAGTCACACTATTCCGTCCACGGAAACGACACTTCTCAACATAAAACAAGAAGAACGAACGAAACCCTCCAGTGTTCTTTAGGTCTGGTAGTCTCTGAAAAGAATCTTGAGTCGCAGATAACTGTGTCCCCACCTAGGGACGTAGTTCCCGGATGAACTACGACTCGAAACTGGACCCACACTACAGTTTCGTCCTTCGAACGTCATATCACTACCTTGGGGTCCATAAGTGTCATTTAGACTACCTTCGGTAGTTCCATTTCACCATGGGTTGACCCTTGGGTACGTGTCTCGACAGGCGTCTCCCCGATCCCCGGTCCATCACCGGTTCCCCACCCGGTTTCGAAGACTTCCCCAAGTATTGATCGAAATCACACCGGTTGTTCCTTTTCTTTACTCTAAATACCCTGTACACTCAAAATTCGTCTTTCATCTCTAAACTTTCTTTCTCCTTTATTCCAACTCCTAAATGGTCTAAATCTGACTACGTCAGAACCAGGTCTCTATTACCGACTTCCTCTCCGAGTTCTTACCCGACTCCAACTACTGTCGACTCTTCTCGGGACCTCGGTACCCTCCACCAACTCCCTCTATGGACCCTACCACATCCCCCTTCTTTCGGATCTCTCTCCCCAGCACTACTTTCCGTTGTTTTCTTCTACGATGGCTCACCAAACAGATCCTAAATCCGGTCACCGTGTTGTCCCGAACGCTCCCAAGTTCTGAACTCGCGAAGAACGGCATTCCACCCTTACCTGGACAACCCTTGGTCAAAAAGTTAGTGAGAGGGAACCCTTTGAAATCCCCTTTAATAAGTCGGGAAACCTGGACTACGTGAAGGAGAACGACTCTACCTCTCTCCTTAGAAACGTAGAAGAAGTGTTTGGGAGATCCGACACTACTGTCCATGGTAGACGGACACCCTCCGTTCCCGGAGTCCACCTAGCCTCTCCCGACTAGAACGGGACCTTCCTTCCTCCCCTGACCGGCCCCCTATGCAGTGGTACCTGTTGTGGGTTGACAAACTAGGGACCTCGACGGCAAAGTCGTGTGCAGACACCTTTGGGACTCGAGGGGTAAGGGTGATTGCAGTGAGGGGACTCACTACGAGAGGTGGGTGTGGTGTACACAAACATTGGTCGAATTGGTCTTTCGTCGAACTGTGTGACTTGTTGTGGGAACCTTGTGTGCAATGTCGGCGCTGGTGTTCTAGCGAGGTAAATTAGTCGACCCGTACGGGTCTACGAAGCGTGTCCGTGTTCGGAGACAAAAGTCCTTACCTTTCGATGTCGTAAAACACCCAGACCTTCAGTGTCTGTCTTTGTTTTGTTTTTCGAAGTTCTAGGGACGGACCTTCTGACGACAGGAGGTCATGGAGGAACACCAATAGTGTTCCATCGGTTTCCACAACGTCCTCTACACTCAAACTCGGGACCCGACCCTTCTAGGGAACCTCTTCCTTTACCGTTGGGTGAGGTCATAATGACGGACCCTTTAGAGTACCTGTTTCCTCGGACCACCCGATACGTCTCAGTCTGTGTTGAATCACTGATTTCTTGCCGTTTCGGTTTCTATGTCCAGTGACCCATTGACGGTCGCCACCGACACACGGGACCTGTTCACCGACTGAGGTAACACCTCTTCAACACTGGGAGTCGGACGTAGTGGGTCGGGGAGAGTCCCGGAATCCTTAGGGACGAACTCCCGAGTCTTAAGTCCCGACAACGGAACCGGGGTAGCCAAGGAAAGTATTTTAGGTACAACCGACTTGTGTTAGTCCTCTCTGTCTCTTCTCTAACCTCCTGACCCTAAAACTTGAAAAATAAACCTTAAGATCAGACCTCCTCCCATCCCCGTCACCGAATCAAAGGTCGACAAGAATCAAGATTGTTTTACCGATAAAGCAATCCAACTGTACACCGGATTAGGAGTCTGAAACCCATCCGTCCGTTCGGCGAGTAAGAGGTACGAGTGGAGGACCAGACCAGACAAAGGGGAAAGACAGATTAGGACCCCCTGGTGTGGGGGACACCGATAGGATCAAGGAGAGACTTCCAAATTGAGCCCCCCACTCCAATTTGGGAGACTACTAGGTCGTCGGTCGTATAGTACTTTCTTATCATCTCAGGGAATCGAGTCTGGAAAGTGGTAGGTCAACCTTTCTTCTGAGGCACAAACCTCTTTCTCTAAATTCTCTTATTTATTAAGTGAAGGTAAGACACCACGACCTCTTTTGAACTCTCAGAGACCCTGACGTTCCTCTAGTTCGGTCAGTTAGGATTTCCATTTAATTGGGACTTATAAGTAACCTTTCTGATTACGACTTCGACTTCGAGGTTATGAAACCGGTGGACTACGCTTCTCGACTGAGGGACCTTTTCTGGGACTACGACCCTTTCTAACTCCAGTCCTCCTATTCGCCCGTTGTCTCCTACTCTGCCAATTTACCGTAGTCACTGAGTTACCTGTACTCAAACTCGTTTGAGACCCTCTACAAATTCCTGTCCCGTCGGACCACACGACGTCAAACACCTCAGTGTTTCTCAGTCTGTGTTGACTTTTTGACTTGTTTAAATAACCCGTAGTAACGATACAAATAAACACTAATAACAAAATCCACGACTACACTACTTTTTCTATCTACACTTGACTGACACCCACTAATCTATTAAATGGTAGATTGGATCCTGTGAGAACTCTCACTTTCCCTCGCAATAATTATCAATACGACTCACATGATCAGTCGATGACAGTCTTATGACGACGTATTGTTTGGTAGGGGTTTAGTTGTCGAATGTTGTCGTCAGTAAATAAAGAGAACGAATTCACACATATCCAACTTACCTTTTACAGACGAAGTCCGACTCCCAACCGACCCGACCCGAGGTCCGAAGTCTGACACTAGTCCAGAGGTGTCCAGACGCACGAGAGTCACCTAGTCTTCCACGGACTCGTACAAGGAGAGTACACCTCAGTGTCCCCGTGTTCCTTTCCTTCCCTTTGTTACTGTAGAGAGAATTTCGTGACGACTGTAGTGTAAACTATCACGAAGTGACCGGTTTCGTCAGTGCACCGACTCGCGTTCAGGGGTACAAAGACTATTGATATGGGAAAGAATTCCCCTTTCCTCAGTTGTAAAAGACTTACGGTCACATTGGACGAGGTGACTCTGTTGTCCATATTCGGTCCTGGTAGGGTCCTTATGTACCCGGACACCAAGTGGGAACAGACCAGAGTACCTTAAATACTGGATTGTCCTTTTCTGTCTGGTACATATCAAATAAATTTTTTAAAAAATTAGATTCATATCAACTAATTGTCACAACAATCAAAGTCTATATCTCGTATCACTAAGTCAATATGTATGTATATTAAGAAAAAGATAATTATAATATCAAATATCGTTCTATGACTCATCTCAAGGAACACGAGATGTGTTCATCTCCAGGAACAATAACTAGATTAAAATGCCTCATTACACATATGCAGTGTGAGAGGGTTAAATAGGACTCTTACATCACAATTAATACTCACACTGGACCCAACGTGATCCCTTCACATCATCTCACATTGCCCCCATGTTAATATCCCGTCAGGTCGGAACAACCTCTACCGGTCGACTCCTCCACTGTAAATGTGTCTCCAAACTACGTAAGTACTCACTCGGTCCGTCTCTACTCGTCTCATCGCAACCGTCGAGGGCCACGTACCACGAAGGACGGACGACCGTGGCAAATTCGGGACACGTGAACGGTCGAGTGTAGTGGGGGCACTCTACATGACAATCGAAGTCAAATATCTACTCTTCAACACTACGTCTCCAACAATTCGGTAGGCGACAGTGCCTCGATCACACATTCCTTCTCCATTCCAAACTTGAAATTCAGACCGGGACCTTAGCCAAGACAAGGGATGTCCTATGTGACGGGTACCGTCCGTCTCCCCCGGACCCCACGGACCGCAATACAGACGGCACCCCTCTGAAAACCGTCCCGGTCCGACCACACGTCGTCCCTGGTCCACGCCCTTCCAGGGTTTCGGCGTTCAGTCGGGTAGACTCTGAGTTTGGGTCCGGACAGACTAAGGTCTTTCCTACACAAAAACGACCATGGTGTACCGACTTCTACTGGGTCTCGAGACAGATCAGTACCCGGTAAACTTCTAAACCCCGAAATAGGGTTTCTTTTCTTACACACGAACTTCGCACCACTACTACGAGATCCGTCCGACTAATGGACGACGGAAGGAGTGGATTGTTCCCTCGACACTATCCACTAGGTATTACAGGGAGGACCCCGGTTGAAAGATCCGGTCTGTCCCATCGTAGAGTTCGAACTTCGACCAGACCTCCGTTCCCAGAGGGGTCCCCGGTTCAGTTGAAACCCCAACCTTGGGTCCTCAGACCTGGGGTTAAGATCAGAGGTGGGTAGTCTGAACGGGGATGGGTCCCCGTGGGGGAGTGGATACAGGGACCTAAGGAACGAAGAGAGGGAGTTGGAGAGAGAAGGTTTGTTGGGTAGAGACCAAAGAAAACGGAGAGACCGAAACTAGTGTAGACCTCGTAAAACATCTCAACTACTCACACACAAAAGGACAACCCTGTGTACCACAGATAGTCCCCGTGAATTCTTCGGACCGACTCACCTTTTCAAACGGACCGTAGAGCTCCCGACGACCGAACCTCCCGCCCACCGTCGACGCACCGTCCCCTGGACCGTACTCCCGGTCCCCTGAGAGTCCTTCCGGGACCTCCGGGTCGACCCCCGGGCGACGAGGTTTACCAAGTTAACAGGACCACCCAACCACGGACACACGCACACACATATTTCCGGACCTTCCCGGGGAGACGGAACAACGGTACCCTACGACGGAAGTCACGAGAAATACCATTGGTCCCGAGAATAGACGTGTAAGTCCTTGTATTTGGTTCACACCAGGGGAGGTCCAGCTGTCACGCACTACCTACGGGGTGTCCCGTCTCTCCGTCCCTCTATGGCAGACACTTTCCACCACTATTAAAGGTCCTTCGGTGGACCGACCTGGTCGTACGTGCTCCTACCTACTCTACGGTTCGCCCGAAGGGGCTCCCTTCCCCGACCCTCACACGGGCGGGGTCCAGGACCTCTAGTCTTCAGAGAAATGTGGGAGGAACCACAACTGGAAATTAGGGGCCGTAGGGTCCCTACCCGTTCTCCTTTACCCACGTTAAGATCCACCCATGTCTACGAGAGCCGTCCTTCGCACAATCACCTCCTTCCTCTATCTAATATATTCCCACTAAGAGTTGTGACTCCAGGGAGAACGAGAGGAAAGAAGAGAAAGAGGGAAAAAACCAACCGTCCATACGGGACGGTTGAGACAAATGGAAGACAAACTTTAGACTGTAGGCCAAGGGGACTCCACCAGAGAAGACAGGAGGGAATAGGGGACATTCAAAAAAATTTTAATTAATTAATTAAAATTAACCTCCGATTAATGAAATGTTATAACACCACCAAAACGATATGTAACTGTACTTAGTCGGTACCCACATGTACACAAGGGGGTAGGACTTGGGGGGAGGGTGGAGAGGATAGGGTAGGGAGTCCCAGTAGGGTCACGTGGTCGGGACTCGGGGGTAGAGTACGTCACTTCTACCTGACCACTAGGTAAAGTGTATACTATTATATGTACAAAGTTACGATAAGAGAGTTTAGTAGGGTGGGATCGGAAAAGGGTGTCTTAGGTTTTCGGGGGATTCAAAAAATAGAGGTTCGAAGTGTCGACACAACTCAGGGGAGACGGAGGCACCAGGGGTACTTGATAGAAACAAAGAGGGGGTTATTAGGAACCTAAAAGAAATCGGGAAAAGGAAGGTGGAGGAAAGGAACGGACTGAGACGGTCGAGGCAAGTGAGGATCACTGTAGAAGGTCTAGGCGACTGTTCCGTGGGGGTAGACCCAGACGACCTCCATAAGGACCTTTCCCTATCTTCCTCAAATCTCCGGGCCCTCGCACCACGACCCCGGGTGGGGAGCCTCAAGTCGGACCGTCGGACAAATACGCGGACGTTCAGATCGTCTTGTGCCAGGACAGACAGGTACCGAGCTTAGTTTCCCGGCTGCGGGGACCCGACTCAACCTTTGCATTTGTCGATCACCCGAGACTTGAACTTCGTCCCCCTCCGGTCCGAGGGGCTCACCGACCTAAGGTCCGAAGCCTCGTAGGGACAACCCGTCACACAGACCCTCAGTCCGAGGAGGAACCAGCACCCCCCTATCTCCTCTCCCCAACAGGATCAGAAAAAAGAAAAATTACACAGGACGAGTCTCTCTCCGGAACCCTTCTTCCGTCTATCGACTCCCACACCGGACCCCACAGTGGGACCTACCGACTGCGACCCTGTGTCTCAGGTCCTCGGATGTGGGCTCGAGCTGGTCGTCCTGGCGGGAGGACACCCTCGACACTGGACGAGCGAGTAGACAAGGAAACTGCAAGTCTCCTGAGTCACGAAATCGTTTGAGGTCCGGACTCCGTCCTTGGCAGGTCCATCTCCACGACTTCGTAGGACCGGTGTTCTTCGAACGTCAATCAATTGGACTTCTTTTCTATTGGAGTACCTACCAAGGTCTACGAACCACTTGTACACGTCCCCCGAGACGTTCCTTGTCTTCTCCCCGAGGGCTCAGTCAGTCCCCTCCGGAGGACCTTCTACGTTCCTGTCTCGACTCCAGACTTATTACTGAACTACACTTTACTCACATCCCCTCCCCTACCCGTGGGACTCGCCCCTGTGACCGTCCTTAGCTCCGTCCTTCACCTCTTTTCGTAACAGGATGTCCCCGAAGGTTCTTCGACCTTACTTCTTATAAATAAGTGAATAAATAAAACATTTGAAAAGTAAAAACAACCCCCATATCGGTAATTGTTTCAACACTATCAAAGTCCACTTGTCGCTTCCCTAAGTCGGTATGTATGGGTACATAGGTAAGAGAGGGTTTGGGGAGAGGGTAGGTCCGACGGTGTATAGTAACTCGTCTCAAGGGACACGATATGTCATCCAGGAACAAGCAATAGGTAAATTTTATATCGTCACACGTACACAGGGAGGTTTTGAGAGATTGAGAGAGAAGGGAGATAGGAAGGGGATCCGTTGGTATTCAAGTAAGAGAACTCAGACACTCAGAGAAAGACCAAACATTCATTCAAGTAAATATAGTAAAGAAAAATCTAAGGAGTAGACTCCCTACAGTATGCTATAAAGAGGAAGAGACAGACTGAATGAAATGAGTCACACTGGGAGAGACCCAGATAGGTACAACGACGTTTACCGTAGTAAAGTAAGACAAGTTACCGACTCATTATGAGGTAACATTTATACATGGTGGCGCAGAAATAGGAAAGGAGACAGTTACCGTAAATCCACTACCGCAAATCTGTACCGTTATGAAGGTCCAGAACCGACAACACTTGACACGACGTTACTTGTGACCCCATGTATATAGGAAAACCTAGCACAAAGAGAGGTTTATATACGGGTCCTCACCCTAACGTCCCAGTATACCATCGAGACAAAAATCAGAAAATTCCTTGAGAGTATGACAAGAGGTATCACTCTTTACTTCTCGAAAATACTTCCACCTCCTCTACAGTCTACCCTTCCTCTCCGTCCATAGACTACTAGTCGGAATTGGTAAATCGAGGTTACTACACCTTCTTGAAATTCACGAACACTCCGGTCTTAACTTCTCGTAACAAACTACCTATTTTCGGAAAATTGATACATGAAAAGGGTAGTCACACAACGTCAGTCCAACTCCGTTCTGAAGTATCCTTAGCTCCGAACCGACCCAGAGGTCACCTGGCCCCCACCTCATAGACGATGTCCAGATCGAAAAGACGCTAGTCGTTCATCTTTCGACAATTTATCTATACATTTATGACAAAAGTCTATAATCTGGTGTCCGTCCATTAGGGACTTTCTTACTCCAATCGAGCTGTCAACGAGACTTGTTCCTGTTTTATTCTGTCGTTCTGACAACTGAATCTAGGTTGGTGTAAGCATTAATGGAATCATGTTTACCGAAGTTATAGGTGTTATTCTCCGTCTTTAATAATCTAACCTATTTTTTCGTTATGGTTTCATATACGACAGATGACCTTTGTACGAAATTCACAACATATTTGGATCTATCATATAAGTTTTCGTCTCTGTAATGAAACGACTGATTCCAGGTAGATCAGTTCCGATATCAAAAAGGACACCAGTACATACCTACACTCTCAACCTGACACTTATTCCGACTCCCGACTTCTTAACTACGAAAACTTGACACCACAACCTCTTCTGAGGACTCTCAGGGAACCTGACGTTCCTCTAGGTTGGTCAGGTAAGACTTCCTCTAGTTGGGACCCTAAAGAAATCTTCCTTACTACGATTTCGACTTTGAGGTCATGAAACCGGTGGAGTACGCTTCTCAACTGAGTAACCTTTTCTGGGACTACGACCCTCCCTAACCCCCGTCCTCTTCCCCTGCTGTCTCCTACTCTACCGACCTACCGTAGTGCCTGAGATACCTGCACTCAGACCCACTTGAGGCCCTCAACCACTACCTGTCCCTCCGGACCGCACAACGCTAAGTACCCCAGCGTTTCTCAACCTGTGCTGACTCACTGACTTGACTTGACTTGACTTTCTTTGTCCACCCAATTTTCATTTTCCCACTTTTCGCTATATGGCACAATTGTCACTAGTTTTCTTTCGACTTCACCGACCTGACTATATCTGTTTCGTCCGAAATCCTATTCCTTATAAGAGTCTCTATACCTATTATAAGTAAACTACTTTCCCGTTGAGTAATTCTTTTACATTGTCGATAAAAATCCTAACACACAAGGACTATTGTCGAAGTTTTATGTACCATGTTTTTACCTGTTTTGTCTTTCTTCTTTCTGCGTCTGGGTGTCACCATAAAGTCGAGAAAGTCATTAATTATCTTGTTCATAGTCACTCCTATATCTGAACCTTTTTACCCGACTTATGTCGAGAGAATTACCTATAAATATCTCGTTACATGGGTTTGACGTCGTTTACGTAATAAAAGTTCACGCGCACCCGGTATACGACTTGATTTGGTATAGGATCGGGTATTCTGTTCAGGGTCACCAAAAATTCTTAACTCCAGTATACCATGTATACGAGTTTGGTTCCACCCAAGTTCAATCTTAAAAAGAAATAATTTCATATCAATAGGTCTAGTGGAAGAGCAAAAATTAAAAATAAATTACCTGTGCTTAAACTTGTTTACGACCCTCTACTACTTCCAGTCCCTTCGGACCGTATAACGTCCAGTGCCCCAGTGTTTCTCAGACGGTACCACATGGCTGACGTGCCGTTATCAGGCAAATGAGTCGAGAAAAACAGACGAGGTCCAGAAAGAACGACACGCGCCGAAAGAGACAACACACGCCCTGGGGTAACGTCAGCGAAGAGAACAACGTCGAGTGTCCGAGATCCGTACACCCGAAGTCATCAACGACAAACACCCGAGTCATCAACGTCGAACTTCCGAAATCTTTAGCCCGAGTCATCAACACTGCGTGCCCGAATCAACGAGTCTCCGGACACCCAAGAAGGACCTAGTCCCTAATTTGGACACGGAGAAAGTAACGTTCCACCTAAGAATCGATGACCTGGTGGTCCCTTCGGGGATTCGATCTTAAGAATTGTGTCTCCGACGGGACGTCGGGGAGGACAGAGGACAGGTAACACACACGTCCTAGTGTCGAGGAAGTCAAGGACGTCCGACTGGTTTCGGTCGTGGCAGTGGGTGTCAAGAACAAACTATCTGTGACCCCGGAGCCTTCTTCAAAACTTCATCCACTGTAAGTGACACGAATCAGCGACTCAGCATAGACTGAGAAACGTTGGGATACCTGACATCGGGCGGTCCGAGGAGACAGGTACCTCTAAGAGGTCCGTGCTTATGACCTCTCCCAACGGTACGGGAAGAGATCCCCTAGAAGGTTGGGTCCCTATCTTGGGTCCAGAAGACGTACCGTCCGCCTGAGATGGTAAACTCGGTGGTCCCTTCGGATTGTAAGTAACTGTTCACACTTTTTTCTATTTCAAGGACGTTGGACAAGTCCTTCAGGGTTCAAAAATATATAAATATAAATAAATTATTATATATATTTTGACAAGAAAATATAAGTGACCGGTAGAGGAACGTACTTTCTAAATGACTTCCGTTTTTTGGGAATTAAGATCTCTGTCTTGAAACAACGATAATATCAATTACAGTCCCTTTGTCTTAGGTCTTTGAGTCGATGGGACCCAGTAAATCCTCAGATTGGATTTCGTCGTAGCGGTCCTCGTCCCCAAGTCCGGAGGTACCTATAAATATTCCTTCCTACCTACATACAGACTTTGTACAGACAAATTAGACGTAATAAACTTATGGAGACTGAAGTGGGTTCCTCTCAGGAAAAGCTTGTAAACAATACGATCAGTTGTCCGGAAATAAAAATGGGTACTTTTAGGTAAAGACTGTGAACCATACGATTAATTGGGTCGAGACGAGTGCCTATCTCCATTCCTTCCATCTTTGCGGTGGACACGAGACTTGTCTCGTGGACGACTTGTGGACCCGACAGAACCGGTCGTGGACCAAGGATCGAAGTCAGGTCATTGAGTGTACGAGAGTGTGAAACACACTACTCCATAAACTTTCATTTAAGATGTGTAACATTGTAAAATTTTTATAGAAAAATAAAACCGCATCAGCACTGTGCGACCGAGAAGTAACACTGCGAACCCGAAGAAAGATCAAATCCGTGTGCCCGAATCAACGGATTCCCTAGAATCAAGGACCTGGTTCATAACTTGGGGACAGGGGACGTAACCTGCCACCTAAGAATTGGTGACCTGGTCGTCTCTACAGGGATGTGTAAGATTTTGAAATGATCTGCTACAGGGGAAGAAAATTTCTCCAGGTCCCTTCCCACGGGTGACCGAGGGGGTCACTGGATAATGTCGGGTAGAGTTTGAGAAGTCCCAAAGGAAAAGGGGAGGGGGTTTGACAACGGTCCTTGCAGAAAGAAGGACAAAAGTCTCGGAGGAAACGCTACACGTCCGGGGACGACGGCCGGGACGGAACACTGAAACTAAATTCGGAGTGCTAAGGACTCCCGTCTCTCGCCAAAACCGACGCAAAGGGAGAGTCAGCACAAATGTTCGTTTCTTAGTAGGACGGGGGTACATACCCCGATAATTGAAAGAGAGACACCAACGACGTGATTAACAAAATACGAGTCTATTAATAAAAGATACTAGGAAAACAAGTGAACAGTAGAGATGATTTCAGCTTCCTGCCTACCCTACACGACCCTCCACCCTACTCGATTACCTGGAAAGAGGTGGAAGGAGAGACTTCCGAAAACCTCGGATTCTTTAATCTGCAACGAAGAATCTCCCGTCCTGTGTCCGACTCACTGAGGACATTTTACCCCTTCGTCAATCAAAACAAAGAATGATGAATGTGGAAAAATGTAAAACAAATCAAAATCGACGCGACCCAGAAACAACTATATGCCCGAAAAGAGATCAAAACCTCTGACCCCCGAAAAGAGATCGACGCCACACGTCCGAAGAGCAACGTCACCTAAGAGAACGACACCTCACGACGGGATCCCGTATTCCCGAAACCGTCGACGTCACACATCTGAGATCTCGTGCCCGAGTTATCAACACCATGTGCCCGAATCGACGAGACACTGTACACCCCAGAAGGTTCTAGTCCCCAACTTTGACACAGAGGATATGACCGTCCGTCTAAGAAATGGCGACTCGGTGGTCCCTTCGGGGAAATGAAAAAAACACTCTATTAAAGTGTGAATCTCTTTTCAGAGTTTTTCTTATGTTTCTTGAGGGATGACAGCGTCGAGTCTAAGGAGGCCAGCATAAAACGGTGTAAACGAGAGAGTAAAAGAGAAAGAGAGACAAATACTTATACAATAATAATTCTTCGAATACGCCTCTCAGAAAGTCTACGACACTTATAGGACAAGGAGAAGTTTCAAAAGAGGGTAATGAAAATCGTACGTCTTTAACGAAAACCACATAACATGCATAACCCGTCGTAAAACTCCCTTTCCTTAACCAGTCTGAAGAACCATTTCCGAGACGAATCACTCACTAACACAAGAAAAGGACAAGGGTACCACATATGAGACTTTTTTTCACTCGAAAAACCTAATAGATTTAACTCTAGTCTCTTCCCTCTAATTAAAATTTACTGAGTACATACACACACATACACACACGCACAAACCTTTCTCCCTGTCACTCGTTTTTACACCTTTAACCTCTTCCTTCGACCTAATCTCTTTTCCTTCGTTTATTTTAGAGGAACAACTGACTCAAGAACTAAACTAGGACAATTACGGGTCACGAACGATTCAGTGAAGTCAGCACAGACCGAGAAACACTGGGATACCTGGAATCGGACGGGTCCGAGGAGACAGGTACCCTAAGAAGTCCGTTCCTATGACCTTACCCAACGGTACGAGTGGAGACCCCCTAGAAGGGCTGGGTCCCTAACTTGGATACAGAGGACGAAACCGTCCGTTCAAGACATAGTGGTGACGGTGGGCCCTTCGAGACCACGTATCATTGAAAGACATTAATTAGTCTACTCGTTTGGTAGTCCAAGGACAGAATTTTAGGACCTAGAACCTCCCAAAAGGTCTCTGGTAGACTAAGTTTGGAGACGGAGACCCTTCCTTAGTGACCTTTACAGTCTACTTAACCCAAAAAGAAAGAAAAAAGTATGAACGTCTCCCCTCAGTGGGGAGAAGAAATAACGTGTTACGTCCTGACAGTTGAACCCCTCGTCTTTCATTTAAGTCTACTCCAGGGAAGGAAATTCCTTGGATGTACGAGAAGGTTCTCTCTACGGAGTTTACGGGTAAGAGGTGGGAGGAGTTTTAAAAAAACCGGAAATTAGATTTTGGCTAGAATGACAAAAATCTATCGAGACAGGCAGAATGAAGTAAACCGAATTTATAAGTGAAAGAGTATGACAAACAATGTGAAAGTAGATACTGACCAGGACGAAGTTCGACTAGTATACAATAGTTGAGATTCTCAGACGACTAACATTCTATGTGTAAATTTCAAGTACCTTATGAAATTTTTCCACTTATAGATTTAACTACTTTATCCAAAATCTTTGTGACCACCATCTTAGGTGTTAAACACGACCAAGTAAGTAAGTAAGTTGTATTTACTACAACCTACGATAAAAAACCCCCCTTCAAGTCTCTTAGTAAAGTCGGGACTCAACTTTAAGTTCTTCTATTTCTTGTTGTTGTTGTTTTTTCCTTAAACTCTTTCCTCAACCTAGGAAAAAATTGGTAAAGGATCGAAATCCTAGATCCATTTCACGAAATTGAGGAGACACCAGAGTCAAGACTTCAAGTCAAGTCAGCGAGGTAACACAGACTGAGAAACGCTGGGGTACTTGACGTCGTGTGGTCCGGAGGGACAGGTAGTGGTTAAGGGTCTCAAATGGGTTTGAGTACAGGTAACTCAGTCACTACGGTAGATTGGTAGAGTAGGAGACAGTAGGGGAAGAGGAGGACGGAAGTTAGAAAGGGTTGTAGTCCCAGAAAAGTTCACTCAGTCGAGAAGTGTAATCCACCGGTTTTATAACCTCAAAGTCGAAGTTTTAGTCAGGAAGGTTACTGGTGGGTCCTGACTAAAGGAAATCCTACCTGACCAACCTAGAGGAACGTCAGGATCCCTGAGAGTTCTCAGAAGAGGTTGTGGTGTCAAGTTTTCGTAGGTACGAAGACACGAGTCGAAAGAAATATCAGGTTGAGAGTGTAGGTATGTACTTATGACTTCTTTGGTATCGGAACTGATCTACCTGGAAACAACCGTTTCATTACAGAGACGAAAAATTATACGATAGATCCAACCAGTATTGAAAGGAAGGGTCCTCGTTCGTAGAAAATTAGAGTACCCACGTTTGTGGTAGACGTCACCAAAACCTCGGGGGGTTTTATTTCAGACTGTGACAAAGGTGACAAAGGGGTACATAAACGGTACTTTACTACCCTGGTCTACGGTACTAGAAACAAAAGACTTACAACTCGAAATTCGGTTGAAAAAGTGAGAGGAGAAAGTGAAAGTAGTTCTCCGAGAAATCAAGAAGAAATGAAAGACGGTATTCCCACTACAGTAGACGTATAGACTCCAATAACTATAAAGAGGACCGTTAGAACTAAGGTCGAACACGAAGAAGGTCGGGTCGCAAAGAGTACTACATGAGACGTATAGTCAATTTATTCGTCCCACTGTTATATGTCGGAACTGTATGAGGAAAAGGATAAACCTTGGTCAGATAACAAGGTACAGGTCAATCTTGACAGGTCAACGAAAGACTGGATGTATGTCCAAAGAGTTCTCCGTCCAGTCCACCAGACCATAAGGGTAGAGAAAGTCTTAAAAGGTGTCAAATAACACTAGGTGTGTCAGTTTCCGAAACCGCATCAGTTATTTCGTCTTTATCTACAAAAAGACCTTGAGAGAACGAGAAAACTACTAGGTAGCTTACAACCGTTAAACTAGAGCCCAAGGAGACGGAAAAGATTTTGGTCGAACTTGTAGTGCCTCAAGTGTCAAGTGCATAACAACTTCGGACCGAACCTCTTAAAACTCGTAATGAAATGATCGTACACTCTACTCACGTCAACACGTCATCAAACTCGTAAGAAACCGTAACGGAAAGAAACCCTAACCTTACTTTTGACTGGTAAAGGTCAGGACACCGGTGACGACTCAACAGGTTTAAACGACCGTATAACTCACATCGTGAAAGTGTCGTAGTAGAAAATCCTAAACTCTATCGAGTTGACCTTAAGGTAGTGGAGGTGATCGAAACAAGTATCACTATGAAGGATTAAATCCCGGGTGAACTGAGTCAGGAGTAGATAGGTCAAACCAACTATTATGGGTAGGACATCACACTCACACTCCGGACCACTATTATAGACTTATAGTAGGTCGAATCAGAGACTGTGTAGTACGTTGAGAATACTCTCAACGTGGGTTATTTATAAACATTTATCTACTAAATATCCGTACACGAAAGACACGGACCAGTATTCTGTCGCAACGTTGCCAGTAAGGAAAACTGCAGAACTGACGGAAGGGAAACGAGATTGCCTGCAGGAACACAAGGCAAAGGCCACCGCTATCTCGTGTCGACCTAAGGTGGGGAAACTATTTCAGACTCCTGTCTTCACCTGGGTCGGGATGTGTGACGAAAACTTTGACGTCCCTTTATTATGTCGTGGAACCGGTAGACTCCCGGAGCCGTGAACTCCCGGCAAAGAGGGTCACGGCAGACCGTCTGGACGCATAGACGAGAACGGACTACCGCCCATGCAAGGGCCGGTAGTCACAATGACTACCCTGGTCGACGGTAACGGTAAGCTTACACAACTGGTCGAGGTCGATAAAGGGACCGTACGAGGTTCGAACGAATTTCGGTACGATGTTTAAAACCAGGGACGGACCGACAAAAAGGGGGGAAAAGCAAAAGGACCGTCCTCCTCTCCTTCTACCCCACACCTTTAGGTTGGTTTAGGTATACGAACACTACGTAAACGGGACTTTCTTATTCTTTCGTAACTACCCTCTCTCGGAGACCTACTGCACCCCCGGTGAAAATGTTCGGGGCACAGCCAGAGAAGTAGAGACGGTGGACGGTCCCAAACTCTCCTAGTTCAAGTGCACCCCTGTGACGCGAGAGGAGGAGAGGGGACAGAACGACAGAAGTAGGGAGTCCGGAACGGAGGTAGAGACATAGGAGTTGTCCTCCACTCCTGTCTACTAGTTTAGTAGGGAAGAGACGTCGGATGCACTCCGACATCGACTAATAACGATGGGCACTGGAAGGCAGAGTAGATCTCTGTCAAGACAAATAGTAGGTGTCGTGAGTCCTAGGAACCAAGTACGACTACGGAGTTCGAGGTCGAGGAACCCGGAGTACTTACGGGACTGAGGTGACGGAAAAAATAAAAGAGGACCGACCACAGCCAAAGGTGTAAAGACTAATAAAAATTCGAGTAAAAGTGGAGTCATGAAGGAACCATATATAAAATTTCTCGAGAAATACGCAACTCACTCCAAACCTACTCTCTCCGTACTTGAAAAGGATTGAGGTCTTCGACCCAAGAAACCGTGAACGGTACTAGTCCTCAGTAGAAGAGTTTGAAACTTCACCAGGAAGTCCATAACAAGAGGTGAATCTATCGAGTCCTCGAAACGGTCACTAGTTTTCCGTACCTTGGGTCGCCAGGGGATACCAAAACCGTGGTCCCTGGTCAAAGTCCCTTCTGTCATAAAGACACCTACCGTCCACCCTTCCCCTACCAAGTCCGTCATTACACAAGTTACTAAGTCCTCCATTACCCTCGCTACCTCTCACTGCCGCTCACCGTCTACTTTGAAACGAACGACGAGTGGAGGACGGTACACCAGTCCAAGGATTGTCCGGTACCTAACCACGACCAAGTTCCGGACCCCCAACCCCTGGGAACTACATTGGAAACTGAGTCCGGAGTTCAGGAGGATCCCAAGACGTAAACATATGGTAACTCTTCTTCCGTGACCCTGGTTCTAACGTAGGTTCGAGTTTCCTCGAGGAGTAAGAGATCAGGACTTTAATTTTCTACGACTACCTCAACTCCATCCCGTTCCAGATGGGCGTATATCCAAGAAGTCCCTTGGTCGGTAGACGAGTCTCTCGGACCTCGACGGGGACGTGCGGGGCTGAGGATTTCGTGAAGACACACTCAGCGGACTTCGGACCCCGAAGAAGAACGGTAATGAACTGTGTGTCTCCACGAGCGCGGGGTACGAGTGGTAAGTACGTAAGTTGTCCCTGAATGGTACACGACCCTTTCCCGCCCCGGTCCACCTCTCCTCTTCTATGTAGCTATATTCGTGACCTACACGAATGGCAGTCTGATCCCCCTGCTTTATATGGTCGGAATTTAGTGTTCTCTCGTCATCTCCGCCTTCCGCAGCAGGGAGGATCGACAAACCGAAACCCGGACAACAAAGGTAGACACTGGAAGTGACAGAACAGGTTTCTCACCAACCCTCCTAACGTACACTATCCTATATATTCCCTGAAATGTCTGATATTTCACATCACGTCCAAACGTCCTAAATTTTTTTTTTTATAAATACACAAACCAACGGAGCACAGAAGTAACACCGTGCACTCGAGAAAGTAACGACACGTACCTGAGATCTACCCCGTGCACCCGAATCAACGAGACTTCATACACTTCCAGAATCAAGGGACTAGTCCATACCTAGGGCACCGGGAAACGTAACCTACCGTCTAAGAATCGGTGACCTGGTGGTCCCTTCAGGGTCTAAAAGTCATGACAACTAATATTGATGTTTCAAAGCCAGGTCACGTCTCCTTGAGTCAATGTCCTATATTGTCTACTCCCTACTTCTGTATACAGACGGGTGCCACGAGTACCGACCACACCTCAGGTTCCTTCCTTACTAAACCAACCTCCTACCCGACCTGAACCCCTTCCTTAAACAATTACCAGAGGGTAACCTCTTCCTTTACCGTTAGGTGAGGTCATAAGAACGGACCTCTTAGGGTACCTGCCTCTTCTGATCATCCAATGTCAGGTACCCCAGCGTTTCTCAGCCTGCGTTGACTCGCTGAAGTGGAGTACCTCGGACCCGTACGGATTCGTAGAAATGAAAATTAGTCCGACCGAGATATGGGGTCTTCTTGACCGACTGACGTCTAAGACCCCACAGGGTTTCGACCACAACCAGACGACCACTCACTGCGACCCAGAACTCTAACAACCGACTCCCCAGGTTCCACGGAACCTCGACTACAGTCGGACGACCACCCACCCGGACCCCGGGTTCCACAGGGTCTTGATCTCGACCAGGAGGCCACTTGTCCGTCTAGAACCCGAGAGACCGACGTCTCGGAACCGTGAGGGTCCCGACAACAACCGGACAACCACCCGCCCTAATAACTACCCCGACCAAGGGCTGTATGGTCCGACACCTCAGGTTCCACAAGGTTTTGAATGGAACCAGGAGACTAGTCCCCGACCTAGAGTCCGACTCACTCCCCGGGTTCCACAACGACTCGACGACAACCGTACGACCACCCACCCCCGACCCCGGGTCCTCCAGAACCCCGACCACGGTCAGACGACTACCCACCGGACCCAGGACTATCCCACCCGAAGTCGGACACCACCAGGACCCCGACCAACCTCTCCGGTCTAAGGCCCCGATCACGACCGGGTGACCACCCACCCGGATCCAGGACCTCAGAGACCAACACCCCGAACCTCCAGGGTCTTGACGACACCCTGTCGATTACACACTCCGATCAGGGACTCCGACCAAGACCGGACGACCACCCATCGAGTCTCGGGTCCCCACGACCTCGACCACATTTCATTGACCACACGTCCTGACTTCGGGTCCACCAGGGCTCCGGTCACGGTCGAGTGACCACCCTTCTTAGTCCAGGACCCCTGACGTATCGGGACCCCTAGGATCCCGGACTTGGTCACATGACCACACACCCTGATCCAGGACCCTGTGGGCATTCCGTCCCGATCCAAGACCCCACCGACATTAGAGTCCCCCAGAATTCCGTCGGTCAAACGACCACCCACCCGCCGCAGGGGTGAGTCGAACAACGAACCGAACCGGACTCCGAGGGTCATGACAACGGTCGTCTGACCAAGTCTCCGGTCCATGACCGCGAATGCTTGGTCTCCCCCCTAAGGTCTTATGGGAACGGTCGAGGTCCCACAAACACTATGTTTCTTGAGGGGTTTAACCGACGGTGGTCACAGACCCAGGGGTCCTACTCGAGACAGTGGAGGACGGAAAGGTCCTCCGAGAGGTTCTAGTAGTCCCCGAGACTGGGTCCGAGGAAAGTTTACTGACGATGACGGGACCCAGGGACTCGCCCACCCTAAAACACACATAGTACATTCTCACCTCGGAGATAAAGGGTGTCGGGAGACCGAGAGGACCTTCAGTCGGGACTCACATATTCACAATCGACGAATCAACACAGGCTAAGAAACGGTGGGGTACCTGACATCGGGTCGAGACGACCGGAAGTTTCGGTTTGTAAGACCCCTGAACAGAAGGGTTACGTGCTGGGGGTCCGACCTCTTGGACTACACCCAGAGTCCAGGGAGTGAGGAATCCTTCTTGAAGACGGCAACATTAATAGGAGGACAAACCGAAGGGACCAACGAGTCTACCCTTTCTTAGACGGACGGTGCACCTTGTGGACTCAATCTCTGGACCCAACCTTTACAGGGGACCTCCTCCTTTACCGTTGGGTGAGGTCATAAGAACGGACCTCTGAAAGTGCCTGTCTCCTCGGGTCACCCGACGTCAGGCACCTCGACGTTTCTCAGTCTGTACTGACTCGCTCACCCACAATACAACACAGGGCAAACATCCAATGGATGTCTCCCCGACCCTGAACTGAGAAGTCACAGAGACGGGGAGGATCGGTACAGCCAAACCAAGGAAGAAAGAGAGAAATCAACAACTACTAGAAAGGACGATCCAAGACCAGAAAGAGTAGTCATCGACGAGACACGCAACAACATCAAAACAACACGAGCGCCCTTGTCCACTTGCGTCTTAGAAGGATGAGACAGTAGAACCCGCACGGTAGACTCTCAGATTGAGTCATTCACTTTTCGGTCGCCCCATTTTACCCTATTTTGTGGAGAGGAAGGAAATCGAGGTAAGGAAAACCATTACTCGTATAGAAATACACAACAATAATCAGAGAGTCAGCACAGGCTGAGAAACACTAGGTACCTGACGTCGGACGGTCCGAGGCGAAAGGAACCCTAAAGAGTCCGTTCTTATAACCTCACCCAATGGTAAAGTAAGAGGTCCCCTAGAAGGACTGAGTCCCTAACTTAAGTACAGACGACGTAATTGTCCGTCTAAGAAATGGTGACTCGGTGGTCCCTTCGGGTATAGAAATACGTAGTGTATCATTAGAACTAGTCAACATACGTTAAATACTTAGACACACTTATAGTTTGCATAACTTAAGAAAGAACGGTAAAAATACGAGACGTAATTGTGCCATATAAAGTGATATAAAGTCACCAGGAATCCAAAGGTAGAAAGAAAGTTCTAACCAACGCCAAATTTTTTTTTTGGTATATATTCTTACCTTTACTTTTGTCTCATCTTACCGGTCTTGACGATCCACTATTTACCGACCTCCGGTTTCGGACTCGTACACAGAGATCAGTGGCACCCTGTACAAGAACCTTCGAGAGTCCGACGAGTAATTATTTGTCTTTTGCAGATTTATTAATAAAATACCTAACGAAGAAATGTTTACTTTTAACCTTGTCTCCGGCAATGACGGAAAAAACTACACTTACTCAAAATATTTGGTAACTCACCTCTTAAGGCGAAATCGACTAGGAATCTCAGGGAAAGTGCTAAAATCATTTTATAATCTTTTATTTAGTATTATGAAACATTTGACCCTCCGAGTTCAGACGTAATAGGAGGTGGCACAATGGGTTCTTTATGCACAGTCCCAATTTCACGTCCGAACTTTAGCCCGAAGAGACTCAACCGCGACCTAAGAAAAGAGCAATCGACCCACTAGAATGTGTTCAATAAGTTAAAGAGACTCGACACGAGTCGAGTACGTTTCCTCTCTCTGCCCGGTTCATTGGTGGAGTACCCCAATGACAGTCCTGAACCGTAGGCAATTTGTTTGCGAACAATTCGGTGTACGGTCTGAGTAAGATCCATGATTCCCTTGTTACCACTTATCCTGGCTTTTTCAGACGAGAACACTTCGAATGTAAGATCGTCACACACGCACGTGCGAGTAGTAAAGGCTGAGAAACGTTGGGGTACCTGATATCGAACGGTCGGAGGAGACAGGTACCCTAAGAGATCCGTTCTTATGACCTCACCCAATGGTAAAGGAGGAGGTCCCCTAAGAGGGTCGACTCCCTAGCTTGGGTGCAGAGGACGCAGAGGACGTAACCGTCCGCCTAAGAAATGGTCACTCGGTGGACCCTTCGTGTCAGATAGACACCTCTACTTGTTTTTGCGCTTAGTCAAATCTTTTGGCACAATTCAGTACAATTCACAATACTTCTCTTCACATCGTTCCCGTCTCCAGTCCACGGGAAACCCCACCTCACTTGGGTCGTCCGGAAAGATTCCTCCACTGTGACCTCTTTTTGGTCTTCACTACTGTACTTACACTTTCACACTTCTACCCCAAGGTCGATGTCGTTTCCAGGGCTCCACGCTCGACCACGGCACACAAACTCCCTGTCATTCCCGAGTACTCGACCTCGGTTCTTTCTCTCCTTGTCGTCCTCTTTTGTTTTAACCTAAACAAGGCTCCCCCAGTCCCAGAAGCTGGTCTAGTGTATCCTGGATCATCCAGTACACTTGTTTAACCCCAGAGTAGTACGCACGTACCCCTCCGTACCGACGATTATCTTCAGGTGGGGAGGGTGTGGGGGCTTCCTTTATGTGTTTCGTCATCCTTCTGCTCCCAGGCTTGTACGCAAATCATAAAGAGGACCTAAGACTTCTACTAGGACAGCTCCGACACCAAAGACCTTCAAGTCAAAGAAGGACGAAACAAAAAGAACGAAGTTGAAAGAGTCGAAACTGAAGAACGGAAGGACTGAAAGGAAAATATTTTAATAAAATGAAATCAAACCGACGCGACCCAGATTGGGTGAGGTCATAAGAACGGACCTCTTAGGGTCCCTGCCCCTTCGGACCACCCGACAGATACCCAGCGTGTCTCAGCCTGTGCTGACTTCGCTGAGTCGTCGTCGTCGTCGTCGACCCAGAAGTGACGGCGTGGCGTCGAGAGCCGACGTAACGTGACCGGAGGGAACAACGTCGTGCGTCCGAATCGATCGACGCCACCCAGAACCAACGTCGTGCACCCCGGCAGGAACACAGTACACACTACAAAACAACGTCGCGAATCTGAGAGATCCATGCCATGCACCCGAATCAACGACACACCGAACACCCTAGAATCAAGGGACTGGTCCCCACCTTAAACTCAGGGGACGTAACCTTCCACCCCAGAATTGGTGACCTGGTGGTCCCTTTAGGGGAAGGACTGAAAAGGTGGACGGTGAACGTGGAGGGGAGAGACCGACGGGTCCTTACCTACGGAACGTGTAGACCAGGGCCCAGGAGAACCCAGAGACCAGGGTAAACGGGGAGACTTGTGCAGACGATACACGGACACTACCTGTCGCAGTCGAGACGGGTGAGGCAGAGATCTGGACGTAGGACGGTAGGACCGGGGTGTCGAAGGGAGCGAGGCATCTGACGATAAATAAACCTTTGGAAAATTTACTCTCCTGAATCGTTCCCTCTCCCTCCGTGAACTGTCTTCACCGAGTCCTCTCGTAACTTCTGGGGCCCGCGAGACTAAGGTTCCTCAGGTAAAAAGGACGACCTTGAAGACCCGTCGGGGGTAGGGCAACCGGCCGTAGACACAACAGAGGATTACAGTCCTGACCTCGGTTCGGGGTAAAAGAGTCGGTGGCACTCGGGTCGGGGAAAAATGACCTGAAAGACCTAAGGGGAGTATATTCGTTTTAAAAGAAAGGTCTTCCCCGGGAAAGAAACCGGAGGGACCCTCCCGATTCTTGAGTCTCAGAAGACCGGAGCTCAACAACTAGTGTCCTCGGTCGGCACCACAGACGGCCGGACACGGACCGTTTTCCCAACCACCGAACCCAGGACGACAACCGAAACCGTCTTCCTACTACTAGGCTGACAAGAAGGGTTGGACCCCAGGGCGTGTGTCCCGACCCAAGTCCGGCTGCTACTCTTCCGTCCAGCTCTCTCTCAGGACCCCTTGGACAGTAGGACACTGACCATCCCTCCCAGGAAAGAGTACCTGTACAGACATGGGTGTCCTCTCTTCCCGGTGCACGAACGTCAGGACTCCTTTCTTTGGGTAGTTGTGATCAAAATTTATTTATAGTTGATACAGACTTTTCACGTTCACAATCAGTGAACCAACACAGACTGAGAAACGCTGGGGCACCTGCCATCGGGTGGTCCGAGGAGGTAGGTACCCTAAGAGGTCCGTTCTTAGGACCTCACCCAACGGTAAGGGAAGAGACCCCCTAGCAGGGTTGGGTCCCTAACATGAACCCACAGGACGTAACTCGGTGGTAAATTTGGTTTGTCTTCCACTGACCTTCCTGGGGTTGTGGAAGTTGACAAAACGTGGAGACTTAGGTTAGAATTGTGACTAAAAATTGAGTGGAACATTCCAAAACACTCGTACTTTACTCTACGACAGTTCGTGAATTAAATCCCAAACTGGGCACCAGGGGTGGTGCACTTATAGGGAGGGAACGAGAGGACTGGGGAATAGTTGGTGTAATAGAGGTCCGGCTCCATGTCCTCTCCTGCGACCGTTAAGTCCTCCGTTTTGATACGACCGGCGTAGAGACCCAAAGTAGACCCTCTCCGAAAGCGACCGACGGACCGACGAAGACATCATCCTTTAAGATCCGACTAAAGGTCTCTCAGTCGTCACCACTTGAAATTAATTTCCGAGTCTTGTAAGAAAGACCTCAGGGACGTGGACGGGTGCCAGGACGAGCCCCATGGACTTGGACACACGGAAATTAGGTGGAGTTCCCCGTCCCTTTCGGACTGGTGAAAAACAGTCTGGTCCTTCCTCCCACGGGGTGGACGGCGACATAGTCTACTACACCCGAACCGTCCTCGACTCTCGTCATTCAATGGGGAGGTCGATCGTACCGATGGGAGAAGGGGGCAGGGGGGCTATGGGTAGAGGACGGGGTCAGACTCGAGGACTCCTACCACGTCAGTAGTGTACCGAATCCAGTGGCGGAGTCCCTGGGACGACTTACGACTGGAACCAGAGCCCGACCGGTGAAACCAGACCTTCGGAACAGAAACAAACCGGAAGGCTCGACGGGAGTCTACTGTCGAGGGGAAAGTCCCGACGATGTTTCAGACTCGGATTTACTACGACGGACTGTACCCAATGAACGAAAGACCGAACTTTCGTTCTCTTGCCCATTCTACGGGAAGTCCCTCAGACAACCGGACACCCAATATCCCGTACACCACAGAACTCGGTAAAGTTTTGGTTTCATATTATATGCCTGTCTTTCCACATACGTGTTTTTTCATATGTTGAGGGACTTAAAAATTTTTGACTCGTGTGGGAATATGGGTAATGGGTCTAGTTCCTTCTTGTAATATTTAATCAGGGGGTGTATACTTGGAAGTTCTACGTTTGAGAGTTTGTACGCTTGCGCGAAGGTGGACAGGTAACTGTAGTCCACACTCACTTGACCGTCGAACGGGAGGTAGAGGACAACAACTGGTAGGAAGTCGAGGTGGTAGAGAGTCGAGGAGAGGGAGGAGGTCAGTCATTGAGAAGAACGGACCAGTGAGCTACGGTCGAGGACACACGGTCGACAACATGACCTGATAACATGAAAAGTTCTATAACATGGAACTCTAATTTTTACAAAAGAAATAAAAAACACAGATAACAAATACACGATAAACACACTTTTCATAACATTTGGATAATGTCATATCGTGAGATATCGACTGACACAACCCATGGATCCGATTTAAAACCCCGAATCCTTTTCACGAGAGTCTTGTCTTGAGCAACCATACATCCCTTGAATGGCATAGTTGTGGACTTCAGGGGGGTGGGAGTGGGTAAAGGGAAGACCAGCGACGGAAGGAGCCCGATTATTGGTAGACATAAATTGTGTCAATAAAACGAAGACTTGGAATTTCTTTACCTTAACATGACATATTATTAAAGAGACATGGACAGAAGAAAACAAGTCTCCCCCACACAACAGGTACACCAACACGCGAGAATATAAAACAGGCAAGAACAACATATTATAAGAAACCCCGTTTACACAGTCTTGTATAAATAGGTAAGAGAACGAATCCCGGTAGACCCATCAAGGGTCAAACCCCCCACAATACTTGTCACGACCCGAAGGGTCCACCACGATCACCATTTCTGGGGTGGACGGTTACGTCTCTGTATTCTCTGCGCCCAAGGTAGAGACCCAGTCCTTAGAGGGGACCTCTTCCTTTACCGTTGGGTGAGGTCATAACAACGGACCTCTTAGAGTACCTGTCTCCTCGGACCGTCCGATGTTGGGTGTCCCAGTGTTTCTCAGCCTGTGTTGACTTCGCTGAATCGTGCGTGCATGTGTGTGTGTGTGTGTGTGTGTGTGTGTGTGTGTGTGTACACTTAGTGAAACGACATGGGGACTTTGATTTTGTTGTAACATTTAGTTGATATGAAGTTATTCTCGTTAAGACCTACTTGAATTTTTCTTGAAAGAATAATATCAGGGTTTATAAGTCACGATATTTAAAGGTTCATAATGACCGTAAGATCCACATTACCGTAGGGTGTTTAAAACTATACACACAAAAAAAAAAAGGAGTCAGTTCTTATGAAAGAGCAAAGGAAACACTAAAGAAGAAACTGGGGACCCAATGCATCTTTCTATAATAAATTAAAGGTTTATAAACCCCTAAAAAGGTCTGTAGAAAGACGACAAATTAAATCGACACAAGTATCATTTTGTAAAAATGATAAAGTAAAAAAATTTTTAAACAATCTAAACGAAGTACTAAGTTTTATACCAAGAACCACTGCTACATAATGCTCCTTACGCCAAAAACAACAACAAACTACCACACAATATATCTATAATTAAACCAGTTCAACCAAACTTCACTGACAGCATAGGAATAACGATAAAAAACATGAACGAGACAGTTGATGATTTCTCTTCACAACTTCAGGGAATAAATATGTCCTTCTATATACATAAATAGGAAGATCAAGTTAAGACAGTCAAAAAAAAGGAAGTCAAAAACAACGATACCTGGTAAAAAGTTCAGTAAGACCTAAAAAAAAATGTTATAACGAAGACAAAATACAAAGCCACAAAACCGACTCTGTGTTCCATAGAAGCGAGGGACTGGTTTCTAACTTAGACGTCGGGGACGTAACTTTCCACTTCAGAATTGGTGACTCGGCGACCCCTTTAGGAATCAAGAGTCAAAAATAACGCATATAAAACTACACGCGTAAACCGTATCATAAAATCATACACATAGTTATAAATCCAAATAAACCAGAATTACTTAACTAGTGACATACTAATAAACTAGTAGGGAAAATATGGAAATCGGAAGAAAAGTAATCATAACCGTACCATACAGAAAAAGGTAAGGAAACGAAAGTAAGACATTTACGGGAATATAAAGTACACCCAAAGAATATGTAAATATAAATTACATTAGTAAATACAAAAACATAAAATTTAGATGGTATAGTGATAAACAAAAGTGAACAATACATACAGGAAAAAAAGGACAAAAAGAAGAAAAGCACGGGAGAAAACTTTAGAATATTAAAGTAAAATAGAGGTCATAGTCGGTAAATTTTTTGAACCACCAACGAGGTCCCAAATGTTTTATGTAGTAGTTCCATAGTATAAAAAGAAAGTTTATTATATATGATGAAGTTGTATCTCGCATTCTTGGAATTTTGTCGTGTGGAGTCAAAGGAGGGAGTTAAAGGAGGAAGGAGACAAAACACGATGATGACGAGTGTAAGGTGAAATTACAGACAACACTTGTGGTGTTTTACAACATTGACCAAAATAAGATACGGTCACAAAGAGTTTGAAAAAAGGGGTAACAAAGAAAGGATTCCGTGAAACATCTGTAATAAAAAAAGAACTTAAAGGAGAAGTGCCAATTTTATGATGTCTACATGATATGCAGTCAAATACAAGAAACCGGAAGACCTCCGGAATTTTTATTGACATTATTGATTCTATCAAAAACCGAAGGTTTCTTGGTTAAAACAGGGGAACCTCTGTTAAAACGGGGGTAACTCTTGCTATAAAATCTGTCACTTAATGGAAAATTTTTCTATTTTTTATTCTTCTTACACAAATGTAAATGGTAATAAAAAATGATAAAGACCGTGAGAGTGTACTTTCTAGACATATGGATCAAAATTGATTTCTTGAAGGAAGGTGTAAAGACCAACACGTCTCGACAACCGTCACTTAAGGGAGTCGGAAACGAACGACTTTATCAAAAATAAAACAGAGGAAAAACTTTCGGCGAAAGAAAGACATATCATAGGACCTAACTGACAAAAAAAAAAAAAAGGTATGAAATTTCAACGGTGAGAGAATAGAATACCGGACGTATCAAAGACGGTTCTTGAACAGATATTTAGAGTGGAAACAAGGAAACATGGATTATGGGGGGGAGGAGTAAGGAGGGTGGGGATGGTGAGGTCACAAGAAGGGACCACCGAGTCGTCCGTTCTTAGACGGACGTCACACGCTCGGTATCCTATGTACCCAAGTTAGGGACCCAGTCCTTCTAGGGGGCTTCCTCCCGTACCGTTGGCTGAGGTCATAAGAACGGACCTCTTAGAGGTACCTGTTTCCTCGGACCACCCGATGTCAGGTATCCCAGCGTTTCTCAACCTGTACTGACTTCGTTGAACCGTACGTGTGTGATGGAGAGGTTGAATTTCCAAAGAAAGAAGGATAGAAACGAAAAGTCTTCAAAGTAATACTACACAGATTCACACACTCCAAAATAAAAATAAAAAACTGGACAAACGAACCCCAAGGAACCTCAAGAACCTAGACAAAACAATAAAAACTAATTAAAACCTTTTAAGAATTAGTATTAGGTACCTCTATAAGGAAGATAGGACAAAGAGAATGAGGAGACCCTGAAGTCAATGTATATACTATGGAAGAAACTATGACGGACATCGGGAACTAGTTATCTAAGATAAAAGAAGAAATAACAAACATAGAATCAAACCTATCATAAGTAACTGAATGTACGTTCAAATAACTCAGAAAGGAGTCAACGTAAGTCAGTGGACGATTCTGTGACATTACTTCTGGAAAAAATATAGACTATTTTATAAAAACGAGATCATAAAGGTACAATGTGAGAACACAAAGACAGAGAGACACCTGTAAAGGTTAAAAAAGAAAAGATAATCTAAGAAGGAATCTCATAATAATATTAATAAAATTTCAGGGACATACCCTGTAGGGACCACCAGGTCACCAATTCTAAAGTGTAAGGTAACGTCCAAGTTAGGGACCAACCCCTGAATTCTAGGGTATCCGGAGTACCCGTTTTTAGTTTTGTATGTTGTCTTCGTTATAACAGTGTTTAAATTATTTTAAAATTTTTACCAAGTGTAGTTTTTGTTTTTTTTTTCTTTCTTTCTTTTTCTCTTTCTCTCTCTTTTAGGGACACACTATAAATACCATAGTTCTAGTTGAAACCAAAATAACTAAAGGAGTAAAGAACTTGTCATGTAAAAAGCACAAAGAGTTCGAAATTTTTTTGATTGGAAGTAGATACACATAAATAAACCGACGAGGTCCAGAATCAACGTCGTACATTCGAGATCAAGGGACTGGTCCCTAGCTTGGGTTCGGGGGACGTAATCCTTTCACCTCAGAGTTGACGACCTGGTGGTTCCTTCAGGGAGAGTTCTAAGAAAAAAAAGAGTTAAGACCTGTGACACAAAATTTCCTGTCATCTCTGACTTCATGTACCATAAATACGGGTCTTTACCCGAATACGGAGAGACAGTCCGGAAGTCATCACCTCACCCCAGTCCGGTCAGTCTCCACCTCCACCGAAACCTACAGTAACGACGACCCCAGTGAGTCGCGTGGTGCCTGAAGTCTAGGGAAGTCACCACCCTAAGACACTGTTGGGAGGACCCCCAACAGCAGTCACAAACAGTGGTTCGGCACAGGTCGAGAAACGTTGGGGTACTTGACGTCGTGCGGTTCGAAGGGACAGGAAGTGATAGAGGAACTCAAACGAGGTTGAGCACACGTAACTCAGTCACTACGATAGATTGGTAGAATAGGAGACAGAGGGGGACGAGGAGAACAGGAGTCAGAAAGAGTCGTGCTCAGTCGAGAAAAGGTTACTCAACCGAGAAGTGTAGCCCGCCGGTCTCATAGCCTCGAAGTTGAAGTCGTAGTCGGGAAGGTCACTTTATAAATCCCAACTAAAAGGAATCCTAACTGACCAACCTAGAGGAACGACGGGTTCCCTGAGAGTTTTCAGAAGAGACCGTAGGGTCAAACTTTCGTAGTCAAGAAGTCGCGAGTCGGAAGAAATACCAGGTTGAGAGTCTAGGTAACATTTCGTGACCCTTAACCAGGAGTACCAAGGGAAAGTCGGGAAACGGGGTACCTCAGAGAGAGGACGGGGAGGGGTCGTAGGCTGACGACTAAAAACAATGGGAGATGAACTCCGAAAACCAATTTTCATTCTACCGAGTCCCTCTACCCACCCGAAAGAGTGGACATACGTAGATTCCCGAGAGAGACCGGGGAAACAACGGATGTCAGGAAGAGTACTCTTTAGACGACCAGAAGGGTATCCTAGAACGTTTACTCATGTTGGAGGAGAACACAGACCTCACGGGTCAATAAGTTATACAGTACGACTGGAAACGAGTCGAAGGTCACAGAACTTTTAAAAATCGACAAAGAAGAATGAGTGAAATACCCTGACGGAAAGACAGAGTACGAGTTGTTTTGACAACACTCAGGTAAAAAGGAACCTCCTCGAACAGTAAAATTTTTTCACGCCGAGCAGACCAATGGAACGTTGGAGATGAGAGACTACCCCAGTGCTTTTCAAAACTAAGTGTCCAATAGATCGAAAGAAAATAACAATCCTACTTTGGATGTAAAGGACCGTCAACAGATGTAGGATTCACCTTTGTCACGAGACGACGACGATCCAACGAAGGAAGCACAGGTTGAGACACACTGGGGTATCTGCCGTCGGGTGGTCCGAGGGGGTAGGGCCCCTAAGAGGTCCGTTCTTGTGACCTCACCCAACGGTAAAGGAAGAGGTTACGTACTTCACTTTTCACTTTCCCTTCAGTGAGTCAACACAGACTGAGAAGCACTGGGGTACCTGACGTCGGGCGGTCCGAGGAAGTAGGTACCCTAAAAGGTCCGTTCTCCTGACCTCAACCCACGGCAGCGGAAGCTATTTATTCAAAAATAAACAAGAGGAATGAGAGATCAGGAATCTAGTTTTACACTCGACTCGAGAATAAAGGGAGGACACAAAATACAGTCTCCGAGGACTCTTTATTTTATATGAAGAAGAGACACCTAACACAAAGGAGTAGTTCGTAGGCATTAGTTATGAGTAGATTCCCTTTTGGGAAACATCTCTGACTTACACCAGTAAATAATTGGCACACTAGACCCCTTGTTTTTCTATACCTACCATGGAAAAGAAAGTCTTTCTTTGGTGAAAAATATTTTTCCTTAAGTACTGTTTTGTCTCAATTTTTTACGTCTTCCTAATTTTTTTGTTTCGTTATTTTGGTGGGTATCAGGGTAGTCGGTTTCTTTCGTACTGGGTATAAAATAGATTAAAGAAGGTCAATAAAAAGATACTGACATAAATATAACCAAACATATGTAGTCACACACACACACACACACACACACACAAACACACAGACACATACAATCAACGAGTCAGTATAAACTGAGAAACACTGGGGTACCTGACTTCCGGTGATCCGAGGAGACAGGGACCTTAAGAGGTCCGTTCTTATGACCTCACCCAACGGTACGGGAAGAGGTCTCCTAGAAGGGTTGGATCCCTGACTTGGGTCCAGAGGACGTAACGTCCGTCTAAGAAATGACAGACTTGGTGGTCCCTTCGGGTATGTAGTCCTACATACGGGGGCTTAAACACACAAAATAGGTCTATTCGTTAAAGTTTTTCCACACAAAAAGACACCCAACTCACGATACCGTGAGTACCTTAAGACTATACAATAAGTACACACAGACCATTTCTACGGTTTTATATACTGGATAAGAGTCAAACAAGAATCCGGACCTAAGGAGACACGTTGAAGAAAGGTACTTGTCCACACGCATACGCTAAGATTCCCTTACTCTAAGTAAAGTCTTTTCTGGTCGACAACTAAGAACACGACTCCAGGTTGGGGGGTAGAAGGGGTCTATTGAAGGCAGGGAACACGGCTGGGCAACAGTCCAAATCTCGTTTGTCTTTCTCCCTTTCAGATACTAGAAGAATCACATACAAAGTAAAAGAAGAAAAAAGGTCTTTCATAAAACCTCTTTTCTAGCCTGACATAAAACGGACCGACCCTAACATATGTAGGAAGGAGTAGGGCAGCAGACAGTAACCCTAGTAGCACAAAGAAATGCCTACACGTTGGTAGCTTCTTCTATAAGGGTCCACTCGACTGAAATTTCCGCTTCCGAGTCAAGGGTGTACAGTCAGCAAGTCTCACAGTAGGGTCAACGCTCCTGTAGCATGTAAAGTGTGCATAGGGAGGTCTCGGGGTAGGACACAGGAGGAAGGGTGAAGGGAAGGAAGAGAGGCCTCTCTCGCCCCTCGTAGCCTAAGACTCTTCCCGAGTCTCGGTGCGACTCACACCGGCGAAGGAAACGACCAGTCTGAGAAGAGGTCCTGGTCCCAGACTAACCCGTCCACCTTCTCTTGACCACTCTATTCTTTGGTACGGACCCTTTTCGAAGGGGGGGGAGTTAAAACACCGTAAAAAGAGAGTAAAGGTATGGTTCCGTCGTTCACAACTCACCACAACCCACTTCTACCGTAGATACACCGGTCTATGACGACCCTATTTTACGATACTCGAACTCCTGTGGAGTCGGGGTCGAGACCCTCAGTCTCTGACGTCCTCCACTGCCCCCCGAGAACCTCTGGGTTCTCTACCTTGTTTCCGACCAGGACTACTCCTTTTCTCTAGGATGTCCTTTTATCTGTGAGTTGTTTCCTTGTAGGAAATCCCACGTGACAAAGTGTATAATCGGAACTCTACCCTACGGAACGAGGGACTGAGAGGTAAAGGAGCCGACACTTTACCGTCACGATTGTGGACGGAGTACCACCATAGGACTCCTAATTTCCTCTGTCACAGACCGTCGGTCGTTTCATAAGTATTTGCTAAGAACTTACTTGGTTGGATCCGTCTTTATCTCGTGTCCCCTGTCTTCTCTGTGAATCGGTCACAAATCTCAAATTTCGAGAACCGTTGAGGTCTTGACAGGACCGTTTGACTTCGTAGTAAACACATAAAATTATGAGAACGTCAACGTTCACTATCTTTACGTACCCTTGATCGTACTCGTTTTTTCCCTTAAATAGGAGTCCCAAGCCACCCCTCCGGAGCCACCTAGGTCACCGACCGTGCACCGAGTGGCTTTCCTGGCACCTTTATCCCTAAGGAAGATAAATGACCGCCAGAGACTAAGAAAGTTCATAAAGAACAAAATGATGTCTCAAAGAGACATCCTACACTTACAACGATGAATCATCGAGTGCCCCACAGTGTAAAATTCTCGAAATATACACTAACTAGGATTCACTTTTTCAGGACAGCTGAGAAAAACCGAATTCACTTCCGACAGCTGGTCGACTAGTACAGACCCCAACCCCCCGTCCGACTGTGGCACGGTACCCCTAAGAGGAAGTTATCGGGCCCCCTACCCCCGTGACCCGTCGGACGTCCACAGGTGACGTCACCGCCCACCACTACCCCTTCAGTCCTGGAGGACTTCTTTGTCCCTCTCGACCCGACAAACTCCTATCGTACTATTCACCATTCTTGGTCCACCGAGACCGGAGACACAGTGAGACATCTTTTCGAGAACGTTTAATCGTTTTGACCACTACTGTACATACATCAATCTTACTTCGATTTATGGAATCATATTCGTGTTCCTAAACTTATACAAACACATATCTTGGGACAGTAGTAGGTAGGTCCTAAGAACTGACCTTAAGACCCTGGAAACTCGATACAAAAGTCCCGAGACGGCAGGTGTCGTATTTCCTTCTTCCCCACACACACACACACACACACACACACACACACGTGCGTACACGAGTCAGTACAGACTGAGAAACGGTGGGGTACCTGACATCGGGTGGTCTTAGGAGACAGGTACCTTGAGAGGTCCGTTCTTTTGACCTCACCCAACGGTAAAGGAAGAGGTCCCTTAGAAAGGCTGGACCCCTACTTTGGGTGTAGAGGACGCAACCGTCCGTCCAAGAAATGGGGACGCGGTGAACCCTTCAGGTTTCCTTCTTCCTTATGTGTGTCGTAAGGATCACACTCAACGTGGTCACGACTACCAAAATACACGACACAGAAGCTAGGACTTCGCTAGCTACAACAGTTGTTATCCACTGGAATAAGAGTGGAGTCTCTGTACCTCCGTACCAGAGGTACCTCTTCGTTCCGGTGGATCGAACAGGTTGAAGTCGTTCAGTATCAACAGTCCCAACCCTAATTTTTTTTTTTTAATCGGGGACCAAGATTGGGTCTAGTCACTTTAGTGTAACTACAAAATAAGTGAATAAAAAATGGGTACGGGGAACCGAACACCTTAGAATCAAGGAACTGGTCCCTAACTTGGGTGTCGGGGACATCACCTTCGCACCTCAGAGTTGGGGACTTGACGGTCCCTTCAGGTGGTGCCAACTCCAAACTGGAGACAACGGAGGACCGAAAGGTCCACTGAGTCACCATTTCTTGGACGGATGGTTACGTCCTCTGAGTCCTTTACGTTAAAATTAGAGACCTAACCCTTCTAGGGGACCTCATCCTTTACCAATGTGTGAGGTCATAAGAACGGACTCTTTAGGGTACCTGTCTCCTCGGACCACCCGATGTCAGGTACCCCAACTTTTCTCAGTCTGTACTAATTCGTCGACTCGTGTATCCGCGTGCGGAGGACAAGGTTTCGGAAACGAAAGGGGTCATTAGACACCGCAGAAGGGGTCCCGAGACTGGGAGGAACCGTCGGGTCCTCGAGATCGATCGGTGAGGACCACGGAAGAGTCTCTTGTGTCGAGGTAACGGGGTAATACTAACGACCCCTATCCCCAGAGTCCAACTAGACTTGACCTCCTGAGTAGGGTACGTGACTCCTGGTTGTCGAGCCGCCCATCTCTCAGGTACACGACCAACTATAGTCCTGAACCCTGAACACGGGACCAAGGGGTGTACCCTTGGGCACACTGTCACCAGTCACGTCGACCTCCCCTGGCACCAGATGTGTACGATGTTTCCGCACATGGGTGCGTGTACAAACCCGAGAGCATCCACACGTCCACATGTACGAACATGTTACTCTAGTAGTAGTAACGTCTATGTAGTGTTACGGACAACTCACACACTACAGAATATTTGATACCTGTCGTCAGGTAACCACCTAATATCTTAGTTAAATTACCAATAGAAAATTTACTTGATCTTATTCCCAGAAGGGACCACTAGGTCACCGATTCTGAGGTTAGAGGGTTATGTCCCCCTGACCTAAACTAGGGACCAAACCCTTGATCTAGGATGTACAACGTTCATTCTCAAGTGTAGGCTACTGATTTTCTAGGACGTACGGGTTGATACTGGACCACGTCGGTTCATTTATTTATTCATAAAAATTTTTACGTCATCTTATTCTGATTTCCTTTAGTTGGGACTTCTAAGTAACCTTCCTGACTGCCACTTCGACTTCGAGGTCATGAAACCGGTGGACTACACTTCTCGACTGAGTGACCCTTTCTGGGAGTACGACCCTTGCTAAGTTCCGTCTTCCTCTTCCGCCACTGTCTCCTACTCTACCACCCTACCGTAGTAGCTGAGTTACCTGTACTCAAACTCGTTTGAGGTCCTCAATCACTCCCTGTCCCTTCGGACGGCACTATGTCAGGCACCTCAGTGTTTCTCAGCCACCTATACTGACTCACTAACTTGTTGTTTCTTATTCTATTCTATCTCACCTTACTTTATATTAAAATCGTACGTCGTACTCTTCCTTGATAGTCTTAACAAAGTACTGTAAATTAAATCACTATATTCGCACAAATACCTATCTCATATACAGATATAAGCGTATCACCTCAGAGAACATTTTAAACAACTTGAAAAAGTTGAAAGGTTTTACTTTTACACATTTTAACCGACGACATTTTAAACTTTAAAACTAAGAGTCAAAAAGTCTGAGTCTTATTCCACACCGGTCAGTCCTTCCACATGTATCTTTTTCAGTTCGTATAATACTTCATCAAAAACTCTTGACGAGGAGTCAGTATTAACATATAGACAGTTTTCAGGTTCGAGATACGGACTACTTGTGAGTGTTTGTTAGGTATAGTGATGAACAGTTATTTTCAACAACGATGCAGTGAAGTCAGCACAGACTGAGACACGCTGGGGCCTCTGCCGTCGGGTGGTCCGAGGGGGCAGGGACCCTAAGAGGTCCGTTCTTGTGACCTCACCCAACGGCAAAGGGAGAGGTCACGTACTTTCACTTTTCACTTTCCCTTCAGCGAGTCAGCACGGGCTGAGAATCGGTGGGGTACCTGACGTCGGGTGGTCCGAGGAGGTAGGCACCCTAAAAGGTCCGTTCTCATGACCTCACCCCACGGTAACGGAAGAGGACAGTTCTTTTCTTGTCGGAGATTTAGGGTTATGTCTTAGGCCTGTTTAAGTACGGGAACCTCCCAAACACAGATAGTCGGCGAGGAACAACAAAACAACAAATCGACGGCTCCGTACAGGCTGAGAAACGCCTGGGTACTTGACTTCCTGCGGTCCGAAGGGACAGGAGGGTCGGTGAGGATCCGTTAATTTTTGAAAGTGGGAAGGACCTTAACAAAATTTCTAGAGGTGACACCCGTAATCCGGACCTTAAATCATAGACATATAGTGAGGTCATGAGAACGGACCTTTTACGGTCCCTGCCTCCTCGGACCACCCGACGTCAGGTACCCCAGCGATTCTCAGTCTGTGCTGGCTTGCTGAAGTGAAAGTGAAAAGTAAAAGTACGTAACCTCTTCCTTCACCGTTGGGTGAGGTCACAAGAACGGACCTCTTAGGGTCCCTGTCTCCTCGGAACACCCGACGGCAGATACCCCATCGTGTCTCAACCTGTGCTGACTTCGCTGAATCGTATTGTATCGTATCGTATAGTGAAAAATTTTTTACAAAATAAGATTTTTTTTATTACAAAATAAGACTCTTGGCATATCTAAGTGACCTTCGTCATTTCTCTCACGTCTCCCCGGGTTACACGGGAAGTAGGTCAAAGGGGGTTACTAATACAGAGTATTTCGGTGTCAGGTCGTAGTTTGGGTCTTTTCAATGTAACACACCCTGAAATTTACTATGGAAAATAGTGGTCATTGAAACTATACACTCAGTGTACGAAATGAATTATCATAAAGGTATACACACACTATACAGATATCTGGAAAGCAGACGAATCGTTCCCCAACCAAGGTAAACAAGAGGTAAACGAATGTACGTATCCTTTCTGACCTCGTAAAAAAAAATTTCCACTAATTAGATTTGGTATAAAAATTTTTTCGCCCAATGAAATCTCGACTCTAGAATTATCGTCTACAAGACAGACTTAAAGAACTTATTAACGGAGGGAAACACCGATCATCTCGGGACATACAGTGAACTGAACACTCGTCACCCAGTGAGCAACTCTTGTGGTGGGTGAGGCCCCAGAACCAAGTGGACTACCAGTTCGGTAAGTAGTCGGAAGAAGACACAGGTTCTCTTGTACTATCCAACTTCTTTGTGCAGTAACCTAAATATCGGTGACACCGAAGATTGATTCTCAGACACCTACTACGTCGATCACTTCCTGGCTCTGGACTTAAATCACTTACTGGGGCTGGACTGAAGTCAAGAGCTCCGCAGAGGGGGAAAATGTCGAACAGAGTCTCTGATATTTCAGGAAATTGCAGTAGGATTCCGCCTTAAAGAGGTTTTAGGAGAAGGTTAACGAACGTAGTTTTTTGAGGTTTCTACGTTGTTTTTTAGGGGTTGGGTTACGTATGTCTCGTAAGACTGAAGTTTGGATTTACTACGCCCTGATAGGTACGATGGCACCGATGGTAAAACATGTTTACTAACAGTCAACTGACATAAGATTAAAATTTTGGTAAATACCCGTGTCGTAAGTGTAAAGTTTCATGAGACATGGTTCCACCACGATTATAAAAAAAAAAGGGGACTGGAAAATCGCACCTGATCAAAACTAACTCTAATCCAAAAGATCCTAATAGGTAGAGGAACATATATACATTTTTTAGAGGAGGTACTGTTTCTAAACTCTTCGTCACCGTCTAAAATAAAAGAACCCGAGGTTTTAGTGACGCCTATCACTGAAACATCAGTACTTTTATTTTCTGTGAACGAGGAACCTTCTTTTTGGTACTGTTTGAATCTGTCACATAATTTTTCGTCTCTATAGGGAAACGACTGTTTCCAGACATTTCATCGTCGATACCAAAAAGCACTCCCGATTGGAGTATCGAGTCAGGTATTTCTTAGACGGACGTTACGTCCTCTGGACCAAGTTAAGAACCCAGTCCTTCTAGGGAACCTCTTCCTTTACCGTTAAGAGAGGTCATAAGGACGGACCTCTTAGGGTACCTGTCTCCTCGGATCGTCCGATATCAGGTATCCCAGTGTTCTTAGTCTGTGTTAAATCCCTGTTTTGGCGGTGACGGTACCAAAAAGACCATCAGCATATACCTACACTCAACCTGGTATTTCCACCCACTCGTGGGTTCTTAACTACAAAAACCTGACACCACTGCCTCTTCTGAGAACCCTCAGGGACCCTGTCGTTCTAGTTTGGTCAGTTAGGATTTCCTTTAGTTGGGACTTATAAATAACCTTCTTGACTACGACTTCGACTTCGAAGTGACGAAACTGGTGGATTAAGCTTCTCGACTGAGCAACCTTTTATGGAACTACGACCTTTTCACACTTCCGTCCTCCTCTTCCCCCGCCGTCTCCCACTCTACCAACTAACCACTACTTAAACTCGTTTAAGGCCTTCCATGACTTCATATCCCTTCGGACCGTACGACGTCAGGTACCTCAACGTTTCTCAACCTGAGCTGAATTACTGATTTGTCTGTGCCGAATCTTCGTTTCGACAAACGAACTGAAACACGTTTGACTGTTCAAAAGGCACACTTAGACAAAAGATTAACCATGAGAGGAGGATTTTCGTGGTCGAAGAGATGGTCCGTCGGTGGTGCACAGACCGGGTCTTCTGAAGTCAGGACGAGAGGTCAATGGTTATTTGTGTACGGGTCCACTTCAGTCGTACCGACTTGAATGATAATTCTTTAATGATAAATTATAACAGCTACACTCACTCAGTGGCTAGAGCTGTGAACGGTCACCGCACGAGTCGTCGTTCAGACACCTCCTCGACCCTAAATAAGACTCTGGGCCTCAAAGGTAAGAGAGTGTGTCTTCCTGAAGGGACGGCTCCGAGTAATTTTTGTTCCGACTCTCGACCCTGAACTGTCTGTGGCTGTCGGGAGTCACTTTGGAAAACTGACGAATCGCTACCCTCGATCTGTGTCCGTAGGTCGGCCGAAGACCCAAAATAGATTCGGGAACCGAGTCCGTGGGGCCATGGACGAGGGAGTCGGTCGGCATGGCACGAGCCATCGTGGGAGACGACGGAGAAACGCCTCTTTTGGGTCGACAACAAAGTCGGACACTAGGGACGGAGGGGTAGTACCCCAGAGGAGGTCGACGAGACACTCTTGTCGGTCACGACGTAAAAGCACTTTAGAGATCAAGAGGTGGGAAGAGGGGTTTCACTACTCGAATCGGTAGATGAGTAGGGGCTCCCCTTTATAGTGTGTGGCCTCACGACTCAAGTAAGTAAAAGGATGGTCTGACGTCACACCTCCCAATAACCCCTTTGGTCAACCCCGACTCTTTAGGAGCCAAGAATAAACGTTCGTGGCTACTCGGACTTCAATAACCCAGGTCGACTAGGTGGATTGTTCACTTACCTTAAAGTTTATATACGGATTCAGGTCATTTCTCTTTATATGACTTTTCTCCACTCTTATCTCCACCACAAATAAACTGAGTACGAAACAAGAGAACCTAAGAACCTTAGATCTAAAACCCCCGTAAATGGAATAAAAAGGGACCACCGAAGGGACCTGAAGGGACCACCGAGTCTGCCATTTCTTAGACGAACGTCACGTCCTCTGGACCTAAGCTAGGGATCCAACCCTTCTAGAGGACCTCTTCCCTTACCGTCAGATGAGGTCATAAGAACGGACCTCTTAAGGTACCTCTTAAGAACGGGTCCAAGGTAAGGTCTCCTTGGACCTCCCGACGTCAGGTACTCTAGTGTTTCTCAACCTGTGTTGACTCGTTGATTATGTGTGGAATAAGAAGGTCGGAGAGCGTAGGGTAAAACACCAACCCTATTAAGAATAATTCAACTCCAATAATTAGACAGAAGAGGTTTGTCAGTGTACCGACTAAGTGAATCTTCGACCCGAAGGAGGGAGGACTGAGGTAAACTGAAACGTACTGAAGAAGGTCCTCCTTCTGGAAAACGACCAGGTTACATATGAGTACAACTAAGGAGGCACACTGGTAGGATTATGTGATTGTTCTATCGAACACGAACTTACTCCTACTATCTGAGACTGGAGACTACCCACTGAATAAGTGTTGACGACTACGAGGGGTAGTCGGGGTATCTGAGTCAGTCGTGAAAACCTACCCTGAAATATGTCGTGACCCGAAGGGACCACCGAGTCGGCCATTTCTTAGGTGGACGTCACGCCCTATGGACCCAAGTTAAAGACCTAACCCTTCTAAGGGACCTCTTCCCTTGTCGATGGGTGAGATCATAAGAACAGACCTCTTGGGGTACCTGTCTCCTCGGACTGCCCGATGTCAGGTACCCCAGCGTTTCTCGACCTGTGCTGACTCGTTAATTGTGAAAGTGAGAAAATATACCGTGGTAGACTACGTGTCGTATTGACTATGCACTGGTCAGTGAAAGACAACCCAGTGCAGATCACTACCGAAGGTATGGAGACTTCGATCGGGTAGATAAAAAAAAATTAAACAAAAAAGGTGACCTCATATTAACGAAATGTTACAGCACAACCAAAGACGACATGTTGTTACACCTAGTCGGTAGACATCTGTATACAGGGGAGGGAGAACTCGAAGAGGGAAGGTGGGGGGCGAGGGTAGGGCGGGGAGATCCAGTAGTGTCTCGTACCTCGACTCGAGGGACACGGCACGTCGTCGAGGGGTGACCGACGACGGAGTAGGTACCATCCCAGATATACAGTCGCGACGAAAGTTAAGCAGGGTGGGAGAGGAAGGGGAGACCCCAGGTATTCAGACAAGAGATTCAGACACAGAGGTAACAAAGGGACGTTTATCCAAGTAAACATAGTAAAAAGATCTAAGATATAAATACGTAATTATATACCGTAAACCACATAAGAAAGACTGAATGAAGCGAGATAAACCACCTGAGATCCAGGTAGGTGTAGTCATGTTTACTGGGCTAAAAGAAGGAGAAGTACCGACTCATTAGAGGATAACATGGATACATGGTGTAGAAGAAATAGGCAAGTAGACGGGTGGGTAAAAATTTCTGTTCTATGATTTTTGATGAGGGTTCCCCTTCTTAGGTTCGGGTCGAGAGTATACGGAACAACTACCTCAATGACTTCGTCGGTGCCGCAAGGTTCACCCTCCACGAAACCCCCACTACCTGAACCCCTCCCACGACGAACCGCGGGGGCACTGGGGCGTCGGAGACAGAAGACGTCGTTCCTCTACACACTGGTCGTCTTGCGGAAGTGGTACACAGGGGACACGCTGTGCAGGACACTGATGACCTTGGAGTCGAGCCGGACGCCCTGTCGCGCCCGGTCGGTGGACAAACTGTTGGGACGGTGGCAGCAGAAGAGGTAGAAGTACCGAGACACCCCATTCAGTAATGGTACTCCGACCGAGGGTACGTCCCGTGGAGGTCTACCCGCGTCCCTGGTCTCGGTTATAAGAAACCAAATGAAGGAATCATAAGTTAGGAATATAGAAATCACTTTGAAAATAAATGACTAAACCAACGAGACCCAGAAGCACCGACACGTCCGAAAAGAGAGCGACACCACCCGCCCCCGATGAGAGGACAACTCGTGCTGGAGAGCCCGAACGCCCGAACGTAGACGACCCGAGACCTCGCGTCCGAATCACCGACACCACGTGTCTGGATCAACGAGACGTTGTACACCCTAGAAGAGTCTGGCCCCTAACTTGGGCACAGGGGACGTAACCGTCCGTCTAAAAAAAATAATGACTCGGCGATGCCTTCGGGGACGACGACGATTCAGCGAAGTCAGCACGGGCTGAGACACGCTGGGATATCTGCCGTCGGGTGGTCAGAGGGGGCAGGGACCCTAAGAGGTCCGTTCTTGTGACCTCACCCAACGGTAAAGGAAGAGGTTACGTACTTTCACTTTTCACTTTCACTTCAGTGAGTCAGCACAAGCTGAGAAGCACTGAGGTACCTGACGTCGGATGGTCCTAGGAGGTAGGTACCCTAAAAGGTCCGTTCTCATGACCTCACCCCGCGGTAACGGAAGAGGATGCCTTCGGGGATCAGGAATATAAAATTCTTCGTAAAATCCCTGTTATCTAAAGAGAGGAAATGAGTATGTACCCTGATCTTGATTCTTATAGGAGGCACCGAAATAAAATGTATATATTTCTCTACCTCATATATTCTCTACCTCATTAGAATATAATATTAGAGTATATCCTAAACAAACCTTTAACTTGGGTACGTACGAAACTTTTAGGGATTGTGTGAGTATCCGTGGAGGTCCATGTAGAGGATTCTACACGTGTAGGGTCTACAGTAAACCACAGTGTGGACCTGGGTCCCCCACTGACAGTGCCAGTGTCCCAATCGACCGCCGTTTCCGTCCGGATCCTCAGAGGGTAGAGACGCAAGTCAACGTTAAAGGTCCTGTGGTGTTCACATCTGACGTCTCTAAAGTGAATTACGGTCTCTCTACAAAAGGTAGAAGGGTGATTTCCCCAAACACTTCCTTCCTTGTTTATCAAGGAAGCTAAAGGGGGAGGAGGGAAGGGGTGTGGGCGGGGGGAGTGGGTCTCAGAACCCCATTATTTGAAGGAAACCCGGTGTCGGTAGACTAGTATTTGTGTCTGTGTGTCTGTGTGTGTGTGTGTGAGAAGACAATTTTTTGACCTTATAGGTGAGGACACCAGTGACTCGTAAAGGTTCTTCTGTATGGGTGTGCATATTGCCTTCCCTCGTCCCCTGGGACACAGTCGGGTAACCCTCGTCGGTAGACGGCAACAGAGTAGGAATGTCTCACCCGGGAGTAGAAAGGCCAGTGTCTGGCCAGTCGACTTCGCCAATCCAAATGACGACTGAGGTCCCCCGAACTTCCTGGACGGTCCTACCCCACTACTCAACGTGTAGGACCCTGACACACGTCCTCTCCCTCCAGAGAAGATCTTGACGACAATCTTGGTCTGGACCGCTGGAGACAGAGAGATGCACCCACCTCTACCTTGACCCGACCTTTCTAAGGGTACACTGGGCCGGTGATCCCTTCCATAGGTCCCCTCGGAGACAAAAGGGTCCTTCTTGTCGGTGACGGGACCTGGTGCACCGTCACAGTCGGGTGTTTTGTCGTCGTCCCACAGTCTCCTGTGCCGCGGGTACCGGCACATCGAGACCTTAACAAGTGTCCTTCCCAGTCCCCCTGTCTCCCTTCAACATCGAACACCGGACTTGTCAGAGTCCGCCGAGACAAGGAGAACAGGTATTTGTCGTAGAACCAAAAAAAGAAAAACCCCCCCAAAGGAAAAAAAAAAAAGGTTAAAAGAAATAAAAAATTAACTACCTTTTAACGAAATGTTAAAACACAACCACAGACGACATGTCGTTACGTTTAGTCAGTATTAAAATATATACATATGGGGAAGGGAGGACTCTGCGGAAGGGTGGGGGTCGGGCTAGGGTCGGGAGACCCAGTAGTGCCTCGGGGCTCGACTCGGGGGACGACGTGTTGTCGAGCGGAGAGTGACAGACAAGACGTGTGCCATCACACATATGTGTTATATGTATGACACATATGTGTCGCACATATACAGTCACGACAAGACAGTCAGACAGGGCGGGACTGGAGGGGGTGACAGGCATTCAGGTAAGAGATGATCCAAGTAGACATGGTAAAAAGATCTAATGTACGCACACACAATTAAATACTATGAACAAAAAGAGAAAGACTGAATGAAATGAGACGTATTTTCCGAGATCCAAATAGGTGGAGCACTGTCGACTGAGTTTACACAAAGAAAAATACCGGTTCATTATAAGGTAACGTATTTACATGGTGTTGAAGAAATAGACAAGTAGACAGGTACTTGTAGATCCAACGAAGGTACAGGACCGAAAACATATGTCACGACGTTACTTGTAACCCCGTGTACACAGAAAATCTTAACACCGAAAGAGTCTCATGCACGGGTCATCACCCTAACGACCCAGTATGCCATCTTTAATTTTTCACGAATGAGGAACCTTCCCTTCAATACTGGTTGGATCTATCGTATAACTTTTCGTCTCTATAATGAAACGGTTGTTTCCAGGTAGATCAGTTCCGACACCAAAAAGGTCACCAGTACATACCTACACTCTCAACCTGACATTTCTTTCGACTCGCGGCTTCTTAACTACGAAAACTTGACACCACAACCTCTTCTGAGAACTCTCAGGAAACCTGACGTTCCTCTAGGTTGGTCAGGCAAGATTTCCTCTAGTCGGGACCCACAAGTAACCTTCCTGACTACGATTTCGACTTTGAGGTCATGAAACCGGTGGAGTACGCTTCTCAACTGACTAACCTTTTCTGAGACTACGACCCTCCCTAACCCCCGTCCTCCTCTTCCCCTGTTGTCTCCTACTCTACCGACCTACCGTAGTAACTGAGCCACCTACACTCAGACTCACTTGAGGCCCTCAACCACAACCTGTCCCTCCGGACCCCACGACGCTAAGTACCCCAACGTTTCTCAGCCTGTGCTGACTCGCCGACTTGACTTGACTACCATCTAAATGCGAATACACGACACGACACGAATCAGTGAGTCAACACAGACTGAGAAACGTTAGGACACCTGACATCGGACGATCCGAGGAGACAGGTACCCCTAAAAGGTTCTTATGACCTCACCCATCGGATAGGGAAGAGGTCCCCTTGAAGGACTGGGTCCGTAGATTGACCCCAGAGGACGTAACGTCCGTCTAAGAAATGGTCGACTCGATGGTCCTTTCGGGGTCTAAATAAGGATCATAATTATTTTTATATTCCTTAAAAATAAGGAAACTACGTTTCTCGATTGAGTAATCTTTTCTGGGACTAGGACCCTTTCTGACTTCCGTCCTTCTCTTCCCCTACCGTCTCCTACTCTACCAACTCACCGTAGTGACTGAGTCACCTGAACTCAGACTCGTTCGAGACCCTGTACGACTTCCGGTCCCTTCGGACGTCACGACGTCAGGTACCGCACCGTCTCAGTCTGTACTGACTCAATGACTTATTGTTTAATTATTTTTCGCCGGAGAACCTTAGTGGAGTTTATACGACCTTGACTGACCTCGGACTTTACGGGAAAGTGGAAAACGATGCGACGTCGGGATTAAGGGTACTTAGACAGAATGTCTATACTGACGCTGACTCACCGATTTGGAATTAATGAGACCAGACGATGGGGAATTCCGGAAAGGACCCTACACACTAAAGGATAGTGTCCCTCTGAACCAAAAGTCGACATGGAAGGGTGAAGGACAAAAGAAAAAAAGGGGAGTCCACCTACGAAAATAAACATTTGTTTATTTTGGTGGTTCTTTATTTTTTTTCTCTTGAAGAGTCATTTCTTTTACTCTAACACCCGTCTCGACTTTTTTTTTTTTTTCTAAGACCCCAGGTTCGACACGAAACACTGATAATCTCTACCTCTTAGGGACCGGAACGTCTAGACCCGAAGGTCGTAGGAGAGTCTTCACCTCCGACCCTTGAAGGAACCACCAGGTCACCAATTTCACCAATTCTTGGACGGAACGTCATGTCCTCTACGACCAAACTAAGGACCAACCCCTTGATTCTAAGGTATCGGAGCCCCGTCGACTCGGGTGTATGACGCCGATCTCTTGGATATACAACGTTACTTCTGGGTTGTGTCGGTTTTATTTCTTTTCTTTTTTTTTTTCCTTCGTCTCCGTTCCTCCTGTAACAGACTTAGTGGGTGGAGAGTGACTGGAGGGGTGGCTGGGTAGGTCCGACGAGACAGTGGTTTGAGAGTTTGTTCCGTCAGAGACTTAAGGAATGATACGGTTAATGAAGTAAAACGACGTTTATCCCTCTTACCAAAACTTGGGCTTGAATCCTGTGTTCGAAAGACGCACCAGGATTTTACCCCCGTCCCGACAGGGAAGGGTGAAAACTAGGGGTTGTCGACAGGGAAAAGCCACCTACTTGTCTATGGAGGTAGGGAGGACTCAAGACGCTGTTACGGGGGCACGGGGGGTGGGTGGGGGCCCAGAGGAGAGAGAAGGGGAGTGCACCATGGTCGTCACGTCCCTTTTGCTTACCTCACCCCAAAATAGTCACGAAGGCCCGAATCCCAAACCAAAACAATAAAATTGTCGAAACGATACAAAATACACTAACACATAAACCAATGTCGTCGGTTCTCGGACTCCCGTACTGACGGATGTTTAATGTTAATTTTTATTATCAATACGGAGAGTAATGCACTAATAATACTAGTCACCACGACACGACCCACCCGGACCCGGTCCCGGGTTCCGACGGCCCTTCCTCCGACCCGCTTCAGACCCTCTTCACCAAGAGACGTCTCTCTCCCACCCCGTCCTCTGTCCCCCACCCCACCCCCCCCACCGACTCGACCCCCATCCCCACCCCACATGTCTCCCCTCCTCACCCCCCACCGACTCGAGCCCCACCCCCACCCCACATGTCTCCCCTCCTCCCTCTCAAGTGACTCGACCCCCACCCTCATCCCACATGTCTCCCGTCCTCACCCTCCAGTGAACCGACCCCAGTCCTCCAGCTCACACATCTCCCGTCCTCAGCCAGTCTGGGTGCCGACCACCTCCGTAGTCCGGGTCGGGGAGACCCCAAGACCGAAGTTTGAGGTCCCTTGAAACCTTTCTGTCACTTCGGTATAACTTTCATCCCTTCCCTCTCCACTTCCCTCCTCCAGTCCCAGTCCCAGTCCCAGTTCCAGTCAGGATTTGCATCCAGAGTCAGAGCGAAACATGGGTAGTGGCACTCGGAACGGACCACAATGACTTCAGTCAGGAGAGTCGGCTCCACGACTCATTGGACCTGCCTCCGACCAGGAGTTGGAACCTCGTGGGACAGGAGTAGAGAATTCACCCACTTTAGTACGGATGGACAGACCTACACACACGTCCCGTCGACCACACCATGGTCCGTACACTATAGGTGACCCTCGACGAGAGGTAACAGTGCTCCCAGGAAGTATAGGGGGACTCAGAAGGAGTCACTGAAAATTTCTAAAACATAACCCCATATCGGCTAATGGACCACCGAGTCTCCAATTTCACAGACGGACGTTACACCCTCTGGACCTAAGCTAGGGACCTAGCCCTTCTACGGGACCTCTTCCTTTACCGTTGGGTGAGGTCATAAGTACGGACCTTTTAGGGTACCTGGTTCCTCGGACCACCCGACGTCAGGTACCCCAGCGTTTCTCAACCTGTACTGACTCGTTGAAGTGAAGTGAAGTGAAGTATCGGCTAATTGTTACAACACCATCAAAGTCCACTTGTCACTTCCCTGAGTCGGCATGTATATGTACCTAGGTAAGGGGGGTTTGAGGGGAGGGGAGGTCCGACGGTATATTGGAATTTGTCTCAAGGGACACAACACGTCGTCCAGAAACAACCAATGGACAAATTTTATGTCGTCACACATACACAGGTAGGGTTTGAGGGATTTATAGGGAAGGGGAGTAAGAACGGGGGACCGTGGTACAAACAAGAGATTCAGAGTCCCTGAGACAATGGGGCAGCAGACGAGGGCAAGACTGAAGAGAAAGTACCTCTGGTGTCAGCCACACGTCTCGGGAGGAGCCCGCGACCCTCGACGTGTCCCGTTCCTCTTCGTAGGGGGGTCAAACCTCTCGTAGGGGTTCGGTACCGACCACAGGTCTCCAGCCCCACGTGTGTGTGATTTCCTTTTTCGGAGTCTAAGGTCCTTGGTTTCTATGTCTGAAAAAGGGGGTGTGTGACACTCCGTACACCCTAGAATTAAGGGACTGGTCCTTTGGACACGGGGGACGTGACCTTCACGTCGGAATTGGGGACCTGGTGGTCCCTACATGTCTAGGCACGTGGCGTCACACCGTGGTTCACTTTGTATACATCGAAGTTCCTTGGTGTACGGACCAGTCCGAGAGTCACAAACGATTCGAGTCGGGACGCGTCACGGGGTCCACTTGTCTCTGTGCATGGTCGACTTCTTTTCAAACGTCAGGACAAAGATACGACGTCTGGACTCAACGTTAGCTACCAGGCCACACCGTCCGTTACGTCCCGCGGGTCCGACAATGACCCCCACTACATCACCCCATCCCCACCGGAGTCCCTGACAGTGTGGGGAAGGAAAAGGTCGTGTGGTCTGGATTCCCGACATCCTCACGTCTCCACACCCGCGGGCCCTCAGACTGGAATATCACGAACTCGACCAGTCCTTTGTTGCCTCCGTCGTGACCTCCCACCGCACCATGTCCCTGTCAAACGTGTTCGACCCCCACTTCTCCCGATACTCCACTACGGACTCGTCGTCACGTCTGCTCTCCACACACGACTGTCTACCACTCTTACCTACCCCTGTCTGCCCTACCCGGTCTATGTGCGTAAGAGACATAGGTCTCCCTTCTTAGAACTGTTATCCCTGGGTGAGTGACGTTCAAACTCCCCAACAACCGTAGGAGGAAGAGGGACGGGGAGACGTGACGGACTTACGATAATGAGGAGTTTCGAGTCGAGTTTATGAGACCGTCGACCGTGGGGGAGAAGACGTACGGGTGTCGGGAAATAGACACAACAAACATTCAGGGACTAGTGAAATACGAAACATGGCATCGATAAATTTTAGAGAGGACTATCTGATTTAGTGAACTCTCGTTTTAGGTGTAGTCTAAGTGGATTCGAGGAGTGCTACAGAACTCGTCACAAACCATATAGCGTCCATGGAATCCAGTCCAAAAGTGCAATCCTTTAGGCAAGTTCGAACGAGTCTATTGTTCCCCAATATTCTTTCATCCTTCGTTCAAACACCTACGTCCTCTACTTCATGTCGGTCCGCGGACCCCTTGACCTCGTCCTCCTCGATATTCCTTGGAAAGAGGAAAGAAGTGTGCGACGCTCCAGACAGGGTAAAGAGAAACACAGAGAATCAAAGTCAAAAGTTCTCTCTCTTAGACTAACCGGGGCAGTCGTCATAGTCCACAGGTTAGGACTAGATTTCTTCGGTACCGAAGTCCCGACTCCCTTAACCAAGAAAGACCTCGTACAACCCGACGGGAAGTTCCCGACACCAACCTCGTCCGTTCGACTGGTCACACAGACCTACCATCCGTAAGTTGTCTATAAACGAACCTCTTACTTACTTACAGTGAAGACCCTCGACGCAGAGGGTCGACGGACGTCCTACCTCACCTTCAGACTCTGGGACCTGAGCCCATCTTAATAATCCTCTGCACTGCATTAGAGTCCTACTCTACTAAGTCCGGGTCCTTTCCCTTCAACACGCCCCCTGTCTTTCTACCTCTTTTTACACTCTCCTTCCACGTCCTTCTCTCTTGTACATCCCTTCTACTCCAAACAAATTTTTCCGATTTTCGGCAGTAAGGTTAAAGAATGAAAAAAATTTACAAAGATAAGAAGGAAAGAAAATTTTTTAAAAAAATAATAGAAATAAAAAATTTAATACTTAAATAAATAAAATTAACCTCTGATTAATGAAATGTCATAACATAACCAAAACGGTATGTAGTTGTACTTAGACGGTGCCCACATGTACACAAGAGGTAGGACTTGAGGGGAGGGAGAAGGGAGGGACATGGTAGGGAGACCCAGTAGGGTCACGGGTTCGTAGGACATAGGACGTAGCTTGGACCTGACCGCTAAGTAAAGTATATACTACAAAGTTACGGCAAGAGGTTTTAGTAGGGTGGGAGAGGGAGAGGGTGTCTCAGGTTTTCTGACAAGATATGTAGACACAGAGAAAACGACAAAGCGTATGTCCCAATAGCAATGGGATATATACGCAATCATATAACCACAAAAAGAAAGACCGAATGAAGTACGACATATTATCCGAGGAAATAAAGAACTCTAGTCACAAATTCGAAAAGAATATTGGATCTTTACCCTGAAGGGACCACCGAGTCCACCATTTCTTAGACGGATGTTATGTCTTTTGGACTCAAACTAGGAAGACAGCCCTTCTAGGGGACCTCTTCCCTTACCGTGGGTGAGGTCATAAGAACGGACCTTTTATGGTACCTGTCTCTAGGAACCGTCCGATAGTAGACCTGCCCAGTGTTTCTCAGACTGTACTGACTCACTGATTATAAGTCACACATAGGAGGTGACCCACTTCGGATTCCCACGAGCGTTAGGTGAGCAGTTTTAATTATCTTAAAAAAGAAAGAAAAGTTCGATGGTACAAAGAACTTTTGACCTTCGCTAATGTCTACGCTGACCCGATGAAGACCCTGGATTGACCGTAGCTTCTCCTTCTTCACTCAAGAGAAACCTAAAGACGAAACGAAACGGGGACCTTTATTTAACAGAACTCACTTTATCGATGAAAGAAACGAGAGCGTCCTCGACCAGTGGACGGTTCAGAACGACACTGGGGAAAGGATCGAGTCGAGGTAGATTCGGTCACAACTATCCGTGACTCCGGTTCTCAACTTTAGGAGATAGAAGAGAACTGGACATTCTGGAGTTTGAACTACCCATCGGTCTACACGAACACTGGTAACCACCCTTTTTTACCGTGTTCTTCGTTCGGAACGGTATCGGAACTCCAAGTTGAGTTGTAAGAAGGTGGAGGACAGAGTAACCACGAACTCTCGTACTTCGTTCTCCGACACTGGGTCTGTACAATATACCTGCACAGACCTACGGGGACCATCGGACGACCCCCAGTCCACCTCCGTACCCACGGTCCACGGAAACTACAAATACCTCTTCCTTTCTTGGTCAGTGGGTCATGGCACAGTCATCTACACTGTAACCTTGTACTCGATTCTCTTTCGCATCCAAGAAAGTCTCAGCTCAAAATACCTGTCTACAACAAATTTCCTACTTTCATTGACTAGACGGGAACCCCGAATAAACTCTTGATCCCGGGGACTACTATAACCGTTCAATTACTACTGGTCGTACCCATGCCAACGAGTATCAATGGATAAGGGTGAACGACGGTAACAGACTTGTCGTCTTCGCTTATAATCGATCCGTGAACGCAACGGCACCCGTAACAGCTACTCCACCACCCTGTCACAGGTCTCCAGGTCCTCCGTGGGGGTCATAAAACTCATGGTACCTGACCGACCGACGCTCGTATACCGCCAGAGTACATCTCGACTGGAAAAGACATAAGAGGTAGTGAATAACTACAGACAACGGAACCTCTGATCCCTGGGGACCGAGACACTGGGACTACAAAACTAGGTTCGATCACTTTAAGGGTCAAATCAGAACGAGGGTTCAGATACACCAAGGCACCAGACACTATAGCGTAGGAGGGGACAGGAATTTCGAGGTCCATAAGTCGAACGGAAACTCGTCCACCCGTAAGCTACTGGTACCTAACTCAAGTGTGCGAGTGAGATAGGGGTCAGCGGACGCAAATCGCATGCGGACCCCTGAGTATCGTAACGTCTAAGACACCGTTTGCTCTCTTACATGTATACCTAAGACGGAAGTCTCACCTATGTTTAATCAATCCTTCTATTCGTTGCGTCTTATTACTTCCGTTAACGTAAAGAACCCCCTTTCACCGGTTTCATCACGAAGGTTGCCTTTCTCGACAGTCTCAACCTGACACACCCACTAAAACAGGACAAGGTAAAGTAAGGTCTTTGTCTCTCCCTCTCTCCTCTCTTCTCTTTCCTCTCCCGACATCGACCTACACCCCTCTCCCACCCCCGTGTCGAGGGAAGAGCATTCCGGTCCTGAGACTCCAGAGGTTCCTTTTCTTCTTCTTCGAAGAACCGTGGATTCGGACACACTCCGGTCTTTGTCCGGTTCACACAGAAGGCTCATCGCAACTCCTTCGGTCGTTCAGAGAGACATCTCTCCTACACATTTGTGTGAGTGCACCTCTTCCGTAGATAGTCCTGAGCCACGGGACCTTTAGAGTCAGGACCCCGGGACCGTCCTCACTCTACAATTAGGCAAAAACAAAGAACATCGGTCCAAAGGACAAAGGACAAATTGGTTACTCGGTACCAGTTCAGAACCCTGACCGGACTGAGGTCCTTGAGGACACGTCCGACTCTCCCCGGACTGGTTCGGACCCAAGTGGGACCGTGTTCCTCGACCAGGACTGTCCGAGAGACACACTCCAAGGACCCCCGCCTAGTCGAGACGTTCGTAACAAATACACGGGGACAAGTGGTCTGACCCCCGTCCGTATTGACCCTCTTCCCTCCTGTCGACACAGAAACGAAGGTCCATAAATCTAAAAACCTGAACCTATAATTTGTGTGAAATTAAACTCAATTTAGACTTGTACGTGTAGTTTGTTGATGATACCTGGTCCAAGACGAAACCCTACACCGTGGGGGTGTCTGTACCAGAAGCTCATAGAAGTTTCCTGACTTAAGTCGATTCCCCGTTAGACCAGAGACTTACAAATCTTATGTTGTCACTCAAACTCTCTTTAATGAAGACCGGATTTTCTTACGAATTTTTATTATCTGAATTCCGTCTTCCTCTTCCCCCGTCGTCTCCTACTCTACCAATCTACCATAGTGGCTGATTTACCTGTACTTAAACTCGTTTGAGACCCTCTATCACTTTCTGTCCCTTCGGACCACACGACGTCAGATAGTCTAGTGTTGATTTGTTGTTGGTTTTTTAGTTCCAAAACCTCTGACCAACTTAAAATTATTCGTCGTTTCCCTTCTTGCCCATGGTTATCCTCCTTTGTCGGTTACCCTGGCAACTAGACCCCTTCGAGTCCACACCGAGTCTCCATCACTCTACGGAGCTTTCACAGTGACCGACGTCCCTTTTCCCTAACCCGACGTCACCCCCCGTCTCGTCGTTTACGTCAGACCACCGGTCCGGTCCCTCGCAGGACTAACGACGAGACGGAGGAATCCAGTACTCTTCCGTACCTTCCGTCCTAACCGTCCATAAACACTGCACGGGACCCTGAATGTACTTCACAGTCCCCGTCTAAATCACAATCGACGAGTCAACACACGTTGACAAACGCTGGAGTACTCGACATCGGGAGGTCCGAGAAGACAGGTAACCTAAAGGGTCTGTTCTTATGACTTTACCGAAACATAAAGGAAAAGGTCCCCTAAAAGGAGTGGGTCCCCAGTTTGACACTAGAGGCAGTAACACCCGTCTAAGAAATGGTAGACTCGGTGGTCCCTTCGGGATTGGACACAAGTTTACTCCCCGTTCTCTTACCGTCTATGATGGACCCGAAACCCCTCTCCCTGCGTCCTCAGGAACTTCCAACACTAATCTCGACAAAGAGACTAGAGGTTCAGAGTCCTTAGGAGGGCATCCGTCGACATGTCTGTCTCGGGGCTCTGTCGGAAGAAAGGACACCAGAAATAATCCTTTATGCACCCTCCCCTCCCACGATTGAGTGTGTCTCTGGTCTCTGTAGGTGGGAAGCAGGGAGGATGAAGCCGACGGGAGAGGTGTACTCTGTGGTACCTTTACTCGTCCCCTTACCCCTTCCACCGACCTCTTAGGTGGAGGACCCAGTCGTCGGGGTCCGGCTCCCCGGAGGAACACCTTGGTCACCTCTACAGGGTTCTCTGAGGAAACCTCGAACAACTTCCTCGGAGGACGGTCTGGAGTACTCAGAAACGAGACTCCACCCCACCAGAAGTAAAACCGGTGGAGAGAACGGGTTAATGGAAGACGGGAGTCCGGGGTCTACAGGAACCCTGGGGAGTCTCTACCGGAATAGACCCGTATCTCAGGAGGGGAGGTAAAGAGGGTAAGTGTAGATGGTATAGTCCGAATCGACAGGGATTGCCGAAGGGTAGTGTATTCTGTGTTGGAGGACGGAGGGGAGACTCGGGTCGAGTACCACCGGAAGAGGAGGAGGTCTCTAAGGTCGGAGGACCTAGACGGAAGAGAGGTGTCGAGGAAGATCCGAAACGTGACCGAGAAAGACGACGGAACTTCCACGGTCAGAGGTGGGATCGATTAAGAAAGGACCGAAAAGACAGGGTTGCAGTGGGAGGAGACCGACAACAACAAGTCAGAGATTCAGGACAGACTGCGAAACACTGGGGTACCTGACGTCGTACGGTCCGAAGGTACAGTAGGTAATAGAGGGTCTCAAACGAGTTTGAGTAGAGACAACTCAACCACTACGGTAGGTTGGTAGAGTAGGAGACAGCAGGGTAAAGGAGGACGGGAGTTAGAAACGGTCGTAGTCCCAGAAAAGGTTACTCAGTCGAGAAACGTAGTCCACCGGTATCACAACCTCCAAGTTGAAGTCGTAGTCAGGAAGGTTACTTATAAGTCTTAACTGAAGGAAATCCTATCTGACCAAACTAGAGGAAGGTCAGGTTCCCCGAGAGTTCTCAGAAGAGCTCGTGGTGTTAAACTTCCGTAGTTAAAAGGTCACGAGTTGGAAGAAATACCAGGGTGAGAGTATAGGTATGGAAGGGATTTAGGGGGAAGACTTCGCCGGTCGGACTGTAAAGAGGACGACGAGACTAAGGGGTAGATGATCGAAGAACAACCACCCAAACAAACCAAAGACAGTAGAAGGAAGTGAACCCCTATTCGAGGACCTCTCCTTCCTGGAATATACATCGGAGTCTTGAACCTTTTCTCGAGGGTGCCCGAGTCTCGTGTCCTCTACGAACTACCGAGAACCTATCTCTGGAAACAATTAACGTAGACGTCTAAATGGAGACATCTAGTCGTTTCTGACCAAGACTCGACCGGATCCGGGAAAGAAGTCCTGTCGAGGACTCCCTATTGGTCTACCTTCGTCGAAACACTTTATAAAGGGTCTCGAAACACCCTCCCAATACATAAACACTACTGAACCGTAGTCTGGTGGGTAGGTCCCTCCGATACAAATTACTACTGAACGGGTGCCGACCTATACAGTCTCGGTGCGAGTACCCCCAGATCTACGAACGATGAGACCGACCCTCGAGTAACTAGGTCGAGGGACGGAAACTCCTTAGAACACTGGATTGGACTAGAAGAATTGACATTCGTCCCTCTAGGAACAGACTGGAACGACGTCAACGTTTCGTCTCTTCCGGTTCTAAGGTGAAAGTCTCGGACACTGAAGACAGATACATGGTTCTCGAAAACCGAAGAATATTTGTTTACTCCCCCTAGACTTGACCCCGGGTCTCATACCACGTCCCCCGGTGTCGGTGTTGACCCTCTACGGAGATACACTACAGTGTAGAAACCTTTTAGTCCCTGACCAGTCCTCGGAGGAGAGTAGTCTTCTCTTCCGGGACTTCGAGGAGACGTCACCCACTGTCCCACTTTCGTTCAGAACGAACTTCCAGAAACCTTAACTCTAAGACTATGAGTTATCTTTGTGAGTCGATAATAAAATATCAATTTTAGAAGGTATCGTTAGTATATTTTCTTTTCGTTGGTCTAAAGTCTCCGGTACCTCCTTTTCCAGTGTGACACAAAGAGTCTCATAAAGACGTCCTACAATAAACGACCTTCACTTTCACAACACCCTGGACGACCCGACTTCTTATAAGTTGTCCCCTTGGAAAAGTCTCGAAAATAATCCGAGGATCACTGAGAGTCCACTGTGCAACATTCCTCAAAAGGTTAGTCAAGCTCGGACCTTAGGAAAAAATTGGGGTTTGGGAGGACCGTGTGTGCAATCCTTAACGATATAACCTCCTACCTACTTCTCCTCTCTGGTTTGCTTCACTTGAAGTGTTCGTAAATCCCTAAAGACACACGAGGGTTATTCCCGAAGGGACCTCCGAGTCTCCAATTTCGCAGACGGAGGTTACACCCTTTGGGTCCAAGCTAGGGACTCAGCCCTTCTAGGGGACCTCTTCCTTTACCGTTGGGTGAGGTCATAAGAACGGACCTCTTAGGGTACCTGCCTCCTCGGACCATCCGATGCCAGGTACCCCAGCGTCTCGCAGTCTGTGACACGATTAATGACACTCTTCGTGCTTATCATGTCCGGTCTATCGTCTAAGAATATAATCCTACATTTCTGAGAGTTTACGTCTCGTTGATCCTTTATTATTTTCTTTTTATACACTAGTTCTTGATGTACAGTATGTTCGATATTTCGAACTTCCAAAACTCTCTTTCCTCCGTGGCGGTGGACACCAAGTCGTCCGTCTCTTCCAGGGTGGAGAGTCCCATCCGATGTAGGATCTCTGGACAATTACTACCCTTCGGAAGTCTTAAGACCTTATCGAGGAAGAGAGAATATAGTCAATAAGAATACTCAGTACACACATCAAAGAGGAGAGGTCGTAGTACCGTAAAGGGTCCTTTCAATCTCTATCCATTCCTCGGATCGAACAACCGAAAGTCTTAGAGACTCGGTACTCGTCACTATTCCCTTACACACAAGAGACTCAGACGACTCTTGGTCGAGACCCTAGGGACGGACCCTCAAGAGCCATTTACAACGTCCTTACACTTCAGGAGTATAGGACCTATAACCAGGAACTTTCGACGTCCCTTCTGTGAATTGAATGTGGCAATTCAAGAGAAACTTCAGTCGGGACGTAGAAGGACGGGGTCGGAGACTCAACGACCCTGACACCAGAAAGGCTGCTCGGTCCGAGAGAAAGAGTACGGACCACTGAGTGACAAGTCCAAACACAACGACTCACCGGGGCCCCTACAGAGGATTCGTGGCCACATGAACGGTCACTCAATGAGTGGATCTGACTTCCCCTTTGTCCAGGTCCGTACGTTCAAAATTCTAAGGGACACCGGCGGAAATCGAAACGACAAATGACCGGCGGTAAAAAACGAGTGCCTTCTTACTGAACTCCTTCTGTCGGCCAGGAACGGGACTGTAGGTCGACACCCCGTGTAGACAAAGAGGTCGACCCTGACCCGAATAACTTTGAATGTTACCTCCGACCCCTATCTACCACCCCACCGGTCTCCGCCGGAAACCAGTGACGACACACGTCGAGTCCCGGGGATAGACATAGTCGACGAACAATTGCGAAGGAGAGAGAAAAGAGTTGTGGCCGTGACGGGGGTCCTTGCACGAGTCCAAACCAAAAGTCACACTATTGTTGACAGCACACAGGAAAGGACGGTGTAACACAAGGACCAAAAGGCCCAGATCTGCGGAGCACCAACACACACCATACCGTCAACACACACCACACCACCGACGGACACCACACCATCAAAACACACCACCCCACCGACGGACACCACACCGTGAGATCACACCACACCACTAACACTCACCACACCACCAACATACACCACACCGCCAGTACACCACACCGCCAGCACACACGATACCGCCAACACACACCATACCGTCAGCACACACCACTTTACCAACGTACACCACACCGTCAGGACATACCATACACACCACACCGTCAGTACACACCACACCATCAGCACACACCACACCACCAACACACACCATACCGCCAGAACACACCACTTCACCAACATACACCACACCGTCAGTACACACCATACACACCACACTGCCAGCACACACCACACCGCCAGTACACACCACACCACCAACACACACCATACCACCAACACACACCACTTCACCAACGCACACCACACCGTCAGTACACACCATACACACCACACCGTCAACACACACCACACCACCAACACACACCATACCACCAGCACACACCACACCACCAACACATACCATACCGCCAACACACCATACCGCCAGCACACACCACACCACCAACATACACCATACCGCCAACACACACCACTTTACCAACGCACACCACACCGTCAGTACACACCATACACACCACACCACCAGCACACACCACACCGCCAGCACACACCACACCACCAGCACACATGACACCGCCAGCACACACCATACCGCCAGCACACACCACTTCACCAACGCACACCACACCGTCAGGACACACCATACACACCATACACACCACACCGCCAGCACACACCACACCACCAGCACACATCACACCGACNCAGCACACACCACACCACCAACATACACCATACCGCCAACACACACCACTTTACCAACGCACACCACACCGTCAGTACACACCATACACACCACACCACCAGCACACACCATACCGCCAGCACACACCACTTTACCAACGCACACCACACCGTCAGGACACACCATACACACCACACCGTCAGCACACACCACACCACCAGCACACATCACACCGCCAGCACACACCATACCGCCAGCACACACCACTTCACCAACGCACACCACGCCGTCAGGACACACCATACACACCATACACACCACACCGCCAGCACACACCACACCACCAGCACACATCACACCGACAGTATACACAACACCACCAACACACACCATACCGCCAGTACACCACACCGTCAACACACATGACACCGTCAACACACATCGCACCGGTAGTACACACTACACCACCAACACTCACCACACCACCAGTACACCATACCATCAACACATATGACACCGTCAACACACATCACGCCACCAGCACACACTACACCACCAACGCTCACCACTCCGTCGAGAGCAGGGTATCGCAGGCCAGGACACAGGACTGAGTGACAGGTACACCACAGACCAAGTCGGGACGTCCGGTTCTGACGGGCAGGACACATGATTGGTGAGAAACTGAGACCCAAAATCCTCGTAAGGGCCGGACTCATACTTTGCTTTCAAGCGCTCTTTTACGACTTCCTCTCGTTGTTCAGACACCAGGTCTTTGACCCTTGGTCACCCTGACTCCGACTCCTACTCCATTCTACGACCGGGAACCACGAGCGATAGGACAAATAAAGAATTCTAGAACAACAGTAAAGTGACCTTTACGGAAGTACCTGTTCTTCCCGACAGTCACCACCCTGTCCTACCTTTCTTTCGAACTATTATAGGGAGTAACAGGTCTCCCGTCTCGAGCATCCCTCGTCCGAAGACGGTGTTGATCTAAATAGAGAAAGGACCCACCATCACAGACCTGCTTTACCCTCTGGGCCAGTCTTTTCGTTCTTCGGTAATCTCCGGACCAAGAAGACCTGAAGTAGTGGATGTGTCACTTATTGTTATCGTTGGTGACGGTCTGGTTGGTAGAGTCACTGTCGATTGGGAAGGATTCAAGGACCATCCCCGGTCTGCGACAAGAGTCACGTAAAATAAGAACGTTATTTAAATACTTCGACCGTGTTAAAAAGACATTTACTTTCGATTACTTTTTTCAATACACGTGTTTAATTCAGTAACCGGCCTCCAGTGGGTCGGTCACTTACCCCCCACACCTAGTCCCTAAGGTTGGGTCCGGACAGAGACTGTCAGACCCGTAGATTGATGTCAAGTTCCTACTTAACTCTTTACCGAGAATCTCGACCGTCTCCGTGTGAGCTCGGACACAAACGGACTCGACGAGTATACGACAAGGAGTGTAAAGTAAAAGAGACCTATCCGGAGGTTTCATCCCTCCGCTACCACTTGTACCGAACACTCAGCAAAAGACTCAAAAACCCACCGTAAGTCTGTAGCGTTGTCTCGAAGTCTTAGATGTGACACTAGGCATTTATGAGAGTCACGGACACTCCACCCCCAAGCCCCCTCCGAGGAGAAACCGTCACGGCCAGAGGAGACGTACGGTGGGAAAAAACTTTGGCACACACACACACACACTCACACACCCACACACATACACACAAATACAGAAAGGATTAGACCCAGGACTTTTTTTAGTTGCTCTAGCTGTTAGACAACAAAAATGTACACAGAAAAGAGGTAAAACCTAATCTTAAGTTTAAAATAAATTAAAATGTAAGAAATTCAACCTTGGTAAGTACAATTGTACGTTTAAATAAGTTCGTGGTTATGTCTTCTTACACCACAAAAACTCGGGTCATACAATCGAAAGAAAGAAGAAAAAAATTTTTCTTTGTCCTGAATCTTCTCTTTCCCCCACCGGACAGACTTAATAAAAAGGGATCTTTTGTCATTCAGTTTCTGGTGGTTTATAAACCCCTCTTTTTACTCAAGTAAGAATCCCTTCTCATTAGTAACGGTGGTCGAAGTAGTCTTTCGTTCGTATAACATAGGACAGATGAGAACGTTAGAGTACGTCGGGGGAAAGAGGTGGGGTCCCACTATGTGTAACCTATTAAAATACCTTTAATGTACATTGAAAATAACTGGTGACTGAGTAAATTAAAATTAAGGTATCTGCCCTTACGGTTCCTCGACTTAAAGGCATGCAACTCTGACACAAAGACTGAATTCGTGATGAACCTATATATATGCACTATCCACTTTATTGAAAGTCCTTGGTACTTATTAACTTTCTGTAGACTTACGTAATACTTACTATGTATGCAAATACAAAGTCGTAAGTTGTAAATAAAAGTAATGTGACAACTCTTACGTTTCGAGTTTCGGAGATTACGGAATATCCGTGACCTTCCCTTTACTGGAAGGGTTTACTCGTCACATTCGATTTTTACCGGTCCTTAAACTACCAGTCGTAGGATGAACACAAGGGAGGTAAGACAATGATAGCCTTCACACGAAGACAAGTACGATATTCGGATCGGTCTCCACCCTCTACTTGTCTCTTCGTGTACAACGACGGACTACCCTCGCTACAAAGAGATCGGAGGCCCTTCTCACCTCCAGTTATGGGTGCCGTTTTATCCTGAGAGCCCCGTGGTAGTACCCGCCCTATGAATTCTTTCCGTACACGAAGACCCTTTACCTGTCCCTGGCTCTCAGTTTCAGATCTACTACCAAAACCTACACGAAGAAAGTAGGGTCTCCGAGTGGAACCGAGACGGATGAAACATTGGGACTCCAACGCACAAGGTAGAGAGGAATATAAGGAAGGAGAACTTACGACTTTTGATGGGAAATAGACTTGAATAAATGTTTTGTCTTTATCTAAGTGTCTGAAACTCTTACTTGAATACTAACGACCTCCAACCCCCGCCTATCCTTCCCTTCCCTATCAATCCCTCGAACCCTACCTGTACATGTGTGACGATATAAATTTTGTCTATTGGCTTCTGAATGACATATTCGTGTCCCTTAAGACGAGTTACAATGCACGGTCGGAGTTACCCTCCCCTCAGATCCCCTCTTACCTATATTCCTATATTCACCGACTCAGGAAAGTGAGAGGTGGACTTTTATAGTGTTGTAACAATTAACCGATATGAGATTGTATTTTATTTTCGAAAGAAAATTTTTTCTTTTTTTGGGAAGGTAAAGGTCCGAGTCTACCATCTCCTTTAATACCTTCTGGTGTATCGATCAACACCTCCTCGATCATCAGTTTGAGTCGAGGTGGAATAGGGGTTCCGGATAACAAAGAATCTTTCAAAAAGAAACTTCTACAGTCCAAGGAAAAATTTTCGTAGAAATATCGTTAAATTAAGAGTCTGGTATGGGAAGTGGGTAAATTTAATTTGTCAAGCCACCAAAAGTCATACAAATGTCAAAACACGTCAGTAAGGGTGTTAGATTCAAATTTCATAAAAATAGAAAAGTTTTTGTTTGGGATATTGGACCCTTCGTTCAAAAGATGAAGGACAAAGTTGTGTAAACGGATAAGACCTAAATGCACATTTACTTTAGTACGTTTTACACTATAAAGACAAGAAAATGAATCGTCTTATAAAAGTAATAAGTGGGTACAATATCGATATAATCTGAAGAAAGTAAAAAATAACGATTTATCATAAGGTATAAAACCCATATAGGTCAAAATAAATATGTCGGTAGTCATCTACCTGTATATCTACCGAAAAATGAAAAACCGACAATACTTGTTACGACGATACTTGTAAACACATGGTCCAAAACATACCTATATACAAAAGTGTAAAAAACCATCCATTGATACCATCCATTGTATACCATTGGACCAAATTGTAAAACTTAATTGTAAAATTAAGAGTCTGGTATTGGTATTAAAACTTCCTGACGACACTATAAAAAGTTTCACCAACGTGGTAAAGTGTACGGTTGGTCGTTACGTACTTCTGAAAATTAAAGAGGTGTAGAAGTGGTTGTGAACAATAGTAGAAAAAATAAAATAGGTAGGATGAGCACATTTCACCATAAAGCAACACCAAACTTAATCGTAAAGGGATTACTGATTACTACAACTTGTAGAAAAGTACACGAATAAACGTTAAAAAATACATAAGAAACCTTTTTAAAGATAAGTTGAAGTAACGAGTAAACTTTTAAACCCAATTAAAAGAAAAATAATAACATAACTCAATAAATGTATTAGACTTGTGGTCAGGGAATAGTTTATGATAATAAACGTTTATAAAAGAGAAAAAGACACCTAAAGATTTTTAAATTAATCACTACGTCAAACGACGTACTCTCAAAAAACCACGTCAAGTCAAACAGTCCAGAACAGAAACAGTAAATACGAAAACACAGCATGGATTCTTTGGGAACGAATTAGGTCACAGTATCTCTATATGATAGTTCAGAAGATTCTTAAAATGTCACAAACGAGAATTTAAATCCAAATACTACGTGAAACTTAATTAAAAACATATACTACATTCATTCCTCAATTTTAAGTAAAAAAACGTACTTATAAGGCAAAAAGACCGTAACAAACAACCTTTCTTATAAAAGAGGTAACTTGATAGAAATATGGAAGTAGTTTTTAGTTAACTGGTATTTACATTCTCAAGTAAAGAAAGACCTGTGAGTCAAGACAAAGTAATCGGATAAACAGACAGGAATCCGGTTATGGTGTAATAGAGTTAATTAATAAGGCAAGTCAAGTCAAGTCAGCGAGTCAGTACAGACCGAGAAACGCTGGGGTACTTAGCGTCGTGTGGTCCGGAGGGACAGGTAGTGGTTGAGGACCTCAAGTGAGTCTGAGTATGTGGACACATTATTCAAAACTTTAACCCTTACACTGAGATACGAAGAAAAAGTCTTAAAAACCGTTAATACCCACAGAACTTAAAGGTATAATCACAATAATGGTCGAACAGTTAAAGATGATTTTTTCGTTCTGACTTAAAAACTATCCCTAACTCAACTCAAACATCTAATTAAGTCCGTCATCATGGTAGAATTACTACGATTTAGAAGATTAGATACTTGTACCATATAGAAAAGTATATAAATCTAGAAAGTTTTTGTAAAATATAAAAGTCCCATATCAAGAATGTGTAGAAGTCAATTTGAACAAATGTTATCATAATAACAAAAGGTACGTCAACGTTTACATTAACAAAAGTATTAAAGTTAAAACCTAACAAGTAACGATCAGATATCCTGACGTCAACTAAAAACATACAACTAAAAGATAGGGTGTTGAAACACCTTGAGTAAATAATTAAGACCATCAAAAATCACCTAAGGAATCCTAAAAGTTAAATATTCTAGTACAGTAGAACTTCTCTCAAAAGAAAGAAAGGGTTGGACCCATGTAAAAACAGAGAGAGAGGTAGAAGACAGGGAGGGGAGAAAAGAGGTATTAACGGGACTGTTCTTAGAGAACATGTCACAACTCATCATCACTACTCCCAGTTGAAGGAACAGAACGAGACCTTGAACCGGAAAGTGGTAATTCATACGACGACTGACACCGGGTAACGAGAAATTGAGACAGATATCCGAAGGGACTCCTCTTAAGTGTTACATAGTAGTCCACCGGTTCGGGTGGACGTCAGAAAAGGCGGAGTCGACAGTGTGTCCCTCTGACCTAACATCGGAGACGAAAAAGGACGACTACTGTCTAGTACAGTCAGTAATCGGGTATTGACACCCCCTGTCTGACAGAGTAAAATCCACCACCATTAACCCGATAAAATTATAGACGACAATACTACAAGTTCTCACACCCGTATCACTTCTACCATTTCTCTACTCGAATCTTCATTATAAATATCTCACGAACGAGACACGCTCAGAAATGCCCAAAATAAATTCAGAGTTTCTGTAATAATAAAGGTCAAAATATACACTCCTTTGACTCCGAATAAATAGATCTTCCTTCCTTTAATGAGTTTCGAACACATACCGGTCTACCAAATTGAATTCTTGTTACGAAAATTTTTTTTGACCTTATATCAACGAAATGTTACAACACAATCAAAGACGACATGTTACTTCACTTAGTTGATATACATATGTATATAGGGGAGGGAGAACCTGGAGGGAGGGTAGGAGGTAGGGTGGGTGGATCCAGTGACGTCTCGTCACTCGACTGAAGGGACACGTTATGTCACCGAAGGGTGATCGACAGATAAAATGTCGACAAGTGTGTTCCGTCACATATGTATGGTTAGGGTCAGAGGATTAAGTAGGGCGAGGGATGGGGCAGAGGAGGAGGGGGTAGACAAGAGATGAGGACGGGATGTCTAAGTAGACATGGTAAAAAGAACTAAAGTGTATACACGTAATTATATACTATAAATAAAAAGAGAAAAACTGAATAAAGTGAGACACACTGGTACAGATCCAGGTAGGTGTAGAGATGTTTACTGGCTCAAAGTAGGGAAAATTACCAGCTCATTATAAGGCAACACATATGTATGATGTAGAAGCAATAGGTAAGTAGACAGCTACCTGTAAATTCAACGAAGGTGCAGGATCGATAACGTCTATCACGATTTTGTTTGTGACCCCACGCACACAGAAAAACTTAATACGAAAATAGTCTCATATACGGGTGCTCACCTTAACGACTTAGTATCTCATCAAGGGACCACCGAGTTGTCATTTTCGTAGACGGATGTTACGTCCTCTGGACCCTAGATAGGGACCCAGTCCTTCTAGGGGACCTCTTCCTTTACCGTTAGGTGAGGTCATGAGAACGGACCTTTTAGGGTACCGACCTGCCTCGTCGGGCCATCCGATATCAGGTACCCCAGTGTTTCTCAGCCTGTATTGACTTACTAAAGTGAATATCATCAAGATAAAAAACCTCTTCCGTTACCGTGGGGTGACGTCATGAGAACGGACCTTTTGGGGTACCTGTCTCCTCGGACCTTCCGGCGTCAGGTACCCCAACGATTCTCACACTGTGCTGACTCGCTGAAGTGAAAGTGAAAAGTGAAAGTACGTAACCTTTTCCTTTACCGTTGGGTGAGGTCACAAAAACGGACCTGTTAGGGTCCCTGTTTCCTCGGACCACCCGACGGTAGATACCCCAGCGTGTCTCAGCCTGTGCTGACTTCACTGAATCGTCGTCATCGTCGTCGTTAAGATAAAAATCAAAAAAAATTTCCTTGGTGGTATTACGACAAGATGTATCACCGACATAGTTAGTTGTAAGAGTGGTTGTCGCATCCTCCCAAGGGAAGAGAGATGTGGGAGAGTCGTAAATAACAAACAAACATTTAAAAAAAAAAAAATACTACCGGTAAGACTGACCACACTCGACTATGGAGTAACATGTCCTAGAAAAAGTTGGGTCGCCGACCTCATTACTCTTATTTTCATGCTACGAAAACTAAGAACACGAGAAGACGGAAATCTTACAAACGAGAGTTGTCTAGGAGTCTGTGAGGACTTCTTAGTACGAACTCCAAGAAGAAGGAATAACATTTCCGTCCTTCCTTACTCCACAACAACCTTTATACCCATGTTCTGTTGGTCTCTGGGACGAAAAGGAAAACGCTAAAACACGGTCGAAACGACCTGACTACGGTATAAAGGTGACTCCTGTTGTGACTCATCTTAATCGAGACAAAGGTCGTTCTTCAAGTTGGTCGTGACCTCTCCTGAGTACTGATATTTGAGTCTCTATATAACACAAAGGGTCCTTCTTATTCTCCGACCTTGAAGAGTATTTTCTTATTCGAACGAAGTAAAAAAAAAAAGAGAACCTAATAACCTGAAAAAGACTTTATCAGATAAAACCTGTCTAAACGTCAAAAGGAGTTCAAAGGGAGGTCCCGTTCAGAAAAGAGACAAGTGTGCTCTACTATTTCGAGATTGAACTCTTTCGACCGCTCTATGACACCGACGACCCTAACCCCCCGCCAGGACCAGAGACGGAGGGTGGAGACTGGAAAGAGTAGGGTCGGGGCGGAGGAAAGGACATTATTTGAAGGATGATCACTCTTACGGTAGTCTTTCGTCTTCCGGACGACGTATCAAGTTTTCTCCCTTTTATTAGGGTCCTCGATTAATATTTCCACATCGACAACAACAAGACAGGGATTCAGTATAGGTTGAAAAACATTGGGGTACTTGACGTCGTACGGTCCAAAGGGACAGGAGTAATAGAGGAACTCAGACGAGTTTGAGTAGAGGTAACTCAGTCATTAAGGTAGGTTGGTAGAGTAGGAGCCAACGAGGGAAGCGGAGGACGGGAGTCAGAAAGGGTCGTATAGTCCCAGAAAAGGTTACTCAACCGAGACGTAGTTCCCAGGTTTCATAACCTCGAAGTCGAAGTCGTGGTCAGGAATCCTAACTGACCAAATTAAAGGATGACAGGTTCCCTGAGGGTTCTCAGAAGAGGTCGTGGTGTCAAGTTTTCGTAGTCAAGAAGGCACGAGTTGGAAGAAATGTCAGATTGAGAGTGTAGGCATGAACTGATAACCTTTTTGACATCGAGACTAAGATACCTAGAAAATCTCATCCCCTTTAACTCCGTTCGTCTCCGACCACTCCGTCTCGTCTCTAATTGTTGTCCTCCCCTAACAAGGGTGAGAATCGCGACCTTCCTGGTTCTCCCTCCACCGGTTTGGGACGCCCACGACCGTGAAACGTCCTCCACGTCGGGAAAGACCTCTGTGTCCATCTCCGTCGGTCACAGGGGGAGACCGGAGACTCAGCTGGCGGTTACGGGGGATAACCGGTTTATGTTGGTGTCCAGTCCACTAGCTAATAAGGCCCTCCATGCCAAAAATCCCGAGTCATCGGTCGTTGTGAGTCGTCTCCTTCCCCTGTAACCTCCCATCCAGACTCCCGGTTCACCGTGTCCTGTCCGGGTCTCCAGGTCAGTATTCAGTCGTAGTGAAACCCTGGATGATCGGTGACTGCCCAGTGAATTCGGTTCAGGAGCATAAGCCCTCAACTCTCCGACAACCCTGATCTTTATTTTTAGACCGTCTTTCGTACTCTTAAGACTGGTGACTGTAATTCCGTTCTTATGCACCCAGTAGCCCCTGAGACTGTTAAGGGCCCGACAACTCTTGTAAGTACACTCGCCCCTCCCACCCGACACCACATTCGTGGACACTCACACACAGACACACATACACTCCGTCACGGTGCTCTCACTGAGTCCACCCCAGTCTGGACCTCTGAAGGCACTCCTTCCTTTTTGTGCATTATAAAGACACAGTCCCTCGTACACCGTTCGACGCCTTTACCGTGTCATCCACCACTTTCAGACGACCTTTGAACCGGGATCTTCTTGGAATTTTGGGGTAACTTGAGTAGGGTCCTCAAATGGAGAACCCTGAACAGTGGGTTTACAAATAGGTTCCACCCACACCATGGACCCGGCGACGCCGGACCGTGACGGACGCTGCGACTGTGAATTACTTACAAAATACCCCTTACCAACGGTTCTCCTCCGGATACCTGCCTGCCCACAATTGAATGACGAGTCGCGTGGTGGAGCCCCTGTTAATAAAGTTTTCTTTTGAGTAGATTTCAACTTCATAACTTTGTAAATGTCGTTTACGGAGACCGTCCGCCTTGTTTGTTTGTACACCTTATTTAATACGTAGCAACTTCCAGACCCGACCCTCCGACCCTACTATCGTCCTCCTTCACCCCTCAACAGTCTCGACCCCACGCCCCAGGACAGACGCCAGATTGAACCCCGGTCTCCGCAGATGGTCTTTCAGGACACCTTGTCTCAAGGGAGCCCGAGAGAAAACCTCCGTGATCTATAGTTTACTGACAACCTCCCAGTGTTTTTAGTATTATTATGGAGAGGGTATCAAGAGGGTCTGAACAGAATCCCTAATTCTTCTAAGGAGTAACCCATGTACCCTAATCCTGAAAATTTTGACTTGATCAAATACACCATAATTATAATTTTATGATTCATAACAATTAGAAGTACTCTATGTAAAGGAACAGTTGTTATAAATGGTAATACACAAATATATAATAAATAAATGACTTTTATTTATAAAACATAACAGTGGATTTTTTTCTTTTTTTACCTCCAAGGGCCAACCGTTTCCCTTTGGGACCCTTGTCTTTCCCCGAGTCAACCGACTTCACAGTGTATCACTCCTCGACTCCACTCCGACCTTGGGTCCTACAAAGACCTTTATAGCTAAATTAACGTATGTACGTGAGTGAGTGTGTGTGTGTGTGTGTGTGTGTGTGTACGTACGTGTGTGTGAGAGAGAGACAGAGACAGAGTCCTCTCTCGGTACCTGTTCAAAAGAGTAAACCAGTTCTTTCAAAGAATTCTGTCCTCCTGACACAAAGGGTTTGACACGAGGGGTCCCGTGGGGTCCCACGGCGTCCCTTTGTATGTCTTTAGTACCACAAAAATTTGTAGAAACTCCCATCGGGTTGTTATGGACCCTAGACAGTCTACGACCACCCCGGCGATGGGGTCGTCCTAGTCACGATTTGGTGTTCTGTACGGGCAGTCACAGGGGTCCGGAAAGTCTTCGACCCAGACGACACTTCCGTCGTCTCGAGGTCGTGACTAAATAACACTTTGGCTTCGACGCTCACAGTCCGGGTAGCCCTGAGGACCGTCCCTCCTCGGACCACAGGGCATCCCCCTACGTAGGAAAATCGTTCATTAGTCCCACTTCTTACTTTATTTTTACAAAAAGAAAGTTAATAACACATAAAAAAGGATTTACCGATGATCCGACAATCCCGTATGTATGATTAATTCAATTTCCCTGAATTTAGCAGTAATTTACACTGGAAATTCAGACAAAAAAAAAAAGGAAGTCTACTCCTCGTAGGATATTTGTACTGACTTGACACTTTCCAAGTCCCTTGACTCTTGAAAACCCCTGGGAACATCCATTCCCGAAGGACAGGTGTCTCCGAACTCTCGTCTCCTACACTGGCTCCCGCCTCCCAAAATTTGTCTATTGGTTCACACACACACGTGTCAGCACAGGCCGACAGACGTTGGGGTACCCGACATCGGGTGGTCCGAGAAGACAGGTACTCTAAAGGATCCGTTCTTATGACCTTACCCAACGACAAAGGAAGAGGTCCTCTAGAAGGGCCTAGTCTCGAGTTTGGGTACAAGAGGACGTACTGTCCGCTTAAGAAATGGTGACTCGGTGGTCCCTGCGGGTATTTTTCTATTTACCACTTAAAGTTCCTAAATAGACCCCCCGTCGTCAGTCACTGTTTCACACACGTTTCCTACACGGTCCGTCCGACCGAAGAAGGTCCGAACAAGGACCCGAGGGGTGGATGAGGAGAGAACCCGGGACCTCCCCGACGTGGGGTCGTAGAAGGGAGACACAGAGATAAAGAGAGAGAGAGTGAGACAAGAGTGAGACACATATACACACACACATCCACGTACACACACATAAAGACATACCCACCACCCAACCCAAACCTCCCCGGACTACTAAAGATTGACCTGTCGGAAATTTTAGGTACTCTAAATTTCCATTTGGGTCGTTGAGGAATAGGCCTTCTGAAATGAGATGAATCGTCAGAGACCCACCGAGCCCGAAGTACCTAGTCACACGGTCTCCTCGTATCTTACACGAGTATTTGTAGAGCGAAGCACCTCGGACACTTAATAGGTAGGGTCGCTCTCTGAGAAGCCCACCGGACCCGGTGTTCTACACCCCCCTAGACCGGGGGAAGTTGACTGTCGTCTTCAGGGACCGACGTCATTCTGAAACAGAGACGAGGCACATATGTAAAGACGACCGGACGTAGATATAATTCTACAATGTATATTCCTCTCAGAGCTCCGGACCCAATACCTCCTCTTCGACGTCTCTCTGTCCGGCGGACCCTTTACTCCCGTGTCACCCCCGACCCAGTCCCCCACCTCTCCTCATCGTCCAGACGGAGCCTCGATTCCGACCCGTGTCAGTGCTACCATAAAGTCTGGTCTGGAAGTACCTTTTGTGTTCCGGGTTTATACACGTTCCGACCCCTCGCGACCTTGTCACCTCAGTGAGTGCCCAGGTCGCGTATGGTGACCCTACACACTACAAACGGTGCTCACTGAACGTCAAACCTCAAAAGAAAAAAGTAGATTTACTAAAAAGGTATATGCCGGACTTCGTGCATTTAATTTAAACAGAAGACGACGGACCCGGTTCCAGTAATAAAGTACAGGGATCTTAAGTGACCTTCGCGTGTGTTCGGGCAGTCCAAGGAAGCGAGAGAGCGGGAAGCACACGGTCTTTTTAGTTTCACAACCAAATTATTTAAGAAGGTTCCAGTTCCCACAGAACTGAGGAAACGTTTAGAAACTGTTCCGCAAGGTCTTTCTTCGAAAGTTTCTTTTACCCACCCTCCCGACAAACCACCCACCTCGTCGAAGGTCTTATACGAGAACGTCGTTGTTAGAGTACTCGACCACTCCAGTTTCCCCAGATGGAGAACAGGTGGTGGATCCGGACCGTCGGTCCGAGGTCGACCGCTCGTCCCCGGAGGTGTGTCGTGGACGGGTTAGCGGGTCTCCTACGTCACCAGAAGATCTATAATGAAAAAAATTGAAAGTGCTTCTATTTCCTTGAATCTTCTTTTTACCGGGAAAGAAATCCAAAGAAGTCTATGTCTAGGACTCTGTCACTAAGTGTACGTTTTAAATAAACCCTCACTCCTCTGGGTCCATCGTCTCACCCTGTAACTGTCTCTTCTTTTCCGGGGGTTGTTTCCCGTGTCGTAGTCGGTTTAATGAATGGTGAGACCCGCCGACTACGTAGTAAGCCGACCCTATAAGACACTCGACCAGGTCTTGTACACGAAATATCAAGATGACCGACTCCCTACTCTTCGACCTATAGACGAACAAGGTAGTCAGTGACGACTCCCTACGAGACACACGTACGTGTGTGTGTGTACATTTAAGGGGACGTGAAGACCGGACGAAACTTGTACGTGTACTCGTCTTTTCCGAGCCCGGTGGTTTTTTCGGAAGTCTGTTTCGTGAGATCTCCGACCGTCAACTTCAACCTGGAGAGGTCAGGTATCATTCCGAGTATCTCTAAACCTCGTCTACGGCGTCATAGTCCCAAGATCTAGGATTTCATGGAGCCTATTCTAGATCAGTCTTTTAGTCTTCCGGTCCTTAAGTCATCTCCCGCATAGTAGGTCCCTTTCAATTAAGATGTCCACAGTCCTAACGGCTGTTCGACTCGTCCATTACTTCGGGGTGCCTCCAGTCACACTTACCGTAGAGTGACACCAAAACTAGACACGTCCTTCGCCGTGCAGATCTTGCGTGGGAAAACAGACAAAGGAAGAGGGAATCCGACCGGTTCCAATCGAAAAGTGAGACACAGTCACTCCATCCAGAGGGTACAACTTCCTGTACAAAGTCTTGGACCTCGTACGACGTAAAAAAAAAAAAAGGGAGAGGGTTCAATAACGGTAAACCTATACAACGGGAAAATAGACAAACTATTTTGTTTTACAGTTGTTAATAATCTCGTTAGACTTATCTATGATTGGAACGGGGGAAGAGGGGGCTGGGACTCTTGAGGGGTACGAAAGTCAAGTTATGGAGCAAGTAAGAGAATTGAAGGACCTTTCTTTGTACAGGTGCACTAAAGTCTACCCCGTCGGGTTGACTCTAAAAGTCCTGGCCAACACGTCTTTCAAGTCTCGTTTCGACTACGATTAAGAGTGAAGAGAACCAATGACCAAAACTCAACCCCAGTGAACAATAGACTGAATTAGGTATTACACGGGTTCTTAAAGATAAAGTATTACACGGGATATAAAGATATAATTTTTTTTTAGATTCCAGTCTAGCTATCCATATAAATCATAAGTATCCGATGATGAACGATACTCTTACTGTAGGGCGATGAAACCGGTGGACTACGTTTCTTGGCTGAGTAACCTTTTCTGAGATTACGACCTTTTCTAACTTCCGTTTTCCTCTTCCCCACTGCCTCCTACTCTACCACTCTATCGTAGTGACTGAGTACTTAAACTCGTTTGAGACCCTCTATGACCTCCTGTCCCTTCGGAGCACACGAGGACGGGTACCCCAGTGTCTTTCTCAGTCTGTGCTGAATCGCTGAATTGTTTTTGTTTAGGGGTCGTCCGGCCTAGACCTCAAGTTCCACTTTACATGTGACCTTACCTCAGTCACTTCCACGGTTGAGTCTCCGGTTTCCTTTATCCAGGAAAGTACCCGCACTATTCGTTTGCCACGATTAAAATGAACCTGTCGCATACGACAGAAACTCCCCGGACCGCGTCTCACTGCACCCCTCCCTCCACTGGGTGTTGAAGTGATAGGAAGGTAGGGACATTAGAGACGTTTTGTTTGAAGAAACTTCCCTCCTCTGGACTTGGTGGAGGGAAACCCGGAAAAAGTAAAGACCCGAAAGTCGACTTTAGGGACTCCACACCAGTCTTCTCTCGGAGACTTTATGTTAAGGCATAGAAGACCCGATTGAGCCCGAAAGTCAAAAGAGACTGTTTACTCGTCACAGACAGGAGGTTGACCAGCCTCCACCCTCTTCCTTCTTCTCATAGGGTCCGGAGTTCCGGAGGAACGTCGATGGAGGACCAGGAGTGTCACTAGTCGCAGAAAGGGTCACAGCCCTCGACCGGCATCGTCGTCGAACCTGATTCATGACCGGAAACACTTCCCGGTCGAATGGGATGCTCAGTAAGGAGTGGGTGTCCAACAGGTTTCAGTCAAGGAGTAGACCCTCGGCGACGACACTTAAAAGAATTTTTTATGAGTAGGAAAGGGTCGTTACGGTGTAGATCCCAAAAGACGTAGTACTAAAATAAAAACGACCCAGACCCCGGTCACCCACACATGATTCCTAAAGGTGTCGTGTAAAACTGGTAAACGTAGGAATACCATATCAGCATCATGTACTGGGACCTTCCCAATTATGAGTGGGTCCCGGTTCTGTAGGACGAGTAGTCACCGGGTGTCGAACGGGTTGTGACTGGGTAACCTAGGTCGGAGGACCAGGGGGTCCTTCCGGTCTGTGCCACTACAAGTCAAGTAATATCTGTCAACTGGAGGCTAAGTAAAAATAATAATACCACACGTCAGATAGCCGGTTGAAGGTATTTAAAGTGAGACTTAAACCCGTAGACGTAGCTCAAATCTCTTAAACACCACCCTTCGAACGGGACCTTTAGCTGAGTCGACTTATAAGTGTGATGAATCGCACCCCGTTGAGGGTAGGTCCTTAGAGTCTCTCGAACAGATATTTGTACTTACTTAATTAGGAGGGCTGGTGCGATACACGAAACGGTCGACCTAATAAAATTCCCTTCACTGGTCGGGTCTCCGGACATCACTCAGTACTTTCTAGAACGAGTCTTGGTCTCCCAAATCTGACACCCCAGGACCCACCTTAGCCTCTGGTGAGACCTGGGAAGGGTGGGGGTCACGAACTTCACAGTACTAACCCCCGTCCCCCAGTCGTCATTCGTATCATTGAGATCCCTACGGACCAGTGGAAGGGGGAGTCGTGGAGGAGGAGGTCACGAAAGTAGTGGTCGGGGGAGTTTGGCACAGAACCAGTTTAATTCCTTGAAAATAAAAGAGTCATATATGTTCACCATATACGATTTACATCTGTCAACTTCTTCCTCCCATATTTCTTATTTTTGTTAAGTAGGTTAAAAAGTAGAGGGTCTTTTTGATAATATTGGAGGAAAATTACATATAACAGTGTACCAACCTTTTTTTATGTCTGACATATAAATTAAAACATAATAATAAGAACAGGGAACTAGACTCTTGTTCAGAGTTGGAATAATTTATGACAAGACTCGTATATAAAGTAATATACCTATGTAATAGCAAAAGAGTCGGGAAGGAACGGTGACACGACACGAGTCAGTACAGGCTGAGAGACACTGGGGTTCCTGACATCGGACGGTTCGAGGAGACAGGTATCCTAAAGGTCCGTTCTTATGACCTCGCCCAACGGTAAAACATGAGATCCCCTAGAAGGGCTGGGTCCCTAACTTGCGTACAGAGGTCTCAGAGGAAGTGACCGTCCATCTAAGAAATGACGACGTTCTGGACCCTTCGGGATCGGGAAAGAATGTGACATCAATTGTGTCCTATTTGTGTGAATGTTAAAAGGGGACTTTAAACTCAATAACCTTAATTATGTAGTATACTTATATAATCTCTAAAGAATAATTCAGAAATGGGACACCACCCGTATGGACACGAATAATAAAGTCCTCCTCCTCCCAACCCCAATAAAGTCCGTCTGAGATAGTCATTCTCTACAATGACCTTCACGTCCTAGGAACGAGGACCCAAGGATTAACGTACACGAAATCACGACCCACTCACTCGCTAAACCTACGACGGGAACCGTGTACTGGTATCCTCGTCAAAATAGCATTTTGACGAGTCAGCAAGTGACACGTACTCCGACCTCTTCCAGTGGATTAAGTGTAGGATCTTGAGCGGGTAGTTAGTCCATGGAGAGACCCTCTCGTCCTTCGGAGACAAGAAGAACGTACACACCACCCCTCTCGTTTACAGGACCTCGTATCCGAGACCCCAGGCCAAGACCAGTCCCTCGGCAAGGCATGTACGGCCCTTACCTACCCAGTGAAGATAGTTAGTGACCTCGACCAGTGTAGAAGGCTGGGACTGCGATCCCACCTTTTTACTAAGACCTCGTTACCTACCTAGCACTCACCGAATACGTTACTTCTATAAAGTAGTCAACTTGATTCCGGTCCAAAACCGTCCTCTTAGTCACTCTGTTTAACATTCGATGTCAAAATTGAGGTTCTCCTTTACACAGGGCCAACCATTTACTAGGTGGTTTTTTTTTTTTTTTTTTTTTGGTTGGTACTTTGAGGAAAACTATTGAACTTGAAGACCTTCGTTAAATCTCCCGTTCATCCCAGTGAGACTGAAGGCTCTTTCCCTTTCCAAAAGAAGAACACTCTACTGCTAAAAAAAAAAAGAAGGTTGAAAGATTGTACATGTATGTTTGTCGTAACTGGGTCCCCTTTATAATAATTAGGTGTCTTCTCGGGGATCATTTAAGAAATCATGTTACAAGAGGTGAAAACACGGTAAAAGAAAAAGTAGTTGACAGTGAAATAGAGGGACACTATAACTCCCACCTGAAAGTGTGGGAAAGTCACTGAGTATTTCTACGTCACAGGCGGGGATGTGACTAGACTGTCCGAGAAACCCACACCTGACGGAGACAACTGGGGGGGTAGAAACAAAAAGGTCGGTATACATCGCATCCTATCCCCGACGAATCATAAAGTACGACAGTAGGAGGAGTTGACCCGAGGAAACTTTGAACTTTTTGCATTTAAGAATAAGTCTTAATTTAGTTAGAGTAATCTGATCTTCTTCCCTTTCCTCCCCTTCCTCCTCTTCCTCCCTCCTGGTATCCACGGTGAGTTCCTACTCTCTCCCGAGGGGTTCACCACGATCTCCATTTCTGAGGTGGACGGTTACGTCCTCTGTATTCTCTGCACCCAAACTAGGGACCCAACCCTTCTATGGGACCTCATCTTATGCCGTGGCGGGAGGTCAATAAGAACGGACCTTTTAAGGTACTTGTCTCTTCGGACTACCTGACGTCAGGTATCTCAACGTTTCTCAGTCTGTACCGACTCGTGTATGTATGTATGTACCTATGGTCCCTCGTGATATAATATTGGGGTAAGAACCCTTAAGGGACCGTCGTGTCACGAATCCTGAGACACGAAGGTGACGTCTCCCAGACCCAAGTTAGGGACCTACTCCTTGATTCTAGGGTGTTCGACTCACCACACCGGGGTTTTTTTTTTTTTTTTTTTTTTTGCTACCTTTTGTCTTTCTTTCTTTCTTTCTTTTTATTGGGGTAAGAGGTATATAAACTCAGAAATAGGATATTTACCTAAACCCCCCTATAAAGATCCAGAGACCTCCGGGTCCATCTTTGTTTCGACCGTCATCGTTGTTCGACGAGTCGGGACCCCCAACCGTCTACAAAGAGTCCGGACCCCGGGGTGGACGGTGCTGGAGTCGAAACGACCCTTCCGGATCTCAGTCGGGGGAACGAAAAAGACAGGAAAGGATTCCTGTTCAAACTCACCGTCTTACACCTCGTTCGGGAACAGACTCCAAGGAAAAACTGAAAGGAAACCTGAGTATCGGAACCTGTGTACTCGTCTCTAACCCCTAACCACACTTAAACCGATTTTGTTACGACATAAAAAATTCGGAATCGGGTATGTCACAGTGAGACCGCACTAGGTCATCTCACGGCCTATTCCGTGACACACCTCTTCACTTCTCTTTCCTAGTCTTGAAACCGCTCGGACGCTCTTCGTCCCTCCAGGGAGTTTTAGTCGTCCGAGACCCGGTGTAGGGTTTTACTCTAGAGCAAAGAAGACCGAAATCGTAGAGAGGGGGCCAGAGGACAGAGACCGTCTTCGACCCTCGACCGTCTGTATGTCTCCCGGACTCTACCTAGGGACCCTTTTACTCTGGATACAGAGACTCAGACGACTCGGGACTATTCTTCCTAACAACACCCCCTGGGACCGGGTGTCCGAAAAAGTCGGATATAGCACCTACCACCTCCTTACTAAGTCAGACTAGCGGGAACAAAACCTAACTCGTCTCCTCAGACCGTCAAACTTTAGACCTTTCACTAACTTGACGAAAACGTACTCAGCGGGTCTCCCTTCCACCTTTGTTGTCAAGGCATTTGTTCGGTCCTAGGGCAGGGGGGTCTCGGGGACACCCAGTAGAAGGCAGGGGGGTCTCGGGGACACCCAGTAGAAGGTAGAAAGAAGGTCCTTTGAGGTATTTGGGAGGGAAAAACGTGAAAGAGGAAACCAACAAACGAAGCACGTAACAGTGCACGTATCAAAATTACGTAAAGTACGTCAATTACGTAAATCGCGTAGAGCACGTAACAAAATTACAACCGTGAGTCCCGGGTCTCCGAGCTTGTAGGGGAATTGGAAGACGGTCTCTACGGTGTTTACCCTTGTCACGGAACGAAAGACGTTCCTTACAATTTCACGAAACTCTGGGTTTCTCTGGAAATTTGTGGTTGTAAATAAATCATAGATATAGAAACACAATGTTTTCATTCATTTTTTCATTTTGTATATTATTTATTATACAAAAAATAATACGTAAATTTATTTACGTACATAAAATGAGAACCAGTAACTGTGGTCAAAACTTTCAGAGTCGACAGAGTCGGTCTTCCGAACCACCAACCATGAACAAAATCAACGAGTCAACACAGACTGAGAAACACGGGGTACGTACCTGACATCGGGAGTTCCGAGGAGACAGGTACCCTAAGAGGTCCGTTCTTATGACCTCACCCAACGGTAAAGGAGGAGGTCTCCTAGAAGGACTGAGTCCATAACTTGGGTCCAGAGGACGTAACAGCCCACCCAGGAAATGACGACTCTGTGACCCCTTCGGGGTAAGTATAGGATCCTGACGACATTGTTCTCCTGTTGGACCCCCGAATTTTGTCGTCTTCACACAAAAGAGAACCAAGTTCTCCGACCTTCAGGTTTACTTCTACAGCCGTCCCGGTGTGAGGAGGGCTTTCGAGAGTCCCTCTTAGGAAGGACGGAGAAGTTCGGAGACCACCGCGGTCCACCAAGACCCGAACACCGGTGTAGTGAGGTCAAGGGCGGACACAGAAGTGAACCGGAAGAGGGGACACACACAGAAAATCCTGTGACCAGTAACCTGAGTCCAGGGGTGTGACTAAGTTCCTACTCGAATAGTGTTCTCGGAATTGAATTAAAGTCGACACTTCTGGAAAATGGTTCGGTTCAGGGTAAGCGTCCAAGACCTCCAGACCTGGACCTACATACCAAACCCTCGGGTCAAGGTAGGCGATATCGGGATAGCGTAGACGATGTACGAGAGGATCTTCCCTCAAAGGGTCTCTGTAACTATTCGTAATTAACTATAAGGACGGAGAGTTCTACTTTGGAGTCTCTCTAAAGAGAAGAAAACCTGGAACACAGAAACCGAGGATCGGACCGACGTAGAGTCGCACTGGGACATCGTAGTTGTATTTATGTGATAGTCCACATTCTACCTATCGACCGCTCTTCAACGACATATCGTGTCCCCCGGGTCTGACCACGGTACACTACTGGACCTCCCTACCCTACCCCCTCCCCTCCTTCCGAGTCCTCCCTCCCCTATTTACATATTAATGCCAACTAAGCACAACATACTATCTTTGGTTGTGTTCTAACATTTTTAAAATTTTTTTTACTTTATTGACCCTAAAAGGACCACGAAGTCACCAATTCTGAAACGAAAGGTTACGTTTCCCTCACCCAAACTAGGAACCAGCCCTCGACTCTAGGGTGTACGGATCTCCGGTTTTTCGGTTTTGTATTTCGTCTTCGTTATAACATTTTTTTTTTTTTTAAGTTATTTCGGAAATTTTTACCAGGTGTAGTTTTTAGAAATTTTTCGTAATTCTTTATGGATGTCTGACAGCCTTCCAGTAAAAGAAACCGAACTCGACTATGCCCGTCCAAATCTCCGTCTTTGAACCTGTTGGAGACCCTTCGGGTAGGTCGAGTTCCTTGGACAAAGACGTCAAACCAAGCCCAATCTTCATGTTAAAATCCGATTAACTCAAGTTCCTTATGGGTTTCCTTCCGGAACCTCATACTGTCTAGTGCCCCTCTTCGGGTCTGAGCAAGTGGACGGAAGATTACATATACCAGAGCTCACACTACTAATACACGTGTAAAAAAATTTCAATGGTTTACCGACTCTCCCTCGTCGACTTGTAAAGACTCGTACAGACCCGTGACGGACGTAAGAGACCTAAAGTCTACTCTTGAACCGAAAGTACCCTCTTCGAGCAAACGTCTTGAACCAGTCATTTACTTTATGGGACGTAAATACTCTGGACGTTGAAAATATGAGGTCAAGTCAAATCAAGTCAAGTCAGCGAGTCAGCACAGGCTGAGAAACACTGGGGTACTTAACGTCGTGCGGTCCGGAGAGACAGGTAGTGGTTGAGGGCCTCAAGTGAGTTTGAGTGCAGGTAGCTCAGCCACTACGGTAGGTCGGTAGAGTAGGAGACGGCAGGGGAAAAGGAGGACGGGGGTTAGGGAGGGCCGTACTCTCAGAAAAGGTTACTCAGTTGAGAAGTGTACTCCACCGGTCTCATAACCTCAAAGTCGAAATCGTAGTAAGGAAGGTTTCTTGTGGGTCCCGACTAGAGGAAATCTTACCTGACCAACCTAGAGAAACGTCAGGTTCCCTGAGAGTTCTCAGAAGAGGTTGTGGTGTCAAGTTTTCGTAGTTAAGAAACCGTGAGTCGGAAGAAGTGTCCGGTCGAGAGTGTAGGTACGTACTGGTGACCTTTTTGATATCGGAACTGATCTTTCTGGAATCAGCCGTTTCATTACAGAGACGAAAACTTATACGATAGATCCAACCAGTATTGAAAGGAAGGTTCCTCATTCGCAGAAAATTAAAGTACCGACGTCAGTGGTAGACGTCACTAAAACCTCGGGGGTTTTTATTTCAGACTGTGACAAACGTGACAAAGGGGTAGATAAACGGTACTTCACTACCCTGGTCTACGGTACTAGAAGCAAAAGACTTACAACTCGAAATTCGGTTGTAAAAATGAGAGGAGAAAGTGAAAGTAGTTCTCCGTAAAATCAAGGAGAAGTGAAAGACGGTATTCCCACCACAGTAGACGTATAGACTCTAATAACTATAAAGAGGGCCGTTAGAACTAAGGTCGAACACGAAGAAGGTCGGGTCGCAAAGAGTACTACATGAGACGTATGTTCAATTTATTCGTCCCACTGTTATATGTCGGAACTGCATGAGGAAAAGGATAAACCTTGGTCAGACAACAAGGTGCAGGTCAAGATTGATACCGAAGGACTGGACGTATGTCCAAAGAGTTTTCCGTCCAGTCCACCAGACCATGAGGGTAGAGAGAGTCTTAAAAGGTGTCAAACAACACTAGGTGTCTCAGTTTCCGAAACCGTATCAGTTATTTCGTCTTTATCTACAAAAAGACCTTTAGAGAACGAAAAAGGTACTAGGTCACCTACAACCGTTCGGAGTCAATTAAAAAAAAAGAAAGTTTTCCTACCTATTTTTGTATTAAGAACTGAAGGAGTAAAAGACATAGTCGAATACCAATCTTAAACGGGAAACTCAGGGTTTTAGGGTGAGCGATTAGTCAGATGTTTACTAATTTCACCAGGATGATACACGGTTCCCGAAGGGACCACCGAGTCACCATTTGTCAGACGGACGGTTACGTCCTCTGAACCCGAGTCCGAGACCCAACCCTTCTAGGGGACGTATTCCCTTATCGTTGAGTTAGATCATAAGAACAGACCCTTTAGAATACCTGCCTCCTCGGACCATCCGTTGTCGGGTACCCCAACGTTCTTAACCTGTACTGAATCAGTCATTGTTGTAGATGTACGGTATATAAGAGACATCCGGACCTCTCTATGTCAGCAGAAACTGATAGAGTGTAGGAAACCTTTGTACTGCGAAGACACCAAATCTCCCAAAGTACAAACTAATACACTCCACCTACACTTTTCTTAAACCGTTCTCTGAAGCTCGAGGACAAAGTGGTGACAACAGAGGGAGACTCCGGAGGAAAGGACTGGGTGTAATTACTCTGACAAATATACTCTCTTGTATATTTTTTACGTTACTTAAGCATTACGACCCATTTGATAAATGTTTTCCGAATTCGCAAGGTCCAGTAGAGACGAGAACCAGTAACTGTCTCTTCTCAGGACTCACGGTCCGACGGAAGACAAACGTCTTTCCAGTTGTGGTAATCGCAGAGTCTCCTCGGGGACATCGGTTGTCCTGGACCCGAACAGGAGGGGACGTCAGTGGACAATGGGTGACCGGGCCGTAGGACCTTAGTTTCGGAGACAAAAGAGCCCGAAAGTACCTCCAGAAGGGTAGAAGCAACAACAAATTAGCACAGGTTGAGAAAACGCTGGGGTACCTGACATCGGGCGGTCCAAGGAGACAGACACCCTAAAGGGTCCGTTCTGATGACCTCACCCAACGACAAGGAAGAGGTCCCCTAGAAGAACTGGGTCCCTAGCTTGGACTCAGAGAAAGTAACCGTCCGCTTAAGAAATGGTGACTCGGTGGTCCCTTCGAGGAAAGGGTAGGAATCCTTTTGAAAATTAATGTGTTCATAGTGAAGGGTGAAGAGGGTTCGCCCTCTCTGGAGGGAAGACAGTGACGGAGTGGTGGTTGGAGGACCTATAATAAGGAGGAGGTACCTTAGACGGTCGGGTCTACGGGTCGAGTCATGTGAGTTGTACTCTCTACAAGGACGGCAGCTCGAGGTAGGGGTGAAAGTAAAACGTCAAAAAGACTAAGGGTGGTGAACAGAAAACAATCGACCTTGAATTTGACAAAACCCAAGGGAATCTGGGGGTCGGGTGGGATTGGGAAGAAAAGACGTCAAAGTAGACACTGGGTACATTGAAGGTCGGATTCTACGAAGGACTCGAACCCGACCCCGTACGTCAGACCCATGGTGGTTCCCGTGACCTCGACGGAGTGAAGAACCAGTTCCAAACCCGTGGAGATCTTAGGGAGTGTCAGTCTAGTGTGACTATCGTACCTCGTCTGTCCCTTCCTCCTGCCACCACTACCATTACCTGAGTCAGACAAACGAGATTTCACAACGAAGTCTTGTATAGTTCTCTACGAGTTTCCCTGACTGGTCCAACATATACTTACGTCTTGGCACATCACTTATTTCTTCAACCCCATTCGAGTACCCGTTCTTATGACCCACGCCCCCACCCCCCTACAAGGTCCGGGGGACCTCCGAAGACCAACCAACGGTTTGGGACCCAATATACCTTGGATTCGGAATGATAAAGAATAGAGAAAGACCAACAGTATCACTCCTCCATATTCATGAACCTTCCTCAGCTTTACATTTTATTGCACTGTTTCCTATGTGAGTCCTTCTCCTCATGGTAAACTGTCCTTTCCGTGGGGAGAGGGAGAATTTCCATGTTAGATCTTCGACGTACAAATTCAAGACGAGTAGAAAATAATCGACCTTGAATTTGTTTCCGGGGAGGTTTACTCTTCTCTCCGACCTCTCATATATAGAAAAGAAGACCTGTAGGTACCCGGGTCGATTCGGGTCCTGGAGACTATGGTACTCTACCCTCTTACCTACACCCCTTACCAGACGTTGGACGTCGGAAGCACCCACTGGTATGTCAATCAATTAACGTCTCCGAGAACCTTCTCGGTCTGACCTCCCCTAAACGTTTACCAGAGTTCACTGTAAAACACTTTAGTAAATGAGTCATAGATAACTCGTGGACGGCACACGGTCGATAACACGATCATCGACCCCCACGTTTCCATCTGGTCTCTGTACTAGTGACGCGGGTACTTTGGATGTCAGGCACCCTCTGTCTGAAAGTTGTCCCTTTACTGAAGTATCACATTAAAATAAGTCACTACTGTCACAGGAGATCCTGTTCCTTCATCCGCATCCATGCTGAGTTCTACGAATTGTCCAACTGATACAGTCTAAACCAACACCTCTTCTTACTCTTGGTAAGTTACACAGAACACACTTGTCGACCCTCCACTCCGAAAATGAAAGATTCTACCCCTCTGGACCTCCTCTTTATCAACCACCTCTCTAGGATCAAGTTAAAACCTGCATAACTTAGTTCCATAAAGATATTGTAGGTCCACTTCAGTAAATCCATCGACCTAGACACCAATCGAGTCTTCGGTTCAAACCCAGTCTCTATATTTAAACTGTAAGTCTACCGTAACCTGTGCACCTTCTCCTACTATGACCCCACAGCAGACAGATATTTATAATAAATCTTATAATACTTGTGTTCGGTCAAATGGTCGTAGTTTGCCACATATAAGGTATACACGGTAGTGACCCTCCTTCCTCTCTGGTCACCTTTCGATCTTTCCGACCCTTACAACCTTCTACAAAGTTTCTATTCGGGACTACTGAGTGCCTAAAGCCTAGTAGTCTGGTTACACACTCTTTCCACTAGCTCGTAGAAAACCCTTGAGCAATACAGACCTCTTCTGAAGTCCTCTGGACGAAGACGGTGCAGGAGTGACCCAACGGAACCCTTCCGCGAACCGAAGAGACTGGTGGTCCTGACTGTGGGTAGGAGAGAGTGAGTGTCTCACCACTCACAGTTGTTCTATGTCTGGGCCTACTTAAAACATCTAGCATTTCGATCCGTTTAAACCTTTCGTCCTAACAATTTATTTTAAGTTCTGGGTCTCTCCCGATCAGTAAAAGGGCTGCAGGGGACCGACCGTTCTCGTCTCGAGACCAGAAAGTCGAAAGTCTCCACTGGGTCACAAGACACGAAGGGTCGAGGCACACACACACACACACACATACACACACATACACACACACATACACACACACATACACACACATACACACACATACACACACATACACACACATACACACACATGCACACACATGCACACACATACACACACGCACACACACGCACATACACGCACATACACACACATACACACACATACACACACATACACACACACATACACACATATACACATACACACATACACACACACACATACACACACACACACACACACACAGACGCACGCACGAATCAGTACACACTGACAAACACTGGGGTACCTGACGTCGGGTGGTCCGAGGAGACAGGTATCGCAAAAGATCCGCTCTTATGACCTCACCTAACGGTAAAGGATGAGGTCCCCTAGGAGAGCTGATTCCCTAGCTTGGACGTAGAGAACGTGGAGAACGTGACCGTCCGTTTAGGGAATGGTGACACGGTGGACCCTTCGGGAGGGTCGAGGTACAAGAACTCACTAAATAGATTGGAGAGGCTGAGAGTAAAAGACGTGTACACTGCATCCACTATTGTGACTGTTGAGTTTATAGTGATATTTTCAAAAACTGACAAATGACACACGACCCGTGACAAGGTATAACACCCTAGTGTGGTCACTCGTTTTATTTCACAGAGAAGAATTCCTCTGAGGTAAGACCTCCGTCTTCCCGTCTGCAACTGTCTACTTGTTTGTGGACATAATACATAGACTCCCACTCCTCACGATACTTCGTTTCACTCCCTTGTCTCGTTCTGCCACCTCCCTCTCCACAATAAAGAGTCCTTCCATCTGTCCATTACATTGTAGACTCGTCTGTAGGAGTACTTCATTCTCTCGTTCACTGTGTCTATGGACCCCTTTCCCGGATTCCGTCTCCTTCGTCATCACGTTTCCAGGACCCCGTCCTTAGAAAAACCAAACAAATTCCTCTCGAGTCCTCCGGTCATAGTGTCCTCGTCTCTCCCGTTTTCCCTCGCACCCCCGACACCAGACTCTCCGCCGACCTCTGTCCTAGCGTACCCCGAAACGACCGGTGTCGTCCTGAGTCTAAAGGAAGACTCACTCTACCCGGCCCGTAAATTTGTCTCTGAACCCTGAAGGGACCACCAAGACACCAATTCTGAGACTCGAAGGTCACGTCCCCTGTACCCAAGCCAGGGACCAACCCCTTGATTCCAGGATCAACAACGTGCTACGTCGGTGTTTTTGTCTCTGAAGTCACTATTACAAACAGGGTAACCATCTCAAAAACACGCCATGTTTGTTCCATTACGTATACTTTAACGAAATACTTGATCCTTAAATCCAAGTTCTTATAAAGGTCCCAGGATACTGAGAGACCCTTCAGTCTCTCGACCCTATCCTACCTTAGGGATTGGGGGGCCCGTGGGGGAGAAAGACACTAGGACTGAGATAGAGTCTTTCGGACCCCTGGTCCAACTTGGGAACCCGTTTCAGTTTCTGAGAAGAGGGGTCGGAGTATCTGGACCGTCGTGAACTGAAACCTTCCTTGAGGTACCCAAAAACGGTGGAATTTACCCATGTTTCTTGTCTCGACTTTGGTAGGTTCCTTCGACCCCGGACCTATCGTCTCTGGTAGAATTTAATTTGTGTCTGGAGACGAGTCCCGACCTGAACTCTGCGATTTGGTAGTCCTGAATTCTCCTTTTTGGTTGTCAATACTGTCCAAAATCTCTTAACGAAATTATAGATAAATCCTTCGGTGTCTCACCGGTTTTTGTTCTCTCAGGCTTAAACATCCTTACGCAGCGACAAATATGTCAGAATCCGGACCTAATTCGCCTACATACTCGCCCATTTAACCCTAGAAGTCACCACTGGAACACAATGTGCGGAGAGGCTCCCGGTCGCGTCTAGACCGACTCCCAAGACAGACCGGGGAGGAGGGAATACACCTGTCTGAGCACTGGGGCCTTCCACTTCTCCCTTCTAACGTGACACCAAGAACCGGACCCTCGGTCCCCAACCTCAAGACCACCGGAGCTTAGAAACGACAAACTACCTAACGCAAATGAGGGAAAAGAGAGACGGAAAGAAAAAAAAAAAAAGGATAGGGCAGAGGAGAGAACGGTACTCGTTTCCTGTAATTGATTCCCAACTGGAGGGGAAATAATTTCAATATGAACAAACATAATTATTGATAAATGTATAGTGTATGGGTCTCAAGTGGGGGATTTTCTTATATAGTGGAATCGTAGAGGTGAGGGCTATTTTATACGGGAGACACGGATGACTCACCGGGAGTATTTAGTGGTCGAGAGTTCTTTTATTTCACAGTACTAAAAAAAGTTACTCTGAAACAACCTAAGGTTGACATATTTTCGGTCTTTCTACTCGTTAGACAAACACTTTGATGTAAAGAATTGGTTTCCACATTACAAGGGTCTTCACTGTCCGGTAACTATAAGGTTAAAGTTAATGAAATTCATCCATTCAAAACTTTTGTATTCGTGGAAGTACAGAGTTACAAAAAGTTTATTACGAACAATATTAGAGTCCAAAGAAACGGGCGCCAAGGGAGTATAGACTTAGAACCGTCCGAGTCTTTACCTTTCTAAAGGAGATTTTCGTGTCTTTTGTACCCCCATGTCAATTTTTATACATTTCCTTTATTTACCCCAAGGGTTCACCGAGTCGTCATTTCTTTGGTGGACAATTTCGTTCTCTGTGTTCTCTACGTCCAAACTAGGGACCCAGTTCTTCTAGGGGACCTCTTCTCTTACCGTTGGGGGAGGTTATAAGAACGGACCTCTTAGGGTACCCGTCTCCTGAAACCGCCCGAGTTCAGGTATCCCAACGTTTCTCAGTGTGTCCTGACTTCGTTGAATCATACGTACGTACGTGTATCCTTTATATATATGCCACCTATATATTTCGCACATATGTGTGTGTTGTATGTGTAAGGACGTGAAGAACGACTTCTCGAGTGAAACCCCTAAAGGTTTCCGTCTTAGTCCAGGTTCATCATTTTCAAAGTCTCTTCTGTCTAAAGTCTAAGGAACCCCTTGTTGAAAAATTCGTCAGTTTAGACGGGTGGTCGTCTTAACTGACGTATTGTGATAAGTCATGTTCCGACAAGGGGGGAAGGGGACTCCTGAAACATCTATGGTCTTCGAAGGTTACTGTCCTAACAATATTTTTCTTGTACTAAAATACGGACGGGTAATTTTTGGGGACGATAATATTTCTCCTCTGCTCGACGACAGTATCATGCACCACTCACACGGAACGGTTCGTCCCTCACTGACCAACCCCTACAGTCTCTTCGGTGTACCGACCCCCACCCACGGCTGACACTACCGACCCTACCGTCAGAACGATTACATCCTCAGTGCTCCCCAGAGCCTGTAGATACATAAGGCCGTTCATCTATCACCAAACTTTGTGAATTAACGTCGAGACGTTTACATAATATACAGTACTTAGGGAGTAATTAAAAAAAGGAAAGTTGGAAAACCGAGAAAACCGATATTCTGACTTTTCGACGTTTTTTATCGTACGTAGGAACAGACCACTTTAGGACCCGAAAGATTTATTTATTAGAAGGTACCATCACTCGAGAGGTGAAGACCTTCATTAGTTTGTCTTCCACTTACCTATAAAGGTCTTTGTAATTTACTCCCGACAGACGAGACTCCCCAATCTCCTTTAACTATTATACGAAAATTTCGACACTCTATAAAACTCGTGTGTCCTTTCAGATTTCTTACTTACTTACCTATGGGTATAGTAACACCGTGTCAAAACGGTATTTCCTGTAAAACAGCATAAACGGAATCTAGAAAAAAAAAAAAAAATTATAGTACTGTCTATGTTCATTTCGTAAACATACCAGGAAGAAAGATGTGAGGATGCCGAAAAGAAGGACTTTCATTTTCAGCACGAGTCAGCACAGACTGAGAAACACTGGGGTACCTGATATGTCAGGTACCCTAAGAGGTCCGGTCTTATGACCTCACCCATCGGCAAGGGAAGAGGTCCCCTTAGAAGGGTTGAGTCCCTAGCTTGGGTCCAGAGGACGTAACGTCCACCTAAGAAATGGTAGACTCGGTGATCCCTTCGGGATCATTTTCATGTATATGTACGTGTAGTTATGATATATCATATAAACGTACAAAAATTCGAGATAGACTTACCACAGTGTGACACGTACAATAAACCAACTACAATAAAACGAGTCGTAACAAAAATCTATCTAAGTGAAACTATATGCATCGAGATCACACGAGTAAAAATGGACTTAATGACATAAAGAGTGTAGTCGTGTGGTAGTAGTGAATAGGTCAAAGGACAAACTGTGTAACTCCAACTAAGAAACAAAAGACGATGGTTGATACGTTAATACTTAGAAGAATGTGAACGTAAACCCTCGTAAGTACATTCTTAATAGATCCTTACCGTAATGAATGAGACTCTCCTGTGTGTAGAAGTGTCCTATTTTATTTTAACAAGAGATTTTACTGTTGATTAAATATGAGGGTGATTAAATATGTAAGGATGGTCTAGAACGACTTTCGTCTAAAATTAAAAACGGTGAACTATCAATGTTGTACCATAAAGAAATATCAAAATTTAAATTTAAACATAAAAAAACACATTTTTTTTGAAATATAAAACAAATTCTTTAGGAAGAGATGAGGTGCTCGAGTATCTCTATAAGAAAAAAAAGGGATTTTTAAAATTCTATGACGAAAGGTGTACTTAGAAACCTGATTCATCTTAAATAAAAAACACACATCGTACGTCATCCCTGGTCAAAAGTACCAAAAGATGTACTACAAAAATAAAATGTGAAAGACTCAATGACCACTCTTACCTGCAGAAAAGGAAACAAATAACCAGTACACTTAATAAATAACAAAATCAAACGAGTAAAAGGACAACTTACAAAACAGACAACTGAATATCCTTAAGAAATATACAGTACCTATGATCGGAACAATCAGTATATGAAACGTTTATAGAAGAGGGTCAGACACCGAACAAAATGGTATTATAAAACCGAAGGGACCACCGAGTCTGTCATTTCTCAGACAGATGTGACGTTCTCTACCCCTCTGACCCCAAGCTAGCGATCCAGTCCTTCTAGGGACCTCTTCCCTTACCGATGGGTATGGCCATCAGAACGGACCTCTTAAGGTACCTATCTCCTCGGACCACCCGATGTCAGGTACCGTAACGTTTTTCAACCTGTGCTGAATCGTTGACTTTTTGTTGTCATACAAAAGAAGACTTGAACTTTCCCCAGAAGAGGTGATGAGCACGGTCTTTACCTTACGGGGATGTAAAGGACGTCTTTGTCAGTGTCGAAGACGTTTAATACTGTTAAACCCAAAGAAGGGAGAAAGGCTAAGAATGTAATTACAAAAAAAAAAGAATGAGACGAGACACCGGTCACGGAAATTATATTACAATTTATTTACACATCTATCACCCACAGGAATAAAATAAAAACTGAAAGTTACCGTACGAAAATTATAGAATAGACATTTACCCTATAAGTGACATCAAAAAAACTATTGGTAAATCGTCTAATTTTCTTCAAAGGTAAAACGACCCTATTAAATTTAATAGTTTACGAAAAAGAAATAGTTAATTTTATAGTTACACCGAAAACAAGAAATTAGAAACTTTACATGACTTGAAGTAATCAAGTCATGTAATCGAGAGTTTGATAGGTATGTAAGGACCATTTTTACTTGTTGAGTAATATATGAATAAAATCACACAACGATATAAACAAAACGAACATAAAATAAAACCTAAAAACGTGGATAATCACCACAATCTAATCTCAAAAGGAAAAAACATACCACACAGACGAAAACCCCGGCTACAACATTTTCGACCTACAATATTCAAACCTCATAAGGAAGAAAGACAAGAGACGTTATATAAAATCTTCATGTCCCAGTAAACAAAGAGGCTTCAGACCATTTTGAGTAAAAATTTTACAGACCCGGTCGACAACCTAAAAACACCCATCTTAAAATTGAAAACTTAAAAAAAAAATGACCAAAACAGGATAACTCAGGTACGACAAGTTAATATAAAAGGATCCTTTAACAGGTAAAACATACACAAAAGTTTAAATAACCGTACTTTAAGGAGTATCCTAACAGAAAACTTTAATGATTGGAAACACTGTAGACGTTAATATAACGGAAACACTAAAGTTTATAACAAAAACAATAAACAGAAAATTTTTTAGACTAGTCATACAGTCAACAAATAAAATAATCCGAATTTTTTCGTAAAACCAAAATAAATGGGAAAGACAAAATTTACCTTACTCCAAGACAACAAACAAAAGATAACATATAAAAAAAGGACAAATAATAAATAATGAATGAAGAAAGAAACCCGAATGAGACGACAGGAAACAGTAACCTATGAATCGAGTGATTAAGTGTCAAAAGTAAGAAAAGATTGTTCTCACACATATGAAGCATAGTGAATTACAAGGTGAATAAATAAGAAAGGAAGTAAGTTGTTCATAAAACACGGTCTCACGGTCCGTGACAGGATCCACGATACCTAAGAAGTGACCCCTATTTTGGTGGGGTTTCAGGACGGGAGTATAAATTTTTGAGATAAAACTTAGCAAATAAAATATTCATTATTGAGTACCCTCAATAATATGTAATCCTCCCACAAAATGTAAAGGTAACTACATTCCCACCCTCCAACACAGAACAGATAAAGAGTAAAGGAACGTAAAACAAATCTCTGACACTGTACCTACTATACTAAAATCCCCCATGAAAACTCTAAACAAAACACTGGACCTTACACCAAAGAAAAAAAAGAGAAAATTTTAACTAAGTAAAACTTTACTTCCTATTAACGAAATGTTATAACGAAACCAAAGACGGTATGTAGTTGTACTTAATCGGTAGTCAAGGTAAGTCAGCGAGTCAGCACAGACTGAGAAACGTTGGGGTACCTAACGTTGTACGGTCCGAAGGGACAGGTAGTGGTTGAGGGTGTCGAACGAGTTTGAGTACAGGTATCTCAGCCACTCCGGTAGGTTGGTAGAGTAGGAGACGGTAGGGGAAGAGGAGTACGGAGGTCAGAAAGGGTCGTAGTCCCAGAAAAGGTTCCTCAGTCAAGAAGTGTAGTCCACCGGTTTCATAACCTCGAAGTCGAAGTCGTAGTCAGGAAGGTTACTTATAAGTCCTGACTAAAGGAAATCCTAACTGACCAACCTAGAGGAACGTCAGGTTCCCTGAGAGACCTCTCAAGAAGAGGTTGTGGTGTCAAGTTTTCGTAGTTAAGAAGTCGTGAATCGAAAGGAATAACAGGTCGAGAGTGTAGATATGTACTGATGAACTTTTTGGTATCGAAACTGATATACCTGGACTTAATCGGTACCCATATGTATATAGGGGAGAGAGAACTTGGAGGGAGGGTCGGGTAAGGTGGAGAGATCCAACAATGTCTCGGAGCTCAAGAAAAAAAAAAAAAAAAAAAAATAAAAAAAAAAAAAAAAAAACTTCAAGGTACACACGAACTTTTTTTACGACTGGTTACTGGAACTCTCAGAAAAGTTAAACCGTTAAACCACCAAGGTGCAATCCCAGTTATTGACCGGACTAGACTTTACGACTAGTCTCGACACCAATGTTGTCGGATTAAAGGTGACTCAGACTGAGTCATAGCTCGGTCCTCGACCCGAACCGTACGAGAAAGACGAGATTCTGTACTCACCTTACTTCTGACTAAGGAAAGAGAAGATCCCTCGTTACTCGTCTTTTAATCCACATAACTTTGGTCTCCTTGGGAAATCTCCCACAGGTGTCGTCATCGGACCGACGACCCGTTACAAGACGTCTGTGAATCCATCGTGAGTTCACACGTCGGTGGTAGATCGTGAGTCCGTGACAAGGGTCAAGACACGTTTATGGTTGTGTTAGAAGGATGGTCCGGAATACTTCAAGTCATAAGAGGGGTAAGGAGACCGTTCCTTTGATCCACCGTCTCTCTCCATTTAGGACTCTAGAGTGTAAGTCGCCGTCTCATTCCTAACTTAAGACGTCAGAGATGAGCTCCTCGGTTTTGTGACGAAGGGTATATCTGAACTACGATCTGAGTAGAAATTGTATGACCGGGGGACTGGGGTGGTGTCTGTATAGGTTTGGGGAGGTCCCCGCTTCACATTTTCGGTGTGGGGAGTACAGAAAGGTCCGACTAAGGGTATCCAACAACAACAAGTCGACGATTCAGTACAGGATGAGAAACGCTGGCGTACCTGACGTCGTACGGTCCGAAGGGACAGAAAGTAACAGAGGACCTCAAACGAGTCTAAGTACAGGTAACTTAACCACTACGACATGTTGGTCGAGTCGGAGACACCGGGACAAAGGGAAAACGGAAACTAGAAAGGGTCGGAGTCCCAGAAAAGGTGACTTAGTCGAAAAGTGCACTCCACCGGTTTCATAACCTCAAAGTCGAAGTTGTAGTCAGGAAGGTTACTTATAAGTACCGACTAAGGGAAATCCCATCTGACCAAACTAGAGGAACGACAGGTTCCCTGAGAGTTCCATTGGTCCAAAATCTCGGTGACAGTCCGGTAAAGAAAGTAAAGTGTCTACCGATTTGTCCGACCTTCCCCTCTGCCTAAACGAGAGATCAAGTACCGTATACGACTAAGTCCGACTAAGGACTCTGAATAGGAGACACTCGAGGTATACTCCAACGACCCCTCAACTGCCAGGGATGTAACGGAACTTCTCTTCCCTTTTCGTTTCCTCTTTTCCTTTCTATAAGGGTAGACTTACGTCTCAAGGTTTTTTATCGTTCCTCTCTATTTTTTCGGAAGGAGTCACTAGTTACGTTTCTTTGTCTCCTTTTGTTGTCTTACCCTTTCTGATCTCTAGATAAGTTCTTTTAATCTATATGGTTCCCTTGTAAAGTGCGTTTCTACCCGAACTATTTTCTGTCTTTACCATACCTGGATTGTCTTCGTCTTCTATAATTCTTCTCCACCGTTCTTATGTGTCTTCTTGATATGTTTTTTCTAGAAGTACTGGGTCTATTAGTGCCACCACACTAGTGAGTGGATCTCGGTCTGTAGAACCTTACACTTCAGTTCACCCGGAATCTTTGGTAGTGATACTTGTTTCGATCACCTCTACTACCTTAAGGTCAACTCGACAAAGTTTAGGACTTTCTACTACGACACTTTCACGACGTGAGTTATACGGTCGTTTAAAACCTTTTGAGTCGTCACCGGTGTCCTGACCTTTTCCAGTCAAAAGTAAGGTTAGGGTTTCTTTCCGTTACGGTTTCTTACGAGTTTGATGGTGTGTTAACGTGAGGAGAGTGCACGATCATTTCATTACGAGTTTTAAGAGGTTCGGTCCGAAGTCGTTATGTACTTGGCACTTGAGAGACTACAAGTTCGACCAAAATCTTTTCCGTCTTCTTGGTCTCTAGTTTAACAGTTGTAGGTGACCTAGTACCCTTTTTCCTTCTCTCAAGGTCTTTTTGTAGATAAAGACGAAATAACTGATACGGTTTCGGAAACTGACACACCTAGTGTTATTTGACACCTTTTAAGACTCTCTCTACCCTTATGGTCTGGTGGACTGGACGGAGAACTCTTTGGACATACATCCAGTCCTTCGTTGTCAATCTTGACCTGTACCTTGTTGCTGACCAAGGTTTATCCTTTTCCTCATGCAGTTCCGACACATAACACTGGGACGAATAAATTGACTATACGTCTCATGTAGTACTCTTTGCGACCCGACCTTCTTCGTGTTCGACCTTAGTTCTAACGACCCTCTTTATAGTTATTGGAGTCTATACGTCTACTGTAGTGGGAATACCGTCTTTCACTTCTCCTTGATTTTTCGGAGAACTACTTTCACTTTCTTCTCTCACTTTTTCAACCGAAGTTCGAGTTGTAAGTCTTTTGATTCTAGTACCGTAGACCAGGGTAGTGAAGTACCTTTTATCTACCCCTCTGTCACAGTCTGAAATAGAAAACCCCGAGGTTTTAGTGACGTCTACTACTGACGGCGGTACTTTAATTTTCTGCGAATGAGGAACCTTTTTTTCAATACTGGTTGGATCTATCGTATAAGTTTTCGTCTCTGTAATGAAACGGTTGTTTCCAGACAGATCAGTTCCGATACCAAAGAAGTCACGAGTACATACCTACACTCTCAACCTGACACTTCTTTCGACTCACGGCTTCTTAACTACGAAAACTTGACACCACAACCTCTTCTGAGAACTCTCAGGGAACCTGACGTTCCTCTAGGTTAGTCAGGTAAGATTTCCTCTAGTCGGGACCCACAAGAAACCTTCCTTACTACGATTTCGACTTTGAGGTTATGAAACTGGTGGACTACGCTTCTCAACTGAGTAACCTTTTCTGAGACTACGACCCTCCCTAACCCCCGTCCTTCTTTTCCCCTGCTGTCTCCCACTCTACCGACCTACCGTAGTGGCTGAGTTACCTGTACTCAAACTCACTTGAGGTCCTTAACCACTACCTGTCCCTTCGGACCGCACGACGTCAAGTACCCCAGTGTTTCTCAGCCTGTGCTGACTCGCTGACTTGACTTGACTTGACTTGACTTGCAACGGAACCCTTCGGACCAGGTGGTGTACGAGTACCCAGACTGTCGAGTAGGGAAGGGTCCTATGAGGTACCTGTGACCTAAGACTAGAACATCGGAGAGACACTGAATACACTTGTGGAAATGGGAGGGGTAGCGACGTTTGGACCAGGTTGGGGGTCAGCGAAGAAAAGACTCGGTGGACGTCCTTGGTGGACGGACCCCAGAGTAAGGGAGTAGAGATTTCCTCCCCAGCCGAACACGGACGACGGGTACACTCTCGGTGGTCTCCGAAAGGGTAGTTCCGGGATTCTGGGCGTTCCGGACCGGGAGTCGAGGGAGAGGGGGAACGGTAGAGCGGAGTAAGGAGTGAGAGCCCGACGTAAGTGAGACGAAGGTGGGGAGTTTATGTTAGCAAGTATAGGTAGGATTCTGAAACTGAAGGACAAGGAAGAAGACCTTCCAAGAAGAAGTCACAGGGGAAACCGACGAGCCAGAGGGGTAGGAAGAGAGTCGAGTAACCAGAGGGTCTCTCTAGAAAGGGTCGGGACGGAATCGGACACACTGAAAGGGGTGTCGTCGGTAGTCCTGGCCTTTACCGAACAAATAAAGAATCAAGTAACGACTACCGGACAGGGGAGATAGGCAGTCGAGGGACTTCTGCGCCTCAGACAGTCTAGACCGGGTCGACACACGGGGTACAGACCTCGTCGTGTGTGGTAGTGTCCACAAGTTATTTACGGTCGGCTGACTAACCGTCAGAGCTGACGGTTTTAATTAAAACCCAGCTCAAAGACTAAAAGTAATCCAAAGGTCGAAAGAAAAATATGGGTCCTACTCTACTGAACAAGGTTCATATTATTTTAGCCGCTAAGACGGACTTGGAGACTCGGTCAACTCCAGAGCCCACTCCCTGGGAGGAACGGGTCCAACCTCGGCACCCTACCATGTTAGTGGAGGGGAGGACACACAGGATAGTTAGTCCCGGTGCTCTGGTCCACCAGGAACCTTACGAGACTCAGAGGGACCCTGTCTTCTACTGGAACCGTCGGTACGAAACCTTACGAGTAAGGACTCACTGAACCGACTACGGGGTCGACCTCGACCTACTCAGATCCGTGTCTCGTTTTTTTCCTCCCCCCCAAAGTGGGGGGCCTCTTACGTCTGAAAGTCCTTAGGTGTCACGACCGGTTCAATGCAATTATGTTTCACCCGGTTCTCGAAACCGACGGGACAAGAGGAGGATGCTAGGTCTCAGTCATCATTGACACCAAAGGGATCAAAGTTCGTGAGTGAGAATAACCCGAAGAAAGAAATTCTCAAACAACAGAGTCGTTCGATATAATTATACATATACATACATAACATAAATATGTGTTCACACACACTCATTGTTCACTCAATGTACCAGAAGGGGTCCCGAAGGGGGCACCGAGTCAGTATTTCTTAGGTGGACGTTACGTCCTCAACGTCCAAGCTAGGGACCCAACCCTTCTAGGGGACCTCCTCCCGTACCGTTGGGTGAGATCATAAGAACGGTCTCTTTCGGGTACCGATTTCCTCTGACCTCCCGACGTCAGGCACCCTAACGTTTCACGGTCTGTACGGACTTCGCTGGCTCGTGTGTCAGAAGGGATACGCACATATAGGGTGTGTGTCGACTCGATACCAGTGAGTTGTTGAACGTCTTTTTTTAAGAGACAGTGAATTTTATCCTTTATCAGTTCAAGAATTTACTTAGATCCCAATACCTTTCATTTGTGAACTCTTGAGAGTAACGGTCCAAGTCAAGTCAAGTCAACGAGTCAGCACAGGCTGAGAAACGTTGGGGTACTTAGCGTCGTGCGGTCCGGAGGGACAGGTAGTGGTTGAGGCCCTCAAGTGAGTTTGAGTGCAGGTAGCTCAGCCACTACGGTAGGTCGGTAGAGTAGGAGACAGCAGGGGAAGAGGAGGACGGGGGTTAGGGAGGGTCGTAGTCTCAGAAAAGGTTACTCAGTTGAGAAGAGTACTCCACCGGTTTCATGACCTCAAAGTCGAAATCGTAGTAAGGAAGGGTTCTTTAGGTTCCTGACTAGAGGAAATCTTACCTGACCAACCTAGAGGAACGTCAGGTTCCCTGAGAGTTCTCAGAAGAGGTTGTGGTGTCAAGTTTTCGTAGTTAAGAAACCGCGAGTCGAAAGAAGTGTCAGGTTGAGAGTGTAGGTATGTACTGGTGTCCTTTTTGGTATCGGAACTGATCTGCCTGGAAACAACCGTTTCATTACAGAGACGAAAACTTATACGATAGATCCAACCAGTATTGAAAGGAATTGAATCCAATTATAGATTATCATAACATTAAACACAGATTTAAGTCTACCCCTATCTTTAATGAGTTTAATATCCCTCAACGAAGAATAAAATGTAACATTCTCCTTTGCAAAGATAATTAAGTTGATGGATTCTATTTTACTTATCAAAAACAAAAAGAAAAAACTAGTAACAATCACCGGAGTCTTAAGACTAGTTATTGAAACCCATACTACGACTTAAAGTTTGACCAACTTACTAGGTTTTTATTTTTTCTTTCCTCAAACAACAGAGTCCCCTGAGGAATCACCCTTATATCACTCCGAGCCTCTACCCTCCAAGGCTTCGGCACCGCAGACTAGGACCTAGTCCATCAGATGTAGGTCTCTTAAAACTCCCGGGACAGTGGAAGGGGAGCCACAGAGGTAGTCGGGGTGGCCAATTAAGATGATCCCCACCGACACTATTTCTCCGTAGGAATTGAAGTAGGAATTCAGATCGGTCAGGTCACTAAGCGTCTCACTTTTAGGTGAACTCACTAAAAGTCGAACTGAAACGGGGCGACACAGGACAAGACGTCCCGGGTGTCTCTCGACCGAAGACATTCAGACTCTACATTTGGACAGTGCCGATTCGAGTGTGTGACGGGTGCACCCCTCAGACAGAATACAGTCGCAGAGTGTGTTCGTCGTAAATCGACGAAACGAACCCTTCTTAGTGAAGGGTCACCTCCTGAGCGTCTTCTCTCCTTCTTACGTCTTACCCGAATACAAGTCGTTACTAAAGAAGTCGTAAAGGATACACGGTCTGTGACCCGAGCGTCCCACCTGAAGCGGACGGCGCACAGTTAATACGACCGTAACCACCCCTCGTCCAGAGTCTCCGCCCCCTTTGTCCCGCCACACCTCCTGTCCATCCTCGGTCCTCATCCTCACTGGGCCTCGACCACTTGAGTCCTCGTCTTAGAGCCGGTGACACCTACTCGACCCCTCGGACCGGGACCCCCGGTGTGTGGATCACTCCTCGGCCCTCCGGTCTACTAGTAAATCCCGTCTAAGGTCCGGGGTGGGTCTTCCATGGTTTTACTTCAATTAAGAGTGGAGCAACAGGAAAATAAGTCTTAACTGAGGAAGAGAAAGTGCAAACATTAACGATTACTACGATTTCGACTTTGAGGTCATGAAACCGGTGGAGTACTCTTCTCAACTGAGTAACCTTTTCTGAGACTACGACCCTCCCTAACCCCCGTCCTCCTCTTCCCCTGCTGTCTCCTACCCTATCGACCTACCGTAGTGGCTGAGCTACCTGCACTCAAACTCACTTGAGGGCCTCAACCACTACCTGTCCCTCCGGACCGCACGACGTTAAGTACCCCAGCGTTTCTCAACCTGCGCTGACTCGCTGACTTGACTTGACTTGACTTACGGAGTTATAGAAGGTAGGAGAGAGGTTTTGGTCCGGTTGCTAAGAGAAGAGGAGAAGTAAGGGGGAGTCTATGCCTCGTGGGGGTCGGTGGAACAGGACCCTCGGTCGTCGTGGGGAAAAGAACGAATGGTGAGACGAACACTAAGGACGGAACTAAAGGACTGTCGGTTAAACAGGAAATAATTGGAACGACAAACATCCACAGGGAGCACCAGGCCACCAATTCTGAGGCACGAAGGTTAGTTCCCCTGTACCCAAGTCGACGACCAATCCCTTGATTCCTGGGTGTACGACGTATCGTGACGGGTTTTATTCACTTATTGGAACAGTAAACGTATGCACGAGTTAACGAAGTCAGGACAGATTGAGAAACGCTGGGGTGCCTGGCATCGGGCGGTCCGAGGAGACAAATACCCTAAGAGGTCCGTTCTTATGACCTCACCCATCGGCAAGGGAAGAGGTCCCGTAGAAGGGTTGGGTTCCTAGTTTGGACACTGAGAATGTAGAGGACGTGACCGTCCACCTAAGAAATGGTGATCGTCGAAGGGAGGGGTTTAGAAGGTTTTGACCAGTAAGTTCTCTAGTAGAACTGGAAGGGGCAGCCGTGTGGACTCCGAAAGCGACAGAGGAAGGCGGGAGGCGGGCGTAGAAGTGAAGCGCAGTGTCAGTCCGCGGAGTCGGGGAACTCTGAACGTGCAAAATACAGTCTAGGGGCCACTCCCGAATCCTCCGACCACCGACTAGAAGGTTTTGTACAACCAGTCCTCTGTACCCCAGAGGGCCCGTGAACTTTTCGTACTGCTTCCTCCCCTCGAGGGTCGAAACACTGCTCGTCACCTTGGTCTTCCCGACTCATCTTAGGATCACCACCTTCTTGGTCCATGGAGGGTCCGGGACACTACGAGATTGGAAGACGTCTCGTCGTCCTTTTAGAGTCATTCACCCTACGGTGACAGGGGTCCAAATCTCCTCCGTCGACTCCAAAAGTGGAGAACCTAGAGTCGGGGAATACAGGTCAAAGGGTTCCTGAACTCATCCCCGGTCACCCTAATCTCGTCGGTTCTGAAGTACGGAGGGAGTTGGTCCTCCTCCTCTCAGTTCGAAAACAAACCTCTACCCCGAGATTCTTAACGTATTTAGGAACACCTACCACCGTCGGCCCTGAAACCCGAGTAATTCACTCGGGGGCTAATTCGTCTCTCTCACCGGTCAGAACAGGACTTCCTTCCAGGAACGACCAGGGAACCTCGTGAGTCGACCGGAAACGGAGAGCCAGAGGGGAAGTCTGGTCAGACGGAAAGGAAGTGACTAAGGGTTCGCGACGTTCAAGGTGTCGGAAGGAGTGGGGGGCTCCCCCGACTGTCGAGTCGGGTGTCGAGTACCCAACTCAAAACCGTAGAAGGGTCGTGTCAACAAGGAGACAAAGTAAGAAGTAAGAGGTAAGGGGATGTTCCAGGATCAGTAATTTATCTTCGTACCTTCGTCACTCGGACCGCACTGCTACGGATGTTAGACATCACCAGAACAGCCTCAAAGGACCTGTAGGTGGTGGTACTATAATGTTTGGGGAGTGTCGTGTACGTGAAAGAGAAAAGAATAAACAACAAAGACCGAGACGACCCAGAAGCAACGACGCCCAGAAAAGAGATCAACGGCACGAATACGAAGAGTGACGTCACCGGTGAGAATGACGCCTCGTGTCCGAGATCCCGTGGACCCAAGTCACCAACTCCGAGGGGCCGAGATCTCGTGTCCGAGTCATCAACACCGTGGGTCCAAATCAACGACGTACCGTATTCCCTAGAAGGGCCTAGTCCCTAGCTTGGGTACAGAAGACGTCACCGTCCGCCTAAGAAATGGTGACTCGGTGGTCCGTTCGGAGACGTACTTAAAAGAATTTCGAACATTGAGAGTCACCTTTAAATTTCGGTTCCGTCCTCCCCCTTGGTCACATCCCGTACCCCGGTCTGGGGGAGAGGGGTCACGACCCTAGGAGGAGTCGTACGGACGTAACCGACACATCGGAACCCTTTCAAAGAGAGGAAGAGACACGGACCAGGGGGCACACAAAACGTCTCCAGTAGGACGGCAGGGGAGGGACGGAGCCTCCCTTACTCTCCTACTTACTCCAGTACAGACATCACGCACCTTAAGGAGCCTCTTTCCGTGACGCCTTTGAGTGTCTACAGCCCACAGGCCCGTCTTGAGGCTCAAGGACCTCTTGTGCCGGAGAACATCCCCTGTGGAACTACGACAAGTGTGAACCGCTGTTCGGTGCCGTAGGTATTGGACACTCCCCTTCGCCCACAGGGGTCGGAGACACACCGAGGGACGGCCGGGTCGGGACTGACGACCTGTGGTCGAGGCAGGTCCCTCACAGAAGTCGTCCCTGTGACGTGCACGAAGTCATCTTCGCACAGGAGCGAACCTCCGTCAGAACGGACGTACCTCGACGTGTCTGAGAGTGAGGGAAAACAAGATATAAGCTACCCCGTCCTAATGGTTTCCAGGAAGGAATATATCGTAGAGAAGAGACGGTCCGTGTGTAAGACACTACTCGTCCTGTCTACGAGACTTGACTTCCATACCACGTTTTCAGTACATTAATCGAACATTGTACTTACCATGTCTTAAGATTGTCCACCTCTATAATATGGGGTCGAATTGAGTCCACCAATGTTGTCACAAAGGGTTGAAAGAATCAGATTCTGTCGGTTCACGACTTGAGTGAACCAATGTTACAAAAAATCGGGAAAAAGCCACCGAAGAGAGAGAAGGAAGTGAAAGAGGAGGGACTTCACCACTGAGGTAGTGGACAAGGGAGACAGGTAGGGTCCCACTCACGTACGAGTGGGTGTACGAGAAACTCGGAGGAGAAGAACTTGAACCTAGGAAGTAGGAACGACGGTTCTTATGGAAACGTTTTGTGAGTCTAAAGGTCTTTGTGATCCACCCTACACCAACTACGGGTCCTCCACCCCCATTGTCTCACCCTAGAAACCCAAAGACACCAGACGTGTCCTCCCTTGAGTACCTGTAAAGAACTTATCCCCAATATTTAGGGGCCCTTCTGGCTCAGGGGTGGTCACTGTCACTGGGTCAGGGGACCCGTAGTCTCGTCGACCACAGGAACTAACCCGATGAACGACGGACTGAAATCGTAGGGTCTCCCGGCGACCCTCGCTACCCACCGGGAGACAGTATTTCCGGGGGTCGGAAGGGAATTTACAGGGATCTGTAAGTCGGTTTATTTGACCGGGAGGAAACACGAACGTCTCCCGAATTTATGTGACGATAAAGTAATGGTCATTGTCGGTCGACATGAACACGGTAACGATTGCCACCTTCAGATAAAGGGAAAGGTCTGGTATACGAGGAACCCGTCCCACCTCACCCGCCCCCCGTGCATACAGATTAGACAGAAGTAGAGAGGTAATTAGGTCGTGTGTCACTCACGATTTGTGTACAAACCTTTCCTTTCTTCCTTCTACTTTTTAAAGATCTAACTGTAGTCATCCTGTCGAAACCTTAAAGGACAGGTACCATGGGTCGATCTACCTATTCCTCTACTCACAGAATCATTTCTACGAAAAAACACGTCTGCCACACCCATCGTCGAGACAGCCCAGTCTCCTCGACCGACTCCGGACACTTTCGTGTGAACACGACAGGGAAAAACCCCCCCCGCCACCCTCCACCCCCCTCACCCTTCCCTCGACGGGGACGTCCGCAGACGGGTGGACGAGTGAGACATCTCCAGTCGGGTGAAACTCCCCCGTCGGACAGAGAGATCGGTCAGGGGTTTGACACGGAAAAGACCGACCCTCTTCGGTCAGAGCCACCACACCAGGCACTAGAGAGGGTGGTGAACTCCCCCACGACGAGGCCGACTTCCGAGCCCCTTGTGAGGGAGACGGTGCCCGTCTCGTCGACAAAGACGTCGGTCCGACCGGACTCTTCCGGATCGTCGGCAGGACCCACCGGGAACCGAGAGGGGACTCCGGACAGGGGAGGTTGGACCGACCACCTTCGTCCTACTACTCCTTCCCTCGCCACCACTGTCTTTTTCGGACGGACTAGTCCACCCCTTCCCCTACCGTCAAGGGTCTGGACTGAGGAGGGTAGGAAAAGGTGTAAACGTCTCGGAGGACCCCTGTACGGTCCTAGAGGAACCACGGGACACTCGGGGGTCGTAAGGACGACGAGAACGGTCAGGAGAGATTCCCCGGTCCAAGTCTCTGTCCCGGTACACGGACTGGGGGCTCCCCTCTCCCGAATAGCGAGTCCTGGTGCGGGTCCACCCGTGTCTGCCAGAGATCCAGTGGGGCTCACAGGTGAGACACGTCCCAACGGTGGGTCTCTTGGGAACTCCTGGCTGACACACGGGCTGTCTGGAAAGGGGATATAACAAAAGAAATTAGGTGGTGTAGAATAGACCTCATCTAGGTAGTGATGTAACATACCTTCCCCTTCCACGAGTGGTTCGTCCAGTGCACGACTCAGAAGATCCGAGTATTCATCCACCTCGATCTTAATGGGTGCTCCCGGGTCCTGTGGTTTCGGACACGAAACTGGGTGGACGAATCACGGTCGACGAGGTCCCGGAGGTCTCCCTTCACTTGCACTTGTTTAAGGCACCCGAAATAAGAGTTCACTCCGCACCAATCCTACCCCTGGGGAGATTAGTGTACCCTTCCTCCCCGGGTGTCAGAGACGACCACCCACACTGCACGACGGAGGGTGCACGAGTCTCCCTGTCCCCCCAAATCTTCCCTGACACCAATCGCTTCCACTCAAAGGATCTTCACTTCAAAACCTTGGTTCAACTTCCCATCGACAACCCTTCTGTAACAGGAGACATCTCCCCGTCACAAGGGACCACCCTCCGACCGAGGGAAGGTCGGAAGCTCCGTCGAGAGACGTCCATGGGTCCGAGGTACGTGGTCGAGCGCCCTGAGTCGGTACAAGGACCACTCAACAGTTGAGGACTAAGAAATAGCACAACTCACAGACCGGGTTCCGTCCGTCCGCGAGCTACGTATAAACGCTCGACCACGAGAATAGGGAGCCTCCCTGTCACCGTGGTGAGAACCGACACTGGGACTATGAGGTTTGGACTCTCGTCGACCGTAAAGACCACCCCGGCGGACGACGACGGAGGCCACGGTTCTCGGGTCCTCGCGGTTCTCGGGGCCTTGTGGTTCTGGACCCACTCTGTGGACCGCACCTCCGGGACCCGTTTCCGACCCGAACTCACACTATCCCACTACCTCCCCCTCCCACCAAATGTTAGAGGAGAGAAGGAGGAACGTGGACGGTGTCACTTAATATCTACAACCCTGTGACACGGTGTACCCCCGTCTTCCTCCTGGACTCACCTCGTTCAAGTTCTCTCCACTTCGATCCCCACCTCCAGTCTGTCACCCTCCGACTCGCAGTTTTGTCGGTCAACCCAACTACATGGGTGAACCTCCTACCAGGGGACCGTACCGGAGGAGGTACTTCGGGAGGGACGGAAGAAGACGGACAGCCGTAACTCGAGAGGAACGAGGGAGGCGAGTGACTTCAAGAGAATGTACCCACTAGACAAACTGAGACCCCGTACGGTAAAAATAAAATAAAATAAATTCTCAAAACCTAAAGGAGGAAAATTTTATATTTAAATAAATAAAATTAACCTCCAATTAATGAAATGTTATAACATAACTAAAACGGTATGTAGTTGTACATAGACGGTGTCCATAAGTGCAAAATTTTTTTATAAATAAATAAATAAACCGACTCGGTCCAGAATCAACTCCGCGAACCCCAGAAACTAGAAACGACGTCTTGGGGCTTAGAAATCAACGTCGTACGCCTTAGAGATCAAGGGACTGGTCCCTACCTTGCACTCCGGGGACTTAACCCTCACGTCTCAGAATCGGTGACCTGGTGGTCCCTTCAGGGACCCCACATGTCAAAAACACTGATAAAAGACTCGTCTTTTAGTCCCGTACCTTAGCTTACTACTCTGACTACCAAGGCTAATTTCAGCAGGTCTCTTTAGACGAGACACACCGGTCGTGACTCCACTACGACACCGAGGGGGTGGTGACCACAGGTTAAACGGTGAAACGTAGGCAACACTAAACAAACAAAATCTCAGGAGTGAACGGATCCGGAACAGAGGAGGTGATCGAAGGTCGGGGAGCTCCCCTCTCCCACATACACCGGAGGGGAACCAGAAAGCCCTAGAGAACATCCAGAGACTGTCAAGTAGACGACAACTCTCTGTAGCCTTAGAAAGGAAACAAAGAGTTAAAAAGGGGGGTTTATTCTATTAAACCTTAGTTCTAACCTTAGTTATGACGGCCCTCTTTATAGTTATTGGAGTCTTTTCGTCTACTGTGGTGGGAATTCCGTTTCTTCTTGATTTCTCGGAGAACTACTTTCACGTTCTCCTCTCACTTTTTCAACCGAATTTTGAGTTGCAAGTTTTTTACTTCTAGTACCGTAGGACAGGGTAGTGAAGTACCATTTATCTACCCCTTTGTTACCTTTGTCACTGTCTGAAATAAAAGAACCCGAGGTTTTAGTAACGTCCACCACTGACGTCGGTACTTTAATCCTCTACGAACGAGGAACCTTCTTTTCGATACTGGTTAGATCCGTCGTATAATTTTTCGTCTCTGTAATTAAACGACTGTTTTCAAGGTAGATCAGTTTCGATACCAAAAAGAGTATCAGTACATACCTACACTCTCAACCTGATATTTCTTTCGACTCGTAACTTCTTAACTACGAAAACTTGACACTACAACCTCTTCTTAGACCTCTCAGGGAACCTGACGTTCCTCTAGGTTGGTCAGTTAAGATTTCCTTTAGTCAGGACTTATAAGTAACCTTCCTGACTACGACTTCGACTTTGAGGTTATGAAACTGATGAACTACACTTCTTGACTGAGTAAACTTTTTTGGGACTACGACCCTTTCTAACTTCCGTCCTCCTCTTCCCCTACTGTCTCCTACTCTACCAACTTACCGTAGCGACGGAGTTATCTGGACTCAAACTCGTTCGAGGTCCTTAACCACTACCTGTCCCTTCGGACCACACGACGTCAGGGACCCCAACGTTTCTCAGCCTGTACTGACTTACTTGACTTGACTTCTATTAAATCCTAGAGCGGATTTACCATAAAAGGAAGAAATTAACACCCCGAGTTATTTCTCTTCACGTACTCTTCCGAATATCCTACTTTTATACCGTCTCTCGTCTCTCTCGTAGAGGGTCTCAGGTAGTCACCCTACACGAAATCTTAAGTGTCCTATCTGTCCAGGTTCTCACGCTGTCCCTCCTCCGCGACGCTCCCCTGGAACGACTACCGCACTACCGGGGACGTGGGACAGGAGTGTCTCGGGACACCCAGGGTAAGGAGACAGGAGAGGGCCACACAAATCCATAGAGACACACCTTTTCTTTTTGATCCACAAAAGAACAGGAAGTAAGACGGGGGTGTATTCTGGTTTCTTCTTAGACCTCTCAGTGAGTAAGGTGGGACTACTCACAGAAAGAACCCACGAGTGTCTCCTGTGGTTCGTCTGTCAGACGAGGAGTTTCCACCTCCTGGCACCAAGTAGTACAGTAGAGGGTCGTGGGGCCAAACCGTCGTCTATGAGGTGCCTTAAGTCACTTGGGAGTTGTGTCTCCCCTACTCTGGAGGTCAGGAAGACACAACGGACGACGTGTAGTGGTGGAAAGGTTAACGTCCCGGGAGGCCACGGATTGGTAGAAAGGACCGGACATCCTACACTGGACTCGACCTCTGTCGTCCCAGGGTCCTGAAACCTTGGCTGTCGTCTATGGGGTTCCCACGAATCGGAGAACTGAGACGTACACAGACACCGACGACCCTCGAAACAAGAAAAGTGGAGTTTGGGTGATCCTGGAGTAGGAGTAGTGGCTGGAAGGTGTAAGGAAGGGTAACGGACCGAGGTCTATCTCTCACTTTTGTGTCGAGTATTAAGTTAGTTGTCGTATTTATAAAGAGATCATAACTATGCGTACCGCACGACGTCAGGTACCCCCACCCTCTCAATCTGTGCTGAATTGTTGACTTGTTGTTGGTGTTTTAACTATACATATAAGTAAATAGTGAATTTTAGAGTTCTCTAGTCGTAAAGTGTCGGGTGACAGACCAAATCTTCAGTCTTTTTAAAATTCTTAAGTCTTGACACACTACCCTTCGGATCTTTCTCTCTGTGTCCAGAATCCTCTTTCTTCAGTTTCCGGTAACTAGATTTCTTTACACCCAAACTAGGGACCTAGCCCTTCTAGGGAACCTCCTCCTTCACCGTTGGGTAAGGTCATCAGAACGGACCTTTTAAGGTACCTATCTTCCCTGACCGCCCGATGTCAGGTGCCCTAGGGTTATCTCAGCCTATGTTGGTTCGTATGTGTGTGTGGTGTGCTAGATTTGTATAGAGAGATATAGACAAAGATGGGAAAAAGAAACCTTTTTTTCCTTTGAGGAAATTCTCTTCCTTGCCTATAGGAAATTTTTCAATTAAATGATTTATTTCGTTAACCGGGGAAGATTTTTAAAAGAGATTAATACGGAGGATGGGGATACTAAAGGTCGTGTTAAATAAGAATTTTTAAAAAAAATAAAATATAACCTCACATCGACTAATTGTTACGACACTATCAAAGTCCACTTGTCGTCTCCCTGAGTCGGTATATGTGTGGGTACATAGGTAAGAGAGGGTCTGAGGGGAGGGTAGGTCCGACGGTGTATCGTAACTCGTCTCAAGGGACGCGATGTGTCATCCAGGAACAACTAGTAGGTAAAGTTTATATCCTCACGTTGCGTCAAATAAGAATGGGAGACCTGACTACTTTTTCTTTGAAGGGTCCTGACTGGGAGACGAAAGGACCCCCAGGTTGTTTCAGTCATGTCCAAACATTCAACGGGTCCCTTTACTCTTTCTTCCCGACAGTTCCTTCTCCACATTCTCGACTCATTTATCGGAGTTCTTTTATTGGTGTCCCTGGAGACTCATCATTACCCTCATTCTTCTCCTAGACTCCGACTCATTCCTTCCCTTTCCGATCTCCTCCTCTCTCTTAAAGGAGACCCCACCTTCACTGGGGTTCCCGTCGTCCCCTGACAAATAATTGCAAGCCACCCTGAACGGGAAAGCCGTAGTAAGGGTCCCGACGCTCACCCTTTCGTCTACTCCAGTCCTGAAGAGTCGACGACTGAGAGGAGACACGGACCAGGGTTGGGGTTTTCGACAGGAATTCTCTGAAAAGAGGTCTCTGTAGGACGAGACCGGAGTAGTAACGTCCTTTAACTACCGTGGAGCCGTGAGACGGGACTACGAAGACACGGCACTGGAACCACAGTGACCTCACTTTCAGTGCTTTAGGTATTTTACGTATCGTCTACACTCTTCACTTTCCCCGGTCGGAAGGTGTAGTGGTCGGGGAGTGGAGGTGGGAGGAACTGTCTTCTCCCGTCTACCCCTCTCACTGAAGGATCTTCAATGGACCGGAGGGTCCAGATAACTACCTTCACGACGGACAGCACGACCCAAATAGACTCCAGAGAAGGGACGAACCCTTCGTGGAAAGGTACACCTTGTGTCCGATACGGGACCACATTTCGGGAAACGTGTCCAAGACACCGACGACGGTCACTGCAGTCCCAGAACCTGTTCAGTACGTACGGAGGAGGTAAGACCCACACAGAGTCGAACTTGGACTCAATTTTTCAAAAAGGTGTAGACGGTAGGTCTCCGACCAAGAATATCCTCTATTCGAACAAGGTGAGGAATTGGGGCTCTGGTGGACATTCAGAGAGGGTAGTCAGGTGTCTCCTCTCAAAGTCAACCACCGATCAATGGTCATGGGGGGTAGACGAATGGTAAGGGACCCCAGGAGGGACAATAGTGACGTCCCGGGTTGGACTGTCTCGGGGCTGACTTCCCTGGTGAATCCCTAAGGTCGTCACAAAGATGACATAGAGACTGTCACGAGGACATCGGAGACGAACTTACGAACACCCACGTACGAGTGAGTGAGTCAGACATCCTGGGGTACTTGGCATCGGGGGGTCCGAGGAGACAGGTATCCTAAGAGGTCCGTTCTTATGACTTCGCCCAACGGTAAAAGGAGAGGTCCCCTAAAAGGGTTGGGTCCCTAGAGAACGTAGAGGACGTAACTCCATCCTTCTTAAATGATGAAATATTATTATATCGATGAGGAGGAAAAACTAGTCCTTAAGGTGCTAAAGGTGGTCACCCAGGACCGTAACGACAGACTCAGGTACGTCTTCGTCTCGGTAGGAGTGTTCTAAAAGGTAGCCTTCACCCTTCCGTCGACCGGACGGAGTAACTCACAAAAGGTAAGGCTCGTTTCGTAAAGGTAAATGCAATAAGTAATTCCTTACTGTCACAAATGTCTCGAAAAGGATAAGACCAGTGGGAGAGGATAAACCGACACAGGGAAAACTCTTCTCCCACGGACTCTTTCTGAGGGTTTCACTCATGTCAACCTGAGATTTCACAAAGTCTATAATACGTAGACAGTTGTATTATATTCAGACTCTCGAGTACAATGTGATAACCGAGTTCGATCGAGTCTAAGTCGTCTGGTGGGGGGTGGGGGGTGGGGGGTGGCTGGGACGGTTCAGAACAACTACACTCGTCAGTAACCGTACTCGACAGGAGTGGGTGTTCAAAAAGACTTGGATGTGTCTCAAGGAATGTGAACAACCTCAGTTTGGGTCTCGAACAATTAAAGTTGACGAGGACGGTCCACTGACTCTGGAAGTACCTGTGAAGAGAGCGGTTGATGACACAATAGACGAGAAAGGTCGAGACAATAAACGTGTAAAATTCGAACGACGGAGACAGAAATAGGTTTAGTAACTTTTTTATATAACTGGTCCTTTTCCATTTCCTGGTCTCGTGGACAGTTCTTGGAAGGAAGAGATCAAGTAATTAGTTATGAGGAACCCACAAAAATGAGTTGGTCAATCTTTGGGTAGATTAAGGTACATCATGTCTTCTAGGGTGGTATCTACTACCACAAGTCGTGTGGGGCCACTACACAAGGTAGTTCAGGGGTGGGGGTCACAAATGGACCGAAACAGAGGAAGGAGTCTCTGACGTCAGGGTCTGTACAACCGGAAAGGAAACCGTCCCTCCCCCGACTACTAAACCGAAGGATTGGGTCACCGGTCTCTATGGGTGGGGTGAGCCAACCACGGGACTCCTAGAACCGAGTTCTTACACGTCCTAACCTCGGTTGAACGTCCGTGGTCAGGTCCCGAGACTAACCGGTCGGGAAGTCTTGAGCAGTGTAGTTACTAGGACAGTGTAGACTACCTCTCCGCCCCTATCCCTGGTTTGTCACGTCGGTCGCAAGGTCGGACTCTCAGAAAGATGAAATCGTAGTCTCGTAGGAGTTTCGGTGGGCGACCTTTGTGTGCCGTTTACGAGGTCGAAGACATTAGGTCCCTGGCGATGGAGACTCCGGAAGGGGTCACCGAGTCTGCCATTTCTTAGACGGACGGTAACGTCCTCTGGACCCAAACCAGGGACCCAACCTTTCTAAGGGACCTCTTCCTTTACTGTTACGTGGGGTCATAGGAACGGACCTTCTAAGGTACCTGTTTCCCCGAACCGACCGATGTCAGGTACCCTAGCGTTTCTCAACCTGCACTGACTTCTTGATTTGTTATTAATGATGATGACAGAGACTTGACTCTGACCTTTCACCCCGAAGAACCACTCCTCGGGGCAAGGTAGTCTAGAGGACCCCAAATGACCGAGACCCTTCTTCCGTTACACAGGTAGAAGAGCGAGAATGGACCCCACCCTAAAGAGGGGAAGGAGATAGACTAACCGGGAGGACGAGTAGAGTATGTTTGGGACGACTGAAGAAAAGTGTTGGAAAGTAAGAAAGACTTTACAGACAGACGAGAAGTGACGGGTGTGGGAGGGTGGTGTCACGTTCTTCCACACTCGGCGTTCTCTTCCTCTCTAACAGGTCCATGTAACGACGGTGGGACCTTTCCCCTCGAGGTCCCTACTCCCGGACTAATAAAGGGCACCCTCTCTTCCACCCTATTCGTAAGGAAGAGAGAAGGATCCTTACTCCCCAGAAACCTTTCCATACTTAGGAGTGACCACCGGAAACGAAAACCCGTCATATGTACTCAGAAGGGGACGAGGGTCACCATCCTCTCCTGGGGTCCCTTCTAGTACACCCACTGCGCTACCGCACGGTTCCCTCCGTCAACCCACACTGGAAGGACTGGAGTCGTGAAGTCTCCTCTCCCGTCGTATCTCTTCAAGGGACCACGTAGGCTGTGTGGACTGGTCCCCGAGCCGTCTTCGTCTTCCAGGTAGGAAGAAGAAAGACGTTTCAGTGGACAATGGCTCCCCCTACCTCAAACTACCTACTACCTACGACACTCGTAAGAAGAAGGAGTTTCGTCCTACGGTCCAGGTACATCTATTGTCTCAATTGTTACTCATTTATTATTTTCCGAACTTGGAGGTCTGAAGGTCCCAATCTTATCGCAAGGGATACGAATATAAGACTCATAACTCACCGAATCGGGATAACGAAAGACTCCGTAAAACCAACGTAACGGGTACACAGAGGACATACGGACTGAAAACGTACCTGACCTTAAACGGGGGGAGGTGCAGCACGGGACAAGAAGAGAGGTCACCCAAGGTCCCCGGAGGCTCGTGGTGGGTGAAAGGGGCGGACAGAGGACCCTGGAGACGGACAAGAGTGTGGAACGTAAGGAGGCAGGACTCTTCGGGACAGAGAAGAAGTCGCGGACGTCGAGTCTACACAGAAATAAAAGTCAAACCACAACCGAAACACTACGTAAACTTGTCCCTGGTTGCAGAATAAAAATCGTAAAAATAAAAAGTTTAGAATCCAGTTCCCCGTGAATTTTTATTGAATGATAGATGAAGAGGAGAAACACTTTGTCAGGAATAAATTGACGGCTTTTTACGCTTTGGTGACTATTAAAGAAAAAAAAAATTCGCTTTTACTTAGTACGGAGTGCACTAGTGACAATTGAAAGACCGCGTACCGGAAGGTTAGAGACACACACAAACACCCAGACGACATATTTAGTCTACCCGACATAAAACACTGGACTGAAAGAGTGGGTCATTAATGACACTTGTCCCTCGGTCCGAAGGACAACGACAATCTGCACTACGAGAAGTTAGGTTTGTCTCACGATAGAAAAACAGGGAGGGGACCGATGACGTCCGATACCGGGTCGTGCAAACAGCGAACCGGTTCGGTTCTACCTCTTAAGAAAGGTAAAGAGGGGCGAGTAGACACTCTCGAAGAAAAACACCGTCTGTGGGAGACTTGGAAGGAATGGTAACACAGACTTACGAGTCCCTCGAAGAAGGGGAAGGTCTTCCCAGCAACCACCGAGAACGATTCTTCGGACGACAGGACACCGGGGGAAGGGGGTCACTGGCCCTCCTCGCTACACAGACCAGGGACCGTCCCTCTCCCCGGGACTACTCCTCCCCCTCACCTTACCATGGGTCCTCTTTGAGGACCTTTTTCACTACATCGAGGTCTAGATCCTGGGAAGACAGGTCCCCTCCAGACCCCTCGTTAGTGACACGTCTGAGGTCCCTTCGCCCCTCCCCCACCCTTTTCTGTCTGGGGGGGGACGGAATCCTTCCGGTAAGTCGACCGTCACCCGCACAGGACGAGAGGTACCGAGACTCCTCCCTCCCGTGTGGACTCGACACACCTACCGGTACCGTCTCCTCTTACATTTCCAGTACCTTGAAAATAAAATAAAAAATTATAAATAAAAATAAATAAATAAACTGACATGGCCCAGAATCAACGTTGTTCGTCCTAGAAACTAGAAACAACGTCGTACACCCTAGATTAAAAAACTGGTCCCTAACTTGGGTCCGGGGGACGTAACCCTCGTACTCTTAGAACGATCTGGTGGTCCCTTCAGGGTGTCTGGGAAATAAAATGTCTGTCCTTTGAGTCCAGGTCTTACCTCGTCTAGGATATCGTTACTAGCGTTTCGACTGTGACCCTGGTCCTGAGGACCGAGGATCCTGTCTCAATGACGACGTCGGGTCGGACTCTCGTCCAGACTCTCGGCTGGACCACCCACCTCTCCGTAACCCAGTCCACCTGTTCCCGGTCACACCGTGGGAGAACTTCCTGAAGTCCTCTTCCCAACCCCGTGACGGAGAAAGGATACTCTTTCCGTTCCCAAACTCCTAGACTCCCGGATCACCTCCACTACGACCGTTAGACAAGGGGACGTTCTTCGGTCAGTTGGTCCTTCAAACGGACTAAATTCGACTCTGTTCTGCTTCTTCGGGTCGGTGATTCTTCACCAGGACGTGAGTCCCTCAGATTAGTCCGCAAGACGTCACACCACCTCTGAAGCGGACCATACCTTCGTGTCATCTCTTTCTCCCCATTACTACCCGACATTTACCCTCTTATGACCTTCCTCGACCAGAAGATTCCTACTCATCACAAACACATATGCGTCACCGTCTAGTGAGAAACCCCTGTACTTGACTCTAAGAGACCCCCCGACCTTTTCTGTATACACATGGAAAGTCTGATTAAGTCTTTCAATGGTCGGGTCCCGTCAGAAGGAAAGAAAACGGGTAATCGATATGGTCTAAATGTTTCTAGAGACGACCACTTTGAGTCGTCCCGGGGGGGAGGTTGAGTAAGGGTCTCTTAGGAAGTGAAAATCTTAGAGACAGTAAATAAAAAGAGGTCACGCCCCCTCCCTCAGAGAGAGAAAACGTAGACTGATTTCGACCACGATGCCTCTTCCGTCACCGTGGGTGAGGTCATGAGAACGGACCTTTTAGGGTACCTACCTCCTCGGACCACCCGACGTCAGATACTCCAGCGATTCTCAACCTGTACTGACTCGCTGAAGGGAAAGTGAAAAGTGAAAGTACGTAACCTCTTCCTTTACCGTTGGGTGAGGTCACAAGAACGGACCTCTTAGGGTACCTACCTCCTCGGACCATCCGACGTCAGATACTCCAGCGATTCTCAACCTGTGCTGACTCGCTGAAGGGAAAGTGAAAAGTGAAAGTACGTAACCTCTTCCTTTACCGTTGGGTGAGGTCACAAGAACGGACCTCTTAGGGTCCCTGCCCCCTCGGACCACCCGACGGCAGATACCCCAGCGTGTCTCAGCCTGTGCTGACTTCACTGAATCGTCATTTCGACCACGACTTCTTTGCACTAAAGGGTCTCGTCCCACTAGCGTCTGGTCTCTACGAGACCAACGATTTTCGTGCAGTCACTGGTGCCGACAGGGACCTCCTACCCTTCCCCATCACTACCACCGGGACCCTCTCCCAGGGGGTGGGGAAGGGGTGGGGGACGAGACGGTGCACTACGTGTGAACTGGGTGAGTGAGGAAGGTCAGTCGAGGTAGTCACCCGGGCTAGTAACGGTCGTCCAGTGGTACTCTCAGTGCACGAGGGGTTTACTTATGACTTATGCCTCACACTAAAGACAAAGAGACCGTCCTCTCCTCCTTTCCTGGGGACCGGACCCTTTCTGAAGTAGGACCCGACCGAGTCTTCCTTCGGTCTAGGGAAGGAGAAATACTAAGTAGGAGATTAGACCCAAGATAAAGTGACCTTGAAGCACCAGTAAGTCTAAATTGATTATAAATCAAAAAACTTCACCGACGATAAACGGTTCAGGACCTGACCCCGAAAGTGTACGAATCCAGGAAATCAGTGAATTTCTCGTCTCCAGAAGTCCCAATGGAAACGTGCTACCTACTCCTTTGCAAAACGGCTTATTTACTCGTCACTCACGTTCCAACGGTTCCCCCTGGAATTTGTTGAATTCTCTTGTTTGACGAAGACTCGTCGGACGGTCCTGAAGTCTTCACGAAGGACCGCACCCTCCTGTCGTCTGGGTCTCTGCCCGCTGCGCCACCCTCTCTGGGCCCGGTCCCTCCGTTGTCTTGAGCTAAGACCAAGACACGGTACAGGGACGCCGCCGTGTCCCGGTAGGTCAAGGGACGAAGAGGTCGACCTGGCACTTCTGTGTGGCCGGGAAAGTTTCGGAGTCGTCTCCGGGACCTGTTTCACACGGCACGTGAAGGACAACACGTCCTTTCCCTCTTTTGTACTCATTTGCGTGTATGTGTGAACAGGAACGAAGACACAAGTCTTCGGTGAGACCTTCCAATCAGCTCTTTACTTATTATCGCCAACACCAAGTTCCTCGTTTCTCCGTCCGCCCCTGCGTGCTTCCTCCTTCGGCGGAGGGTCCCCACGTGACCCTAAGACTACAACAACAACAAGTCAGCGAGTCAACACAGGTTGAGAAACACTGGGAACCTGACATCGGGCGGTCCGAGTAGACAGGTACCCCTAAGAGGTCTGTTCTTATGACCTCACGCAACGGTAAAGGAGGAGGTCCCTAGAAGGGCTGGGTCCCTAACTTGGACGTGAAGGACACAGAGGACGTAACCGTCAACCCAAGAAATGGTGACTCGGTGGTCCCTTCGGGAAACTATGTAATGGAATCTAATGTAATCTAAAAGGTACAAGACCCAGAGACCACGAAAGAGACGAAGGAATAAGGACGTTTGTACACACGTTCACACCCGACGTTTGCACACGTTCACGTGTGTGTGTGTGTGTGTGTGTGTGTATATACACCTTATGATGTGTCGGTATTTTTTCTTGTTTTATTACGGTAAACACCGTTGTGACTACGTCGAATCTAATAGTATGATTGACTTCATTCAGTCTTTCTCTTTCTGTTTATGACATACTATAGTGAAAATACACCTTAGATTTTATACCGTGTTTACTCGGATGGATACTTTGTCTCATCTGAGTGTCTGTATCCCCTGTCTAAACACTAACGCTTCCACCTACCTCACCCCCTCCCCACCGACCCTCAAACACCAATTGTCTACATTTGACGATGTGCCTACTTACCTATTTACCAGGAGGACTTATCGTGTCCCCTGTATATACGTTAGGAACCTTATTTAGTCTTACCTTTATTATAAAAATTTCTTACATATATATACATATGGGCTCAGGAAAACGACATGTCGTCTCTAGCCGTGTTATAATATTTAGTTGGTGTGAAGTCGTTTGTTAAACTTTTCGTCTGAGGGAATGAGGTCCATCGACTGTAGTTCCCAAGAGGTGTGGTTCGTGTTTGGACTGGACTTTCTTTCGTAAGTCGAATTCCTTTATACCTAAGTCTTCCAAATAAAGAAGTTGGGTTCCGGAGACGAAAAGTAAAAGAAAAAGAAAATGATCGTTATACAAAATAAAAATTAATTAATTAATTTAACCTCCTATTAACGACATTTGCCAACACGACCGAAAACGGTATGTAGACCTCACTAGTCTCCCGTCTTGTGTCTTACCCGGTCCGGAGTCAATAGTAGGTGTCAGGGACGGGTGAACCCCGTACTTGTCGGGGGAGGTGTGTCCCGTGGTTGTCGTAGAGGACGGAACAGTCCCTTGCGTCAATTTCCCGAGCCGAAACCGAAACCCCCATCGTAGAAATTCAACTGCATAAACATGTGTAGGAACCTGACCTCCTACCACTCGGACCAGTGTCCAATTCGAGAACGAGACGATTACCGGAAACCAAGAACTGGTGGAACCGTTCCGGTACCTCTTGATCTGTGTCCTCCTTAGACCCGTACCGAGCTTCGCAAGTACTTGAATCTCCCACTCCATCTTGAATCCCACTCTCTCACCTCTCTTTGACATTCCCGGCAGGGAGGGTCGGGGGTCGACCTTCTCTGTCGGTCACACTACACACATCTTCGTTGAACAGTGTAACGTCCGTGGTCTCTGAGCCGTCAAAGACTCCAACCTCTCCCACTGCCCATTACAAAAGGTCCGAGCGACCATACAAGACCAACCCGGCAGGTTACACACCGACGTTCTCGAACTCTTTTTCAATTTTGTGCTCTACAGATCCGTGTTGGGTTGACCACTAAGAGGAACTTGTGTCTCCAAAGGTCCTGCACCCGAAACCGTGTTGTACTGGTCTCATTTCCTCTACCGACAGACACAGAGGGACGAAAGCTCATAAGAACCACAGTGAATGTGAGACAGTAAAAAGGGAAGTTGCCCAATAAACCCTTTTTAACATATGTAGGGCCCCAACTTAAAGGTTTGTTTACGTTCGACGTCGGAGGAGTCTCGACGGCTACCCGTGCAGGGTTCCCATCGGAAACTTTTTACACAAGAGAACACGAGTCGAGGTAGATACGGAGACGGAAGTGTGTGTATGTGTGTGCACGTGTATATGTGCGTGTTTCCGTGAGTACGTACGTATGTGTACGTATTATGTGTGTGTACGTGTGTGTGTGGGTATATGTGTGCGTACGTGTGTGTGTGTTTGCATACATGTATATATATGTGTGTGTACGTATATGAGTGTATGTGTTATGTATATGTGTGGGTATATATGTGTGTATTTGTGTGTGTATGTGTGTACGTGTGTGTATATGTGTATGTATGTTTGTGTGTGTATGTGTGTACGTACGTACGTATGCGTGTGTATGGATCCATGCATGTACGTGTGTGTGTGAAGGATACGTCTTCACTAGGTGTCTGGAGAGGAAAGATCTCGCTTAGAAAAACTCCCACTTCTGACAACACTACTACAAAACAGACATTCCAGTCGATTATTTAATTTTATATAGTGTTCGTCTAAACTCCTGCAGAGACTCTCCGTCCGGACACACCCTGTGCGGAAACCTTAGAGGTCCCTGTGGACGGACCCTGACCGTCTACGAGTACCTACTGTTACTGAAGCTCTTTAGGGGTGTAAGGAACTTAAAGAGGTTACTTCACACCTTTCACTCGGAAACACATCCTTTCTTTCCACCTTTTTTAACAAAAGAGAGTAGAGAACTGAAAAAACGTCACTAGGTGGAAGGGACCTTCACTGGGATCCGGAAGGTTCTAGGGGAAAGATTCCCGTTCACACCAAGACTCTCCCGTCTACAGTCGGTACGTCCGGTCAGTAGAGGGGTCTCTACCGTTCGAGTTACTCCCACACCCTTTTCTTTTACAATCAACTAGTCAGTACAGACTGAGAGACGCTGGGGTGCCTGACATTGGGTGGTCCGAGGAGACAGGTACCCTAAGAGGCCCGTTCTTATGACTTCACCCGACGGTAAAGGAAGAGGTCCCCTAGAAGGGTTGGGTCTCTGATTTCGTCGGAGAGGACGTAACCGTCCGTCTAAGAAACGACGACTTGGTGGTCCCTTCGGGGACTTGAACAGTATCGTACTCGAAATATGAACAATAATGGAGGATTGTAGACACCCACCGGTCTCCCGTGCCACAAAGAACGACAGGTTGTCCACTCTTCTGTATCAGAATCCAGTTCCCTGAACAGAATCCAGGAAACCGGTGTTACCTGAGACTCCGAGAATGACCTTAGGTCTGGAGGGTTTGCGGTGTACACTAGAACACCGAGGTACGAGGGGACGGAGATGACTAAAAGGGTAAACCTATAGAAGAATCCTTCCTTGTCCTCTGAACATTTTAAAATACACTGGAGTGTCAAATTTCTCTTGGACAAATACCCCGACACTCACTCACTCACTCACTTCAGCGAGTCAGCACAGGCTGAGAAACGCTGGGGCACCTGACATCGGATGGTCCGAGGAGACAGGTACTTTAAGAGGTCCGTTCTTATGACCTCACCCAACAGTAAAGGAAGAGGTCCCCTAGAAGGGTTGGGTCCCGAGCTTGGGCCCAGAGAACGTAACTTCAGTCTGCGGAATTGGAGACTCGGTGGTCCCTTCGTGCCTGTGTTACCGAATGACAAAAACTTTCTAGTCGTTCAGGCCACGTAATGAGACATGAAGGAGGTCCTTCATCTTCTACTCAATCTATGTTGGTGACGGGAGTCCCTCGAGGGGAAAAAGAGCACATGTTCTGTGTATCTATTAGTTTTCATATTTCGTTACTCCTGTACGGGTGTCGTGTTTGGTTCGCGACTCTCGAACACTTCCTTGAGACAGACTGAGGATCAACGACGGAAGTTATTTTGTATTAGTTACGAAGGTTTTTAGCGTTAGGACCGTGGTACCGCTAACGACGAACGGAAATGTGTTAAGACTTTCAACTGATGACCTAAATTCCTATGGACATATTAGAGAAACCCTTGCTCCTCAAGACTAATGTAGACAAATTATCTGGTGTGAATCCACTTCTTTCCGAGGTGGTCTCCTCCACGGCGAACAACAAGTCAACGAGTCAGCACAGGTTGAGAAACTCTGGAGTACCTGACATCGTACGGTCCGAGGAGACAAGTACCCCAAGAGGTCCGTTCTTATGACCTCACCCATCGGTAAGTAAAGAGGTCCCCTAGAAGGACCTGGTCTCTAACTAGGGTACAAGGTGCGTGGCCGTCTACCTGAGAATTGGTGATCTGGTGGTCCCGTCAGGGTTCCAATTAAGTGGTGGTGGTTTCTCAGAAGTAAACTTTTACATGGTCACTGGTCGAAACAACCCCTTAACCTTTGAGACACCCCCCTATCCCATTGTTCCTCTATCTACATGTTTACTTTTAGAAGAACAAAAGGTTTCGTTCTAAACTATCACTCCTTGGATTAAAAAAAAAAGGAAAACCGAGTACTTACAAGTGTGTCATTTCGACCTCGACCTTGGAGTGAAGGTCCCACGTAGGAATTGTGTTCGGTCACTACTGGTGCTCGGACACTGAGATCTCGTTGGGACCCCATTGACGGACTACAAAAGGAGGGGTCTGAGTTCTTCCTCCTTCTTTTCCCGTGTCGTCCCTCTACTTGTCTAGTTTGTAAGGGGGTTTATCTCCTTTATCATCTTACTTGGAAACAGAAAGGTATATGGGACAAAGAAAGAATAAACTTCTAAGAAAAAAAAAAAAAATTACATCTGGTAAAAAACAGAAATAACTTAAACAGTGGTATAACGAAGACAAAATACAAACCCCTCCCCTGACCTTTGAAACACCTCCCATTTTTTCTCCCAATTAAGTCAAGTTAGTGAGTCAGCACAGAGAAACACTGGGGTACCTGACGTCGTGCGGTCCGAAGGGAAAGGCAGTGGTTGAGGGCCTCGAACGAGTTTAAGTGTAGGTAACTCAGCCACTACGGTACGTTGGTAGAGTAGGAGACAGTGGGGGAAGAGGAGGACGGAAGTTAGAAAGGGTCGTAGTCCCAGTAAAGGTTACTGAGTCAAGAAGTGTCGTCCACCGGTTTCATAACCTCAAAGTCGAAGTTGTAGTCAGGAAGATCACTTATAAGTCCTGACTAAAGGAAATCCTACCTAGCAAACTAGAGGAACGTCAGGTTCCCTGAGAGTTCTCAGAAGAGATTGTGGTGTCAGACTTTCGTCTGTCCTCTTAAACTTCGAGAGAAGAGAAAACAGAAAGGAGGAAAAGAGGGCCCAGAAGGGTCCACTGCGATCATTATTTCTTGGTCTGACAGTGACATCCTCTTTATTCACTACGTCCAAGTCAGGGACCCAACCCTTCTAGGGGACCTCTTCCTTTGCCGTTGGGTGACGTCGTAAGAACGGATCTCTTAGGGTACCTGTCTCCTCGGACTACCCGAAACCAGGTACCCAAGCGTTTCTCAGCCTGTGCTGACTTCACTGAATCATGTGTGCACATGTGTGTACGGAAAAGAGGGTAGTCTTAAATAATTGATGTATCATCTATTCCTACCTCCCTCTTTCTTTACCGTTGGGTGAGGTCATAAGAACGGATCTCTTAGAACACCTGTCTCTTCGGGCCACCCGACGACAGGTACCCCAACGTGTCTCAGTCTGTGCTGACTTCGTTGAATCGTACGTACGTACGTAACCTCTTCCTTTACCGTTTGGTAAGGTCATAAGAACGGACCTCTTAGGGTTCCTGTCTCCTCGGACCACCCGACGACAGATACCCCAGAGTGTATCAGCCTGTGCTGACTTCACTGAATCGTCGTCGTCGTCGTCGTCGTCGTCGTCGTCGTCGTCGTCTATTCCTACCTTCCCCGGCACTTCTCCCTCCTCCCCTCTTACCAGAGAACCACAGGTGACCCGTAAACAACAGGATCGTGGAAAGAAAGCCTAACGGATAAAAGTCCCTTCATCTAAAGGGAAGGGGAACCCTCGGAGTCAGGAGTGACAAGACAGAGTCACAGTCTTCGTTAGTTGTACATTAAGGAGTAGGAATTTAAATTAGACCAAGCACACTCCAGGGTAACACGGGTCCGACGAGAGACGGTCCCCCCGGACCCCTGTGCACCTACGATCACTCTGGGTCCCCTCGTGTCCAAGAACACGAGTCGACACGTAAAACAAGTGATCCGTCTCCCCAAGGAGTATGTACAAGCCCTCCGGTTGAGGTCGGGGAGGTCCCCTAGTGCGTAAGTCCTACTGAACTCGAGTAACCTTTTTTGGTAGGGGATCGACCGTCACCCTCCACCAGCCGGGGGCCCCACGTCTCGTCTCCCGGACCAACCTCGGCGACTCCGACGTCTAAGAGTCCGTCACTGAAGGGTCGTGACGTCACTCAGTCCCGGACCTCAGGTCTCCGCACTACACACAACTGAGGGACCCCCTACCGTCCGCCCCTACACCCCGTCGGCGTCTCACCCTCCCCTAAGGGGACCCACCTGTAAGGCGGCACAGTAGGAACCGGGAATCACGGCCGAACCGGAAATCGAGGACCGAAGTCCACCCCTCTCCGTCCCGGGTCAGAGAGAAAAACCCCGTCACTCATCTTAGGAAAGACTCGGACCCCTACGAGTATTAACCCAACCAGGACGGACGGACAGAGAGAGAGAGAGAGAAAAAAAAAAAGGTCTCTCTCTTGAGACTCTTCCTATCTTTCTCTTTGAAATGTTCATTTAGGAGGGTTTCAGTCTCGACCCCTACCTCATATCTTTCGTTCCTTCCGACAACACACCTGTCGGGACGTCTTCTCACACCACCCCCCTACTCCGTTCTCCTTGGTCCTTCTGTCCGAGAGTATGACTTGGTCATCCGTAAATTCCGAGGCTCGGGCCTCGACCCTACCCTCAGGTCACATGCGACGTTTAGGTCACCGAACGTCTGGTTTGAACAGTGAAGAACCTACAGAGGTCCAGGGAAATGGGAGACACAAACCACCTCTACACGTCTGCACGTCCCTCTCTTGTCTCCGTTTCCAGACACCTTCTTCTCTTAGCGACTCTACGTTCTCCTATCTAACAACTAATCGAATTTCAGTCCAGTAGCGAACGACCGTCTTCCTTTTTTATGGAAAGACCCCCGTCCTCAGGACCTAACCCTAGGATCGAGTCCATTCCCCCAGTTCGTTGAAAAGAGTTTGACGGGACCTTGACTCAACAATCGATGGTTTCTTCGAGTCACTGGTAACTCAAACACTTACGACCTAATCTGTCTCCAGGACGTAATAAATGGTCTCGGAGACCACATACACACACACACACACATCCACAATCAGTAAGTCAACACAAGTAGAGGGATATCTGACATCGGGTGGTCCGAGGAGACAGTAAAACAAGAGGTCCGTTCTTATGACCTCACCCAACGGTAAGGAGAGAGGTCCCCTAGATATACAACCGTCAATAATTATGTAAAGAATTTTCTCTCTCGACAGACACCCCTTGTAGACACTCATGGACCTTTTAGGTTAAAAGACTTCTGTGTCATATCCCCTACACCCTTTCGATTTTTCTTGAAATCTAACCTTAATAAACTTGGACTAATTTTATGGTCGAGTCGGTAAATAATCCCATGAGACCGGTTCTTTGATTCGAAGAACCCAGAACTAAAAGAACCCAAATTTTATAGTGATTATTAAGGATAGACTATCTCAATAACCTTCGTTATTTACTCTAGTCTACGTACTTCTTAGGACTTTTCACGGACATCGAATCATTCGTGTGTCATCTTCTACCTACCTACCTACTCCTTTACCTACCTACTGGTCTACTTCCTCATCTACCTATTCCCCTACCTACCTACTCCCTCACCTACCTCTTCCCTTGTCCACCTATCTACCTACTTATCTACCTACCTAACACCTACCCACCCCTCCGTCTATCTTGTTGGTCAAAACCTGGTGACAGAGTCGATCCATCTCAGTAACTAGACCCCCGTATGGGTCTGGTGGTTCGTACTAACACACACCTACACATGTACGTACATGTGTGAACATGTGTTCATGCGTACACATATAAAAGGACTCAGAAAAGACTTCGAGTGTCAACCCTCGAAGAGGTGGTCCGAGGGCGTCTTAGAAGGTACAGCAGCGTAGGGTCGTCGACGAGGTGACGTGGTACTGACGAATGGGAAAGTAGAGACGGACCCGTGACTCTCAGGACCTCGGGCTACAGTGTCGTGTCAGGGACCTTGTCTCAACTACAAATATTTCAGTGACGGAGTCCCGGCGAAGAGTCAAAAGACCATCCGTCCCGGTGACGTGGTCACCGTAGACTCTGGGGAGTGAGGTGGATAAGTATATAGGATTGGGAAGAACTCCCAGTTTTGAGTTGGAATCTTGAGACACGACTACTCCTTCGACCTCCCCGACTCTCGTCAAGACACACACCTCTCCCCCTTCCTACTCAAGACTCTCCACGCCGTCCCGTCTCTAAGACGACACCCGGAACCCGGGACCCAGGGAGGGAAGGAGTGGCCCACCGCACCCCCCACCAATGTGCGTCGTCGACGGACACGATCCAAGTACTCCCGGTCTGGACGGGAGGGTCCGACCACGGACGTACGTGACTCGTACGAGTCATCGCGAGGGACCCGGGCCGGAGTAGGGTCCGGGGTTCTCCCACTACCGCTGGGACCTCCTTCGGTCGTCTCTGGTGGACGTGCAGGTTGGTTTCTCGGTGGCAGGGGGAGGTTCAGGAGGGGAAAAACCTAAAAGGAAGGAGAGAAACCGGGGAGTAGGGAAAGAGACGACGTCGGACCACTTGGGTCGACTTCGACTCGCACCCGTACGGGTCCTACCCGCGACAGTGACAGGACACAGAGACCGGTCCTACAAGAATCGGACCTTCCTGTCTCGGTTGAGGGTCGGTCTCTCGGGACCTGGATTTCTTTTCCGGACGCACCGACCTCGACTAGAGGGAAGTGGATGGCGTACACACCCGCCACACCGTGCAAAGTACCTAATAAAGTGAATTACTAAAATCCTATGTAATCACTTAGCACACAATAGTACCCGAAAGCACCACTGAGTCTTACCGGTGAGTGAGGTCATAAGAACGGACCTCTTAGGGTACCTGTCTCCTCGGACCTCCCAATGTCAGGTATCCCCAACGCTTCTCAACCTGTGGTTACTCGCTGATAGTGAAAGTGAAGTACACAATAGTACTGGGACCGACACAGAAATCCTTCTCGGTCCCGGCCGAAACTTCTACTGAGAAAACTTCCTATCATCTCCGGTGGAGGGAACTAGACCCCTGGGGTCGGAACTCCTTCTTGGTCCTTCACGAAGACGTACAGACTGGGTCAAAAGGAACGACCCGAGGGAAAGGTAACCAGGACCGGGAAGAACAATTACTTCTCCTTCTTGGTGTTTGGGAAGAAGAGATAATCAATTGTTTTAGACTTTGGTTTGGTTTTTCGTTTGTAACGGACGACCGACGCACGTCGTAGCGGTTTGTGGGGCTCCTCTCAATTACTGTCACAGAAGAACGGTCAAATGACAACAACGTTCAGGGACGTTTATACAAAGAGTACGTCAGGGTCACTTTTTACTTGTCAAAGTCTACACATAGTAGATTGGCGGATGGGTACCGTATTGTCACTGGTACCCGATGGGTCTTGACTAACTACCACAATGTCTTGGTGCCTGTTTCGCAGGAATGAGAAGACTGGTTTTGTGTACCTACAACAACTCTAAGTAATAAATAAGTAAACGTTCACTTTAGAACGTTTCCCGAGACTAAAGATTTACCTTGAATTATGTAAAGGGTTCAGAATAAAAACGTATAGAGACGAAAACTCACCTCCCGTCACTCGTAGAGAATTATCTATGGGAAATTTCCTACCATGGGAGTAAGTACCCGACGGGACCACCGAGTCCACCATTTCTTAGATGGACGTTACGTCCTTTGGGGCCAAGTCAGGGACCTAGTCCTTCTAGGGAACCTCTTCCCTTACCTATGAAGAGATCATGAGAACGGACCTCTTAAGGTACCTGTCTCCTCGGACCGCCCGACGTTAAACCCGAAGGGTCTACCATTTCGATCACCATTTCTTGGACAGACGGTCATAAGAGGTCATGAGAACGGACCTCTTACGGTACCTGCCTCCTCGGACCGTCCGACGTTACGTACCCCAACGTAACTCAACTTGTGCTGACTCCGTTTGTCAACGTTTCTTAGTCTATACTAATTTGTTGATTGTGAAAGTGAAAGTGGTGAAAAGTGGGAATAGGTAGGTGTTAAGTAGGTTGGTCGGTAGGTCGGTAGAAAATGGGCCACGAATGATTCAATGTTCGTGAAAAATCCTAAGAAATACACCCCTGAAAATTTCAGGTTATTTAAGTGTTATACTCTACATCGACACATTTAATTCATTCTATGACTCTACGACAGATCCAAACCAAACGATTAACTTCACGAAACCGACGACCAGGGTTCACACCGGTCACTCGTCCGCCAGGAGGGTGGGAATCAAGAACGGAGGACTGAGGAACTTGACGACCCTGGGTGTTACCTGGACTTCCAAGAGGGACCAGAGTCCACACTAACCGCACCGAGACCGGGATGTCGGTCGAACGTCTAACCACCCCCAACCACCACCCGTACCCACCCTCGGTCGTTACGGCGACTGTTATGCTTAAGGTACAGCTGTGGTGCGTACTCTCTTAACAGAGGTTCGAACAAAGGTGAGACACTCGCGGAAACTCTCTTAGACAAGTGTCTCCCTGTTTGGTGTCCTTATGCCCGGGACCTCGTTTACGTCGTTCCGTCCCTCGGTCAGAGGTACTTGTCCTGAAGGGATTAACCCGAATCGACGTCGCAGCGGGTACTTCGTAAAACTTTTTTGTCTAAGACAGTAGGGGTTCTAAGACTGAATCATCTAGACCCTAACCCGGTTCCATACAACTCTCTGAATAAAACTCTTCAGGGGATTTACTACGACTACTAATCGGTTGACTCTCAACTACTGTAACGGGTCCCGTAGGGTGAGATTTTGGAGGGGAACGTGACACCGTCGGACAGAAGAGACGTCAGACTCGGAGACGACCCTCGATCCGGTAGTCGAGAGAAGAAGGACAGAAGATCCTGAGTCCAGGACGAAAAAGGGGTTCGGGGGACGGATTAGAAATTTATCTTTAATGGTCGTGTAGACGGCTACAGTACAAAACGTGTAGAGACGAAAACTCACCTCCTGTCACTCGGAGAGAACTATCCACGAGACATTCCTACCATGGGAGTAAGTAGGTCGGTAGGAGAGCAGGTAGGTAGGGGAGTAGGTCGTGTCACTCCATTTCGACGGAGGAATCTCGTAGTAGTACCAGGTCTCCCTTACCTACATCTGTCCCTACGTGCCGTTCCTATAAAAAGGTATAGATAAACAACAACAACAAGTCAGTGATTCAGTCAGGGGTGAGAAACACTGGGGTACCTGACGTCGTATACTCCGAAGAGACGGGAAGTGATAGAGGGTCTCAACCGAATCTAAGTACAGGTAACTCAGTGACTATGATAGATTGGTAGAGTAGGAGACATCGGGGGAAGAGGAAAACGGAAGTCAGAAAGGGTTGTAGTCCCAGAAACAGTTACTCAGTTGAGAAACGTAGTCCACTGGTTTCATAACCTCGAAGTCGAAGTCCTAATCAGGAAGGTTACTTATAAGTTCTAAATAAAGGAAATCCTAACTGACCAAACTAGAAGAACGTCAGACTCCCTGAGAGTACTCAGAAGAGATCGTGGTGTCAAACTTTTATAGACCCCTTTTTTATCCCCAATGTTTTGGAATAACACGGACTTCGTTCGTCCTTATTCGCCCCTAAAGTGCTTATTGAAATTCTAACATTTGTTTATAAGATGTCTATACAAAAGGTGAGACACCCGATCCTACTTTCCTTTTCCCGGGTTTGACTTCGACCTCCGAACAACCAATTTAACCCTTCATTACACACTGGACTTACCTGTTCTGTGTGATCTTCCTCGAGTCACTGGCGTCCAGAAGTGTCACTCAGGTCCCACCACTCGCGGAGGAACGGATCTCCGTCCCCCATTCACCCTTGTGTCGACCCACAGTGAATCCGACTGAGAAGAGGGACCCAACAAAAAGAACGTTTTTTTGACAGGAAGAGTCGTGTACGAGCACCCTATACGTGAGCTGAAAAAAATAACCTCATATCAACTTAATGTCACAACACAATTAACGACGACATGTTGTCTCACTGAGTCAATACGTATATATGTATGAGAAAAAGAATAAGAAAGGTAGTACCAAATTGCCATGTGACGTATGTAAAGGGACACGATATGTCATCCTCCTGGAACAACAAATAGATAGGATATATAGGGTCAAACGTAGACGATTATGGTTTGAGGGTTAGGTAGGGTGAGGGTAGAAGGAGGAGGAACCGTTGGTGGTGAGATAAAAGTCACAGGGAATAAGACGAATACAAAGTATCTATCCAAGCAAACACAGTATCAAATCGAATGTGTATAGTCGTTATAGTATACTATAAACAGAAAGAGACGGACCGAATGAATCATACCATTAGAGAGTAACGTAAGTACGACAACGTTTACCTTAATAAACTAAAAAATTACCGACTCATTATAAGGTAGCACATATACATGGTGTAGAAAAATTTAGGTGAGTAGACACCTACCTGGAAGTCCAACAAAGGTACAGAACCGATAACACTTATCCTACACGTGAACTGATAAGAAGAATTTGACAACTTTTCAATGGTTCTTCAGAGAAATAAAAGGGGAATCCAAAACCGTAGTATCGGACTCCGTCCCTGTGTCTTAACATGACACCCGAGGAGGACACACTTCAATCTGGGTGGTCTCCGATTTACGAGTTAGGGTTAGAAGACACGTGACCCGTAAAGTTTCGCCTCGATCCGATAACAAAGGTTTGGCTGGGAATGGGTGACTCGGGGTCGACGTTCACGTGAGGGCCTCGGTCCGGCTAGAGTCGTGACCTCAGGTCGCTCCTCGGTCTGTGTCTCCCACGGGCGGGAGTGTTTCGAAGATAAAAGGATTTCCTCCGTCTCTCCTCTATTTATTTGTGTACTCTATTGAAGTCTATCAGTATCAAAACTATCTCTTATTATTCCCAGTCTCCTACCCGACCCCGGAATCCTTTCCGGAGTAACCTCCCTACTACGATCTTGACTCTTGTCTTCCCACTCGTCTCCTGGGTTCACCCATTTCTCTATCTTCTCCTCTTTAGAGTAAGTCCAGAACTCGACCACTACAAGTGACTTGTTCTTCCTTCGGTCACACCGACCTTACCTCATGTTTCCCTAACTTGTGAATATCGTTACTTCGAGTTCTCCCCGGTCTCAGGTCTAGTAGTTAGGAGTCTCCGGGGTGAGCTGTAACCTAAATCTATATAAGACTGACGGCTCAGACACCAACAACACACTACAACATTTATTCCAATATCTAATTCCTAAGTACACATATCATTAGTACCCCCCGGGACCACCGAAGTCGGGTCGAAGGAGGGAAATGTCCGTTCCTCCAGACCTGTCCCTGCTACTGTACCGACGGGACCCGAGAGTATACAACAATACCCGTTGGGTGGACTCGGGGGAAAAGGTAGTGGTGTTAGATCTTCCCACGGGGAAATCTCTCACTCACCCCTCCCCGACGGACACCAGGTTGAGACCCGTCCTGTGACCTATTCTATCAACCTTGACCCCAGTCCCTCCCTCTCTACGAGTCGGGTCAGGACCTTGGGTCCCTCCGGTTCCGATGGGCGACCCTTTATCTCCATCACTTTGTCGTCGGCAGACCCCCGTCTCCGTGTCTCAATCGTTCGACCGGGAGTCCTCCCCTCCTTCCCTCGGTCTCAGACATAAAGACTCGGACGACTTTAGTGGTTCGTCGCCCTCCTTGTCCCTTACGAAAGGTAGACTCGGTGTTTAGTGTGATACGAGACGGGACCTGAAGCGGGTACGGACAACGGAACCCACGACACGGTACGGTGAGGGAGGTCGGGAAACAGTCCTAACGGGAGGATCTAACCGTGAGAAGGGTTTTCAGAGAGAGATAGAGATCTCCCGAGACCCCAGTCAATGGTCGTTCGGGTGTTCCGACTCCCGATCCTGGACCTCCGAGTCAGGTCCTCCGACACACACGAACCCGACACCCCTGGTTATGGTACGAGTCCAGGTTACAGTACCACTATCCTCGACGTCCCACGGGTTACAGTCACTTCCCTCCCCACACATCAGTTTACGACCGGAATGAAAACACTAGTTCGGTACTTCTGAAGGACCTCCTCCTCGATAGAATCCTCTCTTTGGTCCCTCTCTCTCTACTACCACTTCAACCACCCTAGAGACGAAGACCTCATCTATGACAAACACTCCCCAGAACTTCTGAGTGGTCGTCTCCCTCGTAACTTGTAGACACAGTCCCGTTTCACCCTGGTCCAGTGCATCTTGTCGACACACTGAGGTCTTGACCTTCTGACCTGGGGTCTAGAGATGACATCCTTCGTCACAGGTGTAACTTGAACTCTAAAGGAGTAGTAAACTATTCCTTTACGGTGGATTACACAGGACTATTCCCGGTCCCAGGGACCTCCAACTTCGTTATCACTACTGTCACTACAATCCAAAGTTCACAACCCCAGGTCGAGACACACTCTGTCTCAAGGTATGCGTACCAGGGTATACGGAGGAGTAAAGTAGAAGTGTTGTCGTTAGACTATACTTCCCGTGAGTAGAATTAGAGAATAAATCTCTACTCCTTTAACTCCACGTCTCTTCAACCGAGATACGGACTCCAGTATACCAGTAGAGAGAAAGGTAGGACCTTTTGTGAATAGTAAGAAATCAGTGTTCATTTTACAGAGAAGTAGAAACTACAGAAGGAAGAGGGGGTTCCGTCCTTTAACGAGGGAGGAGACACAGGGGTACTGCACACAGGATAGTAGAGTATTATACACAACAGAAAGAGTCAAAGAAAATCACCAACCTCGTAGGAGATTCTGGGGTACCTGACGTCGTACGGTCCGAGGGGACAGGAAGTGACAGAGGGTCTCAAACGAGTTTGAGTACAGAAAACTCATCCACTACGACAGGTTGGTAGAGTGGGATTCTCGTTTCTTACACGGAAGAGGTATAGACGTCACGGGTCACGGTCTTGTTACGACCTATGTGTAAACTACAAGTCACTTTCGAAGGACGTATCTTTATCCTAATCATTGTTGAGTGTCAATATGTCTTGAATCTTAAAAGGGTTATGACAGTGTACGTACCACATGAGTAACTCCAAGTCATCCGGTCCAGATGGTCAACAGGTTAACTTCTACTCCGATACTCCAGTCTCTCTACGATCTGTTATAAGAATTCCAACGAGTCGATTATTCCTCCATCTCTGTCCCTACTTCGGGTCCAGAACGTGAAGGTTTACGGAGTGACAAGGGAGAGGAACTGTGACACGGGAACTGTGTTTATAAAAGTTGTTGTCTCTGAGTCATAAACTTGTAAGACTACCTTTGGTTTCGGTCAGATAAGTGTCTGGAGGCCACCAATCGACCTCACCCACTCCGTCCACTATTACCACGAACTGAAGGACGGGAAAACACCAACAACAAGCCAATGAGTAAACACAGACTGAAACGCTGGGTATCTGACGTCTGTGGTCCGAGGGGACAGAAAGTGGCAGAGGGTCTCAAACGAGTTTGAGTACAGGTAACTCACCCACTACGGTAGGTTGGTAGAGTAGGAGACAACAGGGGAAGAGGAGGACGGAAGTTACAAAGGGTCTTAGTCACAGAAAAGGTTACTCAACCACGACCCCAGATCGGGGTCACCTAGGTCCCATTAAGCTTCGTCCCTACCTCAACCGCAGGATCCTTTTTCGATAAATTAATCTTCATATTTCTCTCTAATCTTTCCTTATTACATCAACCTTTTAATCACCTCTTTTTCTACAACTTATTGAACCAAATACACCCTATGGTCATTTCGAAGCTCTGTTCTTCGAACGTGGTGGATGCATCCGGTGGCCGCGGGTGAACTTATCGCCTCCCACGGGGAGAAACCCGAGAGAGAGTACACCTAGAATTTTCGGTCCCGTTTTAATCGTCCGAACCACTCGTGGGTGTGAGGTCTACCCTTAAGTCGGTCTTTTTGTCTCTTGTTCTTCCTTGCTGTGCCCCCTTAGTCAGAAAGGTCTTTGACTAGGTAAAAGAAATAAAAGTCCAAACGAATATATGGAAAACAATGTGTATCTCTGTTTACCTTTAAAATTTCAGTGTGCCCCCAGTCGTCAGGACTGGAAATAGTTTTAGTCCACGAAGGATATTTACATATGTTTTTCCAGAATCCCCAAAATGTAGTAGAAGACCGGCACTCCAGACGACTGTAAAATACTAGGAAAGAAAAGACTATTACCAGTCAGTTGGTCTTTGAATAAAAGGTCCCCACTAAAAAGAATTTGGTCCGTGGTGGGAGACTTCCATGTTCTATTTCAACGTAAGGATATCCCACTCCCACATCACCCAATGTTAATTCTTTCCTTAAATGAATCGGATTCCAAATTGTACTAATTAGAATTTCCAATTATGAATAAAGAGGATATACGATCAATATATAAGTAATTGTACATATTCCCGTCCCCTAAATCGTCGTTTGTAACCGGGTTATTTACCTTTTGGGAAGTGGTTGTACTAAAAATAGAAATCTTTTTGGGTCACGATTGATTCTGAAAGTTTGATGAGGTTTGAGAGACACGACAAATACCAACTCTCCAACATTTGTTAGTACATGTATCATCGTTCTCCCACCTATTAGGACAGTGTGTTCGATCAGACGGTCGTCTCTCCAAACTGGACTCTGTGGGAACAGTACGGGTCCTTAAAATAATTGACCTCGACATCCAATTGAGGAAGAGGCTCTCTCCATCCCCTGTCGGGGGGTATTTCAGTCTCCACATCCACTCTCGTATTTCGTCATTTCATCCGTCTGAGACCAAAACTCCCATCTACGAGACCTTGTCCCCCAAAGGACTCCGAACTAGGGCGAAACGCATACGGCTTCGGAGGAAGGAGTACTGGAAACGGTACCGCCTCAAGGAGTGTGACCGAGGGCCGTTCAACCAAGAAACGTAGTCCTCCGGTTTCATGACCTTGAAGTCGAAGTCGTAGTCAGGAAGGTCACTTATAAGTCCGAACTAAAGGACGGGGAAATCTTAAGAAGTTTCTTTCTCCTGGTGTCGACCGAAGAAAACTTCGGTTTTAGGTCAAGACAAGGTCCGTACTACGAAGGACTCGTCATCCGTTTATAGTAGAAATAAGAGGAAATGACTTAAGTCTCGTCAGACATAACCAAATTGTAACCGTATTGACTCACACAGAAAAGAGTTAAGTATGAACTTCATTTAAATTTTGTAATATTTGTAGACTTAATCTTTGAAGTTCCTTAGATGTCTATGACAGGGGAGTTCCTCCGTCTGATATTAACAGATGGGGAGTTTACACCCGACGTGCATCACTGAAGGAAGGTTTCTCATTTCATACTTTCCTTCCCTTTCTCAATGACCTGTCGGTCCTTTGGACTGTTCGTAGTACTCACTGTCCAGTATAATATCGGACAGGGAAACGACACTACTTTACTTGTACTACAGTCTAACCACGTTTTCATTAACGTCAAAGTCTGACACTTAAAAGTCAGTAATATTGATCCGAGTTTGTGTAGAAATAATTAGTTTCATCCTTGGTAAAGTTAGTTATGTAAAAACAGTTACTCTTTATTCAAACAAATAAGGACATCACATTTTTAGGTACGAAGTCCTAATCTACTTGAGAACCTTTCGTAAAAGACGGAGGACGACTAACATCTTCGCAAAAGGGACGTGTTTCAACAGCTCTACGAACTTCTTTACCATCAGCCAACCGCTCTCCAGTCCACTTATACCGTCTACTCCGTTGTGAGACTTCGGGTTAAGCAAGTTGAAATCTTCGTTCGTAAACAACACACTACACGTAAGCTCACAACAGCACCTCTTAACCCGGGAAAGACAACTGATTACGGTCGACGTCCGTAAGATCAAAAGTACGTAGAGTAGTCAAACGCCTCGTGTGAAGAGTCTGCACTACCAAAGAGACCCTGAGTCTTGCGACATCACCCAGTCTGCCCGTCGTCTGGCGGTGTGTCGTTGGTACTGAAACGTTCAGACCGAAATGGAGACACCAGAAAGAGGAGGTGCGGGTGTCGAAGTCGGATTAGTACTCTTTTTGAACTCTCTTCGGACATGGCTCGTTGTGACATGTTTTAGGAACTGACGAATGAGGAGTTTTGACTGTTCCAGTAGTCGTTGTTCTTTTCAGTCTGTAACAGTATCAAATCTCCTCGGATTCTTCTGTACCACCGATTTTTATTGCACCTGAGAACCTACCCTGAGACCTCGTCTTTTCCTTATAATCCACTTCTGATTCTTTTAGGCGTATTTTACACTCGAAATCAATTATTATTCCATGTCCCTGAACGGACCATCAGGTCTCCAGTTCCAAAACTCGAAGGTGTCGTCCCCAGTATCCAAACCAGGGACCAGACCTTTGATACTAGGACGTACGGCGAGTTGCACCGGTTTTTATAATTTTTTTTTATCGTATTATTCCATGTTATAACCAAGTAACGAACGCTTTTTACATGGGTATGATTGTATTATTCCTTTGACCCACGTCCTAACACACACATATATATATATATATATATATGTGTGTGTAACACGGTAGAAACTTCGAAAAGTATTTAGATTTCGATAAGATTTAAAAATTTTTTCGAATAAATTTCTTTTCTTTCATCTCCTTCCTTAAGAGTATACAAGGACCACTTTTACGTTTTTATCGTATCGGTAAAACATTTTGTCAGACCGTCAACGAATATTTGGTTTCTATGTGCGTTGGGTACTGAGTCGTTAAGGTGATGAACCATAAATGGATTTCGGATACGACTGTGGTTTTGGTCACACGTCTATGAAGGTTGTCGAAATGAGTATTAATGGTTGTTGACCTTTGTTAGGTCTGTATAGAGTCACTACCAAGTCAATCTGCACCGTCCAGGTATGTCAGTTTATAATGAGTCGTTATTCTTTTGCCTCAAGACTCTTATATCGCCTTCACTTAGGGTTTACGTCACGTAATTCACTCTGTTCAGTCTGACCTTTCCTCGGTACGATACCCTTAAATGAAAATACTGCAAAACCTTTTCCGTTGTGGCTTCCCTGTCTCTTATCCAGAACGGTCCTCGACCTCTGACTCCCTCCACTACCTGGTGTCACCTACCCCGTCATGACTCCCCTACTACCAAGACGAAAACTAACACCAGTACCAATGTGCACTATGTATGCATAAATAGTTTTAAGTGTTTTGAAGTACGATTATTCCACTTAAAATAATATACAATTAGTACGTAATTAAATTTATTTATGTTTGAGTCCCTACTAACTGGTGAAAAGTTCCAACGGTAGGGTCCTAAACGAACTTATCCTCAGAGTATATGACGCAAACGTCACTGACGTAAAGGACGACGAGTCGGACGGTTTTCCTGTGACGACACCAAACTTCACCTACAGTGGTACGATGAAGGACAAACCTCTGAACGTTCGCTTTCGGCATCAAATCCCTGTTCCTGGGTTCGTATCTGTTACCGATCCGAGGACCGAATTGTCACCACTTAATCGACTCGGGAAGGACAGGTGGGCGAAGACTATGTCAGTACTGTACTTGAACTGGTATGAAAACCACACTCCGGAGCACACCGAAAAACAACCCCGAAGGGACCACCGAGCTTACCATTTCTTAGGTGGATGTTACGTCGTCTGAACTCAAGTTAGGGACCCACCCCTTCTAGGGGACCTTTTCCCTTACCGACGGGTGAGGGTTATAAGAACGGACCTTTTAGGTGCCTGTCTCCTCGGACCGTCCGATGTCAGGTACCCCAACGTTTCTCAGCCTGTATTGACTCCCTCATTGTGAATCTCGACTACCTCGTGAAAGGGTCAGCAAGTCGACACACTAGACACGTACTGGAGACGGTGAAGTCACCCTACACACACAGTAGAGACACAATTTTTCTCCCTCTGAGACTCTCGAGAGCGAATGGACACACACGTCCACGTGACCGAACCGGGGAGGTACCCCACCGAATAATTATATTTATGTACCATATTATTAAACCGTGTTATCTACGATGGTAAATACGTAAAATGTCTATTCCTTATATTAATGAAATGTGTCCTCCTTTGTCTTCAAGACCCTTAAAGGGTTCCGGTGAACTGAGTATAGTCTCGGTTCTCAACTCGAGTCTTCAAGTTCAAGGTTCAAGAAGATACTAGGGTACTCGACCAACACACTGAAAATGTACCTCACATCAATTGACCTACCACAAAACGGTACTTAGCAGTGTAGAAAAGACACGGTCACTCACCTCTAAGATTAATCGTAGGTGGGTCCACCACGATAACCACTTCTTAGGTGGACAGATGAGTCCTCTACGTTCTCTACCCCCAAGTCAGGGACCCAGCCCTTCTAGGGGACCTTCTCTCGTACTTTTGGGTGAGGTCACAACCACGGACCTCTTAGGGTACCTGTCTCCTCGGACCGACCGATATCACGTACCCTAGTGTCTCTCAGCCTGTACTGAAATCACTGAATCGTACGTATCTCCGACCAGACTTGCGTGGAGTAGGGACCGGAATTCTTCCACCTATTGTGAACCGTCCTTGGAACCGGTTTTGGACGAGACGGGGGACCGGGACGGGAACCCAAACGATCAGTAGGAGATGCTAATATGAATAAAGTCTCGGAAAAAGTAGACCCCGACACGAAGGATGAAGAGACAAACGTGAAGGAAAAGAGGGTAAAGAAGGTTTTGACAGGTAGAACGGGGACTCCTGGTAAGACTCGGGCCAGAGTAGGAGTGACTGACGAAGGAACGGGGAAGGGGACTAAAGTACCTGGTGCGTGTCGAGAAAGATGGAGAGGAACGGGACGAGGGGTGAGTCCCTCGGGGTGACCCCTCCTTGACCTCTGTGTCTTGGACATTGACCTCGAAGGGAAAGGGACGAGTAGGGACCGTAAAGACTCGTGTGGACCGAACGACTAAGAGTTCCGTCTTGGAGAGTAGGGGTCCGGTCTTCCGTCCTTTTCTCAGTCTCTTAGTAGGTCTGGTATTAGTATTACTCTCTCCGGAAGTCTACTCGGGGTGTATTGGGATCTGAAGAAAAGTATTAGGGATGTCTCAATAGTAGATGGGTGGGGGGAAGTCAAAAGATTAGTCTTAGAATTTCATTCGATGGTAACACGAGTTAGCACAGGATGAGAAACACTGGGGTACCTGAAATCGGGTGATCCGAGGAGACAGACACTCTAAGAGGTCCGTTCTTATGACCTCACGTAACGGTAAAAAAAGAGGTCCCCTAGAAGGACTTGGTCCCTGACTCGGACTCAGAGAACGAAGAGGACGTGACTGTCCGGCTAAGAAATGGTAATCTCGGTGGATCCTTCGGTTCTATGGTGGTCACACTCACTTTAATTCTTACTTATGACCCCTGAAGGGACCACCAGGTCACCAATTCGTAAGTGAAACGTTACGTTCCCTACGATCAAGATAGGGACCGGTCCCTTGATTCTAGGGTGGACGTTTTGTCGATTCGCACACACGGGTGTTAATGACTCTGACACACGGTGTTGATCTCTCGGTACACGACGGTGCTTTTTAGGATGTACTGTATCGTATCTAGGACACCCGACGTTACTTCTGGGCTACGTCGGTTTATTTATTTATTTATAATTTTTCTTGTGTTTATTTTTTCTTACTTATGACCTCCGTCTCTCTTTATGATCAGGGAAAACTACAGACCGGAGTAAATCTCCTGAACGAAGTCAGGATTATCTTTATCCAAAAATATCAGGGTGGACATGTCCTACCAGTACTGGATGTCACTGGAACAAGAGTGACACACTACCTTTCAGACGACCCGAGTCTCAGACCTCTGGACTAGGATAGTCTCGGTTGCTCTTTGGCTCGTAGGGAACAACTGCAGCAACCATGTACTCTCGCAACCAGTGACTTAATGAGGTCGGAATTTCGAGAAAAAAATTTTTTTTTTTTTAACCCTATATTAACGAAATGTGACAACACAATAAAAGACGACATCTGACTTCACTTAGTCGATATTCTATGGGATCTCTTCCCGTACCGATGGGTGAGGTTACAAAGAACGGACCTCTTAAGGTACCTGTCTCGTCGGACCACCCGATATCAGGTACCCCAGAGCTTCTCAACCCGTGTTGACTCACTGATTGTGAAGTGAAATATGCAAATAGGGGAGGGAGAACCTGGAGGGAGGGTGGGGAGATCCAGTAATGTCTGGCGGCTCGACAATTACGAATAAAGGTCGGGCAACATGAGTGGAGTCGGGACACGAGTCGAGGTCTGTACGGAACTCTTTCTATATGGTAAGGAAAGGAGTCTAGGGTGGGTCCGAGTGGGGGTCCTATTGGGTGTAAGGACTTGACCGTACCCTAAGGACTTTCGAGAAAAACACATACCTATAGTGAAGGTAGGGTAATTTATCCCTCGGGGGACCCCTGTCACTGACACAGGTAGCAGGAGACAGGGGGGTGACACGTACCGGCGTTTCAGACGTGTGTCACCCGAGTGTCTCCGAAAATCTTTCTAAAAGTCCGGTTCTTCCGGGAAGGCGAATGACACCACTACCACCAAATCAGGGAGTCAGTACAGACTGAGAAACGCTGGGATACCTGACATCGGGCGGTCCGAGGAGACACCCTAAGAGGTCCGTTCTTATGACCTCACCCAACAGTAAAGGAGGAGATCCCCTAGAAGGACTGTGTCCCTAGCTTAGGATCGGAGGACGTAACGTCCGTCTAAGAAATGGCGACTCGGTGACCCCTTCGGATGTCATGTTCGAAAGTTTCGGATCTACCGTGACAACGATCCCAGTCTAGTCCACACAAGACTTTAGACCACTCCTCCCTCTCTCTTCGTCTTCCCCCGGACCTTGCGACCGAACGACTCAATCTGTCCGACGTCTTTACGTCCCCGGGATGGAGAGGTCGTACCTCCCGAAACGGCAAAGGTGAAGTAGGAGGGGTCGTACCGAAATCGACCGGAAACTCCGTTGGAACATCAGCCACCCCGTGATATAGGTAAGATTAACATTTCTTACCGTCGAGTTTCTTTAGGTCAACAACAAGTCAACGAGTCAGTACAGGCTGAGAAGTGCTGAGGTGTCTGACGTCGTGCGGTCCGAAGGGACAGGTAGTAGTAGAGGGTCTCAAACGAGTTTGAGTACAGGCAGTTCAGCTGCTACGGTAGGTTGGTAGAGTAGGAGACACCGAGGGAAAAGGAGGACGGAAGTCAGAAAGGATCGTAGTCCCAGAAAAGGTTACTCAGTCGAGAAGGGTAGTCCACCGGTTTCATAACCTCGAAGTCGAAGTCGTAGTCAGAAAGGTTACTTATAAGTCCCAACTGAAGGAAATCCTAACTGAAGAGACTAGAGGAACGACAGGTTCCCCGGGAACTTCTCAGAAGAGGTTGTGGTGTCAAGTTTTCGTAGTTTAGTTCACGGGTCCGATTTTAATACACCGTCAATTAACCGTCTCCAAAAATGGGGAGCATGGACCACCCGAAGTGGGATGGTCCACTCCCTAGATTTCCCCGTCCCTTCCGTCTACACCAGTTCCTATACCTCCAGGGTTCTCTCGTCCCCCACTTGACCTACCTCAGACCAAGAGTCGGTCTGACTATCGTTCCGTAGTCGATTCGGACGTGGAACTCAACAGACGGAAACACTGGTCCCCTCTTGTCAACAAAACCTCCCTTGTTTATTGTGCATGTCCAAGAAACTTCTTGTTTTTAACACCCACTAAACGTGTGAGCCCTAGATTCCAATCACCACTGCAGACTATATTTACTACTAGAGAAGATCCTACGACGGGACACCAGTAAACAGAGGGTGAAATGGTGCAAGCACACACAGAGTAATTTTATTTCGTTTATTTTGGTAGGACACGTACTCGGTCCTACCTCCAGCACTGACATGGGTAAATCGTCTACTTCTTTGTCTATGCAACTCCGTGTCGTTTCTAGCGTGTCGTCTATCTCGCCAACTTGACTTTGAAATCGGGTCACACTCCGACTTTAGTTTATAACAGGAGAAAAGTGGTGTCTAAAAGGTTTTAGATCTTTAGTGTCTTAATCCTCTCGACAACAACTACACCTCCCATTCCGTAGTCTCTGGTTTTTGCAGAGATGCATCTCACTACTCACTATATGTGTAAGTACCTTTTGACTCCCTGTAAAACATAGACAGTGAAAATGTCGTAGACTGCCAGTGACAAGAGAACAAAGAGGGGTCCTACTACTTCTATTCGACTGGACCTTTCTAGCAAAGGGTCCAATGGACTACTTGAAGCGGAGGTAGAACAAGTACCACTAAAGGACCACCCCTTATGGACCAAGACGGTACACGTACCCCTAGGACGACACACTTACGACCCCCACAATCAGACACTGCGACACCCCTACTACTCCCCATCACTTCTACTTCGGTACCAGGAGAGTCTCCCTGTCCTCTGCCCCGAAGCTAACTACCAGGTCCTTCTAGGGTGTGCGACCCTGTGGACACGTGGTGTTGGCAACTCGGACACCACGTCTCGGGTCCTTCACACTCGGACTCGGATGCACGACGTTGACGGCTTCGGGAACACAGGTCTCAGGGACGGGGCGTTGTTCTCTTCGGCGGCGTCACTCTTCCGGTGTGTCACGTTGCTTCTCATCGGGGACGAGCGGGGCTGATCTCTTTTCGGACGTGTCGTTGCTTCTGGGTCGTGTCCGTTTTTATTTATCTAGTTATTTTAATAATTTTTCATAAGGTTCAACCTATTATTTAATATATCGGGGGATGGTTAAACAAAATTTTTTTAGGAATAAAATACGATTGAAAAGGGGTAACAAAAAAGTAATTTTTTTTTTTTAGGTCAGAGGTCTCCCAGAACCGTAATGGGATCTCGTTCCACACCTCAAACTTTATTTCCCCAGTCCTACTACAAACATTCTCACCGACCATAACAATGTCGTAATCGGGTCCCGTGGAAACCGTTACTTGAACTCATAGGTCATTGTAAAGGAGGAGGTGCGCATCACTGATTTGGAACCGTCTTCTACGGTTCTGGTACTGGTACTCCTCCGAAAATCGCTACGGTCAGACAGTAGACAACCCCCATAAAAAGCACCTCACTACTCTCGGTTCTTTTCAGGTCCCGTCACAAGTAGAAGGAGTGGGTACCTTCTCCGGGCCGACCTGTTTCTACTTCAAAGAGAAAGAAGAGGTTGGGTCTTATAATCGATTACAAGGAAAGGAAAAACTTACATAGGAGAAAAACACAGGAAAAAGATACCCTCCTAATAGTCTCCGTCAAGAGAAGGAAATCTCTTCCCACGTATTCGAAAGGAGGGTACGGATTCTATTGGTAACTGAGTACAAACATATAGTCTCTGGTCAGTAGTCTTTGGGAGGAGGTAGTGAACCTAATAGTGTCACCGGAGGATTGAGTCGACGGACGACAATGAGACCGGGGTCGGACGACTAGAAAAGGTTTAGATCCAGTATATTGTAATGAGGAGACGAGTTTTGAGAAATTTCCACAGTGAAGAACTCCGGTTTTAGAAACCAGACACAAGTGCCTACGACTTGTCTTTATACCTCTGGTAAGTCAAGTCAGTGAGTCAAAACAGGTTGAGGAACGCTGGTGCACCTGACGTCGTACGGTCCGAAGGGACAAGAAGTGGTAGAGAGTCCCGAACGAGTTTGAGTACAGGTAACTCAACCACTACGGTGGGTTGGGAGAGTAGGAGACAGTAGGGGAAGAGGAGGACGGAAGTTAGAAAGGGTCGTAGTCCCAGAAAAGATCACTCAGTCAAGAAGTGTAGTCCACCGGCTTCATAACCTTGAAGTCGAAGTCGTAGACAGGAAGGTTCTTCCTTCTTTCACCGAAATAAAGGAACATTCCGTTTCTCCCTCGTGTTCTCAGAACGAGGAGCTCTTGACACGGGGGAAGAGACCCCTCATCCCTCTCCAGAATGTCGGTCCTGATACCAGTCCCCACACACCATTCCTAGTTCCAGTACTGGTAAAACGTAAGAAGAAAGAAGACGTCTCAAAGTTTCGTCGGTGTTGTGACCCAGACCAACCTAGGTGCCCACCACTACGACCGTCAGACCCCGCACACGTCCCGGAGTCACACGGACGAGTCAGGGAGTCAGTACAGATGAGAGACGCTGGGGCACCTGACATCGGGCGGTGCGAGGAGACAGGTACCCTAAAGGGTCCGCTCTTATGACCTCACCCATCGGTCAGGGAAAAGGTTCCCTCGTAGGAATAGCACACCCACGGAACCAGAAGAGTTGAAGGTAAGTCTTACGTTCAGGGCCTCCCATCCCCGGTCTAATCGACAGGGAAGACACAGAGAGTAGCACACTCTAATCCTGAGACCCGAGGTATCGGACCGAAGGTGACGTCAAACGACATTGGTCTACATTCTAATACCTTAAGTTTGTGATTCTCGGTGTCCTTACATGACACGTTGAACCCCTTGTGTCGGTTTCAAACATTATTGACATTTACCTTTCATTGCAAATTTGTAACATACTTTCTCCGAGGGGACCACCAGGTCACCAATCGTGAGCCTCGCAGACGACGTCCCTCATGTTCAAACTAGGGACCAGTCCCTTGACCGGTTTTTTTTTTTACATAATTTTTTCCGGGTGGTTCTCTGGGTCTCCGGTACTATCCACTGGTGCACGTCCTCCCCCTTTGACGGTCTCGACTCCCAGTCGTTTAGAAATGGTTTGTCTAAGGTACGTCCTCCGTGGAGAGACATCAACGTTTTCCGTGTGTCTCTTCATGTGCTAGGTAGAGGTGAAAACCAGGTCAACCCCCTGGACTAGTGTTTGTACTTTATGTGGAGTGTCCCACGTTATCCACCAGTCTTTTGTGAGTAACTTAAATTATTTGTTTTAGTCATTGTGTCGGTTTCACTATTCTCCTCACGGCCTAAACCACGGTTTTCAGGACCCAACTAGAACCTTTGTGTCTCGTCTCAAGTCCAGGACCTACCTTGATTTGACGTAGATGGTTTCCACATCGTAGACGCCAATTATATTCCTTAGTCCGATTTCACCCATACCGACTTTATTACTTTAGTCCTCCCGTGTGTACCTAATCGACCAAAGAATTATGACTATAAAATACTTATACATTATGGTAAGTAGGTTAATTAAGTCAATAATGTTCGTAATCGAATTTCAAGTCATTATAGAGTGGATTTAGTTCACTGTAGATCACCTCCGTACAAGAAGTTTTACTGGTACCCTTCACACCCATCTTAGTCGCCCATCTATTTCAGTGGTAAACACCCGGAAACAGAACAAACTATCTTATAACGACTTTGTAATCAGACGTTAAAAATTAATAAGTAATACGATACGAATTTCGTTAAGTACACTCTCGATAAAACAAAAGAACTATTAATCTACATCACTAATCTTGTACGAAGTATAATGTGACCTCAAAAAAAAAAAAATTGAAAAATAAACTATAACCTCATGACAACATAAAGGAGAAGAAACCCTACCAAAGCCAGTGACATAGGACACGTCACAATACTTGGAGGTAGGTATCAAGTAGTCCTGGAGACAGACAGTCTAGATTAGAGAACTTAGATAAATAGTGGAGGTGACATACTATTAGTCCCTAAACTAAATCGTGTATACACATACCAGATCACCAAAAGGGATGAAAGAAGTTAAATTAAAACGTTACCCTCGAGTAACAGACTCGGTGTCAGTCGAGGTCCAGAACACAAATGACTGACATATCTCGAAGAGGTAGAAACCAACGTTTCTTGTATTAGTTACACTAAAGCCGTAACTAGTGGACCACTACAGATACACATCCCAGCAGAGAACCAAACAACCTTTTCCCACAAACGATACTAGTCCCACAAGAGAACTGTTTTGAGACAATCGGAAACGGAGTGAAGTGAAACATGACGTTCCGGTTGGAACGAACAATAAGACCCACAAAGAACTGAAGGATGAAAACGTAAGGTTAGAAGATACCACTTTTACTGTAGAAAAAAAAAAAAAAACCATAATCGAGATCTTCTAGAACATCCAGAAGTATCTTAGCAAGACGAAGAAACTTCACCAACTCCGTATCTAGCCCAATGACACTACAATTCATCAAACGGAACCTTTACTTGTCTCGAGGAAGACGACAAAGTCCCCGACGTAAAACATGAGAAAAACAACCGACACTCATATCGACTACTTGTTACACGATCAAAGCCCACCTGTCGTCTCCCTGAGTCGGTATGCACCTGCACGTAGGTAAGAGGGAGATACCTAGTTGACAACTACTGCTACTACCGAAACGGTACATAGAGCGCCTGGAGCCTGGTCAGGGTAACGACGAAGAACCAGGAACAAAAGGAACAGACACTCTAGTCTCCGACCTACACCTACTAGGGACTTCCGACTTTAAGGAATCAAAGATGGTACTAGATCCTCGACCCAAACATCATGCACGGAACACTCGAACTCGTTTAGTGAAGGATATGGACAGAGGAGTGGACGTTTAACTAGGACCGTACCCCAGCCACGAGAGGTTCGAGAAGGGTGGACTTTTGACGCTCAGAGTTCCACAAAGACCCTCTGGGACTTCCTCTCCAACTCTTCTTACCCTACCTTTTAACTCTGGTCCCTTCAACCCCACCGTCTCGTGTCGTAGACCCCCGACTTCTCCGCGTACTTCCACCTCGGTTCTTCCTCCCTCCCACCCCTTTTTCCCACGGGACTCACTCACCTCGTCCCGGAGATCTTCTTCTCCTTAGAGTTCTTTACTCCTAAGACTCGGCCATCCAGATCTGAGCACGAACACTGAACGGACAAAGAGTTCGAGTGTCCGGTCTGCCGCCCCAGGTTTGGTGTGAGACCCACTGGTCCTTCGTACGAGACAGGAGTCGAACCACTGTCCCTCCGGAGAATTTCTTCCTCCATCTTCGACCAGAGGAGGGGTGGGGATCCCGGGGTTTCGTCCTCTACTAAAAGGGTACCGACAAAGGGGGGTAGGAGGGACGTGAGGATCGGGATCCACGTGTGCACGTACGTGTGTATGTGCGAGGAGCTACGGGACCGGTGAGGTGAAAAGACGTAGTTACGAAGGTAGTGACCGGAAGTGACGTTTTCGTTAAAACTCCCTTTTCTTAGAGTGTCGTGCAAAAGGTCCGGGAACGACAGACCGCCACTGCTAGGGTCGCCTCTCCCTCCACCCTACAGAGACAACAACCACCCGCCACTACAGTACGGGTCCAAAGGGGTGGAGGTCCCAGGAGTAGGGAGGGGTCAGGACCTCCGACTCTAAGACGGCGGGACGGGGGTGGAGTAGTCTCCTCCCCGGAGGGTGGCTCACAAAAAGAGTAGATTGGAGAGGAGGTGGGAGTGTGTGTGTGTGTGTGTGTGTGTGTGTGTGTGTGTCGGAGGGAGAGGGGTCCCGACGACGGTAGGACGAAAGGAATGCCTCCCCGGGGGAAAGGAGTGGTAGCAGGTGTCTGTGTACAAACATTTCGTGTTCTCCTACACGTCATGCGCCGACTCCGACAGTGGTCGCGGGGGCCACCGGGCCCTGAAGACGTGCACCGGTGTAGACGTTGGGTAAGGCGTTGTGTCGGGTGGGTCCACAGTAAGTGCCCGACGTCCCCGGTCTCCGAGGTGGGGGAGGAGGGGGGAGAGGTGGGGTAGGGGGAAGGAGGGGAGGAAAGATCCCTCCCCTGTGGTGTCAGGTCCCGTCACACAAAAGAGTGTCCTTGGAAAGTGGACCGAGAAAGAGGAGGGTGTAAAAGGTAAAGGAAGAGGGGTCGGTCGTAGGTGGGGAGGAAGGGGTGGGTCTCCCCTACACTGAACTTGGCGGAGGAAAACGTCTTTCTTAAGTTCTTTCTTCTGAGGTGACCTACCTTTCCTTAATCTCGGAACCGGAGTCGTCCAGCGTGTGGATCGGGTAGGGGAGGTGGAAGACGGGGAGTGTAGGAACACGAAGTACCTTTGCCGGGGAGGAACTGACACTACCCTCCCCTCTCCCTGAGAGCAACAAGAATCCAAGACCTTTTTCCTTTACCCCGACCGGGAGGTCCAGTTCACCGACCATTTGAAAGGAAGATTTGTGTCACGGGTCTCTAGAGACACGGTCAACAACAGACAACGACAAGTCAACGATTCAGACTTGAGAAACGTTGGGGTACCTGGCGTCGAGAGGTCCGAAGGGACAGGAAGTGGTAGAGGGTCGCAAACGAGTTTAAGTATAGGTACCTCAGCTACTACGACAGGTTGGTAGAGTAGGAGACAACGGGCGAAGAGGACGACGGGAGTCAGAAAGCGTCGTAGTCCTAGAAAAGGTTACTCAGTCGAGAAGGGTAGTCCACTAGTTTCATAACCTCGAAGTCGTAGTCAGGAAGGTTACTTATAAGTCCCAACTAAAGGAAATCCTAACTGACGAAACCGGAGGAACGACCGGTTCCCTGAGGGTTGTCGGGGGTAAATTTACCGGACCATCTCACTACGAAACGAGTGGGACTCCTGGTTCTCAGATTTTAAGAGTGGGACCTAAAGAAAGGGAAAAAAGAGGAAGTTCGGTGGAAGGACATGGGTGGGAGATTTCGAGACGGAGATTGGGAACAGTCGAGTCTGTGGAAGTTACCGAGGAACAACGGAAAGTCATTTCTACATGAAATAAAATAAAAACTAAAGATTTGACTGAACCCTTAAGAATCTTATAATAAACAAGTACACAATGTACAATAAACCGACGCGACCCGAGTGAGCCCCGTGTGTCCTAGAGGTATCGTAGTGTGCCTAAGAAACAACAACACGTACCTGACAGATCAACGCCGAGGACCAGAAGTGTCGAGGTCACCGGGGGACCACCGAGTCACCATTTCTTAGACGGACGGTTACGTCTTCTGCACTCAAGTCAGGGACCCAGTCCTTCTAGGGGACCTCTTCCTTTACCGTTGGACGAGGTCATAAGAACGGACACTTTAAAGTATCTGTCTCCTCGGGCCGCCCGATGTCAGGTACCCCACCTTTTCTCAGCCCGTGTTGACTCACTGATTTTATTTGTTTCACACAGAATCGTCGACGTCGTGAGTCCGGACCAACGGGGAACGGTACACCGTAGAGTCAGACGACCCTAGTTTGACCTCAGGGGAGGTAACGTTCCGTCTAAGAATTGGTGACGTAGAGGTCCCTTCAGAGATTTCTACGTGAAATTTAGGGGAAGAAGGTGTTTGAGAAGGGATCGAGGAAACATGACACTCAGCACAAGTGTTGATGTGACAAGTAAACTATGTTGAGGTAGTGATTAATAATAAATCATAAATGACACCAACTTGAGTGGGGGTATCATCTCACGTTCGAAGGGTTACTTTCCTTAGTGTTGTGGACACAGGATGTGGTACGTAAGTCCCAAACAGAAGAAAAGAAAAAAAATGTAAAAATATCTAATCGAAAATAAATATTCTGAAGAGTTACTATTTCTTTGAAGGACGGTTTATCCTCTGCACCCAAACTGGGGACCCAGTCCTTCAAGGGGACCTTTTCCTTTATTGTCGGGTGAGATCATAACTTCTTCACTTCACTTTCAGAGAGTCAGCACAGACTGAGAAACACTGGGGTACCTATGTGTCAGGTACCTTAAGAGGTCCGGTCTTATGACCTCACCCATCGGAAAGGGAAGAGGTCCCCTAGAAGGGTTGGGTCCTTAGCTTGGTCTCAGAGGACGTAACGTCCGCCCAAGAAATGGTTGACTCGGTAGTCCCTTAGAGATGAGACCATACCTGTCTCCTCGGACCGCACGACGTCAGGTACCCCAGTGTTCCTTAACCTGCACCGAATCTCTGATTTGTTGTTTGTTTAAAATGTTAAAGAACACTAACTCTTTTAAAATTTAAGATACTACGAAATGTTAAAGGTCTTCAAAGTGTGTGCACCAAATTGTCTTAACGTATTATTGAGAAGAGGCGTGGGGACATAACGGGTCGGGGGGTGACCATTGGAATGAAACGTACACACACGAACACACAATATCCGGTAAACCTTAGATTATCGTCCCTCTCTGTAAGAGAGGACCTTTTACGGGGGCACGTCCTTAAACGTACTCACAGACCCCGACCGTCACGGAACAACAAGGAGGTCCAATCGTGATGGGCTACACCGTGTCTCAGATCGGCGGCACCCGTCGCCGACAGGTGACTGGGCACTGAGAGGGACAAAAGGGATTGTCTAGCGGAACTGGAAGAGGTAGCAGAAACCCCAGTAGCAGATAGCTTAGTGATGACGTCGACGAGAAAGAGAGTTGTTCCGGTGTGCGAGGTTGCAGGCCCACTGCCACTGTCGGTGCCGCCAGTAGTAGTTGGACCACCAGTAGGAGTAAGACCTGCTCTAGATGCCGCGGCACCGGTTCACCGAGTGGTTTTAACCATCCCTCATCGGCGGAGGGTGCGAGGGGACCCTGGGGGATCCCACGCCAGTCAAGTCACGCACGTCCCAACGACTACCGTCACTGGGTTGTATTTTGTTTCCTTCAGGTCTCGGGAACTTCGCCTCTTTACTCTTCCACGTCCCACACAGGAACCTCCCAGAGACGGGTCCGTCCTTAGGAAGGACCTTATAAGAGGTAGTCATCAGGGGGTCGGGTTCAACTACCGGAGACATAGGGGGATTCTCGTCAGGACCCCAGACAAGAAAGACGAAGGGACCACCGAGTCACCATTTCTTGGGTGGACGGTCACGTCTCTACACCCAAGGTAGGGACACAGCCCTTCGAGGAGACCTCTTCCTTTTCCGTCGGGTGAGGTTATAAGAACGGACCCCATTAGGGTATCTGTCTCCTCGGACCGTCCAATGTCAGGTGCACCAGTGTTTCTCAACCTGTGTTGAATCGGTGACTCGTACGACAAGAAAAATCGGATTGGATCTTCATTTTCCCGAAGTTGTGAAGGACGAGATTTTTTTTTTTTTTTTTTTTTCCGTCTCAAGAGCAAGAGGAATAAAAGGGTCGTTGTAAATCTTTCAACCCTTTCAGAGAACTATGAACTCGGGTTCTTCCAGAATAGACGGGGGTATAACAGTCTCCGAGGGTGTTTAGGTACGTAAGGGGTCCGAGACTCGTCTGAAGTTTCCCCACATAGCCCGAAGGGTTCGAGGGTCGGTCACTCTTTTTACGTCACCGGAGTCGCAAGTCTTCACAGTAAGCTCGGTGTTCGACGACAACTAACTCGTGGTGAAAGGCCGTGAACACGAAGAACCTACCCTGCCCCGCCCCTCCGCCGACGTCCCTCGACTCTGGGAGAGGAGTGACAGAAATAGGACCCACCGGACCTCCGTAGCGAAAGGGAGTGACTCAGGTCCCTGGTCGCCAGAGTCGGAGAGTCATTGGAGTCCCCTCACCTTAAGCACTTCCCTACAAAAATTACACGATAGTTCAAACCTTCACCTGCGAACTGGCCTATTGGGGGAGAAGTTCCCTCCGAAAGGACCCCCGCGTCTCTTAAAGTCTTTCCAAAGTGACTACCGTCACTGAGAAAGGCGCGGAAGAGACCGCACCGAACAGGAGGACCACCCGTCACCTAAACCAAAGACACACCCTACATCCGTTAAATGGTAGACCGACAAGACGACAGAAACCCGTCCATACACAAATGTGTCTTCATAATATGCCTAAGGAAGTATACAAAGAATTCTTTTCATCCGTCGCTTAAGGTGTAATCACATAAACGACCACTAAGGTACCTTTACGAATCCTACTCGGAAGGTACAGAGACCCCCGAGTCCCCTCCGAGGTGCACCCTCGCAGGTCAACCTTTCGAACCTCTAGTCACCTGTATCTGTAATCTATCCGTACACGTCCCCTTCCTCCTCTCCTTCCAGGGGCCGTCTCCTTTGTCTTATTCTTTAGGTCGTTCCTTCCCCTCTAAGCTGTCCTTCATCGCGTACCCGACCCGAACATGCTACCCATCTTAACCCCCTGAATTTACACTCTCTCAACTTCCCCGTTTCGAGTCGTCTACCTTCTCTTGTCCTCCACACAGGTCCTACGATTCCCCTCGGGTGCACCACCACGAGGTTCAAGACCGTACAGGTTCCGTCTCGCACCACAGGGTGGTCCGGGCCTCTCAACCGACTCGGGTCTATAAAACCACCTCCTGAAACCTACAATTCAACTCTTGAGATGACTACTACCTTTTCATAAACGACTTCAAGTTCCGTCGTTCCCCCGTCCTCCCGCCCAATGGTCCACCACACCACCACTTCTTGGACGGACGGTTACACCCTGAAACCCAACCTAGGGACCTCACCCTTCTAGGGAACCTCATTCTCTACCGTTGGGCGAGGTCATAAGAACGGACCTTATAATGTACCTGTCTCCTCGGACCATCCGATGTCAGGTACCCCAACGTTTCTCAATCTGTGTTAACTTGTATGTGTGTTCCCCGTAGACCATTTTTCATGGTAGGAGGACCGGACTAATGACTTGGACGACTCTTTATTCCGTTTCTGTCTACATCTGTTTTCGGTTCAAAGTGGACATTTCGACTTTTTCAGATGTGCTCTCTTTCATCGAAGTGTCCTCTTGATTTGTCCGAAGGATAAGGTCCAAGACCTGTCTCACTGCAAGGGACCGTCCGTCGTCACCCGCCCCTCTTCCTTCCCCACTCGTCTCCTGTTCCGTCCGTGAATCGATTAGTGTGAGGGAAGTTCGCCCCTTTACGGTTCTCACGGGGGAACATACGAGGTGAGTACCCTTTGGACAGGGCAGGGGAGACGGTAGTAGGGGCAGAAAGGGTCATATCTGTCACGGTCGCACGATTCAGCGAAGTCAGTACAGCTGAGAAACGCTGGGTTACCTGACATCGGGTGACCCGAGGAGACAGGTACCCTAAGAGGTCCGTTCTTATGACCTCACCCAACGGTACGGGAAGAGGTCCCCTAGAAGGGGTGGGTCCCTAACTTGGGTGTAGAGAATGCAGAGGACGTAACCGTCCACCCAAGAAATGGTGATCGTGGTGGACCCTTCGGACATAATCTGGACTACTCCGTAACGGTATCTTAGAGTCAACGTGTGATGTTCCCACACATAACCAAGAGTGAGTACGTCGTACCGTCCCGTCCCAGAGATGAAATGTGTCAGTGACCCCTGGGTCTGGTTACCTCCGGTGCACCCGTGGACAATCCCTATCTCTCACGACCTTCCAGTACACCTCCGACAGTGTCCCCACCTGACAAGTAGTAGAGACGGGAGTCATACGACCGATCTTCGCCGGACTAGTCCTTCTCCGACCTTTACACACCTTCGAGCACCTGTAAGGTACTGGTTCTTTCCAGAGACGGTGAGTGAGGTCGGTCCGGTCTGTCGGGACCTCTTGACGGGAAGGCGGACTGTAGAGTCAAGAGAGGAGGGGTCGGACGACGGACCATCTAGAATCGGGTGCGAACAGTCACGTAAATACCCACTTTATGTAGAGAGAAAAGTGAGTACGCAAGTCTAAAAAAAAAAGTTCCTCATGGTAGTCCGTTCCGTAAGACATCCGGTGTCCTCTCCGATTTCGTTCGAAAATACGTAAGTACCAAAGTTGGGACGGACGACTGGTTTCCTAAACTCCTTTACACTTTTACTCGGTCCCTGAAGGGACCACCAGGTCACCGATGCTGAGGTGTGAGGGTCACGTCCCCCGGACCCAACCTAGGGACCAGTCCCTTGATCTAGGGGGGGTACGACGTGGATTCTAGGACGTACGGTGTCGACTTCCAGGGTACACAGGGTGGATTCCGGAGCACGTCGGCTGAATTTTTCTCTCTCTCTCTCTACTTGGTCCTTTTACGTCTGAACGGTACTATGTCCTCACTGACTTTCTACACTGTCTCTCTAGGTTTATGTTCTCGACAAGAATAACCGTCTCAAGTGTGTGATTGCTCTGTGTGTCTCGTCCCACCGACCGGGTGGACGACCGTCTCCACACCAAAGTCTCGGGGGTCCGGACGTTCCTTGGCCTTTGACTCCTATTCCGTGGACTACCTTACTCCCAGGACGGTTAGAGTCTCCGAGGGAGACGGAAGAGTGCGACCCAAATTACGGGCGGACCGTAGGGTGGGGACCAGAGGACCACGTACTCCTCCACCACTGGTACACGAAACGAGTGGTCCACGTTTGTCGACCCCATTCGTTGGGGTTCTCAAGAACTCACAAAGACCGTTTCGACCCGCTACCTTCTGGGTAAGGGACCCTCCAGGGACCTGTCCGGGGTCAGATCCGGATCGACTCCAGATAGAACGGTGTTTATAAATACTGTTTTCTGTCTTAAACAATTGACGGAACTCACACTACCTACCCGAGGTGTCACTATCTATTTCTGTCTCTAACAGATGGACCATTGGTCCTATTGTCGTCAGCACCCGAGCCCGCGTTCTGTGTGGTAGTAGACCTCCGCTGCTCCAGGACCACCAAGTTTGACTCGTCTTCGGGCGCTGACCCCCCGCCCCAACGATCCCTTTGTCTCTACGAAACTCTGGAACAGCCGGTTCCGTGTGACACGATACACACACCGGACCAAGTCGTTCGTAGTCAGGCACTGCAAACACTCAGAGTCACTTGTCCGCCCCGTTCCTGACAGAATCAGGGGTCACTACACAAGGAAGGACCTCACCAGTGTCCCACAGTACCCCTGTCCTAGGTCAAGGACCTCCTCCCTCCTTCGTTCTTGCCCCGTCCTGGTCCTCCCCCGAACCGTAGAACCCTCCGGTCCCAGACTCCGTTCTGGGACCCCAGTGGTCCTTCTAGTCGAGTTCCTGTCGAAGACAGAGTCAGACAAGACCGACGATACTGTTTTATGGCACCTGACCTACCAACTGTTTGTTGTCTTTGAGTACGGAGTCACAAGACCTCAGGTCCTGTTCCCGTGGTCACATCTGTCGAGGACCACTTCCCGGAGAAGGCCCGACGACTACCGATGGAGGAACGACACAGGAGTTCACCACCCTCCCCGACCCTCGCGGCGTCCCAGAAATTATTCCCGTGAGTAGGGTAACGAACCACCGAGTCGCCATTTCTTAGACGGACGTTACGTCCTCTACTCCCAAGCTAGGGACCCAATCCTTCTAGGGGACCTCCTCCCATACCTTTGGGTGGGGTCATAGGAACGGACCTCTTAGGGTACCTGTCTCCTCGAACCACCCGATGTCAGATACCCCAGCGTTTCTCAACCTGTGCTGACTCGTTAATTGCGAAGGTCAAAATGCTAGGGTAAGGACTCCCGAGGTAGGAGTACTGGATTCGTGGAGGGTCCCAGGGGTGGGGGAGTATGGTAGTGGAGACCCCCCAATCCTAAAGTCGAACACTTAAATCCCCTTGCGTCTGTAAGTCTGGTACCGTCGAAGGAGGCACCCAGTCCCGTACCCCGCGTGACACGGGACCTACCGTTCGAAGACTCAGACGGACAACACCTCGTCCTACGGGTCCCAGAACAGTACTGGATGTACCCGGACCTAGACCGAACCGGACCTTCCCCGGGGACGAGTAGGAGAACAACGCCCCTGCTGGAGATCTAGCTCCGACTCACTCCTCCCGTCCCAACTGAGGTTCGAAGTACCGACTTACTAGGTCGACGGTAGTCGAGCAGAAGTAGTTGTACCAAGGGGTTCAGGTCGAGGAGGTCGAGGAAGAGGAGAAAGAGGAGGAGGAGGAGGTAGGGAGGAGGAGGGAGAGGAGGAGAAGAAGAGGGAAGGTTTGGAGACGGATCAAGACGTAACACACACCCCGATGTCTAAGGAGGAATGTGCAGTGGTCCGGAGAGGATCAATGTCCTAGCCCGAGTGACACACAGGGACTGTGTGTTAATACCACAGTCTAGTTTCGGAGGCCAAGAATCCTTCTCCGACACAAACACTGAACAAATTTATCGTGACCATGGGACGAGGCCTCGTAGCGATAGGACCCCCGTCCCTACACTACCTTCCTCCCTCTCCACTTCTTTCCTAAACTAAAAGACTGTAGGCAACACACAGACCGTCCGTAACATGTATGTCGCAAAGTAGGTTAAAAGTGTTATCGGGAACCCGTAAAGGAAGTAAAATAAATACTCCTCAGACTTCTCCAAATCTTTGAAGTGGTTCCGGGTACCAATCATCACCGTACACACATATCTGTGTGCGTGTGTGTGTGTATGTGTGTGTGGGACACGACTCGAGACGAAATTCGTGCAATACATACAATCATATAACTTAGGAGTCTTGTCGGGACTCCCTCGCCACCAGAACTGGGAGGGTGTCCGGGTCCCCGGAGACTGACTCGTCACTCCGAGGACACAGGAACGACTCTGGCATCGTCAGGTGACAGGTCACTATGTATCGACAGGAAAACGGAGCCCCTTAAGATTTTCAAGTCCCTTTCCTCTTATTTACGCGGTCTCCAAGGTCTTCTAAAATTTTAGGTGCGTGGGTGGGTACTCCTACCGACCAACGTTCCGTACCAACCCCCACGTCCTCCCCCGGCCAGAGACCCCTAATCCCTCCTCTGTCACCCTCGTTCGGTGAGGTACGTCCGGGCGTCCGTCCTCGTCTGGAGACGTCCAAGTGGTTGAAACCCCAGGGTGAACGAAAAATTTACTTTTTTAAAAAGAGAAACTTCTTAACTTCAGGGTGGTCCTTCAGGACTCAGATCTTTACACGCAGGCCGAGATTCGGTAGGAGGCGTGTCCGACATAGACTGGCGATTCCTCTCCACTAGTCCTCCTTTCCTTCTCCGCCCCCTTGGAGTCATGGTCTCCGGCGGGCCTGGCGTGTCCAAGAAATTTCTCCTTACAAAACCCAAATGTCCTCACCTAGATTAAAGGGTAGTCTACACCTGTTGCACACAAAAGTCTCGTGTCCCACCTCCCGACGACATACCCAAGGCCCGTGGACACGTCCCCCTTGGTCGAAGGGGTATCGACCTCAGACGCGTCCTCACCCGAAAGCCTTGTTCCTGTACACACCTACGGACAGCTACACATATATACGCACACCCATGTGCCCTTATGTACACCTACGCACACCTGTACACCCATGTACACCTACACACACCTATACATATATACGCACACCTATGAACGCCTGTACACACCTACGTACACCTATGTACACCTACACACAACCACACACACCTACGTACACCTGTGTACATCTATGTACATACACCCACCCGTACCTACAAACACCTACGTACACCAATGTACATCTACACCACCTACACAGACCTATACAGACCTATACATCTATGTACACCTATGTACATACACCCACCCGCACCTACACACACCTACGTACACCAATGTACGTCTATACCACCTACACAGACCTATACAGACCTACGCACACCTGTGCACATCTACACACACCTACACCTACGTACACCTGTGCACCTATGTACACCCATACACTCCTACGCCCAACCATGTACACCTATGTACACCTCCGTACACCTACACACACCTACACACACCGGCGTACACCCGACCCGACCCTGGATCCGGAAGGACCGTCCCTCTGATGTCACGACCATTAAACTTTAGACCGGACTCTCCGTCCAGACGACCCAACAGAAGGACGGGACGGTGGTAGAGGACTGAGGGACCCACCGGAGGACGGGCAGTGTACACCCCCCGGTGCCCTTCCCACACCGGTCTCAACTAAGACGGTAACAGACTCCGGGGGAGGTACTCCGCTCGTCCTTGACATGTAAAACAGACCCTTCGGTTTCCTACCACCCCCCGACGACGAGTATTACGTTTGCTGCACTCGTACGGACATCGGCTCAAACATCTTGTTAAGTAAGGTCAATGCACCTTGAAAATAATCATTGTGACGATGAATATTATCAAAAAAAAAATTATTGACCGTTCTTAAGGAAGGTTTGAACTCGACATCGATACTTGTAACAGAGAAAGTAAAAAGGTCAATTAGGGACTCGTGAGTAGAGAGGAAAATCGTTCTTCGGGCAAGTAAGGAGAGGGAGAAAAACTCAAAAGATCCTTGGGTCGTGGAATTAGGTACTCTTCCTTCCCTCATTAGTACGAGACAGCCGGTCCAAAAGGGAGGTCCGGGGAAGAGGGGTGGAGAGACGGCTCCAGACACTGGGCTCCAGGTCGTCTAACATAGAACCCGCGGGGTTTGGGTTGACACCCGACCCAATTCGACTACCCTTCGTCACCTTCCTCGAATGGGCCCTCTCCTCTACCTTAACCCCGGTAAAGAGGCACTAAGTGGGAGTGGAGATCGTTTTGACACGGAAGTAATTGTAGGGAAGGAGACTTGGAAGACCCCACTTAAGACAAAGAACGACCCTACGACCGGTAAATCTGGTCCAGTCCAGTTGTAGGTACGAATTTGTCCCTGTAAGGGACCTCACACTGGTCGGGAAGTGAGGGTACAGAGGAACGATGTCGTACAACGATGTCCTACAACCGGACAGGGTAGTCTGTCCCTTCCGACCTAGCGACGACTCGACCAGGACGGAGTGGCGTCCAGGACCTGACCGGTGACCCGAGAAGTTCCTTCGGGCCAGGAGAGGTAGTTCCCAGATGCCGATACCCCCACGGGACGAAAGTCTGTATATTGTGGACATAGGGGTGGGGGTACGACAGTAGACAGTGTGTCTGGGCCTGAGGGAAGAGGGACCTTTGGGTGGGATCGACACATGTCGGACAGAAGCATTTGAAAGTTTTGTGTCATCTAACCCGCTATGGAGTAGGGTCGAGAGATACTCCCTCCACTGGGAGTCACTGATATTCTATCCCCATGAGTAGTGGGATTCACTACGGTGGGGTCGGAAGATTCTTTCTCCCGAGTAGTCTCTACAACTCCATTGAACCTTCTTCTCTTTGTGCACATGTGTACTTTCCAGATTGTCTCACGGACGATGTGGCAGAAGGACTGTCGTCTACAAACACTGAAGTCTGATATGGACACACCGTGTCCCTCAGGTCGGACCACGAGACCCTACTGGATCTCCCCACGCTACCCCCTGTCACCCTCCCTCCGAGGTCTCCCTCCCCTATATATATATATATATATATACGACACACACGAGTCAACGAGTCAGCACAGGTTGAGAAACGCTGGGATACCTGACATCGGGTGGTCCGAGGTGCCCTAAGAGGTCCGTTCTTATAACCTCACCCAACGGTAAAGGAGGAGGTTCCCTAGAAGGACTGGGTCACAAACTTGGGTACAGAGGACACAGAGACTAAATACATATGTATATAGACTAAAAGAAGGAACACGCCTTCTTTGATTGTGTTGTAACATTTCGTCACTAAGAGGTTGTCTTTTTCTCTTCTGCACAGGATCCCTCGACTGTGAACCCCGACCTGACGATCACGTGTCATCCAGAGGTCAGGGAAACAGACCCCCGGACAGAGGGACTGAGATTTCCACCCCGGGACATACGACCTTAGAGAGGTCTCGAGGTCCTCACAGAGTCCTTGTGGGAAGGTATTAGAGCGGGAGTTCGTCGCGTGACCGACGGACCAATGGGTCGACCGACCGAAGACGACCCCACTAAGGGAGGGGCACCGTATTTGTTCCGTCGTTGTAGTGTGTCCTCCGACCCCGGCGGGGGGAAGGGAGGGGGCTGTTGTATTTGTATTTGGGCACGTGTGTGTGTTTACCTCCCTTCCGGTCTACCAACCCGACAGTCCTTTGTGACGATAAACGTTTTCGACCTAGACGGGACCCCCTCTTCACCCTTCGCACGCCGTGGAAACGAAAGACTGAGTCGGCGGTAAGGTGGGATCTCACCACACTCCCGACCTTCACCGACTTTAAGTGTGGACCTTCAACGGAGTCAGACAGACCACCGACGGCACCCGGACATAGACGACCTAACGACCCCTGTGGGTCAAGTCTACTCAACGAGAAGGTTTGAAACCTAAGGTGTCGGCTGTGGGGGAACGAGCAGTACGACAAAGGAATACTGTTCCTACCGCGAGGTCCCTGAAACTTAAGACTCGACCGGGGGACCCTGAGTGAACCCGAAAGTATGATTAATAAAAGGTTCCGTCAAATGTCGACCCAGTAAATATGAGTATAAAAAAGTACTGTGTTACGTGGTCTCCAAATTGTGAATTTTCTTTCCCTCTTCCCATTCCCACGACGTGTCCTTAAGATACAGTACCAGGGAGAACCAGGATTTCAGACGGGAAACAGGTTTTAGGTGAGGTCGACGACTTTAAGTCTACCAGAGGTCAGTTGGACCCCACCGAAGGACCCCCTCCACTCCAAAGTCCTCGGACACTTCCACCTCTCCCCAACTCAAGACGGAAGAGTGTGAGAGAGGTGTAACTGAGGAGGAGAGCTAGGCAGAACAACAAATCAACGAATCAGTATAAGTTTGGAAACACTGGGGTACCGGATATCGGACGGTCCGAGGAGACAGGTACCCTAAGATGTCTGTTCTTATGACCTCACCCGACGGTACGGGAGGAGGTCCCCTAGACGGGCTGGGTTCTTACCTCGGGAGTAGAGGACGAACCGTCTACCCAAGAAATGGTGCCTCGGTGGACCCTTCGTCAACTACAGATTTCCGTGAAATAAGCTTCAAAATATTTTGTGTTCCGACCCGATAAAAGAGTACCCGAGTCTACCCCTGGTGAAACCTAAGACACAGGAGAGTCCCCTACCACGAGTCACAAGACTTCACGGGATTAACAGGACATCTGTAGTAAGGTGGGGTCACCCTGGGACTTTTTGGATAAGGTAGAGTGACAGGGTGCGTCCACTCCGAGGAGTACAACCGACAACTTCCTCTGGGCAAGATTGTATCCGTACTGTAACATTTAGTTGAGTGACATGAAGTCAAAATTTTCTCTCTCTGGGTTTCAACGTACCTCGTGGTCCCGGGGTTGAGGGAGGGAGGAGACCCCTACACAAGGGAGTCCCCCCGAGGGGAAGAGGTCTTCGGAGTCGTCTCGTGGGTCGTACCGGAGTATCGAAGAGACGGCACCCGGGGGCCGACTAAATCACCTGATAGTTCGTCTAAACCTAACAAATAACCTGTACGGGTAATAAATACTACCGAGTGCCGGGATTTTCGTATCCGTACCCGACAAATATCTTTATTAGGATTACTTATTATTGGTCCGGGGACTAAATAATCCTACCTTCTTCCCTCGGTGAGTAAAAGTCAACCTCGTTTTACGAGACTTCCCTAGTCTAAGAGGAAGGTCTCTCGAGCCTCCTTTAAGGACATGTTTAACCCTCTAGACTCATGGTTCTCAAGTTTCCGCTAATATTTTCTTTTAGTCTCTGTGCACGGAGAGACCTGGAGTAGGAATTAGGGGAAGATCAGTGTAAATGTTCCACTGAAAAGGTCTAAAAGTCTAGGAGTCTGGAGTAATTCATTATAGTGGACTAGTGAAAAGTCCACTGTAACCAAAAGTAAAAGAATGGGGGTTTTGTGAATTTTCACTCTCTGTTCTACACCAATTCAATAATAACTTAACTAACGAAGTCCGAGTACCTCGGGTCCGAGTTTAAGGACAACTTTTACGGGGGAGGGAGGAAAGGAGGAAGGAAGGGAGGAACGAAGGGAGGAACGAAGGGAGGAACGAAGGACAACAACTGACTTTTTTTTTTACATGTCGCATTTTAAACTCTGAATACAAACTGAGCCACCTGAAAGACTCCTGAATTCGGGCCCTCCGTCGGAGAGTCTACCGAGACGCTCTAACGAGACCTCTCCACTCCCTCCTCAGTCCTATCCATCCTCTAAGACGTTGTTTTTGGTCCATCAGTCTTGTCGTTTTCTACTGACAATTAATTTCTTTTCGTCTAGGAGCTCAATTGCTTCGATCACGAAAAGATGCATACAGACCTGAGTAACTTTAGTAGGGAAACTGCACGTGGAGTCGATGGACCCCGGTCGTGGGACACAAGAGGTAGGACTCAGGGGAGTCCCACGTGTCAGACCCCACCGCGATCAGTAGTGACTGTGTGTACTACATCCCAATCACGAAAGAGAGACAGGAACTTTTGGTACCGGGTCATTAGGGGAAGAGAGACGGTTCGAGAAACAGTGTCAGACACATCTGGGGAGACTCAAGAGACGAGTCGACAGGTACCTCGAGGTACCCAGAGCTCAGAAGACTTCCGTGGTTACTCCAAAGACGAGTCACAAAGAGTCCCAGAGGACTCTTGTAACCAACTGAGGGACGAACCTGGACTATCTTGAGTACCTACGATACTGGGGGCTCGGACTCTGTAGTCTGAGTCCAACACAAACAAAGTAAACGAATAGACTACTCGGAGGTAGTAAACTCACTTACCTGAGTTCTACAGAGTCGGACACGGTCCCTGTATGTCCCTCCCGAAAGGACGATCTCTGTTTCCTTCTCTCTTTCTCCTCGTTACACGACCACGGGTTCGGTTCGGAAGTCACGAAGAACTGAAGACAAGTGACCAATTGTTTGGTAAAACAGTCCCTACAACGAAGATCATTTTAGAAGATCTTCACTGTTAACACGGTCATTTTCGACTTAAGGAGAACTACTTCGTCCCCACCACCCTCCTATAAGAAGAGCGAATCTGGAGAGAAACTCCTCGTGTCACGCTTTAACAGTGAAAGTACCTAGTCCTCTCCCTTCACTTTTCTCTGTACATAACTAGGATATATGAGAACTGGAAGACATGGACCATTTGGTGAACCCTGGAGTGTCTCCTTCAGTCAAGATTACAGTGTCTCGTTACTTAGAGACCCAAAGATGAGGCCTTCTCATTTACTTGTCTATTACCGAGTACAGTGTCCCACTGGTGAGATTCCTCCACTCTTTAGACAGACTAGTCGAAACTAGAAGGGAAAGTCTCCAAGGTTTTTGTCTCGTCTGTAAACTTCTCGCGGACTAGGAGTTCCGAAAGAATGACTTCAAACAGTTACGGATGAGTGGGTAGAAGATACACCGGAAAAAGTTCCCTTCCACTCATAGAGCCACGGTATACGTCTTCCCGTCAACCAGTGTTTCTGTCAGGAGGTGATCCCAGTCGGACAGGGGCAACAATCAAATGTAGAAGTCGGGGTACAGGGTGAGGGCAACGGTGGACTGACGTGATTAGTACGACCTAATAGTAGAAGTCTAAGACTGTTGTACCCCTTTAGACGTCAATAAACCGAGACCGGGACTTCCCAATTAGGATCTCCTTACATACAAAGGGTTCAACTCCTGTACCGTCCTCTTTCAAAGTACAGGTCGGTCACTAAGAACCCAGAACGTAACGTCCAGACTACGATAGATGGGTCCAGTCACACCTGAAGTATCTAATCCTATGTCAGAGGGCGTTCTGACGGGAGTGAAGTTTGTGACGACGTTCGAGACCCTGAGAGTCCAGTGACTACCACTGGGTTGGTCAGACCCAGTGGTCTGGGTTGACCACTGGGGTCAACCCAGTCAACCCGTCTGGGTTGACCGATATTGGTGACTGGGGATCCAAAACTATTAAGTGGTCTTGTCGATTATCACGAACCCTACACGACAGGGATTTCAATGTCACAATAATGTCGTTTCCCAATGTTCAGACTTGACCGTTTACCCTCTGTGTATTCCGTTCCAGATCCTCGTAGAACCTTTCTTCGAATGTACAGGAGTCCTACAGCCGAAGGACCGTGTAGTTGTACGTGGTGGTTGGCGAGTAGGTCCGAAGTCGCAGGTCTCAAAAATAACCCCAGGGTAATAGGTCCGTAGTAACTTACTCAGTACCGAGTACATTAACTTGAATCAGAGACCAGGGAGAGAGGGTGGACTCCAGTCCGACGGAAATGAACCCAGTTTCGGGGTGAGTAATTAGTACACCGACCAGAAAGACCGTAACCGGAGGTACTAGGACTTACTTACCTATTCCTCAACACCATGTATATATGTCACCTTGTTATCAACATTTTTCCTTGTTTTAATCTAGGCAACATCACTACACCTACTCGGGTCTCAGACAGTATGTCTCACTTTAATTCAGTCTCCCCACCCTACCACCCAACCCCTACCCTCCTTCCGAGTTTTCCCTCCCCTATATATATATATATATATATATATATATGTATATTGACCAAGTACAACAACATGTCGTCTTTGATTGTGTTGTAACATTTCGTTAATATGGGGTTAAAATTTTTAGAAAATTTTTTTTCTTTTTCTTAATGAAGTAATCGTATTTAAATCCAGATCAGGGTCCCCGGGTGGGACTTATTGTTTAAAGGATAGTCCTTTAAGGTTCCTAAATCTCTAGGAAGGGTCCCTGGTTCCTGTTACTGGTCAGTATATGAAATAATATATTATCAGGACCCATATTTAGTGAAGACTATTCATAGTAAACACCAGTCTAGTCGATCCATGGAGGTTCGAAAGGGGAATCCGTCGTCGATTCAGTCCTTCGAAGGAATCTTGACTCTCGAGTAGTTCGTCCGTCACTATCGTTCTGACAGTAGTAGGTGTGAAATATTAAGGGATATTTACACAAACACTGGGTTTAGTGATGAGGAGGAGTCCTGGAGACGTGAACTCCGAGTACTTTAATATCATCGTCTCTCCAAGAGGTATAATTACTAATATATGAAGAAACCACTAAATACAGATCTAAATTATTTTTATCTTTGAACGTATGTATGCTATAAGGTCCTTTTTTTTTAGCATCCTGAGACTGGGAATCTATTTGAACATCACATGACTCTCTCTCTCAGAACCGTCGTCGTACGACGTCAGACGTCATTCATGACATTCTTTTTCACCTTTCTTTCACAATCCCCTTATGAATTAATACTTGTCTCTGTCCTTCTGACGTGGTTCTCCCCTTCAGTTCGACTCGGAGGTTATCTACTCGTTCTAAAGTCCTCTACCCACTCACCTATTGTAAAGTTCTTTCATCCTAAGAAGATAACCGGAGAGACCAAGGTACCAACCGACGATGGAGAGGTGGAGGGACGAGTTAGAAGAATAAGGGATTATTTAATTTGGGAATCTAGAATCTTCTACTTACTCTGTCCGAAAAAGGTAAGGAAACTCATAAAAGTCATTCTTCAGACTTAAAAAGCAAAGACCCGGGTTCTTAGAGGTGAACGTCAAAATCAGTTAGAACCGGAAGTAAAGGACCCTTTAGTCTTCGGGAACACCTCCTTGACGTCAGTCTTGAGTTAAGAAAAAAAATTTTTACGTAAAATAAAACATAACCTCATATCAACTAATTACTCGTTACAACACTACCAAAGTCCACTTGTCGCTTCCCTGAGTCGGTATGTATACGTACATAGGTAAGAGGGAGTTTGCGGGGAGGGGAGGTCTGACGGTGTATTGTAGCCCGTCTCAAGGGACACGATATGTTATACAAGGACAACTAGTAGGTAAATTTTATGTCGTCACACATGTACAGGTAGGGTTACCTATCAATCAATATCTTCAGTCAAGAACTGCGTTCAACCCCCTCCTTCAACGTCCTACCATGTGCATTTCTGTTTCTCCCGTACCTTCGGGTGAACCGACCCTTTAGGGAACTTGTCTCCTTGGACCACCTGACACCAGGTGTGCCAGTGTCTCTCAACTCGTACTGACTTCGTTGTATCGTGCGTACGTGGACGATTCTGTTAGGTTTACAGCAACACAAAGCCGAGACTTTACTAGTGTGTGTGTGTGTGTGTGTGTGTGTGTGTGTGTGCTGACGGAGTTGAGGTGTGGTGTGGACCGGAGTTGGGGAGACGGGACCCTACACAGGCTCAGTTTCCACCCACTAACAATCGACTATTGACCACACTTGAGGAAGGGTCTCCTCATCGTAACGGACCGGTCAAGAAGGATCCTCCTGCAACCCGTCACTGACCAGGTGACCCCTCTGTGTGGGAGCCCGTCGGGACTGAAGGAGAGAGAAACGGATTGAGAAGGGTGTGAAGAGGGAAGGTCCAAACAGCCATCTGGGCCTTCGATACAAATACACAAACTGCCAATGGCGTACCTTCTCCGTTCATACCGGGGACCAAAAAGGACGGACCGACCACCGAGCATCCACGGGGAGGGTGGGGCCGGGGTGGGTACGAATATGGGCGTGACGTCGAACCGAATCGAGTACGGGAACGGACAGACTACAGGGAAGAACGCAGAAGAGTAGGACGTCACGCGGGGACCCCCGACAGAGTACCTCGACACGTAGGTTGAGTCGTAGTAGTACAACCCTTTCGTCGACTAGGTCTTGTTGTAGAAACTCTAGCCTCAGGGCACTCATCACTCGAGACGAGTGGGGAGAGGACCGACGGTCCCGACTCGGACCGTCTCAGTCTGAAGGTCTTTCTAGAGTCCCGGAGACGAGAAGATTCTATCCCACCGACGAACGAGGAGACAGGCACGTACGAGTCAGCGAGACAACGCAGGTTGAAGAAATGTTCGGGTACCTGACATCGGGGCGGTCAGAGGAGACAGGTACCCTAAAGGGTCCGTTCTCATGACCTCGTCTAACGGTAAAAAATGAGGTCCCCTAGAAGTACTGGGTTCCAATCTTAGGTACAGAGAACGCAGAGGACGTAACCGTCCACCTAAGAAATGGTGACTCAGCGGATCCTTCGTGAGGAGATAGGTAAGAGGTTATCGAAGGGGCACTGCATCATGGGGAGGACGTACAAAACAAACGGTCAGACTAAACCCTACAACCTCCGAGTCGTCCTAATTCGTGAACGAAGGGACTACTGAGTCACCATTTCTTAGACGGACGTTACGTCCTCTGCACCTAAGTTAGGGACCTAACCTTTCTAGGGGACCTTTTCCTTTGGGTAAGGTCTTAGGGTACCTGTCTCCTCGGACTGACCGATGTCAGGTACCCTAGCATTTCTCAACTTGTACTGACTCGCTGATTTGTTGTTGTTAATCATGGGCATTGTCACTGCCTCGACTCTCAGTGTATAGAGACTGAAGTTTCAGGTAGCACGAAAATTACGACATAGGAGGGTCACTCTTTCATTTTCTCGGAAAGTCATACCATCTACCATGAAGGACCACCAGGTCACTAATTCTGAGATACGAAGGTGACGTCCTCCGAGTCTAAGTTAGGGACCAACCCCTTGACTCAAGTGGGTTTAATTTTTCTTGATATCATCTACCCACTTATACTTTCTAACTTGGGGTTACATTACTAAATCTTTTTTAGAGATTCCTTGACACCGTGTGTACAAGAATTCTCCCCTTCCTACGTATCGACCACTTTGAGTCCGACCTAAAAGGAAACCTAAGAGAGAGAAGGGGAGGGTGTGCCAAAATATGTCTAAAGTATGTTCAGGAAGAAAGCAATCCAAAACGTAACTCTATCAGTACTTTTATTTGTGTCTGTGTGTCGGTGACCTACGTTGTTCACTTCTGGATGGAAGTCCGTCTCTTTTACACCGAGAGAGACGAAAAACAAAAATACCGAAAAAAAAAAAAAAACAGCATTTCTTTAGAGAAAGTCCCCTATAAAAGTCGATCGGACCGTAGTCTCTCGGTCCCTTACTGTCTCTTTTAACCCCATTGAGAATATCCGACTCGGTTATGACAAATCCTCCTGACCTGTCTCAAACATGGTCTGAACCTCAAGAAACGTTTGGACGTTCTAAAATAGGTAAGACCCTACGTAAGCGGTCTGTCAGGGGTATTCCAATTCACTTCTATGGCGACGAATGAGACAAAGGGAGAAACTATCAATGAGACGTATAATAAACTTACCAAGACTCTTCAGGACGTCATTTCTTTGACCGAATTAGGGAAAGAAAGGTCGATATAAACAAGTACAGTAACTCGACCCCAGAGTCACCGTCTGGAACCTCAGGTGAGACTGATCATATTCGTCGTTTTCTTAAACTCTTGTTATACTTGTCTCATGCTAAACTCCCTATCTCTCGGTCCGAGACTCGATGTCCTGGTCCTTGTTGTGACAGGTGTGACGTCCTCCCGAACGTCCCTTACGATGACGGAGGCAGAGAGTCGAGTCTACCGAGTCTCACTTTTTACTCTTAACCTATAGTGTCTCGATTTGGGTGTTTTTGATGTCAGACTCGGAAGGGTCGACAGAAGTAGTCGAACTCAACGACATTGTTTTATTGTGACTGACCCACCGAATCACGTCTGTAAATAAAGAGTCTCAGGACCTCCGGTACTTCAAGTTCTAATTCCACGGACGTTCAAACCAAGACTACTCCTGACGGTGGGGTACATTCGAGTACACTGGGTAAGAGACATACATATACCTCTCTTTCTCTCGAGACCGTGGAAGAAGAATCTTATATTCCCGTGATTAGGGTAGTGCCCTGGGGTGGGAGTACCGGATTAGATTTCATTCACTTTCACAATCAACGATAATCTGCACGGACAGAGAAACACTAGAGTACCTGACGTCAGGTGGTCCGAGGAGACAGGTACCCTAAGAGATCTGTTCTTATGACCTCATTGGTAAGGTAAGAGGTCCCCTAGAAGGGCTGGGTCCCTAATTTGGGTCCAGAGGACGTGAAGTCCGTCTACGAAGTGACGGACTCGGTGGTCCCTTCGAGGTAGATTTGACTTAATTGAGAGTTTCCGGGGTGGAGGATTATGGTAGTGTAACGGTCAATACTGAAGTAGTATACCTAAGACCTCCCCTGTGTCAGTCAGACAATTTGTTCGGATAACCAAATTGGATATGTGTTTTACAAACCTGAAGGGACCATCAGGTTACCGACCCTGAGGTACGAAGGTCACGTCCCCCGGACCGAAACTAGGGACCAGTCTCTTGATCTAGGACGTACGACGTTGATTTTGGGTCGCGTCGGTTTATTTATAAAATTTTTCTTCTAGATACCAGAATTTTTTTTTTTTAAACATACGTTATTTTTATATATACGTTACCAAGAATAGAAGAGTCTCTACTCACAAAAATCAAACCCTCCGTCTTATCTGACACACACTGACCCGTAAGAGAGACACCAAACAGTCTTAAATCTGTTCACTTCCGGTCCGTAAAGTCTCGGCAGTTCCTTCCGAAGTATTCGTCCGTTGACACAGATACAGAACTTTCTTCCGACAGTGACAGTATACATTGGTCAACCAGACGGTAAATTTCTTTGTCAAAGGGGACCCACACCTATAGAAGAGATTTGTTTGTTGTATGTCTAAATAGTCTTGTGAAGGATTGAGCGCATACCGAATTTCCTCTTCAACACCACCAGGGTACTACCCTGGACCCCGTACGGTCCCAGCACCTTCCTCGGGTCTTGGAGAGAGTCAGACGAATTCCCAGCGACTCCGGATCCAAGGAACTCGACTAACCCTGTTAATCGTTTATATATACAAGGTTGAGGAAAGAGGTCCTTTTCGTTAGGATATCCTCGTCACTGCAGGACTTTCAAAGGGTCTCCTTCGGTAAGAAACCAGAAAGAGTCTTTGTGTCTCTCTATTTTAATATTACCTCTTTTGGTTTCAACAGACCTTTCTTTTGGGAAAAATTACTCTTAGGACGTATAAGCGAGTCTTGTGAAACGGTAGGGTCACGAGTCTTACCCAGAGTGGTAGTGGGTGGTAGTCAGTCCGACAAAAGACAGGGGTGTGACCCTGTCGGAGTCCCCCGTGAACCCGTCCACTAGAAAGAACCTCCTCTACCTCCTCTTACAACTGGCCGTAGAGACAGACGAAGTCGGTCGGAGACCAGGAGTCAGTCCTTCAGTAGTCAGAACTCTTCGAGTTGGGAGACTTTACTACGCACCCAGAGTCGAAAGACTAACTGTCAGTAAGGCACTATCAGTAGTTCATTGCGACCACCCTGTGTACCACAGACACCAGATCCTCGAATCGTAGAACCTCTCCTGTGTAAACAATACCTGGTTGTAGGTCCTGTATCTGTCTGACCTTTTTCTACACGGGGAAACTTCGACACTCTGGTCGGGCAGGTGGTGACGATGGGAAGTCTGTAGACCCCTTTTGTGGACAGAAAGGTCATGTAACCTACCTTAATCTATGTCGAACACCCACACTCAACAGGTAAAAAAGAAAGGACCCGTAGACAAGATGGTGAATCGGGTAGGTGATACGTAGGTCTTCAGAAAAATCTCACATTCTCTCCTTTCTTTAGTCCGTACACAAACCCGTCACACAACCTACAAGGGGTTGGTAGTCAAGGTAGTCGAGGTGCTGTCTACTTTGGATGTGTACCGACAAAAGGAACGTCTGATTTAAAAGAAGGAATACGAACTACGCACAAATTATACGGTGGGAAATTAACCACCGTAAACGTACCGTTAAGTATCTCGACACTCGTTCAGTGAAGGATACAGAGTGACAGGAGTAGAGAACTACGTTTCCTAAATTGTTAAGTATTGTATTATATATAAATCATACAAGTCAAGTCAAGTCAGCGAGTCAGCACAGGTTGAGAAACGCTGGGGTACTTAGCGTCGTACGGTCCGGAGGGACAGGTAGTGGTAGAGGGTCTCAAGTGAGTCTGAGTGCAGGTAGCTCAGGCACTACGGTAGGACGGTAGAGTAGGAGCCAACAGGGGAAGAGGAGGACGGGGGTTAGGAAGGGTCGTAGTCTCAAAAAAGGTTACTCAGTCGAGAAGAGTACTCCACCGGTTTCATGACCTCGAAGTCGAAATCGTAGTAAGGAAGGTTTGATACATTATTACATTATTAGAGATTCCATAACAGTAAAGTCGAGATCGTAAGATACTTGGAGAGGAGATCAGTTACTTTGACCAGTGACGACTAAGGTTCTGTTCAGTGAAGATAAAGTCTTCTAAAAAAGGAGTAAAATCAAGAAATAATAATAATAATAAAAGATTAAAATCAAGAATCATACAACAACAAGTCAGGGATTCAACACAGACTGACAAACACTGGGGTACCCGACGTCGTGTGGTCCGAGGAGTAGGAAGTGATAGAGGTCTTAACGAGTCTAAGTACAGGTAACTCGACCACTACGATAGATTAGTAGAAATCATACAATTACCTGTGTATATCGGATTAGTCCATCAACTTAAGTCCTTACGTCTCGTTTTCAAGAAGGTGGTTCGGAATGTCAGATAATAGAAGTTTCACCTTCATTTTCATCGAGTCAACACACGCTGAGACGCTGGGGTTCCTGACATCAGACACCTTAAGAGGTCCGGTCTTATGACCTCAGCCATCGGAAACGGAAGAGGTCCCCTAGAAGGGTTGGGTCTCTAGTTTACGTCCAGAGGACGTAACGTCCGCTAAGAAATGGTCGACTCGGTGTTCCCTTCGTTACAAGAGTCATTAAGATGTCTGACACTAAACTTAAACAAGTGGACGTTAGTGGTACTAAAACCAATTATCCAGAAGATGCGAGGTGAGTCTCGGGTGAGAGTCACCTAATCTGAGTAGGTTGGGTTTCAAGTACGTGGACCGTGATAGGAATAAATACTGTCTCAACTCTTTGTATTCCATTCGTTCTCTTTTACCCCCAGAAATGATCCGTTTTCTCTTCACTGTCAACTCGGACTACTACTCCTTCCTTATAATATTTAATATTTTTGACCCAGATTACCAGAAATTAAGAAACTACCTCCGTCACGTAGAGACATCCTATCCCTAAAAACAGTTGTCTAGACCAAAATTTAGATCCGTAATGTTTTATGAGTGACATTTTGGAACCCCTTCAATAAGATCTTTCTATGTACCAATACATTTTTATATAGTACGAATATATGAGTCGAAAGATCTTTTCTCCTTAGTACCCGTTGACTCTTTCCCTCTCGGTAAGAACCCGCAATGTCTGTCGGTTCCACAAGACAGCGACCGAAAACACAAATGTTCACTACGACAGACTCGCAAAGTTCAGGTCCCTTCTCTGGAACAGTCCTGAGTCCTACTGAAAAAAGAGAAGATAAGACCCTGGTTTCTGAACACCGAACACCACCGAGAATCCATGGAAGTCAATGGACGGAGGTTAAAAAAAAAAAAAACAGGGAAGTCCCTTTATTTATAATTAGAATCTCCGGTCTGAACTAAAAATTTTTTGTTTTCGTTCAGACTCCTCAATTCATCCACTAGTATGACTTATTCTTATAAACCATTTTTTATACTAATATGTGCATTCTAACTAGTAGAAAATGTAAGTAACAGATGAAGACTTTCGTTAGAAACTCTAAATAGGCTTCTTTTAAAATTTTACAATTTCTGATAGCTTGACTGGAAACAATCATTCGGTCCATGAACCGAGATTGAATATAGAGAGAGACTCCTACGGCACAAGAGGAATCTAAGGGACACACACGTACGCACGTGTGGACGTATAACATTTTTCGTGGTGGTGATTTAAGACCACCGAAGAGTTCAGCTGGTCGGGTCGTCGGAAGAAATAATCTAACAAAGGGTTAGAAATCAGTGACAGTCGTCGAAGATTTAACAAAAGGTAATAAATGGATCTGTATTTCTCACCTTGTACTGACTCACTGAAAGTGAGTGTAAATGGATTTGTCGATAAACGTATAATTAAAGGAGATTTGGTTAAGTGAAAAATTCAGGTAGAGTAAAGACTTTTACCTTTTGATTGCGATAGTCAGTGGGACTTATCGTTTATTGTCATCTTTCTTTATGTTATTTTTACTAGGTAATAATTAGTAACTAGAATCACATTCTAGACGTAAGAGAAATAACTTTTCCTTCAGTGCGTTCACGGCACCTCGATAAGTACCGTATGGTCCCGACCTGACCCCAAAAGAGGTCCGCACGTTAGTCTCCCTACCCAACTCTCGTCTTTTCCCTAATTAAGAGGGTCCAGGAGATTCCTCTACATTCTGGTTCAGATCACTTTCACTTTCACTTCAGCGAGTCAGTACAGGCTGAAAAGTACTAGGGTACCTGACATCGGATGGTCCGTTCTCATGACCTCACCCAAAGGTAAAGGCAGAGGTCCCCTAGAAGGGTTGGGTCCCTAGTTTGGGGCCCAGAGGGCGTAAACGTCCGTCTGCGAAACGGTAGACTCGGTGGTCCCTTCGGGTTCTGGTTCAGATCTCTGGAAGGTTTTTGTAGGGTACTTGACGTTCACCTTGAACAGGAAACGAACCCTCTGTGACCGAAGTTCGTTTCAAGAACGGAGAATTGGGGCACCTAGAGGTGCTCCGACCGTGTCTATGGTCCACACAGGTACTTATGATATGTGGACGGGAAACCCTAGAGTCTATTCGTAGAAGTCGAAGGTCTAAAGAGGGAACAATGGGGATTTAAAACATCCCAGGGGTCAGTCCCGGGGGTACTTCCCGGTTGAGACAGATCCGTCGTAGGTTTGTCTTCGCACAGGGACCTCCACATTTTTACTTCACGAAAGTTGCTTCCGTCGTTTTGACCCCCGCCATCCACTAAGTTCCCGTTGAGACATTGGTCACTCCTGTACTACTCTCTACCTCGACTTCGGCACACCAGACCGGTGCGTCGGGCCCGACGGACCCGGACTGCGCTGTGTACGAAAGGTCTCCCCCGGTCCACCAAAAGTCGTGTCACCCCGAGTCTTGTTACGGGTAACCGTCGAGGAAGACTGTACTGAGGTCTACACCGAGCGTCGTCCCGTCCTAGGTTAGGACACGATCAATAATGAACTCAGGGGACTACCCCTGACAGGAGTAGAGGGAGTGCTGTGTCTGTGTGTGTGTGTGTGTGTGTGTGTACGTGGTGGAAAGGGTAGACACAAACACGTCTTACCTGAAATCTAGGGCTTTGTGTGGTGTCATGTAGGGTCGAGAAGTGATTCTAAAATAGAGCTCGAGTAGAGGTCGTAGAGTACTTCGTTTATTCTTTACCGGAAAATAGTAAGTACCTCTACTTACACATACACACACACAGACTTTCTCTCTCTCTCTCCTTTTTTTTCCCATTTACGACAGAAAGAGTCCACAGTCTAAGAAAGGACTCATTGCTTACTCTACCTGTCTCGTCTACCTAATTATACAGGTGATAGTTTTACAGAGGACAGAGGATAAGAACGATCTTCGTGGTCTAGTGTAGGGGTTTGTCGACGTTGTATCGGGACCTGTGTCGGTCCTTCTAAAACATTTGAAAGAAGAAAAAAACTATTTACGCTACAGAATATAAAGTCCTGTATTTTGTCAAAGAGAAATTTCGGTAGTGTCCTCTCCCTCCACACACAAAGGGAGTCATGTCACCTTAGACCGGCACTTAGTCTCCAAATTCCTTGTTTAAACTTAGGACAGGGTACAGTTCTTCTCCTTATGTGTTGAGTCTCCAACTGCACAAAGAGAAGAACACGGGGTAGGGTCCGAGTCAAGACGGAAGAGAGTGCTCCGAACTCCAGACACCTCGGTTCCCGTAACCTTCTGACGGGCCCCGGGACTAAGGAGGCCAACCCCCGCTCCCATCCTCCGTTCAACACTGATTTCCAGTGGTACCAGAGTCCCACTCGGACATCCCGTGTGTGTCCCCCTTCCGAGTCCCAAGACCTGTCCCAAAGACTTTGAACAGTAATTGTTCCCTGTCTCTTTCTCGTCTACTTTTCCTTTGTTCCCATTGTAGTTTCCTCAATAAAATTGTTCCCTCACGTAGCATGCCAGCCTTAGTGGTAGACTCCGAAAGGTGTGCCGGGTAGACACATAATATGTTACACGTCCTAAGGACAATTTAGGACGTGACCTCCCTGAAGGAAATAAGTACAAAAATTACCCCTGACCCTAGAGGTCCTCCCTCCGAGGACCCTTTCTCTCCCAAACATTCTTGAAACACCTGAAACCCTGGACGGGTGTCGCGTCGTGTGCCGACTGGTGGGAGACAAAGAAGGTAGACGCGAGGTGGAACCGGAACCAACGACACCCCAGAGTACCAACTCGTAGACAAGGGCACTGAGGAGAAAGGAAGACAAAAACGAGGAACCTTCCAAGGAAGGGGAGGTGAGGCGGGTGTCTGTACAAATAACACTCCCGAAGATAACAAGAGAGACACTACCAAGAACCCCGAGATCGAGATTGAAGGTAGACAAACGTCTCGAGGTCCGGTGCATAACCTCTTCCTGTACCGTTAGGTGAGGTCATGAAAACGGACCCTTTAGGGTACATGTCTCCTCGGACCACCCGATAACGGGTACCCCGACGTTTCTCAACCTGTGTTGACTCGTTGATTTGTTGTTCTTGTTCTGGTGTATATCGTTTCGAATGGTCCGTAGGGATGAAGTAACAGAGCACTCTGGGAGGCAGAGTTGTGCGGGAGGGGGAGAAGAGAACACAGACGGTCGAATCGGTCGAGACGTTGTTCGGTACGTGGACCGACTCGTGAGATCTCTAGTGGGAACCAGGGAGAAAGGAAGGGTCGACGTCAAGGGGTGAACGAATTGGGGTAGAGACTTCGTACAGAGGTAGAGAGACGAAGGGAAACACAGGTACCGTTGGCAGGATCGGAGACGCTGAGACTAGAGGGTGACCGTGGGGACGTAGGTACACCGAATGGTCCCGTAGAAGTACTCGAACCCGGTGGAGAGTCCAGTAGAAGGTGGTGAAAGACAGAGAATGGAATGCAAGGTTTGTAGAACTCGAGGAAAATCAGGACGTCACTCGGTACGAGTGTGGCAGACACCGACAACGTGTCTATTAAGAGACACAGCTCTTGTGTGTGGAAAGGGGTAGTGTCGTGAGAGAGAGAGGACGACGAAACGAGTAGAAAACAGTAAACTAACCAAATATATAAAGAAGGGGCCCTTTTTGAACGTCCAACCCAACTGGTAGCAGAGGATTTAGAGTGGGAAAGATTATGAGTAATGTGTCCTGCTCACTACAAACAAATTCACAGGTGACAGGGTCGACTTAATGGAGTAATTTGTGTAGTTTACGGAAAGTGAAGTCAAGTCAAGTCAACGAGTCAGTACAGGCCGAGAAACGCTGGGGTACCTGGTGTCGTACGATCCGGAGGGACAGGCAGTGGTTGAGGACCTCAGGTGGGTCTGGGCACAGGTAACACAACCACTACGGTAGGTTGGTAGTAGGAGACAGTAGGGGATGAGGAGGACGGGAGTTAGAAAGGGTCGTAGTCCCCGAAAAGTTTACTCAGTCGAGAGGTGTAGTCCACCGGGTTCATGACCTCAAAGTCGAAGTTGTAGTCAGGAAGGTTACTTGTGGGTCCTGACTAGAGGAAATCCTACCTGACCAACCTAGAGGAACGTCAGGTTCCCTGAGAGTTCTCAGAAGAGGTCGTAGTGTCAAGTTTTCGTAGTTAAGAAACCACGAGTCGAAAGAAATATCAGGTTGAGAGTGTAGGTATGTACTGGTGACCTTTTTGGTATCGGAACTGATCTGCCTGGAAACACCCGTTTCATTACAGAGACGAAAAATTACACGACAGATCCGATCAGTATCGAAAGGAAGGTTCCTCGTTTGTAGAAAGTTAAAGTACCGACGTCAGTGGTAGACGTCACTAAAACCTCGGGTCTTTTTATTTCAGTCGGTGACAATGGGGTAGATAAACGGTACTTCATTACCCTGGCCTACGGTCCTAGAATCAAAAGACTTACAACTCGTGATTCGGTTGAAAAAGTGAGAGGAGAAAGTGAAACTGGTTCTCCAAGAAATCAAGAAGTGAAAGACGACATTCCCATCACAGTAATTATTTTATAAATAAATAAACTGACTAGTTCAGAATCAACGTCGTGCACCCTTAAAAGTAACGTCGAGTGTCTGAGACATCAACACCACACACCCCAGTCGTCAACGTCATTCTTCTGAATCGACAGGACGTCGTACATCCCAGAATCCAGGGGGCTATCCCTAGTTTGAGTGTAGGGGACGTAACGTTCCACCTAAGAATTGGTGACCTGGCGGAGTCCCTTGAGGGGTAGTTAATAAAAAGTAAAGAATACATCGAAACCGAAACAAGATAGTAAAAAATTTAGTTTTATATTCAGTAAATGTTATAACATAATCTAAGTACATATGTCGTTTCACTAAGTCGACACACATCATCATATCATCGTCAAGTCTTGACTTATCCCTATATACGTACACAAATTAAAGGGTACTAATTAATATTGGTAAATAATAAGAAATGATTTCTAACTCACTTCATAGACCAATGACCGTGAACCTCCCTTTCAGAGTCAAACTCAAGACCAGGACCTGGAAGGGAAAGAGGAAGGGAGAGAGGAAGAGAAGAAAAGAAAGAAAAAAAGTAGAGAGAAGAAATACAAAAAAAAAAGGAAGTAGGAGAGGGAAACAGGACTTAGTGTAGGTCCCAGAGTCGATCAAGGATTTAAGTATGACAAACTGAAATCTTAGAAATCCGAAGGAAAACCGAAGAGAATTAAAGAACACTAGTGTCTTAACAACGAACGATAGAATAATACTTTATAAAATAGATTGATAACGTAGACACCTAGAGCTGGTAAGAAATAGAGGAGGACACTATTTCTCCTCCTCCTGTTACTATCTATATAAATACCTCGAGAACCGTATATTGTTCGGGATTTAATTCGTATAATGTATCTAAAAGATGAAACTGGGTTACCTGACCAATTATAAATAAAGAGTAGAATATCCATTCTTTTGATTTCGAATACCTCAGAAGTTGAAGTATGGTTGGGGTTCTCCGACCCGGTAATAATAGAACAATAATAAAATCTGGTCTTTGTAGGACTTACTTCAACTGAGTAGATGAACCCGATTATGCCGTACCGAATTTGTTGTCCTCACATAAAAGAGTGTGAAGACCCCCGAGCTATCAAGTTCTATTTCTGACCGGTACAAACCAAAGATCACTCCCGAAGAAGGACCGAGAGTCCAGTGACAGATGAGTGCCATTGGGGTAAACCACCTCTGTCTAATTTTAAAATCAACATAAATAAATAAACCGACACGACCCAGAAAAGAATCAACGTCGTGTACCCTAGAAATCTACGTCGTATACTCGAGAATCAACCCCAGTACTCTAGATCAAGGGGTTGGTCCCTAACTTGGACGTAACCCTCGTGTCTCAGAATCGGTGACCTGGTGCTCCCTTCAGGGAGAGAAGGAAAAGAATGTTCCGTTTGTTGGGAGATCCACTCCTGGGTGGAAATACTGGGGTAACTTGAAATTACTGAAGGATTTTCGGGACGGAACTATATGTCAGTGTGACCCTGAATCTCGAAGTGTGTATACTTAACCCCTCACCCCTTACCCACGTCGAATGGGGTACCACCACCGATCTGTTACAAATCGAACCGAAATTACCTGTATTAACTTCCGTCCTCCTCTTCCCCTGCTGTCTCCTACTCTACCCACCTACCGTAGTGGCTGAGTTACCTGTACTCAAACTCGTTCGAGGTCCTCAACCACTACCTGTCCCTTCGGACCGCACGACATCCGGTACCCCAGTGTTTTGCAGTCTATACTGACTCACTGACTTGACTGTCTTACCTGTGTACGATAAATATAATAATTCTGGACTTTTACAAACTCGACCATTCTCTCGTAGTAAAGATCATAAAAGATTTGTGAGGGGTAAGGGGTACTTCTCCCACCCATCAGGTGGGTAATCTGTCGTCCTGATAGACTCGTAGACTGTCCATCCCGGTGAAGAGACAACGAATAGGTTGTCGTCTTTCTTAAGTAAAAGAAACCTAAACTTCTTTGAACTAGGAAACACCCCCTGGGAAAATAGTAGGATTGTCTCCTGGCGGAGTCTAACAGAGGAATCACAAGGAGAGAGAACAGGAATCTAGTCTCACCGAAGCTACAGTTCTGTCAGTAAAAAGAGAAAAGACAGACGTCTTACGTGGGAGAGGAGATCTCCGAAGACCACTGACCAGGGAAAGAAAAGGTCCTTCGATTTCTTCGATAAAGCCTTCGACTTTCTACTCTGTCTCGGACTTCTTCGACTGAGACGGGTAAGTTTCGTAGGTCTCGTCACCCTGGATCTGATGTCGAACCTTGGTATGTGACCTGATTGAGGTCTCATATACCTTTACTCATTCTAGGATACCTGAAAGGAAGACGACCTCCACCCAAGTCTATTCCTCAGGTCCCACCTCCCCTCCTAATCCTTTTAGGGGCCCCGTCACAGATGAGGAAGTTTCGGAAGTACCGATGGGTCACAGTGGAAGTCCCGGGGCACCTTCGATTCCTCCTTCCCCGTCTTCCTCGGAACTCGACTTCGTGGAGCAGTGGGTAAACTATGAGTGTACCTCGGGAGAAGAGAAACGTAGAGGAGAGGAGTAGATAGTATACTCTTCGAAACAGAGATCCAAAGAAAGGTACCAAAGGTAGTACTCTCCGTTAACTCTTCAGACTTTAAATTCTTACCTGAAAGACAATTTCTTCTCATTTCATCAGGGGACTGTAAACCCTGTTCCTAAAAGGTAGAACTGTTCCTCTTATCTCCTCTCAGGGAGGGAGACTAGTCCGTCCCGAGTTTTGTACACTCGAACAGAGATTTCACCACTCCTACAGAACCCATCCACCACTCTCCTCCTAAAGGTCAATCTTAGAGACTGACGGGAGCCCACTCGGAACTCTCGCCCTCACACACATCGTGTCCGACCATCTGCGCCAGTAGAGTCTACACCAACCCCTCTGTACGCAAGAGGTAGAACTCGTCACAGGGTCGAACCTGGTCGACGGAAGGTTACGAACCGGTGAACACTTATTAGGACTAGAGAGTGACCCCACCTATAAACTCTTCGGACAAAGGTTCCGAACCTTGCTTACTTAATTTTTGTCTCCTGGTTCTGACGTCTACATGGTAGATTTATAACTGAGTTAGATCTCACACACCTCCTCGTAGTCGCTCTAGGGTGCTGTCTTAGTGAGTCATGAAAGCTAGTTATCTGGGAGTAACACAAACGTATTACCAAGGTCGGAGGAAACCAATTAGGGAAGAGTGTCCCCCGGTGAGTACGGAGACACATAGTCCATGAAGTGAACAATAAAGATTAACTATAAATAAGACAGAGAAGTACATACAAACACACACACACACACACACACACGTACGCGTGTACGTATATATACACACAATTCCCATGTCGTCACCTATTCCAGATCCAGTCTACCGATTGTTGTAAGACAAGATCGGGACCCCAGAGATTTGTCTACACAATCGACGAGTTAGCACAGGTTCAGAGACACTGGGGTACCTGACGTCGGGTGGTCCGAGGAGACAGGTACCCTAAGAAGTCCGATCTTAGGACCTCACCCAACGGTAAAGGAAGAGGACCTCTAGAAGGGGTGGGTCCCTAACTTGGACCCAGAGGACATAACGTAAGAAATGGTACACTCGGTGGTCCCTTCGGGTCCCAGAGAATTTTAAGGTCCGTTTAGGACTCGAAACAGTAGATTTATTTGAACGGTTTTTTCTAGATTTATTTGAACGGCTTCTTCTTTGTCAGTAATCCGGACGGAGTCCTCGTTATCTGTGTCTTTGATAGTTCCAGGTCAAACGCATTTGTGTACCGGGGGACGACGAAAAGTGCAGAGTGGTTCAAGATGGAGAGTAGGGAGAGGTTGTGACTCGGTCCGTAATTGTGTCTGTGTCGGCAAACCTAAAGTCTACAGGAACACACAGACGGCAGGAGAGCCCTTCTTTAACAACGGTCTAACTCCGAAGATGACCCCCTCTCCGAACGAGGAATGAGGTCTTGGGGACATTGAGACAGAAATTTGGAGGTGGAAGGTTGAGTTCACGGAGGGGATGGTGGGTTAATAAACGCATCCATAAATGTATTGACAAACGGATAGAGAGGTCTCGACTGATAAAGTTTCGAGAGAGAGAACTCACTACTTCTCGTCTCTCGGAACTCGGTATGAGGGACCCAAGTTTAGGACCGAGACAGTGGTCAATCGACCTGTCGAAACCCATTTACCGATTGGGATTGGGACTCGGACTGGGGCTGGGACTGGGAGTGAGACTAAGACTGGGACTGGGGTTGAAGTGACCTATCAACATCAGTACTTTGTGAATGTTCCGTGAGTCCCCCTCCTCAACACCACGACCTCTTCTGAGGACTTCCAGGGAACCTGTCGTTTTTCTAGTTTGGTCAGTTAGGATTTCCTTTAGCTGGAACTTATAAGTAACCTTTCTGATTACGACTTCAACTTCGAGGTTATGAAACCGGTAGACTACACTTCTCGACTGAGTGACCTTTTCTGGAACTATGATCTTTCTCCGTTTTCCTCTTCCCCCGTTGTCCCCTACTCTACCAACCTACCGTAACAACTGAGATACCTGGACTCAAACTCGTTTGAGGTCCTCTACTACCTGTCCTTCGGACTGTACGACGTCAGGTACCCCAACGTCTCTTAGTCTGTACTGACTCACTGACTTGTTACCGTCTCCCTCCCCGCTCAGACCTCTGGTCCTGTCAGAGAGGTTGTTAGGTCCAACTATGACTAAGTCGGAACTCACCCCCTCCTTCGGACCTGGTGTGTCCCCGAAGGGTACGACTCAAGGTGTCTTTGAGTGAGTGTCTTGAGAACTCCGGTAAGACGATTCGATAATCGGTAAAATCTCTGTACTAATAAAATAATATTCACTTTCCTGTCACAAAGACTGAATCTACAGGAAGTAAGGATCATAGAGACCCAATAGGAGAAGTGGGAAATGCGCTGGTGAACGGGGGTCCTACTAGTGTCTACTCCAGGTCCTATTTGGAGTGGGTCGCTACTGAAGTAGATCAGCACATCCGATGTACGCCAACCTCCTATAAGACCCCAAGTCGGGATCCGCACGACACCGACCAATGTATCGAATTACGAAAGTTCAGTCGGTCCGGAAGAAAGGAGTAGACTCTTCATCGAAACTACTTTTATCGTGGATGAAACATCCTACGAAGACTTTTGATCCTCTACTTAGACCTTATTAATTTTTAGTCACGAACCCTTTGAGGGGACCACCAGGTCACCGATTCTGAAACGTAACGGTTACGTACCCCATACCCAAACTGAGGATCAACCCCTTAATTCTAGGACGTACGGTACACCGTACCGGTTCGTTTATATTTTGTTTTGTCAGGCGGTAGAGCGATGCGAAAGTTACTTATAACCGGTGGTAACAATCACAGTTCTCAGGTCAAAGAAAGAGAACTTAGTTATTTAACTGATTTTCGGTAGACCTCCGGGACCTACGTCACTCGGGACCTCCAAAAGGGGTAGGGTAGTCGCATCCTAGTCCACAACTAAATTTCTGACTCCCATGCTCTAAGGTTCCGTTTAGATTCTTAGTGTGACCTTTGGACTCTGTATTCGTCAGATTTTATGAACAGGAAGGTCTCTTGTACCTCCGGAATCCCGAAACGAACAGTTCAGACCGTAGAGTGCACCCGAGGAAAAACCGCAGACAACTAGAGTTTGGGTGTTTGAAAACAAGGAGATCAGTAGGTTTTTTATTAACGATAACAGAAGGACTGAATCCTTAAGTTAATAGGGGACCACCTCGGAGGAGATCAAAGAATTTACGTCGGGTCCGAAACTCCGGGAGTCCGATAAGTACACCCACTGCTCGGTGTAAAGAAGAACAGTAACTATAACAGTAATGTCCTCTAGAGTAAAAAGAATCAACGTTCGAATGCTAGGACAGTTTAGTTTTTCCTCCACGTGCCCACTAACGTATAAAACCTCATTCACGGTCTAGGAATAAAACTTTCTGGTTCTCGACAGTCAGAGGGAACGAGAGATCTATTCGGGTGTCTCAGTACATTCTGAATGCGTCGACTACCTTTGTTTACCCTGTGGAAGGGAGGGAGGTGGTGGTTCTCTGAGCCCCTAGGTGTGGAACGTCGACGTAGGTTCAACAGAGTACTTTACCGTCTGACCTTGAAGTCCCACGTCCTCCGTGCACCTAACCACATCCGATGGTGAAGAGGTACTGAGGAAAGACTGAAACGGAGTAGAGATCGACCGTTCTCCCGACGAATCCTACTAGGTCTTGAAAAAAAAAATAAGGTACTGAGGAATGGAGTGACTGAAACGAACAACTGACTTTTTATTTTAACGTGGTGGGTCTACCATGATCACCATTTCTTGGGTGGACGGTTACGTCCTCTGTATTCTCTATGCTCAAGTTAGGGACCCGACCTTTCTAGGGACCTCCTCCCGTACCGTTGGGTGAGGTCATAAGAACGGACCTCTTAGGGTACCTGTCTCCTCGGACCGCCCGATGCTAGGTACCCCAACGTTTCTCAACCTGTACTGAATTCACTGATATGTATGTGTACGTTTTCAACTCTTAATACAAAATAAACCGTCTGTACGATTCCTGAATTCGGATCCTCTGTCCGAGAGCCTATCAACTCTTTCTGATAAGGTTTCTCCATTTCCTCCTCGGTCTTATGTATAAAAACATTTTTTTGTTTTTACCATTAATATTGTAGTTTTCCAATGACAATTAATTTCTTGTTGGTCTGTAGAGTTTAATTATTTAAATCGTGAAAGATACATACCCTTCCTTTCGATACTGTTTGGATCCGTCACATAATTTTTCATCTCTGTAGTGAAACGGTTGTTTCCAGACATATCGGGTACGATACCAAAAAGGCCATCGGTACATACCTACACTCTCAACCTGGTATTTCTTCCGACTCACGGCTTCTTAACCACGAAAGTTTGACACCAAGACCCCTTCTGAGAACTCTCAGGGAACCTGACGTTCCTCTAGTTTGGTCAGTTAGGATTTCCTTTAGTTTGGACTTATAAGTACCCTTCCTGACTACGACTTGGGTTTGAGGTTATGAAACCGATGGACTAAGCTTCTCGGTAGAGTAACCTTTTCTGAGACTACGACCTTTTCTGACTTCCGTCTTCCTCTTCTCCCGTTGTCTCCTCTACCAATCTATCGTAGTGGTTCAGTTACCTGTACTTAAACTCGGTTGAGACCCTCTATCGCCTTCTGTTTCCTCGGACTGCACGACGTCAGGTACTCCACCGTTTCTCAACCTGTGTTGAATCACTGACTTGTTATTTTTGTTTTACAGACCCTTCTACGTTCTCAGACTTTAGAAGAGAAACTATATGTGGAATCGATGGACCCCGGTCCTGGGACAAAAGAGGTAGGACTTAGGGAAGTCCGACGTGTCAGTCCCACCGACGTCACCGTCTACCGAACTACCGAGATTGTAGAAAACAACCGACTGACCGTCCACTTAAACAACCAGACGTCAGAGATGATTCTTAAAACCTAACGGAAAATTCAGGAGTCACAAAGGAGAAACTTGTTATCGTCCATGTAGGATTAACGAAACAAAAGATGATTAAGAAGGGGAAAGGGAAGAGTCGAAAATTTTTTAAATAACTAAAATTAACCTTCTATTAATGAAATATTATAACACTACCAAAAACAGTATGTAGTTGTACTTAGTCGGTATCCGAATGTCCACAGGGGGAAGAGTCGAAAATTTTATCTAAAAATTTTTGTGTTACATACCTCTCTTACTGTATCTTTGTATATGGGACGGTATACATTACACTTATCGGTCACCGCTATACGACACACTAAGTCCCTTGAGTTTGACCCCGAGACATTGTTGAATCTCCCTACCTTCCCCACCCTCCACCCTCCCTCCAAGTTCTCCCTCCCCTGTATCCATTTGGATCCCGACTAAGTCGACTACAAACCGTCTTTAGTTGTATTATAACATCTCGTTAGTAGGAAGTTAATTTTTACTTAATTAATATTTTATTTTTACTTTTTTTACACTAGGTCTCACACAATAGAAAAGATGGATCTTAGGAAGTTGTAATCACTGATTGAGGGAAAGGCTATTTCAAGTCTACGGGACCACGTCGTAGGTCCCCATAGGTGCACACGAGTAGACCACCCAGATTTGGTCGTACACGAGGGGAGACACGGTGTCGTCCAAGAACGACTCGACAAGTCCGAGCTTACGTAGACGATCTCCGTAACGAGTCGAGAGGGTAGGAGTCAAGGAGAGAGGAGGACATGGACGACACCGTGTCCTCCTTTACCCCCGTGAGATTCCCTACCTGTCACTCAGGAACAGGAGAGAACACCGTTGGAGTCGGGTCAAGGACCTTGTGTGTTTCCTAAGATATTTGATGAAGACCTTACTTACCGGAAGACTGAGAGAAAGGAAGGTGTCGTCCCTTTGCCTCCGGAGGGACGAGAAATAGGACACCATAAACCTGACCGGAGGAAAAAGTGTAACCTCTATGTGTGTCCATGTGTGTGTGTGTGTGTGTGTGTGTGTGCCCGGAGGGAAAAGTGTAACCTCTATGTGTGTCCATGTGTGTGTGTGCGTGTGTGTGTGTGTGTGTGCCCGGAGGGAAAAGTGTAACCTCTATGTGTGTCCATGTGTGTGTGTGTGCCCGAAGGGACCACTGAATCACCATTTCTTAAGTGGACGGTTACGTCCTCAGTGTCCTCTGTGTCCAAATTAAGGACCCAACCCTTCTAGGGGACCTCCTCCCGTACCGTTGGGCAAGGTCATAAGGACGGACCTTTTAAGATTCCCGTCTCCTCGGACTGGCCGACGTCACGTACCCCGACATTTTTCAGTCTATGTCGACTTCGCTGAATCGTGCGTGCGGGACCTCCGGTCCTTCTCTGAGGTAGGTCCCCTTTGTGAAGACTCGGGAAGACGACCCTCTGAACCAGGACTCCGACAAGACCCGAGAGAGGGGTGGGAGGTCCGTAGGGACACGTCAGTGTGGACGAGACAGAGACGTGGAGGGAAGACCGCCTCGATCAGAAACATCGTAGAGACCCCCGGCGAGGGAGGTAAGCCAAGTCGGAGAAACTCGGGTTTGTGCCACGAAGGGGTCGATGTGGGAGTCGTTACAGAAAGTGCTTCCGGTCGTAGAGGGACGGCGGGAGACCTAAGAGAGATTCCAGTACAGCCAGAATAGTAGGTAACAAGTCTTTGGAGGTCCAGAGGGTGTAGGACTCGTTCCGGAGTTCCTCTGTAGAAAAGTGACACAAATGGGAATCTAAGAACAGGTGTGAGCCACGCTGGTGTCACTTGTGGCGGCAGAAGGGTGGGAGTCGGGTGTGTAGTGAAAAACACGGACTGGCATACACGACAGGAACGGGACCCTACGGGACACGGAAGAACGAGGGTACCGTCGGTTGCGCGCAAGGTACAGTGGAGGAGGATCTTTCCAGGGACGGGAGGGTGGACGGGAGGGGAGGGGTCGTGTCATGAAATCGAGGGGAAGGGGTGTCAAAGTCTGTTCGACGGAGGATTCTGTCGGCACCGACAACCGTTGATTAAAGTCCCGGAACGTACCCGAGACTCTTGGATGGCCTATTCAGACGTCTCCCCACCGACTTATGTAACTCCCATAGTAAATAGAGCGAAACAGACTAGGTCCGACATTGTTAGAGTAAAGCTCATCACGACCGTAGTTGAGAGTAAATACTAGTCCGACCATTAGGTCGTTCACCCAATAGTTCTCGTCACCAATAGGAAGAAAGAGAAAGAAACGGAGGAGGAGGATATCAAGGGGGAGGGGGGGGAAGTATCGACGGAAGAGGGGAGGGGGTACCCGAGGAAAGGTCCCTCGTTCAGTCCTTTCTCCTCTTCCGCATTACGCTCGGGTAGATCGACGAGTGTCCATCGTCGTGACGCTTTCTCGAACCACCCTCTCTTCTACGTTCAAATGTGCAGTCTTGGAACAACCTCCTTGACCAGAGACGGAACCCGAAGGGACCACCGAGTCCGCCATTTCTTAGACCGAAGTTCCACCCTCTGTCCCTAAATCAGGGACCCAGTCCTTCTAGGGGACCTCTTCCCTTACCGTTGAACGAGGTCATGAGAACGGACCTCTTAAGGTACCTACCTCTTCGGACTACCCGATATCAGGTACCCCAACGATTCTTAGTCCGTGCTGACTCGCCGATTGTCGCTGAGATACTGTCCTGAGTGTGGTGCTGGAGACGGAAGAGACGTGAGACAGAGTTTCGGGAAACGAGAAGTCTACCAGTGACATCCCATTCCCTCGTCGTCGAAAGGAAGGGTGGAAGGGTCTCCAAAACTCCCTTTTAGACCGACGGACGTAGGTCGTTCCACTGGAACCTGTACAGTGTCGTAGAAAGACCCGGAACAAACGAGGAACTGTAGTCTCCCTAATCTGGTCTACTACTCAAAAGGGAACGTCTCCACGTTGGGGGACCGGACACCAGGATTAGTCAACACATTACACAGTAGTCATCACACGATGATGATTATACAAAAAAATTTTGTATTCCATTTGTCCTGGTCACAGTGGGAGCCGAAGAGTATGAAGATCTAAACCAGACTCACTCTCTCCTCCCTCCAAAGACGTGTTTTGGAGTGATGGGGTCACCTCGACCCACTACACGTCTTATCAGAAAGTAACTTACAGTACTACTCTCAATTCTGAAGGTTCGGTACAGTGGGGGTCCCATTGAATGGACGCACTCCAGTGAGGTACCAGGAAATAGACATGGTCCATTGGGATGGTCCCAGGGAATGGACCTGATCTAGTAGGGGTCCCGGGGAATGGACCAGGTCCAGTGGGGTCCCGGGGAATAGACCTGGTCTCAGTAGGGTTCCAGGGAAGGTCACGACTATAGGACCAGGTAAGTATGGTCAACCTGTCATGTAGAGTTTTGGTTCTCCGGGTCTCTCACGAGGTCCACCGAAGTCCAGTGGAACTTGTGGGTAATCACTTTGACTCCGATCTCGGACAGAGGTCTGGTAGGGTGTCCTCTCAGGGTAATCCTGGACACCGTAGACCACGTCACCCCCGCCCCCTGTCTCACCCAAAGGGGAAAGGAAGGACTACCCGATCTGGAGGGGTTAGGGTCTTTCTGGGAACTGAACCCGAAACTTGTCTTTCCTCTCGGCACTTTGGTTTCGACGGGCGACGAAGACCGCGCCGGGCTGCGCCACTAGGGACCGGGGCGAGAGTCGACAGTCGAAGGAGGGGGTCACTAGGGACCCTGGTGGGTACGGCTGTCCTTCGTGCGACTCGGGTGAGCCCCGGACGGCCAACATTACCGCTCCGTCCAGTAGTAGATCCCTCTGACGGTGCTCTCTACATAATATAAACATAAAAAAAGATTTACCTCGACCTTGACACCAGGTCTTCCGGACCCCCTCCCCGGAGCTCCACTTCCCCTTCGGCCCTCAGACCCCCGCGTCCGAGCCTTAACCACCACCCCTACCCGACCGAGGTCTGTTTCTTTGGGCTCTCACTCCCTAATCCGACGTCTTTGGACACTCCCCTCGTCGCCCGAAAGGTCCCTTAGAGGTTATAGTTTGGGAAAAGGACTTCTCGAATGATCTTTCCTGAAGTTCCATTTAGGGGGGAGGGGCCGAGTCTCGACTCCAATCTTACGACCCCGGTCCTCGTCGGCACTGTAATTAGTAGTCGCAGGTGTTGGGCAGGGGTTAGGGCCGCACCCGAAGCTTCGAGGAACCGGCGTGTGGGGAGGGTCGGGTCAACACCCCAAAAGGAGTCCCGGGACTGTTCTCTCCTTTAGGAAAGAAACGAAAATCTCGCCGCTCGCTTTCAGAGACCTGTGAACGTCGGGAGCTGAAGCTGTCGTACCTTTAAACCGTATTTTTGTATCTGACCTTAAATTAAGAGGTTCTCCTCAAACCCCTGTGTAAGGTTTTCTTGGAGAACTACTTCAGAATGGTGGCAAAATAGTTTGTTTAACAACGACAACAAAGCGACGATTCAGTGCAGACTAAGAAAGGCTGGGACATCTGACATCGGTCGGTCCGAGGACACAGGTACCCTAACATTCACTGTGTCGACTTCCCGTTACCGGATCGAAGTACGATAAGTGATTTAACACTACACTCAAAGAACTCCCTCTCTGAACACAGAATCAGTGGTCCTGGACCGTATGTCATCCATGAGTTATTTACAGATTTCTACTTCCTTCTTCTTATTTCTTACTTTTTCTACTAGGAGAGAACTCCTTGAACTTCTGTTCCACTGTCAACCTAAGATGTCCACAGTGGTAAAAAGAAAAAAATTTCAGAAATAACTTAAACAATGTTATATCGAGGACTACAAATATAGGACTAAAAACCCGGACACTCCGTACACCCTAGAATCGACGTGGGGGACGTAACCTTTCGCCTCAGAATTGGTGACCTGGTGATCCCTTCAAGGGTCTGTAGTGGTAAAAAGTTTCGACAGGTCTGTGGGACCGATATAACTGAATCGACCTTGTCAGACCGAGAAGGGGAGGGGGGTCCCCGGTTCTAATGGATAAAACTCCACGAAAATTAATTCTCTACGTACGTACGTAAGGATCAACGAGTCAGTACAGGCTGAGACGGTGGGAAACCTGACATCCGAGGGTCTGAGGAGACAGGTACTCTAAAAAGTCCATCCTTATGACCTCACCCAACGGCAAAGGAGGAGGTCCCCTAGAAGGACTGGGTCCCTAGCTTGAATCCAGAGAAAGTAGGGGACGTGACGCCCGTCTAAGAAATGGACGACTCGGTGGTTCCTTCGCGTAAGAATAACACGTACGATTCAATGAAGTCAGTACAGACTGAGAAACACGGGGGTACCAGACATCGGATGATCCGAGAAGGCAGGTACCCTAAAAGGTCCGTTCTTATGACCTCATCCAACGGTAAAGTAGGATGTCTTCTAGAAGGAATGGGTCCCTAGTCTAGGCTCAGAAGATGTCTCGTCCGTCTAAGAAATGGACGACTCGATGGTCACTCACTCTCAACGAGTCAGTACGGACTGAGAAACGTTGGGGTACGGTCCGAGAAGACAGATACCTTAAGAGGTCCGCTCTAATGACCTCACCCAACGGTAAAGAAAGATGGTCCCTCGATGGTCCTTTCAGGAATTAATCCCCTTAGGATAGGGGAATTCCCGTCCAGAATAGGTCGTTATGTTCACCTAACCGAACATTTTAATAGACCTATCCGGTCCGTTTTATAGGGTACATTATCAGTTGAGGACTATACTAATACGAAGTATTGTTTATAGGGTCTCAGAGTCACTGAACGTTTACACCGTCTCTTATTTCTTGTTACCTTTCTCGACCGAGGTTCGTAGTGTCTCATCAGGCGACACCTTTACTAGTTCTTTTGCACCGGTGGATATTTCACACCTTCCCTTTCTCCGAAGTCTCTCTCGTTACTGAATCCACCGTAGGTTCTAAGAAAGGTTGTCAGTATGACAAACCAGTACCTATCATCCCTGGTGTGACCCATTAAAGGTCCAAAAGTTCTCTCCGACTACATCTTTTGTTCAGGGTTCCGACGGAATCGACATTCACTACTCTTAAAGGTCTTATAGACAGGTTGTAGTCACGACTTCGGACTTATAAAACAGTGTGTTGGGGTTCACACACGTGACGTTTCGTCACCGAGGCTCTTGGTCCTTTAAGGAAAGGACCTCGGTAGGACAAATATGTTTGACTCAGTAGGGTGACCTTTTAGTCCATGGACGGTAGGAGAGGTTTACGGTAAATTTGTGTCAAGTCCGTCGTAGGTCCCAGAGTAACGCCATAAAGACCCTTCCTCCCACTCAGTGTCCAGTCCAGAGAGGAAATGAAAACTTCGTATGTAACGAGCAGTAACAGACGCGAGCCTCGGGGAAAGGGGCGTTTCCGAATTCTCTTTTCCGTTCCCACATAAACCTATGGTACGGACCTTCCGAGGACCGTATCTCCTCTACGGGTCAATACGAACTCTTCACTTACTCCCTCCCTCCCTCACTTACCTCCGTCATAAAATCCAATTCTATGACTCTTGAGCGAACACAAGGGTAAAGAGGAGAACGACAGTCGGTTCGACTCTCACGTGAGCGTCGGGTCAACACCCAGGAATCTCCAACACATAAACACAGAGGGAGGAAACAGACCAGGAATAAAGAAAAAGGGGTTTTGAGGTGTGTGAATGTAAACACAAGAAAAGTAACTGAAACGGGAGTGGGAGATTCTTCTACATTCCTGTTTCCCTATTTCGTTTATTTTTAGGAGCCCCTAAACAACGAACCCTTAAAGAGAGTTCGAAATGATACAAGTAACGAAAAGGTGGAGTGACTGACGTAGTAGGGACGGACCTACCCATCTACCCTTCTATCTACTACCTGTTTACCTACCCCCTCACCTCCTTCCTGTGTACCCACTGACCGGAAGTGAAGGGTGAAACCTCTGCTTTTTTCATTTGTTCTCGATCAGTCGGTTCGAAAAGTAAACAAATGAGTTCTTTGTAACCGACCTTTAAGTGGTTCACCAAGAGACTTTTAGTCTTCACTTAACTATCTCGAGCCTTTGAGTTACGAGAGATTAAAATTCTTCGACTACATTCTAAAAAATCCACGGTGCTTACGCACCGTCTACCTTGTTACCGTGTCTTTTACAGTTCAAGTCGACGTCGCACGGGGGATGTCTTCTGCGTGTATACGCCTCTTCTGTGGGACCCTTCCCTTTTGTGGACATGTCTGACTAGCCCTACGACCACTAGTATTTTCAAGTAACAGACTGTTTTTCTAATCTTTAGTCTAACCTCTTCGAAGGGGTTTCCTTTGGATTCTACGAACTCTCACTGGTTCCACCCCCACGTCCCCCTCCTTACGACATTGAAATCCCAACTTATAAATGTAAAGACAAGTCGCTTTCCTGGGACTTGAGGCAACAGTAGTCTTTGATATAGTCTTTGATTGACAAAGGGTCGAAGTAGTCAAAGATCCACACACCGGAACCCTTTTAATAAAGTGGAGAAACTCAGACAAAAGAGTGAACATGTCACCTCTATTATTATGAATTATGGTCTCTAATAAAATACTTGTCCTCTCGTTCGACGGACGTGTACCACCCACAAATCCTTAACAACTAACTTCGAGGTACTGGAGACTCCCAGACCTCAAAAAGAGTATCTTCTATGCTCTTTACCCTTCTAAAAAGGTCTTCTGGTCAGAGGTCCGGACATTCGGGGGATACCGACTCTTGGTTTAAAAGGACGGAAAAAGACACCGGTAGTCACCTCAAGTGTAGACTTCTGAGGGTGTCGGGATTCGAGATAAAGGTCCCATCGGTTCTCCCTACGAATACCTGACCAGACATAGGTGGTAGTTTTGACTCTAGCTGACAATATCGGTCTGAGATTCAAGTACTCCTCGTCTTGAGAGTCTCTCCGTAACCACGAAGGTAGAAGTAGGTCTCCTTAATGATAAAGTATTAAGTGTTCAATACTCCTTGTCACCCCTGACTCAGAGAGAATTGGTGTTTCTTTAATTTTTTTTACACAGGAACGACTAGACAGGACGACGACACAACTAAACATCCGTTATCTAAGAATTATGAATTCGGTACTGAAGTTCCGACCAGAAAGGACAATGGTGAAGGTCCCAAAGACTTAACTCAGGTTAGGTAATATATACCTTTATATATATATTACTCTCAACCTGGTATTCCTTCTGACTCACGGTTTCTTAACTACGAAAACTTAACACCACTTCTTCAGAGAACTCTCAGGGAACCTGACGTTTCTCTAGTTTGGTCAGTCATGATTTCCTTTAGTTGGGACTTATAAGTAGCCTTCCTGACAACGACTTTGACTTCGAGGTTATGAAACCAGTGGACTACACTTCTCGACTAAGTAACCATTTCTGACTACGACCCTTTCTAACTTCCGTTTTCATCTTCCCCCGTTGTCTCCTACTCTAACAACCTACCGTAGCGACTGAGTTACCTGTACTCAAACTCGTTTGAGGTCCTCTAACACTTCCTGTCCCACCGGACCGCACGACGTCAGGGACCCCGACTTTTCTCAGTCTGCACTGAATCGTTGACTTGAACGAATCGTTGTCGGAATATATTTGGGGTCCACTAGGAAACCTCTAACTTTCCCTTAAGGTGGACAACAGAAATAAAGGAGTCATCAGACACTTAAACTACTTACCTAACCGTTCTCTCTGGAGTTAATGGTTTGTGTGGTCCCCGAAGGGACCACCGAGTCTACCATTTCTTAGACGGACGGTACGTCCTATGAGTCGAAACTGACGGCTCAAACCTTCCAGGGGACCTCTTCCCCTACTGTTAGGTGAGGTCATAAGAACGGACCTTTTAGGGTACCTGTCTCCTTGGGCCGTCCCCAGCGTATCTTAGCCTGTACTGACTCGTTCAATGTGATTCATTAGTTGGTTTGTACGTCTTTTGGAAGTCTCCAGAGAAACCGAACAAGAAGTTCAGCTTGGGTTACCAACACCCAGAGAGGTGCAAGGACGACCCCTCCCACTCAATGAGGACGGGACCATGACACTGAGACAATTACGACGGGAATTTTCAGACTGAGGTTCCGTATCGGTCCTAAACGAATGTACAGGTAGAAGAGGTGATATAGGACACTTGAGAATCTTCCTGTCTCATCGGACCACATGACGTCAGGTACCCCAACGTTTCTTAGTCTGTACTGTGTCATTAGACAAGTAGAAACGAAGGAATCGTCACTCGTACCACGAGTCATAGATCTGACACGGGTCATCTACGAACAGGCCACTCACTCACTTACTTACTTATTCATTACCTACTACCTGTAACTCTCGGAAGAATACGAAGATGACAGTTCTGAAAATGATAAAAGGATTCGCTATCTCCAGGTAAGGTTCTTTCGGCGAGTGCACGGAAGACGATTGAGAAGGACAAACACACCAGCTAGTTGTGAATGTTTAGAGAAAGTGTGGTCTGGGACTCACGGCTCGTGTCAACAGAAGGGAACAGGAATCCTCTTCCCCTAGGGACCTGTGACAGACCTTTACGTCCGACTACTTTCTTTGTCACTCCTGGAAAGGTACGAAATAAAAATGGGTTCACAAATATAAGTACCCGACGAAGATCGACTCAGAAAAGTCACTGGTGGAGGACTCACTCCTCTGTCTGAGTTCGGTTATATAAAGACTCAGGAAGGGAAGGTAACGAATAATCTCCGAGTACTACCCCTCTTAAAAAAAAAAGGGGGGTCGGAGTGGTATACACCCTAGAATCAAGGAGGTGGTCCCAACCTTAGTCTGTGACGTAACCTTCGTGTCTCAGAATTGGTGACCTGGAGGTCACTTTAGAGTTGTCCCTTCTAAGAATTTGAAAGTCGAAAATTAGGGAAAAACTGATATAATACGTTAATGATTTAATATCTTTCACAAAATCTTTCGATCAATGAAAGAAATTCTTAATCTGACAGGATTGACTACCGAAAATGTTGGCTGAAAGAAGTTTCGGAAGGGACACACGCACTGTCCCGACTCCGACAGGCACTCCTACACAGTCTTGGTACAATTTTGGAGTGCCGGGGGAGAGGGAGGGACCGTGATTCGTGTTACTAAAGGTAGGCGTGCAAAGTCAGCAGACGGAGAAAAGCGTAAACAAAGCACAAATGTCGACCACTGTAATTCAAGTATAAGTGCTTTGTTCTATCGGTGAGTTGTAGATGAATGATGTCCTTCCTACGGTGTGTTTTACCGTCCCGGAGCCTTCTCAGTTTTTGCAGGTACTAGAGTTTCCTCGAACACCGAGTCCCGCGTTCAGTCTGTTTGCCTCTCCCTGCACACGTCCCGTACTACCCTCACCCCTCCTCTCCACGGGCCCGAGGGTCAAGACGGTCCCCCTCCCTACGCCTCACGTCACCCCCTCTGGGAAGTGTCTCCTCCCAGTCACCTTGGACTTTATCTTTGCCAGTAGGTAGGTTGTCTGTCTTCTCCTCCTTTTACTATCTACCGGTACCGTACGTGGTTCCGAGTCCTTATACCCCTTACACCACTGACATCCCTTCAGGCCTACCAAAACTCTCCGAACCTTTCGACCGTCTAAGCCAGAGGTTCACGGCACCGAGTCACAGTCGAGTCTCACACCCACCCCTCGTGCACACAGACGTTTTGATTGAGTCCCAGTATAGAGTTTCCAGAACTTACGGTATGGTTTCTAGACCCACCATAGCACACACTCCTACACACACGTACACACTACCTTCCCATCTATACAAGTGACTTCTTAAAACTCATTTACTTTTTATTGAGTACAAGGTAGTTCTCAAAAAGGTGGTCAGGACCGACCAGGTGAGATAGGGTGAACTATGTGATAAAGACTAGTAGGACTTTACAGGAAGGACCTGTTACAGCTCACATTAGGTGAGGAGGAACAATAAAATTGGATTCGGGTCCATTAGTTCCGGTTCTAAAATTAACGTAGTCCGTCGTGTCCCGACATCGACGTATAAAAGTTTCCTCTTACCAACGACCCCTAACTCTTCTCTTTTGGTTACCCCAAACACGAACGCTCCGACAGGTCAGAGACACGAAAGTCGATCCGCAGAGACCTCGTGAACGGTCGTCCGAAACGTTTCTAAAACAACTTTTAGTTGAATACTTAAGGAGGGATTAACCGAACCGGGTCCAGATTAGACAATAACCACCTCGGTCGGACCTAAGATAATACGTCTCACGAATCCTAAAGGCCGGGACGAGGATCGGAACACCTCCGACCGATAAAAATCTTCGGTCAGAACCACGACCACTTCCGACCATAGTGACGCAGGAGACTTCACTGGGGTCTTCCGACGGGTAGACTATGTCGCACATCTGGAGACTGTTGTTTTTCGTTCAGAACCTTAACTGTAAACATACGGTCTCCCAATACCAAAATATGTAAAAAAAAAAGGGAGAGGGGTTCCACTTTGTTTCGAAGGAGAAACAAGGACGGAAAGATTTACCTAAGGACCTTTACCTGACACATGGACCAGGTTCGGCCATTGTGGACACCGGTAACTTGCAGAAGTCTCCCACCAAAGAGAACCGGGGTCCTGTGGGACCTCTTCGTAGTCTCCTCCCTGTCCCACCACCACAGTGACCGGAAACGACTCAAGAGGGAGAATTCCAACAGACCACATCTTGTGTGTCTGTACGGACCTTTTCCGTTCTCCTCTCTGGGTCACACCCCAACCCTAGTACAGACCCGTGATAATCGTGGTGCATCTGGGTTCTGGATCCTGACTCTATGGACCACTACCTCTCAACCACTTTCCCTTCTACGTTTCTAGTCCCGTCGGGGGAGTCTCCTCTCCCGAGTTCAGACGGAACCCTTAAGTACTCCCTCCTTCATCTCTCGGGATTGAAAAGGATTCTAGGACCTTCCTCCCTGTAACCTAAAGACTCACGGTAAACGTGCTCACACGTCTCCTGTCCGACATAGTCAAATATCAGAGAGTCTGCATTGGTTGGGGCAGAGAGGGGGTAGTCGGGGGTGTGATTCAGGAGGTCCCCCGAAACATCTCAAATTTGTCAAGACAACCTCCTTCAGTGAGTATGTTTGTAGTGGAGATATCGGGACTCGAGTAATCTTGGTTCCTTTGGTTGAATCTCGGGGTCCTTATTCCTGTCTCAGTAGATATATGAATTTATGTTTGTACGTAAAATGTCCGAAACCTTTTGATCAGACTGTAGACAAAACGAAAGGAACAATTAAGGTGGGGCGAGGTGAGAGATGAACGGGAGTGGGGTGGGGACTGAGATTTCACTTAAGGAATCGTTTCGGACTTAATTCCTTACACTATCTGGGACGTAAACCTCGACCGAGGGTTTCGAACGAAACCTTCTAAAGAAGTGGACCTCTTCCTTTACCGTTGAGTGAGGTCATGAGAACGGATCTTTTAGGGTACCTACCTCCTCGGACGGTCCGATGTTAGGCACCCAGTGTTTCTCAGTCTGCGTTGACTCGATGAAATGAAAGTGAAAGTGAAAGTCGGTCGAGCGATCGGTCCGTCAACAAGTAGAGTCCCCGGACTGGATCCGTTTAGACACGGAAAACCATACAGAACAGTGGTCGACCACCGACGACCAGAGGATCTCGGTCGTCCCTTAGGGGACCCGTAGTACCTGGTGCCGATCCTATCGTGGGGTCAAGTCCCTATCGGAGTCGAGAACTGGCACCGGGTTCGTTTGACGGTCTGGTTTTGTCCACACGGCCACTTCAAGGTACGTAAGAGAGACAGAGCTTTGAAGACGAAATCAAAATAAAGTAAAACAATTAAATTGAAACCTAGGACCAAAAAGAGGAAAAAATTTTTTAATTAATTAAAAACCGACACGGTCCAGAAGTAGCGATGCGCCCGAAAAGAGATCGACGTCACTTACTCCCGATTTAGAAGTGACTCCACGAATCCGAAGAGTGACGCCGTCGAAGATCAACGTCTGCGTCCGAGACCCCATACGTCCGAGTCTTCGACGCCGAGGACCCGAGATCTCGTGTCCGAGTCATTAACACCGTGCACCCGAATCAACGAGACTCCGTACACTCTAGAAGGACCTAGTCCCTAGCTTGGGTATAGGACACGACCGTCCTCCTAAGAAATGGCAACTTCGGGGACCAAAAAGAAGGAAATGCACCTATAGGATCTTAGAACTTCCAAGAGGTTCTTTTACCCTTAGTGTCGTGGTGCCGTTTAGTCTGGACTTCCCCTAACTTTCACCAAAGAAGTTAAACTTGTACTTCTACGTCTTCGGGTCACTCTGTCTCTCTTAACGGATTCCTGGGCCCCGATCACTCTTTGTGTAGGTCCCGACTTTCACTCCGGAGACTGTGAGTAGGTCACAAATAGGGAATTTATACACAGACAAATTCCATGTGTATACGTCTATGTAACGTCGGTAGACATGAGGTCATTCTTAATTGTTATGTGTCCTGTCCATAGTGACCTGTCAATAATTCACTGTCTGTAACAACACTCGTGAAATATATACGTTATAATAAATGGGAAAACAGTTGGGTGACCCACCCGTAAAAATGATAAGAGTTAAACATTAACGAATTATTGAACGGAATTATTAATCCCTTGAGAACCACCAGGTTACCGATTCTGATCTGAGGTGTAAGGGTTACGCCCCACGGGTCCAGGTTGAGGATCAGTCTCTTGATCTAAGGTCTTCGACGTCGATTCTCGAACATACGGAGTTAATTTCTAGGACGTACAACGCTACTTCTGGACCACGTCGACTTATTTAATTATTTATTTTATTAAAAATTTATCCCTCCACAAAAAATTATTAAACGTATAAAAACAGACACGACCCAGAAGTAACGACACACCAAAAAGAGATAACGTCACTCGTTCCCGATGAGAAATCAACGTGATATACCCGAAGAGTAGCCCCGAAGGGAACAACCCCTCGAGACCCGTACGTCCGAAGTCATCAACGTCGTGCACCCGAGTCATAAACGACGAGAGTCGAGACCTTGTGTCCGAGTCATCAACAACACGTACTCGAGTCAACGAGGTCCCGAACACCCTAGAAGGGTCTGGTCCCTGACTTGGGTACAGAAGACGTAACCGTCCGTCTAAGATATGGTGACTCGGTGGTCCCCTCGGGATCCCTTCAGAATAGTCTGAATGAAAGAACTCTGAGTCCAGATTGAAACGTAGTCGTTTAGATATGACTTGGTGAGGTTCCCTACCTCGGGACGGAAGTCCTCTACTTAGTGTTCATCGGGTTAGTGTCGTCACGTGTCACCGTCGATATTGCTTCGTTGGTGAAACAACCCCCCCTCCCCCACCTGAAGAGGTTCCTCTATCGTAAACTGACAAGAACCCCTACGTATCTGAACGATCGACCTCTTACTCACGAACACACGGTCACTTCCCTCTACGATTCCCCAAGTCCCTCTTTAGACCTCCACTCCTCGAGCCCCAGGACCTTAAGACCGTCTTCGTAGTGCCGACACCCTCCACGACCCTCCGACCGATCTCTCCATTCTATTAGGTCATGGATACAGGGCTCTATCCCTTAGACCTAAGATAGGTCATTGTCTCTCCTCGGTTGTCTTTCCGAACACTCATCCAATCTACTACCAGAACCTAAGGACCTCTGAACCCCGACCTACCTACATGACACACACACGAACCAACAAGTCAGCACAGGTCGAGAAACTCTGAACCACCTGACGTCGGACGGTCCGAGGAGACAGGTACCCCTAAGAGGTCCGTTCTTATGACATCACCCAACGGTGCGGGAGGAGGTCCCCTAGAAGGGTTAAGTCCCTAACTTAGGTCCAGAGAGTGTGACGTCCGCCTAGGAAATGGCAGACTCGGTGGTCCCTTCGGGTCCTTATGACCTCACCCATCGGATAAGGGAAGAGGTTCCCTAGAAGGGTTGGGTCCTTAGCTTGACCCCAGAGGGCACTGTTCCTTTCGGCCATCCTCCTCCACCAACGTTAACAGGTCCCTCTTCGTCACCCCCGGACCCGAGGAATGTCGGTAGACTGACCGCGTCCGACGGAGGTGAGGAGACGGGCGTGACTAAAACCTCCCCTCTCCTCCCCCCTACGACAAAAATTACGTAAGACGGACGTCCCTGTCGTATAGGTAGTTTAGATTCGAAGGTACAGGTATACCTCTGAGGGGTACCAGGGATGGGACTCGTCCGAACTCGAGAGAAGAAGGCCGGAGACGACACAGATCATGCAAAAAGAAAGAGAGAACCACGTGTAGCTTAAAGGAACGTGTAGAAGCATGTAAAGACAGAAGACGAAGTGTGGGTCGAGGAACTTCCGTCAGGTCTAGAAACGGAGGAATTTATGAACCGTGGTACGGACTGTAAATTACTCGAGAGTCATGTGTACACTACTTACTTAGATGAAAGATTTATTCCGTCACTGATGTCTATCCCGTTCTTCACCGGTTGAAACCCTCTAAAAAATTTTCAAATGAAATAACTTCACATCAACTATATATTAAAACATAATTAAAGACGACATGTCGTGTCACTAAGTCAATATATATATTTATTTTTTATATATAACAAAAAGTATAAAAGGGTAGTATCGAATACTGCCATTTAACTTATATCAAAGGACACGATGTCATCCTGTAACAAAAGTTCAATGTAGTTCCCAGTCGTTTACTTAGGTCGGGTGAAATAAATGGCGAAAACATTTATTTCAATATAACCTTGTATTGGTTCGGACAGCCAGGTACAAACCGAGGTCGACAAAGTGAGACGTTTCCGTCTCAATTCAATATACTGGTCTGGTATGTGTTTATCAATGATAGACGAGTCGAGATTTTTTCGTACGTCATAACGGTGACCGTCGCGGTATCTACCTGGAGCTCTACTAGTATGCTTCACTTCACTTAGTCGGCCTCTTTCGTTTATAATATATAGAGTATGCAGTTTAGATTTTTCATTATGTCCCTGAGGGGACCATCAGGTCACACCAATTTTGAAGTGGAAGGTTACGTCCAGGACCCCCTCCAAACTAGGAACTACCCCTTCGATTTTAAGGTGTACGGAACGTCGGTTTTTTTGGTTTTGTATTTGTCTTCGTTATAACATTCTTTAAGTCATTTCTAAAAAAATTTACCAGGTGTAGTTTTTCGTGAATTTATTTACTATGTTTACTTGAACAAATGTTTTGTCTTTGTCTGAGAGTCTGTATCTTTGAATAGTTTCCCCTCTCACAGTCCCCTCCTCATTTAATCCTCAAACCCTAATCGTCCATGTTTGACGATATATATTTTCTCTGTTGATTGTCCTGGAAGGACACCTCGCGTCCCTCGAGATAACTTGTAGAACATTATGGGATATTACCACTTCTTAGACGGACGTTACGTGCTCTGGGCCCAAAGTAAGGACCCCGTCCTTCTAGGAGACCTCTTCCTTTACCGTTAGACGAGGTTATAAGAACGGACCTCTTAGGGTACCTGTCTCCTCGGACCGCCCGATGTCAGGTGCCCCAACGTTCTCAGCCTGTGCTGACTCGATGATTTGGTGGTATATACACATAGACTTACGGAAACGATATATGGACTGTGTTATAACATTTAGTTGGTTTCAAGGTAATTTTTTTTTTTTAACTGATAGATCTGGAAACGACTTCTTCAAACAATTGGAGACTCAAGTTACTCGTCTTAATCACTGACCTCTATGTTCCACTACCTTTCCTTCCACAGCTCTAAAAAGGAAAAGAGTACAGAAAAGTGGATTTGTCTCGGAACGTGGGTTCACTATCGTGACTGGGGATCCGGACGTCCACGACTCTCTCTGTCGGGGCGACACCCCGTGTGGTCTTTCCCTCAGACTCGGGTTCCTCCTGTTCTCTAGGCCCAGTCTTCTCTGTCTCCGGTCCCGACGGCCCGTTTTAGGTGGATTGGGGGCGGCGGAGAGCACGGCACGAGAGAGCATCAGTAGGTCAAACCGAAACATTGGGAGAAGCACCGGAGGAAAGGAGACCGTGGACACAAGCGGGAGGAGTTGTTGCAGTAACTTCACGCGGACCTACGCTTCTTCAAGCAATGTCTCGACTCTGCCGGACTACGACACTCCTGGTTCCTATAGCCATACAGACGACGGGTCTCCGGTAAGGCGAGGAGGGGTAGGGGAGGAAGACTGGGAGGGGGATAGAGGGTCCGGCGGAGGGAGGGTGGAGCAGTCCGTAGGTCCCATGACCCCGTAGAGAACGAAGTAGTCGGGGAGACTCGGGGGAGTAGGAGAAGAAGAGTCCACGACCCTCCAGTCTACTAAGTGTGTGTGTGCGTGTGTGTGACCGGGGACCCAAACGTCTGTCCCGACGGGGATTCGGAAAGGTCTGTTCGGGTAGAGACCCCCGGGGCCGTCTCGAGGTGACCATTGAACGGACGTTTCGCAGTGAGACCGACGTCGGAACAGTAGTGACCCGGCCCCCGCCCTCCCTCGGTCTGTGGGAAGAGAAAGACAGAATTGTCCCTAGACCAAACTATAGGAGAGACCGTAGCCGTTTAAGAGACAATAGTAGTTACATTCACGAACGCAAGGACTGTGGCAAAGAGACACCCTTCCCGGAAGGTCCCCTCGACTCCAGAAGTCCCGTCCTTTGGTCAAGACAATGGAGGGTCGAAGAAGGTAAACCTCGAGATTAATTATGTCAACAACAAGAATAACAAATCAGCGATCCAGCGCAGACTGAGAAACACTGAGGTACCTGACATCGGGCAGTCCAAGGAGACAAGTACCATAAAGGGTCCGTTCTTATGAATTCACCCAACGGTAAATCTGGGAGATCAATTATCGCTCATGTGTGGAAGAATGTGTAGTCCGACATCGGTCTCGAGACGTCGAAACAACAAGTAAAGCGATTCTCTTTCTTTCCATTAATGGGTGGTCTTACGCATGGAACCGGAATTCTTAGGTCTAGTCTAGAAAGAAGTCTCGGTTCTCAGTACTCCTTTCTTAAGGGGTATAGATAGGTAGAGAAGGGAAAGAAAGAGATGAGGCCTCGACTTGTTATGGACCTCGTAGCGGGTCCGACGTCAAGGATTAATGGCAAGGAGGCTCAACAGTCACACCTCAGAATTAATAGGGACACCTAAGGCCGCGACGAACGAATTCTATCCTGTACCTTCTTCTCTCCAGGACGGACGAGACTGGAGGAATTGACGGAACGGTCTGCACAGGTCCAAAGTCTCCTTTAGGACGACCTGGGTTCGGTTGTTTGTCGAGAAAACCGCAGACGTAAGGAACGTCTGCCACCGGTCCGTCCCAGAGGCGAAGGTATAGGACTCTGGTCTAGTCAGTGGAGTCGCGTGTCGTTCTTTCAGTACCGGGGACAAGGGACCCCTCTCTTCGTGACTGAGACGGGCCCGAGGGGTGATTCTTGTGTATTTCACTGTACTCCATACGTCTCTCCGTCTCTCCTAGTCGGGCAGTGTGTACCCTGCAAACTACATCCTTCACGTCCAGAGTTCCGACTCTTTAGTCCACGGCAAACCTTGTATCTAGTTATCGACGAAACCTCAACTCGGAAGATCTTTTCTTCATCAACGATCACGATCACCGAAGGGTCCACCGAGTTACCATTTCTTAGACGGACGGTTCCGTCCTCTACGTTCTCTACGTCGAAGTCGAGGACCCAGTCCTCCTAGGGGACCTCTTCATTCACCGTTGGGTGAGGTCATAAGAACGGACCTCTTAGGGTACCTGTCTCCTCGGACCACCCGATGTCAGGTACCCCAGTGTTTCTCAGCCTGTGCTGACTCGTGCGTACGAAGACCCTTTTTCGGGAACTCATGGTTCGTGAAAAGTCGATCCGTTGTCTTACTATCTCCGAAATGAAGGGACGGGAATGAAGAATAAACAATTTTTCACCCCCACCTACTCTTAGAGTGGTTTAGTATAGTAAGATCTTTAATTTTCTCTACCACTTCCATACAGACCAGGTACGAGACAATTAACGTCGACACTAATGATCTACATGCAAAGAGTGACAGTGTATACCGATACCGGGACGTGTGAGTGTATATGAAAATCTTTTGTTACGGATTTGACGTAAAAAACTTTCTCGAAAGTAACAACCACGGCCCCTGTCATATTTGTGGACGGTTTTTCTAAATTCTAAAAGAAACGTCTTTCAGGAGGACGTAAATTTGTCCGTTAGTAAGCAAACAGCAAACCGAACGAGGCGTCTGTAAATATCTCCTGAACCTATGTGGGCCCCGCTCCAGCCCACACACGCAAAGTAGGTCGTTCTGGATAAGGAGAGGGAGCCACAGAATGAAAAAGATTCGTTTTACCCACTCTCACTCAAGGTAGTACACTGTCCTATTTTTCGCGACTCTCTGTCACCACTTTGTCTGAGGGACACCTTGGTATCGGTGTCACAAGGACCAAAAAACCACAGTGAGTCCCCGTTCACATGGTAAGCTACAGGAACGGGTAGTGTAAATTCACCAGGAGACCTGAAGGGTCCACCATGATCACCATTTCTTGGGCGGACGGTTACATCCCTTCTATATTCTCTGTGTGCAAGCTAGGGACCGAACCCTTCTAGGGGACCTCCTCCCGTACCGTTGGGTAAGGTTATCAGAACGGACCTCTTAGGGTACCTGTTTCCTCGGACCGCCCGATGTCAGGTATCCCAGCGTTTCTCAGTCTGTACTGACTTCACTGAATCGTGCGTGTGTGTGTAACGATAACTATTAAAAGAGTCTTTCAGAAGGTGAGAAAAAAAACTTTTTATCAAACTAACTAACTAAATACAAGTTTACACGACCCAGAAACCAAGACGGACCCGAAAAGACATCGACGCTCACCACCGATGAGAGATCAACACCACGGACCTGAAGAGTATCGTCACCGAAGAGAACAGCGTCTCGTACCCGAAATCCTGTGAGTCCGAAGTCATCAACGACGTACACTCGAGTCATCAACGTCGAGAGCCCGAGATCTCGGGTCCGAGTCATCAACATCGCGTGCCCGAATCAACGACACACTGTACACCCTAGAAGGACCTGGTCCTTAGCTTGGGTACAGAGGACGTAACCGTCCGTCTAAGAAATGGTGACTCGGTGGTCCTTTCGGGGTAGGTGAGGAGAAACCACACCGGTTACGGTCGTAGTCAAGTTTATAGAGTCTCTACAAATACGGGAGGGAGAGGTTTACCAGGTTTGACCGAATCACAGGAAACGAAACCACCAGCATTAAGTGAGAGAACTGTCGATCACCAAAGGACGACGACGACGATTCAACGAAGTCAGCACAGGCTGACAGACGCTGGGGTATCTGCTTTCGGGTGGTCCGAGGGGACAGGGATCCTAAGAGGTCCGTTCTTGTGACCTCACCCAACGGTAAAGGAAGAGGTTACGTACTTTCACTTTTTACTTTCCTTTCAGCGAGTCAGTACAGGCTGAGAATCGCTGGGGTACCTGACGTCGGATGGTCCGAGGAGGCAGGTACCCTAAAAGGTCCGTTCTCACGACCTCACCCCACGGTAACGGAAGAGGTTCGCCAAAGGAAGGTGCACAGTTTCTACCTTTTCGGTCCGTCCAGTCGTTGTACTCGAGTCCCTGCTCCTAAGATAATCAGTCTCGTCGTGGAGACCTACCCCTCGGGCCCTCCCCCCGCCAGGGAATCGGCCTACCTGGACACGGCGGACCTGCCGCAGGCAGGACTGGCTGGGAGCCCACGAACACCAAGACGGGGATCCGAAAACAGTAGCGGTAGTGGAGACTGAAGTAGGGCGCGGACCACATGGTCATGAGCATGTCAGTGTTACCGTGAGACGTGCCGAAACAGTTGGTGTGGGAGAGGAAAAAGTTGCAGTCGGTCGACTTCCTCCCTTGCGTCGGGCTCTTGAGGGTCAAACTCGTCCTCCAAGTCAAGACGTCCATTCCACTAGCCCTCGTCCTCCCGCCACCTCCTGACCTTCGCCGTTCAGGTTCATTGAGAGGCCTACTGGATCTTAACATAGTCATAGGAAGAGGAATCGGAGACAGAGGATGGGGGTCTGGGGTCTAGGGTTCTTTAGTTAAAGTCACTTAGTTGGTTATATAAAAAAAATTGACCTTCCAAAGTTGTGAAATAAAAAGAATTGAAAATTAAAACAAAACCCCATATCTACTAATTGTTACGGTACTATCAAAGTCTACCCACCGTCTCTCTGAATCGGTATGTATATGTGTATAGGTAAGAGGGGTTTGAGGAAGGGGTAGGTCCGACGGTGTATTGTAACTCGTCTCAAGGAACACGGTATGTCATTCAGGAACGATCACTAGACAAAATTTATATTGTCACACAGGTACAGGTAGGGTTTGAGAGACTGATAAGGTAGGGAGATAGGAAGGGGGGCCGTTGGTATTCGAACAAGAGATTTGCTTAGTTGGTTGTAAACAACTCACGGAAAACGATCTGTGACACCTCGTCTGCCTTTCCATATATCCAAGTAAGAGTGGTAGTTCCCTTCCAGACCAAATACCAGACCAACCCTTCCTTTGTCTTGAGAGATCCTGTGACGTGTAACAAGTCACTAATACAGATCATGTCTGGTACCTGAAGGGACCACCGAGTCTGTCATTTCGCAGACAGATGTTACGCCCTCTGGGCCCAAACTAGGGACCCAACCCTTCTAGGTGACCTCTTCCTTTACCGTTAGGTGAGGTGATGATAACGGACCTTTTAGGGTACTTGTCTTCTCGGACCATCCGATGTCAATTACCCCAGCGTTTCTCAGCCTGTGCTGACTCACTGAAGTGAATGGATGAATGAATGTCTGGTACTCGGAGTACCCACAAACCTCCTCTCCCTCTTACCACCTCCGACCTTACCTTTCCCATCCGAAGAACCTCCTCGGTACTTCTCAACATCCCGTTTTTCGTATAGTAACCACACCTCAGTCGTACTCGGTCCAGTACCCCCACCTCTACTTGGACCCCATAAGCTATTTACGAATCCTCGATCGACCATCTCAGACGTTCCTCTCACAAACCTTCTATTTGTATCCCTTATTATATCCTTTATGTTATATATCTCGTTGAGGAACCCATCACATTCGGTTTCACAACAACCTGAACTTATCCATCCTACTTCATCTATGACTCTTTGGAACTTTAGAATATCCTTAAAATTACACTGTGTCATCCTTCAATACCTGAAGATATCCCGGTCCATCAATCTCCTATTTCACATCCGAACCTGAAGGGACCACCGAGTCTTCCAATTCGCAGACAGATGTTACGCCCTCTGGGCCCAAGCTAGGGACCCAGTCCTTCTAGGGGACCTCTTCCTTTACCGTTAGGTGAGGTCATGATAACGAACCTTTTAGGGTACCTGTCTCCTCGGACCATCCGATGTCAGGTACCCCAGCGTTTCTCAGCCTGTGTTGACTCGCTGAAGTGAAAGTGAAATCCTTTTAATTAAACCAGAGGTTCACCTTCTACCCAATCTTAACTCCCTTGAGTTCCTCTCGACGCCTCCACGATGTGGTAAGTCTGTACTCGGTACCTTCCGGACCTTGTCTTTACACCTTCTCTAAGCCTCACCCCCTCTGCTACTCGATGAATTACAACATGGAATGTTTCGACCCCTGGTCTCCGGACTCTCTCTCGGACTCAGTCCTACTAAGGTTTCAAACCCGACTACAGTCTTCTGACCCTTTAACACCCAGGCAACTGTCCCTACCCCTTCTACGATTCTCTTAGACTAAAATGGCAGGTACACTACTTAAACCGGGGTCAGTACAACGTTCATTTTGCCACCATTCTTTAGATTCTCCCCTTAAAGGTAGATTGAGGACCTCTGTCATCGACCTTAAGGGTTCTCCTGGTCCAATCTCAGTACTAACGTCAGACAGTCGTGTCCCTAGAGACTTCGCTTTTTGTCTTGGGAGGTGATGAATGGACTCTTCCCGTTTCTTTCTCTCTTTTCTTCGTCCCCCCTTAGTTAAGCGATTGGGAAAACATGGAACCAATTCACTACCAGGGGCCTCCTGAGCTAGGTTCTAGTACGGAGGACATAAATTTGTTTATCTTGTGCCCTGAAGGGACCATCAGGTCATCAATTCTTAGGTGGACGGTCACGCCCCCTGTGTCCAACCTAGAGACCAAGTCCTTGATTCTAGGACGTACGGTGTCCCGCAGATTCGGTGTTGGCGACTCGGACACGAGATCTCACACACTCGGTGTTGGTGTCGATGACTCGGGTGTGAGGGATCTCGGGCACGAGTCGTTGGTCTCCTCGGTCGCCTTTGGAGACACTAGGATCTTTTCAGAAGTCGAAAGATTCTCCAAAGGTCACTGTCTAGGATTTCGTTCTGACTGTAAACAAGTTCTTACGTTCGGAGTTGGGATGAACCTCGGTGCTTGTCGTGTTCACACTGAATAACAGACCCCTATGGTTCCGATTGTGACGAGGAAACGAACCAGATCTTCGTATATTTGGAAAATCTTCAACCAGACCTTCCAGATAGGTATCCCTGGAACGGGAACTAATAGTCTAGAAGGTCACCGGGAGACTTATATAAAAGTTACCTAACTTGACCGAATTTGTGCTTCCCTGAATTTACGGAGGTATAACTTTCAACTCCCATCAAAATCAACTCATCTGAACTAAGTTAGACGGGTTTGATTTAGAACGAGGTAGAAGGTTGAGATGACATCAGCTACCACTGACATCAAAGTTCCTTTGATGCCTGGTCATAATATGACCCAGGTGTAGGTCACCCTTTGTTCGGAAGAAGGAGAAAGGGTTGGTATAGTCGTTTTCAGAACGACGTCGAACAACCGACCCTAGTCGCGTACGAAGGATAGGTCTTGGTTGGGGACGTCGGTCTTCTTACACTACGAAAGGCACCAGAAACCGTGACACCCCGAACCCTCACCCTCCACTTTATTAGAGGTAGATTTCGTGTACCAGAGTCTCATCCCCCAGCAAGGGAGGAGGAGACTCTAGACTTCAATGCCACTTGTCTACGTCGAGTCGGTTTTGTCGTCCACGGGTCCTCTGGTCCGTAATAATCGTGTGGACTTACCGTGACTCGAAACGACACAGGTGACAGTCAGTGACCTGAAAGGACGTCGGTATTTCGGGACTATTGAGAAGAGAGGTGACTTTCGTCTCCCCTGGCACCGAGCACACACCAGGTATCTCACCGCCTTAATTTTGATCGACACACACATCCTTCACGTAAGATGTAAAGACAGTTCTTTTGCATGGACGTCTTTTATCTAACTCGAGTTTCTCAAACCAAACTAGAATGAGGTATGGTTGGCTCTAATATCCTAGTAACATGTGGATAAAAAAAAATATGAAATAAATAAACAAAAACCGACACGACCCAGAAGTAACGACACGTACCCGAAAGAGATCAACGCCCCTCACCCACGATGAGAAGTAACACCCCGTATCCGACATCCATGTGCCTGAAGTCAGTGACACCGTACACCCGAGTTATTGCCACCGTGTACCCGAATCAACGACTTATCGTACACCCTAGAAGGTCCTGGTCCCGAGTTTAGGTATAGTCGTTTTCAGAACGCTTTCAGGGGACGTAACCGTCCACCCAAGAATTGATGGTCTGGTGATCCCTTCAGGAGTGGCACGTGGACGAAAACTCCGAAATACTATCCGAACCGTAGCCAGTATATTATCCCTTGTTCTGCCACGGAGGGAGTTCCTCAGATCTACTTACTCTACTTATTCGTTACTCTTAGCTCGAAGACACTAACGTCAACTCTCTGACGTCCTGTCAGAGGATCGGGACTTCCTTCTCCGGTACGTGGATTGGGTCTGGAGTCACAGGTCACGTCTTCACCGGTCTCCCTCTTAGGACAACTTAGACGAGGGAGGGTCCTCCCTGGTTCCCACCACTCACCCCAACCTCCTCGTCACTACCCGTCCTTCCCCAATAGTCCACCACACCCCCCAGGTCCCTCCCGTCCCACAGGGTGCGTCTCCCCGACCTAACACGAGTCACCGGCCTCTACCTTATTACCCCAACTTGATCCTCTCTCTCTGGTCCGTCCGTGCTCTCCGTACACCTGAGGAGAATGCCGTGACCCTCGGCGACACCCCTGACTTCCCTGAAGAGTGGCCACAGTAGAGACTGACGCGACACTTCTCTTCGTCCAATGCAACCTTTATTCCCCGGCGGGACGAGACTTCACATTTTGTCTACGGACCTCTCGCCCCAGTCGTATAATAAATCACTGTGTGTGGTAGGGTTTGCCCATATGGTACACCCGACGGAAAAGATCTTCTTACTCCTCACGACTACCTCTAGACATGGGTGGGGTCCACCCAGGACGAGTGGCGTACGGTGCCCCAGGACCGACCGATCGGTTTCAGAGACCTTTGAATCCTTCGTCTCTGTATTTAATGACTACAGGAACATTCGGTCCTAAACAGTCACCGACAGTCTTCCTCTTTACTTTTTTACTCCTACCTCTCTTTCGCTCTAACACTCTTTGTGTCTGTGTGTCTGTTGCAGTCTCGATCGGGGTTTCGGTCGCAAATCTTGACGAAGGCACCACCCTTTACTTTAAACGGGACTAAAAGACCGTTTATCACAACCCTTGAGTTACTGGGAAGAATAAGAATCAAAAAGTACTGGAGACCTCTATTTACACCAGTTTATTTTGACTCCAGAGCCCGACGTCGGGTCGGAGCGGTTCCTATCTCCATAGAATTTTTATCGTCATTTTCAATCCTGTTCAGAGGCTGACGGGTAAGCTCTACGCAAGAGTCGTAAAAACCTCGATACAGACGGAGCCGGTGAATTGACTGGTACGTCCCGAGAGCTATCTGTCGGGGTACTGCAGTCAGACACCGTACGAATCACCGGTAAATTGTCCCAGCTCCACGGGGACACAGGATGTCCGACCTACCACCGAGTCCGAAGACCGAGTCGTCCTCCTCTCGTCTCTCCAGTCGTCCAGTCCCTGACCCCAGAGTCTCGAGTTCCTTGGGTGGACCCGAACCCGTTGGGTGACCCAGACAAACCTCTACGATTCATAGGACTTGGTCGTAGGAACCCACCACGGACTCCCGAACAGATATCCTGAGTTCAAGAGAGGACAGGGTCCTAGGAAGTTCAAGGAAGACCCCGGACGGACATAGAGGAGACAAGGACCGGCTCTGGTCTCCTTTTCGGTCGAAAGACCCATGGAGACGAATAGAAATAGTCGGTGATCTAGTTGAACCCGGACCAATCAAGGATTACCCGACCCGAGAAAAGGGAACAACTTCCCTTTTAAAGATTTCTGTAAACATTCGTCGAACCCACCATACTTTTATAACACACGGTAGAACAAGTCGTAATTCTGTAATGAAAGGTAACCTGACCCTGATAGTTTAAAATAAAAATGTATGGTTACAAACCCGAACTCTTTACGTAAGTGATTGACTACATATTACTGATTTTCTAGCATAATCTTTCGAGAAAGCGTATACATACCTTAGATCTTTCTACCATGACTACTTCGATAAAACGTCCCGTCGTTACCTCTACGTCGGTACCTCTTGTCTGAATACCCACTCCCGTCCCCCTCCTTCCTCTCCCACTCTGCCTACCTCTCTCGTCGCACGTCTGTACATGTGATGCCATACCTTTAACTATCGGTTACCCTTAAATGACATACTGAGTCTCTTGAGTTTGGTCCCGAGACATAGTTGGATCTCTCCACCCTACCCCACCCTCCACCCTCCCTCCAAGTTCTCCCTCCCCTGTATCCATATGGATGCCGACAAAGCACAACTACATACCGTCTATAGTTCGGTTATAACATTTCGTCAATAGGAAGGTAATTTTCATTTATTATTTTTTTTTCGGTAAAGGTCCTGCAGGGACCACGTTGCCAATTCTGTGTCGTGAACGCGACGTCCCCCTTGCCACAGGTAGGGACCAGTCCTTCGATTCTCGAGTGTACGATGTCCCCCACGGGGCGGGGGGTCTTTTCGGCAAAGACTTACAGCTCCTGGCCGGGGAACCAAATAATACAGTCGTCGACGTCACTAAGACATAACACTACTGCACACCGTCCACAGTGACAGTTCCAGTGGGACGCTCATTCCTACCCTTCCCCCGTAGACTCGGTCCTCGGAGAGAAGGGACGGATGTGGAGTCAAAGGGGTAGACATTTTCACCCCTGAACTTTTTTAGTGGAGGAAGTGGAGGAGTGGAGTAGAAGAAAAGATGAAACACGTTTTTTTTTTAGTTGTCACTCGCTGTGCACATTATATACTTAAATAAGGACTCCTTCAAAATTTGTAATGTCCGTTGGAGAGGTTGAGCCAGGGTGTAGGTGTGTCGGGACGGGTCGGGAGTCGTAGAAAGGTTGATATCGGGACCATTGTGCAAACGCACTGGGAAAGAGTCAGTAAAAGGGTACAGAATTGTATTTTTTCTTAAATATCTTGAAAAATTCTGTGAAGTGTCCAAGAGAAAGATTATTACTTGATATAAAACTCAATTATCTTTGGCATAAAGAAGTCCAGTACATATGTAAGTTGCACTAATAAAGTGTCACAAGTTTGTTAGATCCATTTTATACTTACGTGAAAATTTCAATTCTCAATCACAACTAAAAACGTGGAGAAAATGAATTACATACACTCAAACGAAGTGAATTGGGACACTAAACCGAGGACCTTCGAGTTACACTTTTATATAAACCCAGTGACTTATAACAGTAATTAACCTAGCAAAAATTTTTATAAAATGAAGTAAAACCGACACGACCCAGGAGTACCCAAACACGTCCGAGAGACCAACGTCACTCCTACCCGACGACAGATCAACACCACACGTCCGCAGATCGACGTCACCGAAGAGAACACCTCGTGTCCGAGGTCCCGAAGTCACCAACACCGTACGTCCGAGTCATTAGCGTCGAGGACCGAGATCTCGTGTCTGAGGCATCAACACCCACGTACCCGAGTCAACGGGATGTCGTACCCCTTAGAAGGACCGGGTCCTTAGCTTTGACACAGGGGTCGTAACCGTCCGCCTAAGAGTTGGTGACCTGGGGGATCCTTCAGGACGTAGGAAGAAAACGTTAATTCTTGAAAAAACAATATTTTCAGTAAGAAATGTCTACATACACGTGTATATACATATACATACATATCCCAATACATTTCCTTTTCTGAGAAAAGAGTCGGGGGTGGGTCACTAAGAGAGGGTCTTCTTTGACAACACAGGTAAAGACGGAGGTCTTTAGTGTGAGTGTGCGCGGCAGAGTAAATGACGACTGCCACAAAAGGAGACTGCAAGTTATATTTATGTGTGTGTGTGTGCATGAATGCAAGGCAACAAGTACCACCCAGCTCTTCCGACAGGGCACGGGTGGAAGATGCATGGGTCGGGTCACTACGTGTAAAACAACCGAGGCACTTCAATCTTACTGCTCCAGGTCTTTGTACCTTATTGAAAGAGCCCAAGAATGTTAATCATTCCCCGGGTCGGCGACGTCAGGTCAAAATCTGTGAGATCAACAGAGTAATAACCTTCTGAGAGGAATAATGTTTCTGAGGTCCCTTGAGAGTATGAGCTTCAATTCCGAGTTTCTTTTATTTCCTTCTGACTTCCCTACTCCCACTCTAGACCCTTGACAAGGATTTTAATATTGGGGCTCGAAGTCGGGGTCGGTCGTCTACGTCCTTCACTCGTGTACACCCCAAGAGGGTCACGACCCGGTGGGTCACCCTGAAACCCTCTGGGTCTCGAGAGTTTTGGTCCCCTTTCCCCTACCGAAACCCTTCGTAAACTCCCATACCCTTGCCTTGTCTTCGAGAGGACGGGTAGTCGGACTACGACCGGACGAAGCACGGAAGTGGACCTGACGCTTGCACTCTCTTCGACGGACGTCAACCCGTAGTCGAGACAAACCAAGTAGAGTCACAGTACCCTGTGAGTCCCGTAGACTCGGTACGAGTCTTTCGGTACGAGGACGTTTCGGTCCTCCTTGACCCCCGGCCCCGCATGGACGAGGCAGGAGAAAATTGTTTTCTCCACATGAAGAATTCAGTGGAAGTCAATTTCCTCTTTCTTGTCGAGACTACATAGCCCAGGAGACTGTATAGACCGTCACACGACTCACCAGAAGTAATGTCGAAACACTCTACCTTGTAGGTACAAAGTACCTACTCCTGGGGTCGGTAGTCCAGCAAGCCATTGAACGACCTCCTGTCTCTTCACTTTGTCACCCCCACCCTGGTTCGGAAGTGGACGACTGAGGGGTGCGAAAACGGTCACGGCAAAAGACGTGACCCGACCTCCACTTTGTCTGGTGACAGTGACCCAACCGGTGCTAGTTCAAGTTATCGGTGAGACAGAAAAGACCTTACCGTTGGGTGAGGTTACAAGAACGGACCTCTTAGGGTCCCTGCCCCCTCGGACCACCCGACGGCAGATACCCCAACGTATCTCAGCCTGTGCTGACTTCGCTGAATCGTCGTCGTCAGAATTCTGATTACTAGAGAAACAAATTAATCACAGAAGACAAATGAGTCACTTTTGTAAACTATGTGAACTTAAGAATCCTACTTAAAAAAAAATTTAAGACTTTAGACTTGAAAACAACAACAAGTCAGCGATTCAGGACAGACTGAGAAACACTGGGGTACCCGACGTCGTGAGGTCCGAAGGGACAGGAAGTGATAGAGGGTCTCAAACGAGTTTGAGTACAGGTAACTCAGCCACTACGGTGGGTTGGTAGAGTAGGAGATGATGGGAGAGGAGGAAAACGGAAGTTAGAAAGGATCGTAGTCCCAGAAAAGGTCACTCAGCCGAGAAGTGTAGTACACCGGTTTCATAACCAAAGTCGAAGTCGTAGTCAGGAAGATTACTTATAAGTCCTAACTAAAGGAAATTCTAACTGACCAACCTAGAAGAACGTCAGGTTCCCTGAGAGTTCTCAGAAGAGGTCGTGGGTGAACTGAAGAATCCCACTTAATAAAAATTTAATACTTTAGACTTGAATATAACCTTACATTTACTCGTTAGTAAATGGACCACCGTCTCCGAATGACCTTAGTCACAAGAAGTTTGACACTTAGTACCAAGTAGTCAACCCTTTACCGAATCACATAGTACTCGTCGTAAAATTTCTGATCCTTTCCTCTCCTGTCGTCTCTTATTTTCTCATAGTCTCGTACCCTATGTCGTTCCTACTCACACAAGACACACTAAAAATAAAGACACTATGTATACGTACATACGTATTTACATTTTACGTAACGAATGAGGTCCAGTGTCAAAAATAAATTTCAATCGAAACCTTTCTCTTTACACTTGTCTACGTGTTTAGTAATTTAACGTGTGACGAGAAAAGACCCGTCACGACCGGGACATCAAGGACTGTTTCGTGGGAATCAGGTGACCGTGTCGCCCTGACGCTCAACTCGAAAGACCTGCCTAGAGACACAATTAGAAAGGGGTCTGGGAACTACTCTACCTACACGGACGGTCTAAGTTTTGTACAAAACCTGTGAGTCCCTCCCATTTCACTGTAAAGGTTTGCGACACCACTCAATCATCGTCTTCACCCTGGTCTTAATCTAATAAATACCTAAGAAACGTCTGACCTTTCTCTCTCCCCACTCGCTACCGACAGAATGACTCCAGTCACTCGTCGACAAGGAAGTAGCTACCTCGACCTTTTGTTCGCCCTCACTGAAGCTAACACCACCGTCCTAGTCTGACCTGGATCCCCTTAGAAGGGGTACCAGTTTTCACCCCCGCCCGTCCCCACATGTCGTGGGGAGAAGGTCCCCAGAACTCTTTTCGTTCTGTCTAAGGACAGACGGAACCTAAGCTCCCCGTTTCGTCCTCCCACCCGTTCGGACTCTAAAAAAAAGGGGTGGGCTCGCGACTTCTTAACTACGAAAACTTGACACCATAGTCTCTTCTGAGGACTCTCAGGGAACCTGACGTTCCTCTAGGTTGGTCAGGTAAGATTTCCTCTAGTCGGGACCCACAAGAAACCTCCCTTACTACGATTTCGACTTCGAGGTCATGAAATCGGTGGAGTACGCTTCTCAACTGAGTGACCTTTTCTGAGACTACGACCCTCACTAACCCCCGTTCTCCTTTTCCCCTGCTGTCTCCTACTCTACCGACCTACCGTAGTGGCTGAGCTACCTGTACTCAAACTCACTTGAGGCCCTCAACCACTATTTGTCCCTCCGGACCGCACGACGTTAAGTACCCCAGCATTTCTCAGCCTGTACTGACTCGCTGACTTGACTTGACTGACTTCTACTGGAATAAGGGAACCGGTGTGGGAGCGGGAGAGGGTGCTCACCCGCACCAGATCTCGACCAGAACAAAGACAGGAGTCGGAGCCTACCGTTCCTACTTGGGACACCACGAAACGACCCGACGTTTCAATCGAAACGAAGAGTAGGCCTACAGTTTGGTTCGGGTGTTGTCGACACTAGTCGACAGTCTTCTCCCCTCGGCCCACCCTCCCCCGCCGAGGACCGGAGGACGGGTCGGGGTCAGTTTGCAAGTCGGAGGTGGAGAGACAAACGGAGAGAGACACCGACTGAGGGCGATACTGAAAAAGACGGAAAAACGGACGTAGAGAAAAGTAGAAGGAAAAAAGGGGAAGAGGGGAGGACCCTCCCCTAGAAGAACCCGGTACAGAAGAACCTGGTAACTTTCGGGAGTACGAAGACACACCTGGAAACCTCGACACCCAAGTAAGTCCTGTCCCTTCCCAAGTCTCTCGTCGGTGTCGTCTCAGGGGGTGGGGTTTGGTGTCGACCACCGGTCCTCGAAGGGCTGTTACCTCCTTTCGGACCTAAGTCCGTCTGACCCTAAGAGTGGAACTTAGGTGGGGGCCGACCGGTTCGTAACTTGAAGAGACTCGGAGTCAAGGGAGGACCAAATGCGCCCCTATGGGCACGGACGGGCGTCTAGAATAAGAGTTCACTTCTTCGAAGTCTTTTCAAGGAACAGCCCCCACCTGTACAAGTCATGTACGAACAAAAGGGAGACCCACGGGGGCTGGGAGGGACGGAAGGAGCCCCAGGGACGTGGGGGGGCCACCGGACTACGACGGGGTAGAGTACGAAGTCGGGTCCCGAACAAAACGAAAGTGACTCGTAACTTCTAAACAACTTAAGGTACCTCTTTTGTCAAGGTACTTCCTCGTATTTAGAAGACATGGTCGAGAACGGTAAAAAGGTCCGAATCTTTTTTTCATTAAGACTCTTTTATTCGGTAAAAATTGTACTCAGTAGAGTCCTACCCTTCGCCCCCCTCCCCCCTTCCGTTATCGAGTCTGTTCGGGATCTGGAGAGGTACCAGACTCGAACTCCGTCCGTGACTGTAAAACAAAAAGTTTGACACACACACACACACACACACACACACAGACGTCAACGAGTCGACACAAACTGAGAAACGTTGGGGTACCTGATATCGGGTGGTCCGAGGAGACAGATACCTTAAAAGGTCCGTTCTTATGACCTCACCCAACGGCAAAGGAGGAGGTCCCCTCGAAGGGTTGGGTCGGTAACTTGGACACGGAGAACGTAGAGGTCGTGACGTCCTTCTAAGAAATGGTGACTCAGTGACCCCTTCCAATTTGTTACACCCGTCTACTAGTTCTACCTGTCTATTTTCTCCCCCGACGACGGGTTGACACCGGTAATGGTGACGAGGGGGGTCAGGTGAGTCGGAAGTCGAACCAGACTTAGTCGACAGTTCGCTCCGGTCGGGGAGAGTACCGGTCCCAGGGCCTCGTCTGGTCCGACCCCTCCGGGAGACCTGAGGCGACCGAAGACGCAGCGGTGACTCAGGACCCGGAGCCTCGTGAGACGGTTCACAGACGCCCAAGGGACGGCGAGGGTCTCGGGTGCCCGTTCACCTAGGGTCTACCCAGGGGACAGGACTCAAGGAGAGTACTAAGGACCTGGGGAGTACCGTTGGGTAGGGTCATAAGAACGGACCTTTTAAGGTACCTGTCTCCTCGGGTTACTCGATGTCAGGTACCCAAGTGTCTTCTCAGTCTGTGCTGACTCGTGTGAGTCTCTGTGTACACACACGCGCGCGCATGTGTGTGTGTGTGTGTGTGTGTGTGTGTGTGTGTTCTTCCTGTTAGGTTTCCTTTGAAGACCTCTACAACCTCTCTCACTCTTTCTGTGAATTCCGATTGTAACCGAGAAAACCTCAAACCCGAAAGAACCTGCAACAACCAACCCGGGACCCAAGGAATGGAGACAGGGGATGAGGGATCCAGATTCTCGGTTCCGAGACGGACGACGAGACTGAAAACTCCACTATCGGTCTCTCCATGGGGGAAGGGAGGTAGAGGAGGGTCAGAAGTGTAGCGGAAGGAGAGACCCGTCCAAATTCCTAATGGCCCTCGGCGGCACCCGGGGTTTGGGCATGCTCAAAAGGTTCGTCATGACCCGGCAAGACAGACGTGCAGACCGAAAACAGTATTAGAAGGTCCACTCAACAAGTCGATTCAATCCCTGTCGACCAATCCTAGGTCCGAGTCCCTAGGTCTGTCGGGACGTAGGCCCAAAACTCCCACGGGACACTGGGAGACGACCCACTCCCGAAAGGACTTGCGTACCTACTCGTCCTCGTCTTTTCCCGTCTCAGTCCAACGCTCCGTCTGTACCTCACTGCACGTCCCACCTCTTCCTAAGGGTGCATTTGGAGTCTGACCTTTCACCCCGTGCCGTCTCCCTCGTCTCAGAGACGGACTTCCGTCTGTCCGTCAGTGGGGTGGCGGGGGTGGCCAGAGGCGCGAGTTCTTTCCCGAGGTCAAGATTGGAAGGAAGGTTGAGGACGGCCGGGGGAGAAACAACATAACAAACTCTGGGGACCACCCTTTCCGGGGGTCTCGGGGTGGTCCGCGGGGACGACTTATCGTTTGTGCTCGACCGATAAGGATAGAGGGTCTGATCGACTTCGATGTCAACACCGCGGTTCTAAGAGACCCGTACTCCGGGGGTAAGGGTGACGGTCGGAACCTCGTCTCGACCCCATAGTCGGGTCTAGGGAATGGGTAGTGAGGGTGGGGTCCGAAAACATAAGGGGTTTCCGCCCAGGGACCTCCCGAGATTCCATAGGACTGGGCCTGGGGTCGGGTCCTCCACCCCTTGTGGGGGTCGACCAGGAAGTGGACCTCTTCGTCGTAAGAACGAGGCCCCCTACCACCTCGTCTCCCCTCACGCACGACTCTAAGGAGTGGACAGTGGACGTCGGGGGGTGGGAGTCCTCGACGGAGCGAAATGGTGGCGCTCAGTCCACAGGGAAGGTCAGGTGACCCTCCTGAACCAAATTCTCCGCTCACACCTTGAACTGAGTCGTCGAGGTCTACGGGACTCCACGGGTCCCCGGGGACCCTTGTTGGAACCAAGGGTTCAGAAGGGACCCGGGAACACCCAAGTTCCAGTTCGACCCCCGTGTAAATCTCGGACCTTCTGTCTCCCGTCCCGGGACCACAGAGGACGTGACAGCGGCTGGAGCCCAGATTCCTCTCCCTCCCGTACACTCGTCTTCTACCCGTCCACCTCTTGCTCCGGTGTCGACCTCCAACCCCCTCTAGCCCCCTCCTGACCCTCGGTCTCACGGGCCCCTCCCCGGGACTTGACCCGACACGCGGTGTCGACGGACGCCCTTTATCAGTGGGAGAATTCATCTTTTACGAGGGCCCTTCTCCCTCCCCCAGAGTAGGATGGAATCCCCTCCCCTGCACTGGAGGGTCCCCTTTTTTCCTCGGTCAATCTCCATACATGTGTTGGAGTCTTGGGTACTTCCATCCGTCCTTCGTCCCAGGTCCGTCCGAGACACTGACCTCTACGACACTACCAACTTGTCCCGGGTGGAGACTGTACCCCCGTCTCCCGGTCGACCCTCCTTCTGTCCCCAACGACCAGGTCCCTCTCTGGGACTCCTCGGTAGTCCGGAATACCGGTGAAGGACTCTTCAAGTCCTCCCTCCCCAGTGTACATAAGGATACCGGGTAAGTACAACTACATACCGTCTCCGGAAGTGCTATAACATTTCATTAATAGGAGGTTAATTTATTTATTTATTTAAAATTTCGAGACCTCGGTCTCCGGACCTCCGTTCTCGTTCTGTACCTCCCACTCCCTGTCTGTCTCTCTCCTCCTCACCTCCTCCGTTTCTTCCGTACCGATTCTTCCCTTTCCGATGAGTGAGGTCATAAGACCGGACCTCTTAAGGTACCTACCATATCAGGTACCCCGCGTTTCTCAGTCTGTGTTGACTCGCTGAAAGCGTATGGTGTGTGTTACGACAGTCGGCCCGCACCCTCCCCCTGGGACAGTGACGAGGTGAAAGAGGACCCCTGGGGTTCCCTGGTACTACGAGTAAACTACCGACTCTAGTCGGCTCCTCGGTCTCCTTGGGTCTCGGCGGACAGGGGTCAAGACCCAGACACAGTAGTGGTGGGGGGTGGGTGGGCCCCCGTCTTGGGAGGTCGACCCTGGAGAGGAGAGTGGGGAGGGGGTAGAGGGGGTCTTGGACCACTACAAGGACTCACAGGAGCACCTGACCTACTAGGGACTGTAGGGGTGCCTGTAGTCGCTGGTCTAGTTCTCCCTCTTCTCGGACAAACACCTGAAGAAGGACTTTCTCCTCGTGCTCTTTGAGTTCGACTGCCTCCTCGGCCGGGTCTCCTCGGTCTCGTCGCCGGTGGCGTCGTCCTCCCCGGGTCGTCGGTCGGGCCGCGGGAGCCCGGCCTCGGTCGGCCCGTCGTCACGCAGGAGTCCCAGGGTCGTGTGGTCGCACACTCGGCCCCGCGCCCCCGTCGTCTCTGGTCGTGCCCCGACACGTGGACGTGCCGCCCCACAGGCAGGAAGGTGTCCCAGCACTTCTGTCTCTAAGCTCTTCCCTCCGCCTCCTACACGCGTCCTCCTTTCCCTCACTAAGACGAAGAGGCTTCGAAGCCGAACCCAAAGAAAATCCAGGAGAAAACTCGACAAGGGAACCCCCCAACCATGGGGGAAAACGTAGGTAGCCACCTTCTTGACCCAGAGAGGTCGGGTCCCAGGGTCCGCGGAACTCGGACGGGGTACGAGACGGGTGAGGGGTCTAGGGGAGGGGCGTAAAGCCACCGGTGTCCGGCACTCGTCGTGTCAGGTCCGGGACAAAGGTGGGGTAGTATTCACTAGAGTGGAGGGAAGCGTCGTAGTGGGACTCTTTTGGGAGACGCAGTGGTAGTGTCGGAGTCACCTACGTCGACTTCGAAGGTCCGACTACCGCTACTGGAGACCTGGGTTGACTCCTCGGTTCCAGGTCGGGACCCGAACAGAGATCAGGTACAGGGCCCCTACGAAACTCGAGTCACGTTGATTTGTAGGAAAATACGTCCAAGTCCAAATTTTATTATTTGACTCTGTAAGAAATATTTCTACGTAGAGGAACAGAAGCCAAGAGAGAGCGAATGAGACGTGACCATAAATACCTCGGGGATGACACACGTTCGTACCAAAGTCTGATCGTTAGGTCTTCTCCTCTTCTCTGTCTTACGTACCTCGATGTAAGACCCTCTCTGTCTGTCACTCGACTACATACACGTCGTAAAGTCTGAATTATTCTTTGTACTTTATCTTGTTCCCTCTGTCCTTTATCCCTCTCTCCCGTGCCTTCCTCCCCAAACGGTAAAATATATACTTAATTGCTGCTTGGGTGTTCCCAGGTCTCTACTGTAGAACGTGTCGATTGCGATGACCCTCTAAAAGTTCACGTCAACCTCCGTTTCCGGCAGTGAATGGTACCGGAGAGTGTATGGAGGCGGGTGGTCGACGGGTGTCGGTCAACACGACAGAAAGGAACCCCTGGACCGGGGTCAAGGGACGTCCAGTCACACTGACCGCAGGTTGAGTCAGTGTTACCCTCGAGAGTCCTTCCAGTGTGGGAGGACCGTCCACAACCAGTGAAACTGTGTGGCTTCAAAATCTAACCAAAAGGTCAGAAACTAAAAATGCGGGTGGTAGAAAAAAGTTGTAAAATAGAGCAACAGCCTCAGGAGACATGAAATCCTTGTACAAGAAGGGTCTTATTACAATGAGAGGGACTGTGTGTGGGAAGGTAGGTACATATCAGATGTTGCGTCCTTAGGTCGTCGAGACTTGAGAATGGACTTAGATAGTACCTATTAGACCTTCCCTCCGCCTGAGGGGGTCGGGAGACATTGGAAGGAGAGAGCGTAAAGGACACGGCGACTTCCGTCCCGGAAAAGAACGTCACACAAAAAAGAAATTGAAAATTAAAATATCACCTTATATCGGTTAACTGTTACGACACTATCAAAGTCCACCTGACGTTTCCCTGACATACGTACACAGGTAAGAGGGGGTTTGAGCGCAGGGTAGGTCCGACGGTGTACTGTAACTCGTCTCAAGGCACACGACATATCATCCAGGAACGACCACTAGGTACAAAATTATATCGTCACAGATGTACAGGGCAGGTTTGAGGGATCGATACGGAAGGGGGCTAGGAGGGGTGGACCGTTGGTATTCAAACAAGAGATTCAGATACTCGACTTCACACACAAAAGTCACTACGTCAGAACGACCACTTACTCCAACTTGACCCATGGCGAATGCAGGAAAGGGTGGGATTGTTCTTGTCAAGACGCCTGAGGGGTGTCGTGCCGTGAGTATCACACCTGGTCACACCTATTGAGTCGAATGGAAGGTACTTTGGTCAGAGGAGTGGAAAACGTAGGGCCGGGACCGGTCGGTGTAGAGTCTAGAGGATCGAGGGAGTTTGGGTCCATGTCACGTATCCACAAGTCAGTACGGGATGAGAAACGCTGGGGTTCCTACCGTCGGGAGGTCCGAGGAGACAGGTACCCGATAGGGGGCGTTCTGATGACCTCACCCAACAGTTAAAGACAACGACCCCTAGAAGGGTTGGGTCCCTAGCTTGTGTGTAGACGTAACATCCGCCTAAGAAATGGTGACTCGGTGGACCCTTCAGGAGTCGGGTCCATGTACGCACACACACACGATTCAGCGAAGGCAGTACAGGCTGAAGAACGCTGAGATACCTGGTATCGGGTGGTCCGACGAGACAGGTACCCTAAAGGGTCCGTTCTTATAACCTCACCCAACGGAACGAGGGGAGGTCCCCTAGAAGGGCTGGGACCCTAGTTTGGGCACTTAGGACGTTGAGGACGTAACGTCCGTCTAAGAAATGGTGACTCGGTGACCCCTTCGGGAGTAGGATCCATTCGTTACAGGTTTAAAGGTGAGGACGGGGGAGGGTGCCCCCATAGACGAGGCGAGTCGGTGTCGTCTCCCGCGGTCTCTCGTCTTGGGTGGGAAGTTCCAACTCGGTGTCCAAGACGTTTTGTCTCGTCTACAAAGAAGTGGTCCGTCGGGACAGACGTGTGGACCGAGGGACGGGTGGGAGGAGGTGGAGAGGAAGGAGGAGACGGGACAGGGGACGTGTCGTCACCTACTGTCACGGGGACCTCGGTGGAGGGAAGCCCTGATCGGCCCTTCTGTCTGTGAGTGGGTCTGGTTCACCTAGTGTGGCTGGGAAGGACGGAGTCGCCAAGAACGTCGAGAGATACGTCTTTCCTTCACGTTTCGCTTTCGGTCTACCCCTACGGTTTTCTGTCGAGATGTATACTCAAGTCCCTGGAAGCACAAAGTACTTCGAAGAAAGAGAGGGAAAGATTGTCTCCGGTCCCCGAAGGGTCGGGCCTACAGAAGGAGTTAATCCCCCCACTTCGGCGTCTGGCATTCCCCTTATCCGTCCGAAAACTGAGCCTAGGGTATAGTATTCGACGAGACTCAAAAGAGGTCGAGACCAACCGGACGGAGCTTAAGGAGTCCCTTCACACACAGTCGAAGATAGTCCTTGGTGTAGACGGACCAGACTCACCCCGACGAGCGACCCTTTGCCTACTCCGGGGATGTATCCGGAGTAGTTGGGAGAAGGGACCGGGTGGAAGGGCGTCGTGAGAGCCTTCAAAAAGAGTCACATAGAGAGTCAAAATTTGAACCAACAGAGTCGACAGTTGGGGTCTGAAATGAGGTGAATGTAGGAAGGTTAGAAACGAAGAACGACGTCAAAGAACGGGTGATAGAAAAGTACTCTGAAAAGGACGAAATAGACAGAAGAGTCCCCGGGGACAGAGGAAGGTCTTTGGGGGACCTTCGAGGAGAGGTGTATCGACCGTTGTATCCACCTCATGAAAAGGTCTAGTAATACAACTTTCATCTACCACTACCTAAAGGGACCGCCAACCAGGTGACCAACTTATAGATGGACGGTTGCGTCCCCTGGTCCAAGCTAAGGGCCAGACCCTCCTAGGGTGTACAGGGTCCCGTCGATTCGGGCACGTGGTGTAGATGACTCGGACTCGCGGGATCTCAGGTGCAAAACGTGGCTCTCTTCGGTGACGTTACTCTTCGGACGAGTGGCATTGATCTTCTTGTCGGGGGTGATCAGTGTTGATCTCTTACGAACACCGTTTCTTCTGGGTCCCGTCGGTTTTTATTTATATTTATTTATTTTGTTGTCTTTACTACCATTTATTCGAAAATTTTTTCATCCACCACAAAAATTGTAACCGGCTAGGATCGAAGCACCCCGGTTTTCGAAGATACTAACATCCTTGAGAGAAATTCTTTTTTTATGGGGTTTAATTCTTTATTTTAATCAATGGTTCCACTTATAAATAGATCACACTTTTCCGTGTAGTGTCGTTTTATGTGTAAAAATCCGATTGAGGTCTTTGTGGTGTTTTCGGTATCGTTTATTAAAGTAAAAATTTAATTAATTAACTGAGTGATTAGGAATAATGTTAGGACCGGGGAGGTTGTGATAACCAAAGTCCGAGAAATTAACAGAAGAGTATGGTTATCAAGGGTCGTAGTCCCAGAAAAGGTTACTCAACCGACTACTTACTGACTACGACCCTTTCCAACTTCCGTTTTCCTCTTCCGCCGTCGTCTACGACTCTACCAACCTATCGTAGTGGCTGAGTTATCTGTACTTGAACTCGTTTGAGGCCCTCTGTCACTCCCTGTCCCTCTGGACCGTACGACGTCAGGTATCCCAATTTTTCTCAGCCCGTACTGACTCGTTGACTTGTTGTCGGTTATAAAGGTTATTCCTCTTCTCTTTCCTTAGGTCGGAAAAGGAGATCGTTCAGACTAGATGTAAATCGTAAAATAAAAGCTATCTGTAAATTTTGAACAAAATCAAGGTGTTGAATAACAACCAGTAAAGTACACTTAAAATTCTACTACCAGTTTAAACCCTTTCGCAGATAGTTCAAGAAATGTATCTATTCGAGATTCTAACCTTCCTTTCAATACTGGTTGGATCTGTCGTACAATTTTTCGTCCCTATAATGAAACGGTTGTTTACAGGCAGATAAGTTCCGATACCAAAAAGGTTATCAGTACATACCTACACTCTCAACCTGATATTTCTTTCGACTCTTGGTTTCTTAACTACGAAAACTTGACACCACAACCTCTTCTTAGACCTCTCAGGGAACCTGACGTTCCTCTAGATTGGTCAGGTAGGATTTCCTCTAGTCAGGACTCACAAGTAACCTTCCCGACTACAACTTCGATTTTGAGGTTATGAAACCGGTGGACTACGTTTCTTGACTGAGGAACCTTTTCTGGGACTACGAACCTTTCTAACTTTCACCCTCCTCTTCCCCTGCTGTCTCCTACTCTACCAACCTACCGTAGTGACTGAGTTACCTGTACTCAAACACATTCGAGACCCTGAACCACTACCTGTCCCTCCGGACCGTACGACGTCAGGTACCCCAGTGTTTCTCAACCTGTACTGACTCACTGACTTGACTTGACTTCTAACTTTTTTTTAACAAAGTCTGTAAAACTTTCGTATAAGTGGAGATACGAGACAGATAGGAATATCACGACCCGAGGAACCCTCCCCGGAACCTCGATTTTGAAGTGAGTGAAGTGGTAGTACATGGAGAGCCGCAGTCGGGACAAAACTCTAGGTAACGTTGATTTTGTACCTCAAATAGGGTTGAGAATCCTGAGGTCACGGACCCACGTCCGAAAACAAAGAACCTATACTGTGGAGGGAGTCTTCAGGTGACGGGGACCCACGAGAGGACCTCCGGGTACCTCAATCCAGTCACTACGCCTATTTTGTCTTTCAGGGGATGATACTTGTTCTCACACAAGCATTCAGCTCAAAAAAGTATTCAGGTTGTTTAAATCGGATCCATGGGTCGATTGTGTCAACCGATGTATCGTGACGTGACATTATCCCAATGTTATGAAAAGTGTATTTTTTGTTTGTTTTTTATTTCTTTTGTAAAAATTACAATGTCACGACATGGAACTTTTCATACTAACACGTCATGTTGTCGCCCGTGTGTCTCCGACCGTAGCTCACTGGTCCGTTGTTCTCAATGACCGACCTCCTCCCTCTCCTCCGTCCACTACCATCTCGACTTCCTAGCAGTCGTAACCCTCTGCCTCCCGTTCGACGGTAAAGTGAGTGAAGACTACAACTGCCTTGCGTAAGCGTAGAAATTCGCAAGTGTTGAAATTTCAAGCATACATTACTGTACTCCTGTCAACGGTGAGTCCCTGGTTAATCGCCCCCGGTCAAGGAGGTGATTCTGGACGTGTGGGAAGTGGTAGAAATTAGGAGTGTTGGAGGGCCCTTCACAGAAATAAAGGTGGAGTGTGTCTTCGGCACCCTCGGTGTGGTGGTCGAGCCTAACGTTCGGGAGTAAAAGGACACTCAGTGAACTCGCGGGTGTACTGACAATTGTTTCAACTTGGTTCTCCGGTAGTCATAGAGGAGCAGGACGGAACCCAAGGAGGTTCAAGGGGTCCTGGATGAGTAGGGTTCCCCGGACGACCTCCGGGGGACTCTTCTGTTGTCCCCGTACGGCAGAAGAAGCCGACCACAGTGTGACACGACCCTGTCAGAAGACCCGACGACGTGTAGTCGCGGGCACGACTTAATGAAGAATAAATAAATAAATAAAAACTGTGTGACCCAGAAGATCACCGGAAAAGATTAACGCCACTCCTGATGCGAGATCAACATCACTTCTCCGAAGAGTAACACCACCAAAGAGATCAACCCCTTGTCTCGATATCCCGAGCTCCCGAAGTGATCAACGTCGGGTTCCTGGGTATACCCGAATCAACGAGGTGCCGTAGAAGGGTTTGATCCCTGACTTGGACACAGGGAACGTGACCGTCTGTCCAAGGGTTGGTGACCTGGTGGTCCCTCCAGGGACTTGATAAAGACTGATGTTGTTTCAGCGTAGGGTGTCAATAGGGGGTCCCGAGAGACGGAGTGGGGGTTCATGGTTTGAGTCCGCGAAGAGTCTTGAGTGTCCAGAACTTCGGTCAAGGGAGACCGTGATCACCATTTTCTAGAAGGACAGTTATGTCCTCTACGTTCTCTGGCCCCAGACTAGGGACCCAGCCCTTCTAGGAGACCTCCTCCCATACCGTTGGGTGAGGTCATAAGAACGGACCTCTTAGGGTACCTGTCTCCTCGGACCGCTCCATGTCAGGTACTGCAGCTAAACCCAAATACTCAACCCCCACCCCCTACCTAGAGACTCACAGTTCCTCTTAGTTAAGTGAAGGAAGGAGGTTTGGTTTGACTTGGTTTCGCAAGTGGAGAGTTCGACGTCTTCGAGGGTGTGAGGGAGACGAGACCCGTCGGAGACCCCATAGGTCTTCCTTTCGAGACACGTCGGAAGGGACTTGAGTCTCGGAGATTGGAGTCTCCCGTCACGACCACCCTTCCTACCCCGACGCCCCGATTGTGGTAGTGTGTCTCCTGATACCCCGATCCTCTTCGAGACAGAGACGAGTCACTCCACGTCCGACGTGGACGACCGGGGGCTCGGACCCGGGGTTGGAGAGTAACCTATTTCTCTTCCAAGTCGGGGGTCGACAGACAAACCCCGGTCGGGACACCCCTGTCTCAGAAAGTTCACTACGGGTCCTCTATACAAGGTCGTCCTGTGAACCACGAGATTCTGTAAGAGGTTCGACGAGTTCCTGTGTCTCTCTTATGTAAGTACTTGGCTTCCACTTTAGACCAGACTGGTCTTCCAGTACGATAAAGAAGATACGGTCCGACGGTAGCTAACAAAAACGTTCAGAAGGGCGGTTAATAAATTAATATATTTGAGAGACAAACCGGCCTGAATAAGCAGCAGTAGAGAAGACATAAAGACACAAGGAAAGGGCCCGAAAACGATGTAGACCAACGAGTGAAGACCAAACGACGGCCCTTGGGGAACCAGAATATGGACTGGAGACCAAGGGTGGGTGCCGACGTGTAGTACTGATCGGTCGGAAAGGAAGATGACATAAAGTGCCTAGGTCAGGAGAGAGGGTCGGGGCCCAGAAGTGAGAAGGTAGCGACTCGGTGACGGCGAGACGGACACTGGCCGTCCGAGTTACAAAGTCGTGGGTGGGACGCCTTTCCATACGTGTGAGTGAGCACCCGAACTGAAGTCCCCTTTACCCGTACGCAGGGGTTCGGAGTCCTGGGTTTCGGACTGTGTCAGGGACGGAGTCTGAGTAGTGACGGTCCCTACTCCCCTCCCCCTCCCTTCCGACTGCGTGGGGGACCAACCACTCTTCTACCCAGTCATTCCTCCGAAAGTAGTCTTTCACTGTCACTGGTCGGTACCGGGAGGGGAGAGGTCTGGGGTAACGGAGTTGACGGAGTCGAAATCGTGTCTCTTGGTCTCGACCCTGAAGAGACCACCCGGTCACCAATCTGAGACGCGAGGGTAACGTCCTTCGTGTCCAAGGTAGGGACCGACCCCTTGATTCTAGTAGGGGTTACGACATGCCGGTTTTTTCTTTTTTTTTTTTTTTTTTCGGTCCGGTGCCTGCTTTTATCACTTTTAATGAAAAATAACAAACAAGTAAATTACTTTTGCTTTGAGTTCACTGTCATCGTAAAGAGAGAAGGTCTCTTGATAGCTCCTGTTTCTATATTAGTCCGTTAAGTGTCTTTCCTTGTTTTGAGTGGAAACGACCATTAACATTGTTTGAACCCGGTACCCTCGACATGTCTACCCGTCTTACAAAATTTTACACCGATTTTGACAACATATTTGGAAAAAATAAGACACTATATTAGTCGAAATAAAAAACTTATGAAAAATTTTTTACCTTAATATCAACTAAATGATACAGTGCAATCAAAGTCTACACGTCGTTTCATTAAGTTAACATATGCATATATATATGTATAAATAAGAAAAGTCTAAAAAAGGGAATATACAATAATGTTTTATGATTCATATCTAGAGACACGACATTATAACTTTATTAAAACAGGAGTTATTGTTTACTGGTGACAGGGGGACTTCAGGGGGTTGGTTTTCATAAGACTCCGGTGGGGTTATGAAGGAGGTCCGGGGGACTAGAAGTTGTACTAGAACCTTTATCTTCCTACGAACAGTGTCGTCCCCTGGACCCCTGGGACCTTAGTCATCCGTAGGTCCGACACGGTTCACGTTTCACAAATTAGTTCAGACGTATTTTCGTGGTAAAGGGTCTACGGATTGGGACCTTCAGGGTAGTCAAGGACGAACGGGTGGTGGGATGGTCGGGTCTCTGAGGGGAAGACCGTCGAATCTTAGGAACCTAAACGAGTCCCGGACACTCACCCCAACGGGGGAGAACAGAGTTCCGAGAATTCGGTGACGTCCGCCGGTTGCATTTGTTTGGGCTCACGTTAGCCGACTGAGGTACGGTTTCCTTTGTTCGACCCATCGACGGATGGAAGCGGAACTAAGGTCTTATGTTCGGTCTAGGTTCTACCCTTTTCGAAACCGCAGACAGTTCAACCGAAGAGACACCTTTAGAATAGTTTTTGAAGACCTGGAAGGTCTAAAGGACTGCTCAGACATCTTTCCGTTTCCACCCGCACAGAGGTCGAGGGGAGAAGGAGGAGACACGGTTGGGGGAGTTAGGATCAGAGAAGGACTTCCTTCTCCACTAATAGTAAGGATTAGATTAGGACCCCCATACATAATTAGTGTCGACTGGGAAAAGGTGTAGGGGTTTCGGGACCTCTGGGAGACGGAAATAATACAAAATCACTTATATGAGACTCGGTTAAACCCCGAAAGGTTAACTGAGTATCATACCACCGATTCTGGGTGAACGATTCTAGGGAGACATGTCAACCCATCTGGTCAACTTCAACTGTCACTATGTTAGCTCTGTAATTGACTCTTGTTAGTTGTAATATGGTGAACCCTCTATCGACTGCATGAGTTGTGTAAGTTTAGTTCACAACTTTAGTAAACGTGGTCGAACCAATACAAGTAGCGAAACTACAAACCCTACAAACCCCTGGGATACAAAAGAGTTGTTGTATACTACCCGAATGCGTGGTTCCTCGGGTCGTATACAAATACTGGTGGACGATAGAAAAGGTACACTGTGTAGGAAACGTCCTGTCTTTCCTGTCACGAGTGATAAAAGGGGTGGATACTCATAAGTTCAGGTAGAGGAGAGAGGGAGAACGAGTTTTTCCTGAAACTCTACGTTTTTACACGGTTTGAGACCGGGTCCGCCACCACTACACTGAGTCTCTCTGTGTGACTATCAGAAGAACCGAACGTCCAGAAAGACCTCCAGTGGAGTGAGTAGGGTGGTGGAGGTCCGACCCTTGGTATAGTTCGAGTAGGGTCTGATATACGGGTACTGGTTGCCCGTTTCCTCGGTCCTTGGACCCCAGGTAGTCAGACTCTACTCTCCTTTGGTACAAGGTCCTTTTTCTCTTACCGGTAACCCGACCTAGTACGTCTGGTCGGAGGACTACGGCGTATCCGACACTGGTCTCCACCGGTCGACGTCGGGTCGTAGAAACGTCGGAACCAGTACCAACTAACCACATCCTTGGTACCCGCTCTCTTGTCACCTGATTAATGTCTCTTTAATTACGTCGCAAATAGACTAAGTTTCAACGAACATCCGTCACTTTAACGTGTCAATGATCCTTCCTACAGGGGCATTGCCCTCCACCGAAACCACCCTTAAGACTCCTAGCACAAGGACTCCCAACTCCCTGTCGGGGTGTCAAAGTTAGAAAAGAGAGGACTTCGGAAACACGAACTCCAAGGAAACGGACTTCGAGAGGGTAGTGATCAAGGGACTGACATAAACTCAGAGTCGAGTTTATGATGAAGGAGTCTCACCGGAAGGGAGTAGTAGAAGGACCCCACTAAGACTTCAACCCCCCTCGTGTGAGACCACTACACCGGAGGACAACCCTCCTGTCTGTGTCCTTTCCTCGAACACCCGGGGTTCAAAACGGTAGAGAAAGTCCACTGGACTCCCAGGAGTGGAATCGAACCAAGGATCTTAAGAAAGGACTGTCGGGGCTCCAGGGGTCCGTCACTGTGTCTTACCGGAGACGGGCGACACACGAGTCTTTACTCTGTTCAGAATAAATTTTTTACTCTTCCACCACCACCAAGGTCTACCTGAAAAGTAAACGGAAGACTGTAGGTGTTAGACACGTAGGTTCTACGACTTCTACGAACCCCTCTCAAGTCAAGTCAAGTCAAGTCAAGTCAGTGAATCAGTGAGAAACACTGGGGTAATTAGTGTCGTACGGTCCGGAGAGACAGGTAGTGGTAGAGGGCCTCAAGTGAGTTTGAGTGCAGGTAGCTCAACCACTACGGTAGAGTAGGAGACAGCAGGGGAAAAGGAGGACAGGGGTTAGGGAGGGTCGTAGTCTGAGAAAAGGTTACTCAGTTGAGAAGCGTACTCCACCGGTTTCATGACCTCAAAGTCGAAATCGTAGTAAGGAAGGTTTCTTGTGGGTCCCGACTAGAGGAAATCTTACCTGACCAAGCTAGAGGAACGTCAGGTTCCCTGAGGGTTCTCAGAAGAGGTTGTGGTGTCAAGTTTTCGTAGTTAAGAAGCCACGAGTCGAAAGAAGCGTCAGGTTGAGAGTGTAGGTATGTACTGGTGACCTTTTTGGTATCGGAACTGATCTACCTGGAAACAACCGTTTCATTACAGAGACGAAAAGTTATACGATAGATCTAACCAGTATTGAAAAGAAGGTTCCTTATTCACAGAAAATTAAAGTACCGACGTCAGTGGTAGACGTCACTAAAACCTCGGGGGGGCTTTATTTCAGACTGTGACAAAGGTGACAAAGGGGTATATAAAGGGTACTTCACTGCCCTGGTCTACGGTACTATAATCAAAAGACTTACAACTCGAAATTCGGTTGAAAAAGTGAGAGGAGAAAGTGAAAGTAGTGACCCCTCTCATCCAAGGTGATTAGGGTCCATGACCAAACCTTATACGGATCCTAACCATATTTCGGGGAACGACCGTTCAGACTCGTAACGTAGGTCCTTCGATAGGAGGGACGAAGAGGTCTGTGGTACCACCGTCTGTCAATAGTAGAGACGGCTCCATTCCACGGCTCTGAATGGAGTAAGAACATTCACCCTTCAATCGGGGGATCTGGAGGTACAGGTCACAGGGGAGGGAGGCCGTGTAGTCGAGTACGGGAATCGGTCCACCGATGTCGTAGTCCCGAAGGGACCACCGAGTGTACCATTTCTTAGACGGACGGCACGCCCTCTGGACCCAAGCTAGGGACCTAGTCCTTCTGCGGGACCTCTTCCCTTACCGTTGGGTGAGGTCATAAGAACGAACCTCTTAGGGTACCTGTCTCCTCGGACCACCCGATGTCAGGTACTCCAGTGTTTCTCTGTGCTGACTCACTGATTGCGAAACTAAAAAGTCATGTCGTAAGTTGTTTCCCGAGAACGACTGACCGATTCTTCTAGGGACCTCTTCCCCCAGTCAGGACCACACACGAGAAACGGGAGAGCGATTGGAGTCTGTGACGAGTAGGACCCCGGTCGTCTGGAAGACGCTGGGAATTCTAACCCCCATCGTACTCACGATAAGGGAGTCTAGAGAGGGTCAAAGTGTGTGTGTATGTGTGTGTGCGTGTACTCGAGTACGGTACCCCTAGTATTTACGGAAGAAGGTTTAAAAGACAGACGAGTCTACAAGAAAGGACTCAACATGTACACTACTGTTCCGTCTCTATTCCCTCACTCTACCTCCCCTTTCATGGAAGATTAGAGTAACAGACACGACAGAGTTACACAGCCTTCTTAAGGTGAACACAACTCAATGGATGACTACGTCCGTACATTCTCTAACAACCAGGTCCCCTATAAAAAACACTCGTAATCTGAGATTAGATAATCAACTGTTCAGACGTGACTCGGAGACGGGAGACGTACCAAACCTTGTTTCACAATCGCTCTATGTCTCGTACTTCCAGGACCATTAATCTACCCTTTAATCTGACTACATAAACTCTTTTGTAAGAGTCCTCCGTTGTGGGTCACGATTGAAACACTTGTTTACTTTAGAATCACCCGTTTCTTCCCCATTGAGAACGGTAAACTTGACTCGGTTCCGCCCACTGACCCAAAAGATGGTTACCTTTTCTCCACCCTTCAAAGATCAACGGGTCCGTAATCGAACGACCCGATCTACCACACCACTGACGTCTCCGTCTCTCCCGGTACATCTATCCGTTACTTATTTTATACCTAATCCCGTACCGCGAAATATTTTAAGATCTTTAGAGAGTCCTTCCCGATACTTAGTTAGTTGTTTAGTCATTCGTAAACATCTCAAGGGTGGTACCAGATCATTGATCACCAAGTCCTACATACCCGAAGGGTCGATCACGTCACCCTCTTCTTGGACGGACGGTTACGTCCTCTGGGCCCAAGTTAGGGACCCAACCCTTCTAGGAAACCTCCTCCTTTACCGTTGGGTGAGGTCATAAGAACGGACCTCTTAGGGTTCCTGTCTCTTAGACCTCCCGATGTCACGTATCTCAACGTCAGTCTGGACTGACTCGTGTCGTGTCATCTTTACATATACTGTGTCCGACTCGTGACTGTACTTTTTATCTTAGTGACCTCTTCTGTAAACCGTATTACTTCATTTAGACGTATTTAGATTACCCTTCGGTACTCAGGACCGGACCTCTATAGAGACCATCTGGTACCAGGGGAAACGTCAGTCCCCACCTAGTTATTGACTAAGAGGAATCACCCAATCACACGCACGAGGGTCCAGTTCCACAATGTTCCTCCCACACTGAAGAGGTGACGACGAGGGAGGACGGTGAACCTACGTCTCACTGGCCATCTTCCTCTGACCTGGGACTCAACCTCAGAACGACTGGTCCTCGCAGAAGTGACCTGCCCTCAGTCTCCATGTGAAGATAACACAGGTCAATGTTTCACAATTCTCAACCAATAATCTCATCCCTCATGAAAGAACCGAGAAACGTAAACCGTGGGGGGTGTTACTCTAGTCCATTAGAAAGTCGTCGTAAAAGACCCTGGGACTAGATCCTGACTCCTGCGTGTTCACCCGAATGTACTCCTCAAGCACCTCTCAGTCTCTAATCCAGCTTTACTGACATAAACAACGAGTCCCGAAAGACTGAGAAAGGACGAGGGAGAACACGTGGGTCCTCCCGTGGTCAGGGATAAGGACGGGTGAAGAAAGGGGAGTCTCGAGTCTTACTGGGTCTGTCTACTGTGTAAGGGGGAAGACAAAGGGTATCTGGTAGAGTACCCTCTTAGACTAACTAATGTCTTCTTGCCAGAGACTGGAAAAGAAACGACAGACAACTGATAATCTTCTAGGATCTAATACGTGTATGTAAACGTATATGTATACGTATATGGTGTCCCAGTAGTTATGTAACTTATGTAAAGTATTAAATTCTACGATGAACATGGTGTATCGAAAGACTTTTGGTAAACGCAGTAAAGGGGTCTTCCCGTATTACTTACCCTCTACTAATAATTAATAATGATTAATAAGTATTAATTACTTGATCTTCACCTGGTGCTCCTCTCGCCTTTATTTCCCAAGCTCACCCACTCACTCATCCCTCACCCACACGAGTCCAAACTTCCTGGGAGGTCTGGGGTGTCCGTCTTCCGGACGTCCGGAGGGACACACCTGTCGGAACCGTCTCTCCCCGTCGTACCGGAGTCTTGGGAAGGAAAGACGTAAGGTTTGTAGGAAGAGGACCCAGGGGTGTGGGACTAGGACAAGGAGTGGTCACGACGGACCTCGGGTATTATGAGAGAAGGTCCACGGTCCACTACTACGATTGACAAGGTCCGAATTTAATAAAGAGAAGAGTTCTAGTTTTTGAAATACATATTTCCCAGAAGACTTAAGACTTTTCTATTAATTCCGAGGTTTCTTCCTTAATGACCTATTAAGTTGTTACATTCCATTATGCTGTATTTTACCACATTAGTGAAATCTTTTAACACACGACAAACAGGTTTTCGATTTTATGTGTAAGGGACTCCCGGTGAGGATTCTCAGGTAAGAAGTCTTATATGATTTGTCTATACGTATGTAAATACGTTGTTTTCTGTGTATTTTTTACAAGTATGGTCGTACTAAGTATTATTGGGGTTCGACCTTTGTTCAAGTACAGGTAGTAGTCATACACATATTTATTTAACACCAGTTAAGTAACTACCTTATGATGTACCGTTTCTTTTTGTGTTTGAAACGACGTAGGTTGTTGTTCCTACTTAGGGAACCCACACTGTGACTTGTTTTGATCGGTCTATATGTTCTATAAATGTCATATTAAAGTAAATATTTATAGAATTTCTACCATTTTTTTTTTTCATAAAAATACTTTTTGTTTCTCATGACCGACGAAAACCTTTAGTGACCGACCCTCCCGTCCTCCTTCCGAAGATTCTCGTACTTCCACAGAGGAACCCCAGGTCTTACAAGACACGGGGCCTGAACCCCTACCAAAGTACACGAAATCCAAATACGTGGAATGACATACGTATCCCGAAGGAACCACCTAATAACACATTTGTGACTCACATGATATGAAAAAGTTATTCTAATTTCCTTCGAAACCTCGAAGGAACCACCAGGTCACCGGTTCTGAGGTACGAGGGTCACGTCCCCCGGATCCAAGTTAGGAACCAGTCCCCAGATCTAGGGTTTACGACTTTGATTCTGGGTCACGTCAGTTTATTTATTTATAAAAAATTTTTGTATTACCGTCCCCCGTTGACTCCTTGAAATCCGGATCGTCGGTGGTTACCTTGTCTTCTGTGACCGAACGTGACTCGGGACACCTCCCCCGACCTCCGAGGTAGTACCATCTGAAGTTCTCCGAAACCTGTGGTGTGCCCTTCGGGACGAGAAGTGGAGGATAAGGAAGACATACTCTTGACTGACGTAGAGTTTTCCTTGGTTTACGCATTTTCGAACCTGGTGGGGTAAGAACCGTCTCTTCGTCACGATACACGGACCGTATGAGGGGACCAGGTAGGTGAGAGGGTGAAACGGTTCATTTGCAAAGGAATAGAGAAAAGAGGGGAGTTTGGAAGTTACCGACGACGGAGCATGAGTGAGAGGAAGTGACTCTTCCGTCCTCGGTATCCTTCAGTCGGAGAGGGGTTGTGGGTGCGGTGTAGGAGGTCGGAGGTCGTGAGAGGGTCCACCGGTATGGGAAGGATGGTCTGCGGTCGGAGAGGAGACGAGTTCACCCGTCGGCCGGAGAGGACATAGTGGTCAAAAGGAGAGAACTCAGAAAGGATAGTCGTGTGTTCGTTCCACATTGTGGAGGGTAGAATTTTATTTTTGAGGAGGGAGGTTGACAACAAGTAAATCAAAGGTAGGAACCCAGCCCTTCCAGGGGATCTCTTCCCTTACCATTGGGTGAAGACACGGACCCTTTAGGGTACCTGTCTCCTCGGACCCCCCGATGTCGGGTACTCCAGCGTTTGTCAGTTTGTCCTGACTCACGGATTGTGGAAATCTCATTTTCGGGAGGTTTCCAAACATTCAGAATGAACAGAGGTGACCGTTCTTAAGGGGGGTAAGAGAGAACTCGGGAGTCGTAGAACGGGAATAGGAGTGACGGACTGTACCAGTGACGTAGGTCACTGTCAAGAGTCAGAAGTGGAATCAAGTATTTGTCGGCGTAGTCACCCGGCAGGAAGGAGGAGGAATGACACACAAGAAATAGGCACACGTCTCGGACGAAGAGAGAATTAAAGGGGGAAGAAGTGACTACTGAGAGCGAAGTAGAGGAAAGGAGGTAAAAACAAACCCCACATAACAAAGGTAAGTGGGGTCCAATAAGGAACCTAGAAAAGAAAGGAAATAATTAATAAAGAACCGACACGACTCAGAAACAGCGTCACGGACCAGGGAGATCGACGCCACGTGTGCCGAATCAATGGGGCGTCGTACTCGTTAGAATCAAGGGGATGGTCCTTATTTTCAGTGGAGGGGCCGTGTCCTTCCGTCTAACAATTGGGACCTGGTGGTCTCTTCAGGACTTAGAAAAGAAAAGAGAGGGAGGGGAATGACGTAATAAAGAGTAGGTCACAGTCCCAAAAATTTATGTTTGAGGTTTGTAAATATAGAATGACGGGTGACCCGTACTATACTTATAGATTAAAATAGAGTTTAAAGTATAGAGGGTTTCGTCTAAGGAGAACGACCGAAGACTAGTGTCGTATGTCACTGGAACGAGAGGTTAGCGAACCCATTTTTTCGGAAAGGAGCAGAGTTGGGAGATCACGGAAAAAGTCAGGTTTCTCAGACAGAAAGTAGGTTTACGGTCCGCTTCTGAGTTGCCGGTGGGTGTCGGAAGAAGTAGGGACAACTACCTTTGAGGTAGAAAGGTCAGCGAGTCTAGTTTCTGAGACCGGAGTAGGAATGGAAGCGAGAAAGAGAGTACTGGGTATAAACGTGGTAGTCGTTTATGAAAGTCGAGATGAAAGGTCTTGGACGACCGGTCGAGACTGTGAAAATTTGGTGACAGTGGGGACGTCCTAATACTCTTCTCGGATGGTCCGAAGCCTGGGCTTCCACAGGATGAGACGGTCCTTAAGGAACCATCGTCGACCTATACCTGTAAGGTTCACCCTCTCCCGAAATATTGCTCCAGCACCACCCACCGTAACCTCTCGAACCCTTTCACCGGGAAATGGTTGGTCAAACCTTCCAAAATCACAAAATTACTAGTCATGAGGGTATATATCGGGTACAACCCGACTTATAGTCGCAACGATAAGGGTAAAAAGCAAAGTGACCGGAGGAAGAACGGTGTACGGGTCGTAGGTGCACACCCTACGAGGACAGATGACCCGAAAGAGGGCTCAGAACGTCTGGAGACGAGTCTACAGTTGAAGACCCGAAAGGGCCACCAATTCACCATTTCTTAGGTGGACGGTTACGTCCTCTGTGCCCAAGCTAGGGACCAGGTGCTTCTAGTATGGACGACTCCCCTTTAATTCGGGCACGCGGTGTTGATGACTACGACACGAGATCTCAGACCCTTGGTGTTGATGACTCGGGTACACGGTGTCGATGATTTCGGACTTACGAGATCTTGGACACGAGGTGTTGTTCTCTTCGGTGGAGTTACTCTTTGGGCACGTAGCGTTGATCTCTCATCGGGGGTGAGTCACGTTGATCTCTTCTGGTACGTTGTCACTTCAGGGTCGTGTCGGTTTATTTATTCATGTACTTATTCGAAAAAATTTTTACAGTCGAAGAGTCTCTTCGGACAGGACTGGCGGTATCGTAAGGGTAGCGGAGGTACAGGGACCAGTCATAGTAAAAGGTCTCGAGAGAGTTGTTGGAAGAGACGGAAGACAGGTGAACGAATCAAAATTAAAAGAGAGAAGATGTGACCTTAGACGAAAGATCCCCCTTCCTCGAAACAGAAAGGGAGACGACGTCCAGGTCACGGACGAGGTCTCCTCCACGAGTCACTTTAACAACTGACTTGTTTATTTTCTAGTGAGACAGTGATTTATTTGGATTAGTAATCATGGTCGGTAGGGAGTACGATCCAATTCGAACCCTATTCTTTCTCGAAAACCACTCAGCCTCGATGGGTGACCTCCTCACTCGTCAAAGTTTCGATACCTCACGAAGGGCAAACCCCTTAGACACGTAATACGACCCTTTAGACCCGAGGTAGGTATACTCGAAATTCACTACGTCGAATTGGAGAATCCAGGAGACACAAGGGTAGACGTTCTACCCCACTATTGGGTACTGTTTCCCAACACCACTGTCTCACACGGTTCAGGCATAGTATTGTAGGGTGTATATAATCCACAAGTCCCCACCAAGGGAACAGAAGGAAGAGTAGGAAGGTTCCCACGTCATCAGGAGTACGTACGAATCAGAGAGTCAGAACAGACCAAGAAACACTGGGGTATCTGACATCGGGTGGTCCGAGGAGACAGGTACCTTATAGAAAGCACTAAAATAAATAAAAACCGACACAGCCCAGAAACGACAACACCCCCGAAAAGAGATCAACGTCACGTGTCTAGAGAGTAACGACAGCGAAGAGGACAACACCTCGTGTCCGAGATCCCACACGTCTGAAGACATCAACGTCATTAGACGAGTCATCAACGCCGAGGTCCCGAGGACTCGCGTCCGAGTTCTCGAGGTCCGAGTTATCAACACCGTGTGTCTGAATCCACGAGGTGTCGTATACCCTAGAAGGACCTGGTCTCTAGTTTGGACACAGAGGACGTAACCTTCTACCTAAGAAATAGTGACTCGGTGGTCCCTTCCGGGACAGACACCTTAAAAAGTCCGTTTCTTATGACCTCACCCAACGGTACGGGAGGAGAGCCCCTAGAAGGACTGGATCCCTAACTTGGGTGTAGAGGACACAGAGACGTATTGTCCATCTAAGAAATGGACGACTCGATGACCCCTTCAGGGCACCACCAGGAACCAACCTTTGTATCGAAGTTCCTACGTTCCCATCCACCCCGCCCACACCTTAGTCCGGTCCCGACCTCTACCCTCACCCTCGTCCCCACCCTTGATCCGAACGCTTCAACTCCCGTGTCTCGTCCGGGGTAGACACGACGGTCCGGAAGACACTACTAGACCCTCTTCACTGTTCGTGCTTGGGTCTAGTACGTATAAGTTTCGGGTCAGACCAAGAGACCGTGTTACCCGTCTTGTTGGGTCGTCCATTGTCGAACGGAAGAACTCAGTTCGTGTCTCATTGACCCAGCAAATCCAGACTTGACTCCCTCGTCCTACCCTGGGGTTTGTGATGTAGAAAAGAACCTTAAGTCCACCCGAGAGAGATGTACTTCCCAAGTAGGTTCTAGGAGACTGAGGGTTCCATACAAACCTATCTTAAGTGGGTTCTCGAACCTCCCCCTTTTACGTAGAAAGAAAAGGATTGACGCTTGACTTAACCTCGTGTAAGAAGATAAAATCCAGGTCCGTTGTTAGGTGTAATGACAACCACCACTGACATGGCCACTGAAACAGAGGTTGTCTCAAGTGTCAAAGTACAGTGTGAGATCAACAACGTTTCCAGTGTTTTATAGTTGTATGAGTAGTACTGAAACTTTGTTACCATCAAAAATCTTGACGATAACTTACGAAATGATTTCTGGAACAAATAGAAAAAAAAAAGTAGGAGAGACCTATTGACGCAAAGTTATAGAAACCAAAGTAAACATTAGGATACACAAAGTAATATAAGAAACGAAAAATTTTCGTAGTGAGACTCTTCACAGATACCTAAAGTTGTCTGACGGTCTCACTAGATACCGAGTCTTGGGAAGAGATTTGGTAGACCTTCTCTGTCTACTCGCAACACGGCACAGAGCACACACACACACACACAAACAGGTACCTTGTGCAAGAGTGTTCCTACACAATCGTAAGGATTGAGTCTTATTTGGTAGTTATATTAAAGTCCTTGAGGGAGGAAGTCCAGTTTGAACCTAGAAAAGGAGGACAAGGTTTTGGTCCAACGGCCCTCAGTCGGGCGGACCTCTTGTCGATGGATCGGGAGATGGTAGTGGTACCTCGGTCGAAGAGAACTTCCACTGACAGACCCAGTTACCTGTCGAATAAGAACGCGGGGTAAAGGGACGGTAGTAGGTAGGTAGGTCCTGGGGTGACCGTGACTGTCAGTAGGACTCAAAAAGGAGAAAGGGGTAGACAATAAGTGTCTTCCAGACTTGAAGAAAAATCTAGGGTTTTGAAGTAAGATGATTCTTTTTGTCCTGTGCCATGGGAACTGACTCTTGATCACTCAACAGTCCAGGAGTACATTTCTCTACCCCCGAAGTCTTCCCGAGTCCTTTGACGACTACAGTCGCAGGCACAGGAGACAGAGGTGGTTATGAAGAGATCACTACAACCGTTCAGAGAAACCAGACTCTTCGGTAGAAACGACAAACAACTATATATATATAAACCGACGTAGGATACCACACGACTTAGAATGAAGGGGTTAGTCCTTAACTTGGGTACGGGAGACTTAACCTTCAAGTCACAGAGTTGGTGACCTGGTGGTTCCTGCAGGGACGACAAACAAGTAAAATTACTCTGTCCATTTTCCAGTCACTTCTATCCTCTGTTTCTACTGTCTTACCCTACCAGTGTTGACTAGTTCTTATAGGGTTTAAACCTCGATGACTTCCGGTTCTTAAAGGGAGGGGAGGAAAAGACAGAAACTGAACCGAGATCTCTCTCTCTACCTCTTTATTTTTAAGTCTCCATATTACTCGTCTACCGCGTCCCTACTTCTTGGGCGGACGGTTAGTTACATCCCCTGTACTCAAACTAGGGACCCAGTTCTTCTAAGAGACCTCTTCCTTTACCGTTTTGTTAGGTCATCAGAACGGACCTCTTAGGGTACCTGTCTCCTCGGACCGTCCGACGTCAGGCACCTCAGTGTTTTTTTTAGCCTGTGGTGAATCACTAATTTGTTTTTGTTGTTACTAGTCTATGAGAGGAACCGGGACTCCTATGTTACTATTTATTCTCTTACTGAGAGGAAGAGACCTCCCCTTCTACTTTACGTTGGTTACTCTTCTCTTGTCGTATTTCCCCGTATAATTACTATTGGAAAATCCAACGTTTTCTGTCTTTGGATTAAGTTTGATCAAGTTTTTGTACTAAAGAACCGAATAGTTACTTGAATCACTTACACAATCGAAAGGCATCTAAGACGACGTCATTGTTGGTGAGGGGTTCAGAGTCGGAGAAGGGAAACGTTTCCAAATGACGAGTTGAGTCTCCAAACTCAAATAAAATTGAGTCTCCAATTTCGCAGACGGACGTTACGCCCTCTGGACCCAAGTTAGGGACCCAGCCCTTCTAGGGGACCTCTTCCCTTACCGTTGGGTGAGGTCATAAGAACACACCTCTTAGGGTACCTACCTCCTCGGGCCACCCGATGGCAGGTACCCCAGCGTTTCTCAGCCTGTTCTGACTCACTGAAGTGAAAGTGAAAGAAACGAGTTGGTCCAATGTACAGGAAGTTATTCCACTCTTCCTGGGTCTGAAAAGAATGGCCTACTCTGACTCTCTGACCAGAAAAAGACTTCGTTGTCACTTTAGTCTATAAGTAAGAAGTTCGAAGACTGGGTATCGTCGTACCTTCCGAAGTCGAATGTATCCAGTTTAAGGGAGTCACCAGTTTTCTCAGTCTAACAGGTTCGACTACAGGCACCTCCCCTCTGGATAGGAGAAGGATGTTCTTTCTCGGAGTACCTCTGGTCAGTCTTTCCCAGGTTGGGACTTCCCGTTGTGTGTAAAATCTCTTATGATAGAAGATCGTACTACTTGTCCATAATTCGTAGATAAAACACCGTCCGTGTCAAGATCCACGACCCCTTTGTCGCCACTTTTTATGTTTATTCAAGGGACGAAAGTGTTTCAATGACTTAAGAAGTACTACCGTCCGAAACACTCTACTACATTTTCTCCGGTTACTCGTTACTCGTCCCTGAGTCAGGTCACCGATTCTGAGACCCGAAGGTTATGTCCACTGGGCCCAAGGTAGGGACCAGACCGTTCATTTCTAGGACGTACGACGTTACTTTTGGCTCCTACGACACAGGACGTCGATTCTGGATCGTGTCGGTTTATTTTATTTATAATTTTTGTTATTCGTTTTCTCAGTTTAGTACAATTCTTAACGTTTCTTTTAGTTCGTCAAACTACTCTATGTTTCCGAACCACCCGTTGAAACCGAACTCGAAAGTTTTTTCCACTATAAATTAAGGTCTAGGTTTGCTTTTCTTTCTGAATCAGTACACTTCGTGGAAATCACGACAAGTCAGGGAGTCAGCACAGGCTGAGACACTGGGGCACCTGACGTCGTGTGGTCCGAAGGGACAGGAAGTGATAGGGGGTCTCAGACGAGTTTAAGTACAGGTAACTCAGTCACTACGGTAGGTTGGTGTAGGAGACGATGGGAGAAGAAAAAGAGAGTTAGTAAGGGTCGTAGTCCCAGAAAAGAATACTCAGTCGAGAAGTGTGGTCCACCGGTTTCATAACCTCGAAGTCGAAGTCGTAGTCAAGAAGGTTACTTATAAGTCACAACTAAAGGAAAACCTAACTGACCAAACTTTATATATTTATTTATATAAAGAATATGTATATATTTTGTATATTCCGAGACTTCGTACATTCAATTTTTTGACTCTGTATTGATAACTTGTCTATTTAGTGAATAACATTAACCATTAAAATTGCGTAAGGAGGCACTTTGATTGGTTAGTTCGACTGGTTTTAAAATCTTTTTCTCCTTCTATACCATCTAAACTTAATATGTTGATACGTTAATTATTCGGACTCGAGTATGTATACATAAAGTGTGGATTATTTATATCTTACGTATAGAAAAGTTCTTGTGAACCTTGTAAGTGTGTTCGGTTATAATTTGAACTCACTGTTTCCTTCGGAGTTATTTAAGGTTCTTCGGGTGTAACGTGTTTGATGTCGGACTGGTAGTACGCCATTTAAACCCTGAGTTATTGTTTTCTTGTCAAAAATTTTTGGAGTATGCCCTTGACTTTTCGTATGATGGTTATCGTGAGACCAATCTCTCCTTTAGCACCCCTTTTAATACTTCATGAATCTGCCTTGTTTTGCTTTCGTGGTGTACAGTTTTATACACCCCGCGTTGAAGAAACTCCCTTTAAATGTCGAAATTTATGTAGATAGTGTTTCGGTCTTTCTTGTTTTTGTTTACTCGATTCGAAAGTTGAGTTCTTTAATCTTTTTCTCGTTAACACATTCGGGTTTCTTGATTCATCCTGGGTCTTTTACTTTTACTTCCGTCTTAGTCGTGTTACCACTTGGTTTTTTTTCTCATCTTTTTAATTGGTTTGATTTCCGACCAAAACACTTTTTCAAAAATGAAGAATACAAAGACTTTTCTGTAGTGGCTGTTCCCTTAAGGGACCGACAGGTTCCGGGTAAGAGAGTCACGAAAGTGACGGGTCAGACCCAAGTTAGAGAGAAGTCCCTTGATTCTAGGATGTTCGGTACGCCACGTCGGTTTTTTTTTTTTTTTTTTGCTTGTTTGTTTTTTTGTTTTTTTTGCACCTCTATCTATGTTTTAAATTTTATATCTTACTTACTTTTTATTGAGATCTGTGTTGACTCTAAGATTTTGTATTTTCTTGATGGTACTTCATCCTATTACTTACTTTAAGACTTTTTCCGTTGTGGTTGTCTTCCTTTTTAAACTTATTTAACTAACGACAAAATTTACGAATTTGCATTTTACGAGAGGGGGTGGGGGGTAAGTGTACACACGGTTGTTTCCGGATTTGAGTTTATCAAAATATCCTCTCACGATAATTCGAGACTTCGATATATATATGTATATATATATATTAGACAGACTACGTATGATAAAGTCTCTCTGTCTCTCTCCTTTTTTTTTGACAGGTTGAAAAATACTCCGACGATATTGGAACTAATGTTTCGGTCGTTTACAGTTAAGTTTTCTGAGTAAAATAAAGACCTGTATATATACTGAGAAGTTTGTTTCCTTTTCCTCATAAACGATTAACCTAGGTTGACACATGAATTTTATTATGTAGTACTAGTTTCACTTATAAAAGTCCCTAACTGTTAAATTTTTAAGAAAGTTTTATTAAGTGATTTTCTTTCCCGATTTCCTCTTATTTTACTGACCTAATAGAACTATCTATACTTTTCCCGCAATTTATTTAGAGTTGTGGAAAAATCTTCTTATCATTTTTATCATTATTAAGAGTGTTTTGGTTCTTATCTTCAGATAAACTAATTCTTATCTATGGTCTAAGGATGTCACTTGTAATAAGGGTTCTTTCTTTAAAATCTGACTAAGATAAATTCGACCCCAAGTCATATTCTTTGCGAGGACCACCGATAAAGAGAAGTTGCGTCGTGACTGTATGACTAGTATACTATCTGTTCTTTTTATTCGTAATCTCTATTACTGCCTTTACGATGGGTGTCCATCGGAGGTGTAGGCGACAGAAGGTATGAAGGCCAGAGACCGGAGTCACAGGAGAAAACACTTCATCGGAGACCTCGGGAAGCAAGTGGAGGGAGGCATTGGCGCAGGGGGCCCGCCGGAAAGGGAACAGGGGGACGGAGAGGGGACCCAGGACCTCCGTCACAGACAACCACCCCCCGTGGAGGGGGAGGACCCCGACGCGGAGTTACCGGGCTCCACAGCACGCCCCTGACTTGGGACTCTCCGGGTGCGAGAGTGGACCACGAACAGTCTGGACAGTCGGGGGACGAGGTTGTGGACGGGGGGTCGAGTCCTCGAAACGAGGCCCTTCCAACAACCGTCACCTCACCTCCGCCCCCACCCCCCACCAACGGGTCAGGTCCTGTCACTCCTCCTCTACTCCCGTCTCTGTCTTTCCGTCCACCCATCCTGGAAAGGAGAGTGGGTTTGGGTCCCGTCGAACCCCGGGAACCAGTTCAGGGAGACCCGGCGGACCCTCGGGGAGTCTCGTGGTTCTACACCGGGTCGGGGAGGAGTCGGTGGGGGAGGAACTGTGGGGTCGACGTGCCGAAGGAGAGTATTTGCGTACTGGAGTGCAGACCGACCGACCGTAGGACCTCTGACAGGTTCCTCGGGTCCGACCACCCGTGGGGCTTCGGAGCCGGACCTCGTCGGCGGTGGGGTCCGTCATGACAGTCGGGGAGCGAGGCCCTAAAATTTCGACCGACGTCCGGGACCCGAGACGAGGGAGCGACGAGGTCACTGTAGCGTATCCCAGAGGACGTGGCACTGGAGCATAGTTGAGGGAGGACGCAGAGACAAGAGAAGAGAGGGGCGATGGAACCGACGACCCTGGGAATCGTGGTAGTCGGTAATAAGTTAGTGTCAAGACACAGACCTCATGTGTACGAAAGGTTAATAAGAAGTTTGTTTTGGGTTATCCAAACGTAACGAGGACGGAAAATATATGCACTGCTTGTCTCCGAACCCGAAAGGGTCACCGAGTCACCATTTCTTAGGCGGACGTTACGTCCTCTGGACTCAAGCTAGGGACACAGTCCTTCTAGGGACCTCTTCCCTTACCGATTGGTAAGGTCATAAGAACGGACCTCTTAGGATACTTGTCTCCTCGGATCATCCGATGTCAGGTACCCCAACGTTTCTCAACCTGTGCTGACCCGTTGATTGTGGAAGTAAAAAGAAAAAAAATTCTCTTCGAACTTATTCAACACCTATCGGACACCAGTGGTCGGACCCTGGAGTTGTAGTGAACCGGACTGAGGTCCGACCCGGAAAGGGGGACGGAGGTGGAGACTCGACTAAGGTCTCACCAGGATGGGGTGGGGGAAACCGTCCGTGAAGAAAGAGGTGGAAAGTTCGGACTTAGTAGAGAGTAGTCGTAGTAGGACTGGTGAAAAAAGTTATCGGAGGACCGAGAAACGGTCGAAGAAAGGTCGAAGTGGACAGGAGTCACATATCAGGGGCACCTGTGACCCACTTACCACTGACTACGGTCACCCTGGGGTCGGCACAGAGTTGGAACCGAAAGACTGGACACCCTCGACCTGATTAGACAGTGGGACACCAGGGGTGGTGACGGGAATGGTGGAGGTCGGGGGTGGGGGTCCGGGTGGGTGGTTCGGACGACCTCTCTTTTACCCTCTCGGCCCCTGACGGAGACGGGTGGGGAGGATCGGAACACCCGGAGCGATAATGGTCGTGTTGGACGCCAGACCCCCAGACCTTCCGAACCCCTAGAACGGAGGGTGTGGTGGAGGTCAGAACCCCGTGTAGCACATCTTACTAAAGACGGGTCGGAGGGTGGGAACTGTTTCGTGTCCCCGAGTGTGTCTGACCCCCAAACTTGTGGTCGAGACGACGGGTCGTCAGGCACGACCACGGGGAGATATTGAAGAAGGGGAGATTCACCCGTAGTGGACCGAAGTTCCGTAGTATTCCTCACTTCCCCGGGTCGTAGTCTCGAGTATTCTTTCCTGACCAATTCCCACGAAGAGATGACGGAGGGGGTAGGAGGGTGGGTTTGGATCTCGGACCCCATACAGTCCGGAACAGGGGCCCCGACCTGGGACCACAGGTCCAAGACGGACTCCGAGACTCATCTTGAGACTCACGGTTGGGGGACCGGGACGGACGACAACCTGGGACGGGTGGCCGGAGAGAGATCCTACCTCGGGTTCATGGCACACACGGAGTCCGGAACACGAAAAGTAAGACCAGGGAAACGTCCTAGGACAGGGTAGGACCGAAACCAGGAACTGGACGGGACGGACTATCCCGGTTCGGTGTGGGAGTTGCAGGTGCAGATGGGGGAACCGAAGACGAACAGGGAAACGGGGTCTGGGACAACCATGAAGATAGGGTCGAGGCTGTCGGAGGGGAGTCGGTCCACTGGTGGGGAGCCCCTTTTTACGTTGGGAACCCCCGTGGAAACGACAACGATAACAACACATAAGTGAGTCCGTACAGACTAAGAGTGACTGGGGTACCTGACATCGGATTTTCCGAGGAAACAGGTACCCTTAGAGGTCCGCTCTTATGTCCTCACCCAACAATAAAGGAGGAGGTCCTCTAGAAGGGCTGGATCCCTAGTTTGGGTACAGAGGACGTAACCGTCCACCTAAGAAATGGTAGACTCGGTGGTCCCTTCGGGGACCCTTGTGGACGAAACAAAGATGTTTTGTCGTCAGACTCGTTCTTCGGTGTCGACGTGTGTTCACCGAGTATTCGACGAAGGTCCGGGGGTACCCTAAGAGTCGTCTACCTCTCCCACGTGCGCTACAAAACCAACAACAATAATACTGTTGAAAACTAGTTAATACTAACCCAAAAATGTCACAATCTACTCTTTACTACCTTAGAGTTCGTATCGTTGTCAGTTCTACCACGTCTTAAGACTACTACTATCTTTATTTTTGGTCGGACCTGAGACTTCTCCGAGTTTTGTCTTTTAAGTCAAGAAACAAGAAACGTCGATGGTGTCGACAAGGATGTGGTAGATGCAGACACGATCTTTCAGAGGGAGGGAGAGACGGGGAGATACTTTAGGACGAGGTTTAAACGTCAGAGATCTCGTACAGGGGTGTCTTATCCTCCCTCGACCTCGGTCCCGTCTCTCCTGGGTTCTTTCACTATCACTTCAGCGAGTCAGTACAGGCTGAGAAACACTGGGACACCTGACATCGGGTGGTCCGAAAAGGTAGGAACTGTAAAAGATCCGTTCTCATGGCCTCACCCAACGGTAAAGGAAGAGGTCCCCTCTCCTAGGTCCTCTGTGGATCTGAGGACCGAGGGTTCGTACCGAAGGGGAGTTTTAGTGTCGTCCACGAACACTTTGTATCTCTAAGGTCCCAACACGAGGTTCGCGTGACTGAACCTTGGATATTCCCGTTTTCAGGTTCTTTGATCTAAACTTTTCTGGGTTTTGAAGACCCAAAAAGAGGATTTGTGGGTCTGACACCTTAGCAACCGGACCGGGTTAGGGGAATGGTGGTCCACTCCCCTCACCCCTCCGGCTCCCCACCCCACCGACCGAGTTCAAGGGTCGGGTCGTGTCGTCCTGACCCATCTGGGGGTTCTGCCCAGGTCCAACGGGACACGAAAGAATGTCCCCCCGAGACCGAAGGTCACGATCCCGGGACTCCAGTGTAACGTCGAGGTTCACAGAAAGTAGACATTTGACCCCCACGGGTACGTCAAAGACGAAGGGTGGCTAAGACGGGTTTACCGGACCCTGACCTGAGACGGGTCTCTTAGGTCACTACCCTAGAAAGGTTGATTATAACGGAGGTCCTCTTATCCGGTAACCTTTATCAGGAGACACAGTAAGGTTACAAGACTTGTAAAATCTACATACACACACACACGCACACGTACGCACGTGTGCACACGTAAACGAGTCAGTAAGTCAGCAGAGACTGTGAAACGTTGGGGTACCTGACGTCGGATAGTCCGAGAAGAAAGGTACCCTAAAGGGTCCGTTCTCAGGACCTCACCCAACGATAATGGAAGAGGTCCTCTAGAAGGACTGGGTCCCTAGTTTGGACACAGAGGACGTAACCGTACACCTAAGAAATAGTGACTCGGTGGACCCTTCGGGAAGTTACACAAATGTAGGAAGATATAATCCTTCGAAAAGGTATCTCCCGTATAAGAAGAACCCTGTCCAGTAAGTTCGACTGTTTTAGAACTTGACAGGTCTATTGACAGAGAAAAGGGGGGTCATATTTTGTGAAATAACTTATAATGTAGGTAACGATGCGGACGTTCCTCCAATTTCTCTATTTCCCCCTGTGCCTAGAGTTTATAGAGATGTTTTATCCTCTTTCATCCAATGATGTAAAGAATTAAGGAATGAAGACCTACCATTATAAGACAGGTTGTTCTTGCTAAAGGTACCGTAGGATTTTATTCCCTTTTATAAAAGACGTAGGCTAAAGTCTCATTTCTTCTGTTATACAGGGGCATCGAAAGTACACCAAAAGACAAAACTCCTACTTTACGCATGGTCGGGAGGGTGGGGTTCATCTTTTAATTGAACAAAGTATCAAGTGTTTTATGAAAGTGTACGTGATAGAGAGAGAGAGACGGGAGTTTTAGGGCACTCTGTCCGTAGTAAGATAGCGGTAGTCTGAGACACGTCTGTCCCTTTAACTCCGACCCAAATTCCCCTGTCTCCAGTAAATCAGGGCGACGAGAAAGAGACTTCAATCTCAGTAAGAAGGACCCCAGTCAGGGCGGTACAACCAGGGTACGTCGGAGTCCTGAGGTGGATGGGAGAAGACTGGATATTCGGGGAACGAGACGAAGATCGTCACCAATAACAGTAAGTCAACGATTCAGTACAGACTGAGAAACACTGGGATACCTGACGTTGTGTGGTCTGAAAAGACAGGAAGTGGTAGAGGGTCTCAAACGTGTTTGAGTACAGGTAACTCAGTCACTATTTTAGGTTTGTAGAAGAAGAGACAACAGAGGAAGAGGAGGATGGAAGTTAGAAAGAGTCGTAGTCCCAGAGAAGGTTATGAAATAAACAATAAAAAATTTTATATTTAAATAGATAAAATTAACCTCCAACTAATGGAATATTATAACATAGCCAAAACGGTACGTAGTTGTACTTAGACGGTGTCCATATGTGCACAAGGGGTAGAACTTGGGGGGAAGGAGGAGGGAGGGGCATGGTAGGGAGACCCAGTAGAGTCACGTGGTCGGGGTTCGTAGGACATAGGACGTAGTTTGGACCTGACCACTAAGTAAATTATATACTGTAATATGTACAAAGTTACGGTAAGAGGGTTTAGTAGGGTGGGTTAGGTAGAGGGAGTCTCAAATTTTCTGACCAGATATGTAGTCACAGAGAAAACGACAGAATGTATGTCCCAATAGCAATGGTAGAAAGATTTAAGGTATATATACGTAATCATATGACGTAACCACAAAAAGAAAGACCGAATGCAGTGAGACATATTATCCGAGGTCAAAGTAGGTGGAGTAATCTTGACTGAGTTTACATAAGAAAAATTACCGACTCATTATGAGGTGACACATATACATGGTGTCGAAAGAATAGGTAAGTAGACGACTACCCGTAGATCCAACGAAGGTACAGGACCGATAATATTTGTCACGACGCTACTTGTGACCCCATGTGCACAGAGAAAGTTAAGACCAAAGGAGCCACACATACGGATCGTCACCCTAACCACCCAGTATCCGTCAAGATAAAGGTCAAAAAATTCCTTAGAGGTGTGACAAGAGGTATCACCGACATGATCAAACGTAAGGGTGGTTATCACATTCTCCCAAGGGAAAAGAGGTGTAGGGGAGGTCGTAAATAACGAACATCTAAAAACCTAGTGTCGGTAGGACTGACCACACTTTACCATGGAGTAACACCAAAACTAAACGTAAAGAGACTACTCACTACAACTCGTAGAAAAGTACATAAACAATCGGTAGACATACAGAAGAAACCTCTTTACAGATAAATCAAGAAACCGGGTAAAAAACTAACCCAGTAAATAAAAAGACCTTAACTCGACATCCTCAACGAACATATAAAAACTCTAATCAACAAACAGTCAACGAAGTAAGCGATAAGAAAAGAGGGTAAGTCTTCCGACAGAAAAAGTGGAACTAATATCAAAGGAAACAACACGTCTTCGAAAATTCAAATTAATACAAATAAAAACGAAAATATAAACAAATAAAAACGAAAATATAGGTTATAAGACCCTCCACCCAGTATCTCCTAGGACGACACTAAATACAGCCTCTCACAAAACAGATATAAAAAGAGATTCTCAAAATATCAAAGACCAAAATACAAATCTAGAAATTAGGTAAAACTCAAATAAAAACACATACCATTATCTTTCACAAGATCAAAGTAAGAAAATGTTCACAAACTGGTCAAAAGGGTCGTGGTGAACAATTTCTCTAGCAGAAATTAGGTAACATATAAGAACGAAGGAAACAGTTTCTATTCCACAGGTATCCACGCACCTAAATAGAGACCCGAAAGATAAAACAAGGTAACTAGATATAAAGATAGAAACACGGTCATGGTATGGAAGAACTACTGACACCGAAACATCATCTCGGACTTCAGTCCGTCCAACTAAGGAGGAAGGTAAGAAGAAAGAGGTCTAACGAAACCGATAAGATCAAAAAAACATAAAGGTATGTTTAACACTTTAATAAACAAGATCGAGACACTTTTTATGGTAACATCGAACTATCCCTAACGTAATTTAGATATCTAACGAAACCCATCATATGAGTAAAAGTGATATAACTAAGAAGACTAGGTACTTGTACCATATAAAGAGGTAGATAATCACAGGAGAAACTAAAGAAAGTGGTCACAAAATATCAAAATATATATATCCAGAAATCAAAGAAATCCATCTATATAAGGATTCATAAAATAAGAAAAGTAACGTTACCACTTACCCTAATAAAGGAATTAAAGAGAAAAATAAAAGAGTAATAATCATATATCCTTACGTTCCCTAAAGACACACAACTAAAATATAGGACGTTGAAATGATATAAGTAACTAATCGAGATCATTAAAAGACCACCTCAGAAATCCCAAAAGATACATCTCCTAGTACAGTAGACGTTTGTCACTCTCAAAATGAAGAAGAAAAGGTTAAAACTAAGGAAAATAAAGAAAAAGACGAGACTAACGACACCGGTTTTGAAGGTTTTAATATAACTTTTCATCACCACTTTCACCCGTGGAAACAGAACAAGGACTGAAATCCCCTTTACGAAAGTTAAAAAGTGGTAATTCCTATTACAAACGACACCCAAACAGTATATATCGAAAATACTACAACTCCATACAAGGAAGATAAGGACGAAAGACCTCTCAAAAATAGTATTTACCTACAAATTAAAACAGTTTCCGAAAGAGACGTAGATAACTCTATTAGTATACCGAAAATAAAAAGTTAAACAATTACACCACACAATGTAACTAACTAAACACCTATGACTTCTTAGGAACGTAGGGACCCTACTTCGGGTGAACCAGTACCACATACTAGAAAAATTACACAACAACCTAAGACTAACGATCTTAAAACAATTCCTAAAAACATAGATGCAAGTAGTCACTATAACCGGACATCAAAAGAAAAAAACACCGTAGAAACAGTCCAAAACCATAATCCCACTACCACCGGAGTGTCTTACTCAAACCTTCAAATGGAAGGTTATGAAAGAAAAAATTCTCTTTGAAAAATAAACCATAACCCTAGATCGGCTAATTGTTACAACACTATCAAAATCCACCTGTCTTTTCCCTGAGTCGGTGTGTGTATAAACATAGATAAGAGTAGGTTTAAGGGAAGGGTAGGTCCGACGGTGTATTGTAACTCGTCTCAAGGTAGACGAAATATCGTCCAGGAACGACGAATAGGTAAAATTTATATCGTCACACATGTACAGGTGGGGTTTAAGGGATTTATAGGGAAGGAGGGTAGGAAGGGGGTCGAGGGTGGTCGTCGGTATTCAAGTAAGAGATAAACGTTTCAACTCAATCCAAGACGGTATGTCGTGTCACTTTAGTCAATATGTATACATCCATAAGTGAGAAAAAGTCTAAGATAAGGGTGTATCCAATAATGTCTCGTAACTCATCTCGTGGGTCACAATATGTAATCCAGGAATAATCAATAGATTTTTACTTTTTAAATCTTACTAATCCTCTTAATAACACTTGTACGTTCGTAAGTAAGGTGTTTTCAGATAAAGTACTAACCTTCTCGTTCCAATGACTGGATCCAAGATCCTTAGACACCGTGGGTCCCGTAGACTCTGGAGACGTGAGTCCGTAGAGTCTAAGTCGTTGTCTAGTCGTTCCTTTGTTTACCAATTATTTTATCTTCCACCACTACTCGTTCCAAGTTCTTGTCTCTCGTCTCCTACGACACCTCCTCTTTCCTACCACCACTATCACGAGTGAAATCGAGACTACTGACCTTTTTAAGAAAGACTCATCCATCTTAAACTTATCTCTAACTTTTCAGTACCTTTTACCAGGTACTCTTCCAGACCCAGTCCTCCCAGTGTCCATTCACCGTTCATGTTTCCGGGACTCCACCCCTCCAAACCGTCTAATTCCTTTCCGTTATCACGGATACTGACCTCGTCCAATGGTTCCCCCGTTCCCGTTCCCTACCCTCTACGTCAATCCCTCCACCAGTCCCGGTCCGGTAGACCCCAGGGCGTCCGAGACTATTCTTCGAACCCCAAATAATACCTAACCAACCCTTCAGTGACCTCCTAAAACTCGACTCCTACTTACATTAGTCTGAATACAAAGTAGTCCTAGAAAGACGAGTGACCAATCTTTTCGTATACCCCTCTTCCTACACTCATCCTACTGGTCAGTACTCTAAAAAAACACACACTTTTTAGGTCCACTCTCCATACCCACCGAACACACTCCTACCGTCATTACCTCTACCCCTCTCACCAACCTAAGACATATATAACATCTCTATCTCAATACATCCATTATCTATGTCATATCTTTTCCTATTGTCATGTAACATATATATTTATATATCAAGTGAAACATTTATTAGTTTCCGTAAGAAAATTTTATATGAAAATCAAATAGATAATTAAACCGACATAGTCTGAAATCAGTTCCGTGTGTCCTAGAAACTGCAAGGAATAACCTGCTCCTCAGAAATCAACGTCGTACATTTCAAAGTCGACGTTGTGTGTCCTAGATCAAGAGGTTAGTCCCTACCTTGGACTCGGGGGAAAGTCACCCTTGTACCTCAGAATCGGTGACCTGGTGGTTCATACAGGAAGAGATCAAATAAAAATGTGTTATACGGACATGAAAACTGGACTCGGTAATGTACTTGTGTCCTTAGTAAATGTCTCCACCCTCTACCCAAACTCTTGTAATGACACTTAGTTTTCGAACGGAAACTTATCATTACCATAAACGTTTCTCTTTGCGTTAAACTCATTCTAAACCTCTTGACATTTACGGAGGCATTACATTTATAGAAAGACTAACTCTAGAAACTGACTACTAGTAAATAAAGTCGAAATAGACGATTTAGAAATAGACGAACTCTTCCTTATTGATTTAGACTTGGATTACCACTCACTTTATGTGAGGATTCCCAAAAGACGTGGAAACCCTAGTACTTGAATATGCAAGGAATTCCCGTCCCTAAGACGAAGTAAATATTATCCGAAGACTGGTTACACCTAACTTTTCTGGTCCCCTTACCTTATTAACGTGTTTTTTGTCTCAACCAGGAGTCGTTTTGACACCCACTCCTGAACGGAATCCCGAGAAGGAAGGAACCGGACGAATTAAGGTCTGTGGGGTGTCTCCAGAGATCACCCCGGGGACCGTTTAGACGTGGGGACCTCCCCAGAAAAGCCTTCGTATTCTCATAGGCTAAAGGGGAAGTAGATAATCGAGGACGGGGACTCTGACACTCCCCTACAGACGAGTAGACGTACCACACACATTAGACATACCGTTAAGTTTTTCACTGAGAAATCTACACGATGTATATATGTTGCCTTATAATGAAACGGTATTTTCCTTTGTTTTAACACGGTAAACGTCTCTACACCTACCTGGATCTCGGATTGTATGTTTCACTTCATTCAGTCTTTCTCTTTTTGTTTGTAACATATACTTACGTGTACACACCTTAGATCTTTTTACCACATCTACTAGACTAAACGGTTTGTCTCTGGGTCTGGATCTCTGGTTTACATACCTGTGGTTCCCCCTTTCCCCACCCACCCTCCTTGACCCCCTGACCTTGACAAAATATACATGATAACTATGATACATACTTTATCTATTAATTACTCTTCATGACATCTCGCGTCCCTTGAGATGAGTCGCGATACACCACTGGATCTACCCTTCCTTTAGGTTTTTTCACCCTTATATGCATCTGTATGTCGACTAAGTGAAATGACATGTCGTCTTTGACTGTGTCGTAACGTTTCGTTCATATGAGGTTATCTTTAATTGAAAATTTTTCACGAACAAATACTCGTCCAATAAGACCTTCTTTTTTTACCGTAATAAAAAGAAAGGACTAAGTCCACGTAGAGGAATTAGGGGTGAGACGACGGGAGCAATATAAGAGAGGTAGAGAAGTAATTTCTTTTGCTTGTCGGATCCACAATCCGTGGTGAGTAAACAAGTCGTATTATTCTACATAACTAACTTACGGACACTCTTTGACTTGTAAAGGACGGTATAGTCATCTGTTCCTACAGTGTCAATAGTTACTGACGTCGGGAGGTAGCACTCGACTACTCGGGATTCCTATGTGTCCCTTCTCTCCTTCCGGACGACAGATCGTCGGTAGTCTGATGTCGGTGAGGGATGCGACTTGGGATTCCCTTGAGTCCTACACTTTTTTATATAACACGGGTCCTATCGACTCTACGTATACTTTCCTTACTAAAATCACTCGGGTCTAAGAACGTAGAAAGGTATGTATCTTTTCGCGACGTAAGGAATTGAACCCTAAGAACCGAAAGAAATTAATTGTTATTAGAAAACTACAAGGGGAAACAACCTTCTGAAGACATATTGGACCGAGGAGGAGAGCGGAGGAGTCTCGTCAAATGAGTCCCAGTGAACTCTACGACACAGGACCTGAACTTCAGGATTTTTCGGGATCTTGTCTTGAGAGTTGAAAATCCAACCCTTATAAAAAAAATTCAGTTGTGGACACTACACGACCCGTCAGAAATTCTACGACCATTGTTACGTCGGTTCTCTTGTCTTTGGTAGGAACGAGTGTTTCACGGACGGAACAGTGGCCGTCTTCCGTAACCCCCTGATCGTCCCCCACCGTCACTTGGACCCACCAGCCCCTTCGGGGGAGCCCCTCCACTGGAACTTTCGACGTTAGACTTACTGTCCTCGCTCTACCGGGGCACTTGTGGGAACCTCTCTCGGTCCACCCGTCTGGTCGGTCGCTTTCGTACGGATTGTGTGTCCTCCCCTGTAAGGGAAGACGTCGTCTCGGATTGGACAGTGGAGATTGTACCTTGTCCGAAACGAAAGGTTTCTCGAAATTTTTCTAAAAAAATTGAAACAGGGTAAACTTTTGTCTGACAGTCTTGATCGGGACTGTGGTAGAGGGACCGACTACCCCTAATTTGTGACCCGGGGTACAGGACTACCGACACTCACCTCGGTCTCAGGACCCCACACCCCGTTCTTTCCCAACCCGGGACCCTGGCGTAGGTTAAAGGGGAGTTGGGGTCATTGTTCTAGAGTCGAGGAACTGTTCCCCAGGAGAGGGGTGAAGGGCGGGGCAGCAGGGACGGGGGACCTTAAAAACCCGTCTTGTCGACGCGTCCCCCGAGTCGAAAGTTACTTTGGTATTTTATGAGGACGCCCAGGGATTCTCCTACCGTAAATACTGACCCCACTCGGTCGAAGGGACACGTCTGTGGGGGAGGGGTTAAGGGTCCGAGAGGTCGGGTCTGCGGGTGTACAGGGGGTCGGACGAGAATTCGGAGACCCTTTACGTCGTACCCACGGAGTCTACCAGGCTTGGGTCTCGTGCGACCGCCTCCCTTTTGTATGCGTCTAGGTCCCTGGCCCTCCTCCTGGAAATGGTTCTTCTGTTCTTCCGAAGGTCGTCCCGTGGACGAAACCGGGACATGGACTGGGTCTCAGGGGTGGTGGGGTCCCTCAGACAGACGAGACACCCAGCTCCTGTCCTTTCGGGAGTGACCGAGGGTCTTCCCCTCCCTTGGTGTAAGGAGGGTGGGAGGACCGGGGATGGGGTCCGTTCAGGACCCGAAAGTAGTTAAAGGGAACCTTAACTGTACGTGTACCCCCTAAAGGGACCGGTAGGTCACCGACTCTGAAGCGGAAGGTTTCATCCCTCACTCCCAAACTAGTAACTAACTCCTAGGGTGTACGGAGTTCCGGTTTTTTATTTTATTTTGTCTTCGGTATAACACTATTTAGGTTTTACCTGAACTTTTGTTACCAGGTGAATTTTTTTTTTAATTTTATGTTGTCTCGTTCATTTTCTTCATCTGACCATAAAATTTTTCTACGTGTAACCTACTCCACACGACTATAGGGGTCTGAGGGAAAGTTCACGGCTGACTTTGTAGAAGTGACCCTCGACGTGTGACGTTCGAGGGTGTACCCCCGATATCGGTCGTCTCGTCACCGTCGACTGAGGGGACGGGACCCGGACCCGTGTCTCGAACACACCAATAAAATGGGTAAATGACATTAACACAGGTACGTACGTACGCACAATTCAGGGAAGTCAACACAGGTTGAAAAACACTGGGGTACCTGACATCGGGTGGTTCGAGGAGACAGGTACCCTAAGAGGTCCGTTCTTATGACCTCACCCAACGGTACAGGAAAAGGTTCCTTAAAACAGGCATGACGAAATATTTTTGTTTCGTCACCCTTCGTCCCTATTTTTCGTATTTTGTGATATTTACCCCACTTCTGTCCACAGGCGTCCACGCGGGGCCCTTCCACTCCGTCGGTGTCGCCTGAGAGGAAACGTCCTTCGGGTGACGGACTTTCCATTCTGCATCACTAAATGGTGCAGAATCATCATTTGGATTCGTATCTGAATTCGTCATTCGTATTTGTCATATGTATTCACATATAGAGATACGGTGTATTCAGACACTAATACGAAAACTTATAAACTAAGGTCACGTGTTCAAGTCTCGGTGTGATCCACACCGCGACCTTGTTCGACGCGGGTCTGAGTCTCGTCCTTGTCCAATGCCCGTCTCAAGTGCCGTCCTCGTGCTTTGGACCCTTCTGGAGAGCTTTCGTCGTCACACTGGACGGGACGACCACCGACTACAGGTCGTGTGTGACCCGACCCTAAACATCGTCCCGAAACGACTTGTCTTTACCGGACCCGCGCCGTCGGACTTGGACAGACCTTGTCCCTGACAGGGTAGGGGTGACGGTAAGGGCGGGGTGGGGGGTGGGGGGCTAAGAGGTCCAGTGCGAGGATTAGTCTTGTGACTGATGGGGTGTCACTCGTGGACCCTTCACGAGTCAGGGCTTCATTTCACGAGGTGGACGTTGTGGAGAGTGGAGAGTGACAAATTGTGACTAGGGGCACAATGACCTATGACAAAGGAGGTAAAATATCTACTGTTCCCGTACTAACCTCCCCGATCAAACGGGGCTCAATGTACCGTTGACATCCTACCTCAAGTCCAGTCTCGCGGTCGACGGACCGAGGTCTCGGGTGTGAATTGGTGACACTGCAGGTGTTTCCGGTGCCCGGTACGTCCCCCTGGCCACCCTGAGGAGAGTGGGTTGAGATTGTTGAGAGGGTGGGGACCCTTCACGACTCCTAGACGGACCTTCCCTATTGTTTTTCGTTTGGGAAATTCCGACGACTTTTACTGTCTCTCCCTTTTTGGAGTGTGCACCTCGGTCTCTTTTAGAACGAGAACATCTGGTCTACTGGTCTCATAAGCTTCCGGTGGAAGTAGACCCGAGTCGGTTGACAAAGAAATGAGTGTCTGTGACTTTCACCCGTATTTGAGTAGGATTCGCGTGTCTGTAAACAAGGTCGGACTCTGGTGTCCAGACTTCCGGTAACAACGACCGACCCCGTCCACTCTACCCCGTTACCCCAACTTTCATGTCCACATGCCAAGTCAACAAGACTCTGTGTAGAAGTTGGACCCAGTCGCGACTGTCTGGCCCTTCGACGACAACAACAGTGATTCAACAGAGACTGAGAAACACTGGAGTACCTGACATCGGGTGGTCCGAGGAGACTGTTACCCTAAAGGGTCCGTTCTTATGACCTCACCAACGGTAAAGGAAGACGTCCCGTAAGAAGGACTGGGTCCCTAGTTTGGACACTGAGGACACAGAGGACTTAACCGTCCGTATATATATATAAAAATTGAGACTCGGTGGTCCTTCGATTTTTCGAAGTTTAAGAGAGTAAACAAGGTCGGGTAAGGTTTCCGACCCTCCTCGGAATCGTTGTATAAGGACACAATGTACCAAAGCTTTTAGAACATTTTCATTCTAGTTTTAAAAAGACTGGAAATCTTTCTTTAACATTCTTTTTAAAAGTCTAGTGTGATTTCACAATTAAGTAATTCCCCTTCTCTCTTTAAAGGTCATCTTTACTATGTAAAGGTTATCTTCACTGCACATCCGAGAGTCTAACAATATATTAGGTTAATTTCCCTTCCCTACTTAATGTCCAAGTATAACCTTTTTCCTAAAAGGAAGAAAACGACTTAGTTGTCTTTGACGATAGTAACTATTTCTATTGTATTAGAATGTTACTCTTGTTACTACCGTCCGACCAATTACTCCGTAAATTCTACTTAGTAATATAAAAAATTTTTACCTGTGTAAGACTATAAAAAGTCGACTAAACATTTTCTTTGATGATCCCCAGAAGGATTTAAACCATTGTCAAGACTGTCACATGTACAGTAATTGTTCCTATGTTGGACGTTTCTTGAAAAGACTTTATAATTATAATTTTTTGTTTTACACTAGTCAGTACAAAGTCCTCTTTGACTTAAGATAACGATAAGAGAGATATCTTCTACTAAACTATTTTGGTAATAAGTTATACTTCTTATACATCCGTTTTTAATACCCTTTCATAATATCTCCGTACGGTCCGTCAAGTACTTTAAACCATAAACCACAAGATATAAAAGACTAAAAAAATTTACCATTGACATTCGAAAATTGTAATTATTAAACGACACTAAAGGTCCACCGTAATCACCATTTCTTGGACAGACGGTTACGTCCTCTACATTCTCTGTACCCAAGCTGGGGACCCAACCTTTCCAGGGGACTTCTTCCGGTACCGTTGGGCGAGGTCATAAGAACGGACCTCTTAGGGTACCTGTCTCCTCGGACCACCCGACGTCAGGTACTCCAGCGTGTCTCAGCCTGTTCTGACTCACTGAATCGTGTGTCGTGGGTAAAAGGAAAAATTTCATAGACATAAGTAAACGATCTCGACGGTATTCCTTCCCGATCTGATCTCCCGAATTGAATTCCTTATACAACAAAGTGTTAGGACTTCAGATCTACCGGTTCTAGTTCCACAACCGACCCAACTAAAGAAGATTCCCGGTACTCCCTTTCTAGACACCGTCCGGGAAGAGGAACCGAACGTCTACCGACGGAAGAGGAATAGAAGTATACCAGGTAAGAGAGAGAAAGAGAGGGGGTGCGGGAAGAGGATTGGAGGAGAAGAAAATTCCTATGGCCAGTCTAACCTAATTTCTAGGATAAAGATTTGTGTCTCCCGGACCTGAGACCTACTACCCTTTAGGACCTTAGTAAACCCACCTCGGTCTCCTTTCACCGTAAACTACTGTTAAGGACAGACCCTTATGAGGGTCCGTCGAGGAAAATTCCGACCTAGGGTCTCCTCTCAGTCAAGACGAGGAGTCCGACCCCACTCTGGGACGGAACAGACAGGGCGTCGTGTCCCGTACGGTGCCCCGACGGTCCTCTGAGTACGAGGGTTCCGGCGGTCTCGACACGAGAGAGAAGAAGGGGGACGAGACGTCGGGTTGATGGGACCCCATTCTTCCCTTCGACCCCAGAAGTCGGGTGTTTTCCCGGATATACGTCCAAGGTCTCTTCCTTGTTCCGACGTCTCGGGTGGGGTTCGTCCGACTGTGGAGGCCCGACTGTTAGTGTGACTGTACTTCGTTCCAACACAGTTTTCAAGTCCTTCTTTTCACTGTCCCACTTCTCCTCTCCTTCGGTGTGTCTCTCGTGGCACTAGGACCCGGTCTCTGGACCGTAGACCTGAAGGTTCGACGTCCTTTGGTCTCCCCGTCCTGGTCTCGACCAGGAGGGAGAGTGGTCCGGTTCCCCTGGTCCCTCACCCGTCCCACGACGACTTCCTACCCAGTTCGGGACTACTCACTAATTCACCGGGGTGGTTCAAGACTCAGAGTTTAGACGAAAGAGGGTTGGACGGGTCCACAGGACTTGGAGTCCAGAAGGACAGTCGCACTGAGTGTCAATTTGGGTAGGAGGTCTTTCCTACATGGTCTCGTAGGACCCCAGATATGACTCCGGTGGCGTCCCTACCGGTGTGGTAAGGAGGGTGAAGTCCGTCTGGACCCAGACGGGTCTACGTCACCCGTCGATCACGTTCACCAGGTCCCCTCGTCCCGTGGTCTCCCACCTGCCTGTCTCCGTTACGACTCAGGAAGAACTGTCTACTTCGTGACCCCGGGTACCATTGGGTTCACACCTCCAGTAAGAGGACTGACTGAGGGCGTCCTGTGTCCGAGGGGAGAAGACATTCCGGTTCAGTTCGAGGACTCATACGACCCCACTCGACAGTACTAACCGGGAACGACAGGAGTTAGAAATATAGGGTTGTCGTGTTTGGATAATCAACCGGACTCCGTTTCTCGGGGGACACGACGCGACACGAATCAGTGAGTCAGAACAGGTTGAGAAACTCTGGGGTACCTGACCTCGGGCGGTCCGAGGAGACAGGTACCCCTAAGAGGTCCGTTCTTATGACCTCACCCAACGGTACGGGAGGAGGGCCCCTAAAAGGGCTGGGTCCCTATCTTGGGTCCAGAACACTTAACGTACGTCTAAAAAATGATAGACTCGATGGTCTCTTCGGGTTCTCATGACCTCACCCATCGGATAGGGAAGAGGTCCCCTTGGAGGTCTGGGTCGTTAGCTTAGTCTCAGAACGTAACGTCCGTCTAAGAAATGGCCGACTGGATGACCCCTTCGGGTTTCTCGGGAGATAGACACAAGATACTATTCGACGGTGCCTTCGGCGACCTTGAGACCAGTGTAAGTAGTATCGACAGACCCAAGTAGAGAGGTCCTGTGACACGACTCAGACATAGACGTCCGTCCCCAGATTACACCTCGGCCACATTTCCTATCCTCCCTTCACCTGTACCGGGAAGACTCGACGTCTCACCCCTGGTCCTGAGGCCCCAAGGATGAACGTCCAGGACCGTCCATGGACCCGAGACGAAGAGACGAGAGGTAGAGAGAGCGGAGAATGATTTCACTTTCCTGGTCGTCGGCCCCGTCCTCACTCGGAGCGCCTCCGCGACAGATAAGCTCGTAGATGGCTCCTTCCCGCTACGGCGTCCTGAGGAGGTGAAGTACTGGAGGAAAGGGTAGGGTGACCTGACACGAAAACCTCGGATCCTGAAATCTTTCGAAGGTCTAAACCAGACACGAATTTTTAGTTTTCACGATCCTCTGAATAAACCCGACGTCGCACTCCCTAAACCCGTTCTTTTTCTCTGAGGAACTTACTCCCAGTGCTACTCGCCGGTCCGCACACACAGACACACCACCCCGGTCGAGTGACCCAGGGCAGAGAGTCCCCTCTGACTCAGTCAAAGTCCTGACGCAAACCCTACAGTCGACGTGACGGACCCCGGAAAGTGCTGACGGAAGGTAGGACTACTGTGGGTCCCTCAACCCGTCTGGTCCGCCGTCCGAACCTTGAGAACGACTTTATAGTCCACTACAGACACGGTCAACGATTGCTGACACCACCAGGCTTCGGGGCCTCCCTACAGGGAGACGGTAGGGGAAAAGACCCCCAGGTGTCCTTGAGACATACGGGTCTGAGAATTCCGAGTCTCCTCGGGGGGTATTGGGACACGGTCGGCTGGTGAGAGGGGACCAGGTGCGGGGGACAAAGTCGATGTGTGTAAAAGTGAAAGTAGGGATCTCTATCCGGGATTATAGTGGAAGTAAAATATCCTTTGAGTTCACACACAATCAGTGAGTCAGTACAGGCAGAGGTACTAAGGTACCTCTCATCGGGAGGTTCGAGGAGACAGGCACCTTAAGAGGTCCGTTTTCATTACCTCACCCAACGGTAGGGGAAGAAGTCCCCTTAGTAGGACTGGGTCTCTGACTTGGGTCCAGAGGTCGTAAAATCTATCTAAGAAACGACAGACTCAGTGGTCCCTTCGAGAATTCTTTGAGTCCTGGCTTACTTTAATCCTTTGAACGGGTGCACTACGGCCCAGTGCACTAATACTTCCACCCCACCTCAGTCGCTTCTACGAGACCTGAACCACTCTCTTCTAGACCAGGAGTGAGGGTAAGACAGGATGTACAATCGACACACTACCACCGACCAAACGGATTGGAGAGACTCAGATCGACTGAAATCATGTAGTCTCACCCTTCGTTAAGATTATCGGAGGACCTCGAAGAGTCTCTGGTGGGACGAACGGAGAGGAAACTATGACAGAGTTCCGACTTGGTAGACAGTGTAGACATTCCATCCAACGCAGACGAGGGTCCATGATACTTCGACAAATCCCTAAAAAAAAAAAAATTCTAAAAAAAAAAAAAAATGTAGCTGGTAAATTTTTCAGAGGAAACTTAATTAATGTTATAACAGAGAAAATACAAAACTCCAAAACCCCCGGAATTCCGTACACCCTAGAATCAAGGCGTTGGTCCCTAACTTGAGTGTGGGGGACTTAACTTTCAACTTCAGGGTTGGTCCTTAAGACCCGTCACCGGGACGGGTGACGACGGGGGAGTTCCGGAAGATCGTAGACCTCCCCCTGACCCCGTCTTCCTCCCTCCTCAAACCAAAGAGTCCTTACTTTGTCCAAACTGTTCCTCTTTCCAGGGAGACTCTCTCCCCTCCGACGACTTCGTTGCGACGTTTTACGATCGGAGGATCCCCTCGTCCCCCGGACTCCAGGACTCTCTTTCGAAGTGTTTCGTGTCCCTACCTGTGTCTGACCCGGGACAAACGCGAAGATAACGGTTTCGAACTGTAATCTAACAACGAAATTCTAGGAGACGGCATTAATCCGGTAAGTAGAGAGTCCCATATGCCTGTACACAGAATGAAAGGAATCCTTACGACTGTAAAGTGCAGAACTTAAAGTATTCGTCGTTCGTAAAATTAGTACTTTTATGTATCATAGAGGGGGGTAGTGGGACGAGAGTTGGACGACGAATGGGATACATACATAAGGAAGAGATAGGAAAGTGACAGAAGATAACTGAAGAAGACTCACCAATTACGAGGGATTTTAATAGTATATACGTCTAAACGAATAAAGAAAGAATAAAAAAAGACAATGTAGGAGATCTGTTCTTCGAGGTAATTCCACGTTTGGAGGGGAAAGGGAAATAGTGATGTGACCAGGTACGGATCCTCCTCTCACCCGTGTAGTATCCAGAGATAGTTGTAACCAACTTACTTGTACTTGAACTTACCTACCTATCTACGAGTTGTCCTGTTCCACAAGAAATGGATTCTTCACATTTGTGTCGGACCGAGGACCGGAACACAAAAGAGAAATAAATATACATTTATGACAAAAGAAGGTTGAGTTCAGGAGGGTGGTTGTAAAATAGTCACGTTATTGCCGTGACGTTTCGAAGCGTGACTTTTCTTGTTACAACAACAAGTCAGCGAGTCAGCACGGGTTGAGAAACACTGGGGTACCTGACGTCGTACAGTCCGAAGGGACAGGAAGTGATGAAGGACCTTAAGCGAGTTTGAGAACAGGTAACTCAACTACTTAAGAGGTCCGTTCTTATGACCTCACCCAACAGTAAGGGAAGAGGTCCCATAGAAGGACTGGGTCCCTAGGTTGGGCCCAAAGGACGTAACGTTCGTCTAAAAAAAAAAAATGGTAGACTCGGAGACTTTGAAAGTGACTTTTCCTGTAATACTAAGATATGACAAGTCAAAGAGCAGAGGGTCTTTGTAAGCGGTGGAACAGTATCGGTAGATATATTGATTGATTTACCGTTGTCTCGGAAGGTAGGACTAGGTAAGAGGCAAGTCAAGTCAAGTCAGCGAGTCAACACAGGCCGAGGAACGTTGGGGTTCCTGACGTCGTGTGGTCCGAAGGGACAGGTAGTGGTTGAGAGTCTCGAACGAGTTTGAGTCCAGGTAGCTCCGCCACTACGGTAGGTTGGTAGAGTTGAAGACAGTAGGGGAAAAGAAGGACGGAAGTTAGAAAGGGTCGTAGTCCCAGAAAAGGTTACTCAGTCAGGAAACGTAGTCCACCGGTTTCATAACCTCGAAGGCGAAGTCGTAGTCGGGAAGTTACTTACAAGTCCTGACTAAAGGAAATCCTAACTGACCAAACTAGAGGAACATCAGGTTCCCCAAGAGTTCTCAGAAGAGGTTGTGGTGTCAAGTTTTCGTAGTAAGAGGGAATTCAAACTGGGTTTAGGAAGGACAACGTCAGGGTTAAAGTAAGTAGGTAAACACATTTTTATGAGAGACTGACGGATGACACTCGAGTCACGGGTCGTAATCCCGATACTAAGACTGTTTTAGTCGTACTAACGAGGGATCCCTCTAGTTTCAGTTTACCCCGTTGCATGGTTTGTTTCTGAGTGTGGTTGTGGGTCTGTCGACGGTAAAGTCGACACAGTACTCCGTATTTACGGTCCACTGTCCTGGTGTACTTTTCCACCCCTTCCGATCTGAGATTACTTGAGTCCTCCTCCACAGTCCTTTCCAGGGGGGTTCCTTTCTCCTACCTACTGGACCCCATACCTAAATATTTGTCTCCTTAGACATTTGATTCCTCCTCCGTTGGTCTACTTCCCTCGTCCCCTGTCTCCTGGTCGAGGGTCCGTCTCCCTTACTGTGGGTTCCTTCGGGTCCTCGTCCTATGTCGAACCGAGGAAGGTCCTAAAGGGATTCTCTCTTGGTAGAAAATAAAAGGACTAACTGTTTCAAAGTTCCTCGGCCCCGTTGTTGTTCCTTTCCAAGATCGGGTCTTTTGTCTTGGTGTGATACAGAAAAACATTGTCCTAGAAATCGCAAACCGAAGGATTGTAGACTAAACAGGAAGTTTACTTTGGACCGTATGTGTGTCCACGCGATGTTCGAAGGTCGATTCGGTGTGAGGGCACTTCAGCACGACCACACTTCTGTGTCCACGGGACCTGGAGTTGTATGACACTGGTAGGGGACCCAGTAGACTTCACCTCCAGACTGGTGTCTAGGGATGTCCCCATGTTTAAGGTGTGGGATTAAACGAAGATCCCCCGAAGCCGATCTGGACGAACATTTGACTCTCGGAATGGACACGGCCTAATAAAGATCTACTTATTGTCGACACGAAACTAGAAAAGTTCGCACGAAGATAGAACTGTTACTCAACAGATAACCGATAGAGCTGGAGTTTGAGGAATAGTTAGTAGGGGTAGAAGTTTGGCTGTGTAGAACGTCAGAAGCTTAACCTAGATCTCAGTAACACGGAGGTCTTGCATCACTAGTAAAGGTATACGGAAGGAGAGAGTAGAAGGTGTAGGTCGACCCATGGTTTAGGTTAGCTACGGTGGACTTTTTACGAAGAGTAGGGTTCAAGGACGAACGAGGGAGACGGAGTAGGATTAGACCCAACAGGACATATATTAAATAACGACTAAAAGGTCAAGGGGGAGTTAAACGGAGTCCAGGTGGGTAGTCAATAGGATGGTGATTTTAGTATAGGAATTTTTAATCTCCTTTTTTGTGGGAACAACTAAGGAGAAATGGATTATTTGGTCACTAAGAGTTTCACACGTCGTCGTAGAAGACCCTTGAACAATCTTTACGTCTAAGGGTCTAGAGTGAGTCTGGATTAGTCAGTCTCTGAGTCGACTGCCCGGGAAGTCCACTGTTTGTAAGAAGAAACAGTTTAAGAATGAGTAGGGATTCTCTGTCGAGTCTCAACGGAGGAGTCCCTTCGGAAGGGACTGACAAGGGCCGTCGTAAATCAACGAATAAAAGACCCGAGGACTTCGGGGAAAACAGCTTTTAGAACAATGTCGACAAAATAGTATCTAAACTGAAGTTACATCCCTCACCTAAAGATAGTCTATTAATCTCAAAAAAAAAAAATTTTGTCATGATTGAGGAACACTCGTCCACGAGTACCTCTCCTGTACCTACCGAGGAGACACGTACCCTAAGAGGTCCGTTCTTATGACCTCACCCAACGGTAAGGGAGGAGGTCCCCTAGAACCCCTAGGGGTCTCTAGGTCCCTAACTGGGACGCAGAGACTTGAAGTCCGTCTCAGAAATGGTAGATTCGGTGGTCTCTTCGGTGGGTTTATCGTGGTTCAGAAACACTCGTCCACGAGTACCTTTTCTGCACTCTCAATAGTTCCTATGAGCGTCACCAATATGAACTTCCAGGGTAGGAAAAACAAGTGACAAGAAAGTCCTCTCTACTGTAGAGAAAACGGCTTAGGTATGTCAACTTGTCCCCCGGACGGCGGATCACTCACTTCACTTTCAGTGAGTCAACACAGGCTGAAAAAAGAGGTCCGGTCTTATGACCTCACCCATCGGAAAGGGAAGAGGTCCCCGAGAAGGATTAGGTCCCTAGTTTGGATCCAGAGGACTTAACGTCCGACTAAGAAATGGTCGACTCGGTAGTCCCTTCGGGTTCTTATGCCCTCACCCATCGGATAGCGAAGAGGTTGCCTAAAAGGACTGGGTCCTTAGCTTGGTCCCAGAGGACGTAACTTCCACCTAAGAAATGGTTGACTCGATAGTCCCTTCGACGGACGTCGGGTTTTCACAAGTTTTCCTAAAAATTTTACGTAACTTACCTATTTTCTGACATTCCCTCTAATTTTTAAAGACAGGGTTAAACTTTAAGGATAGATGATAGGAAATCGTTTTCTATGTTTATCACGTCGGTGCGACGAAAAATAGGAAGTCCCTTTTCCATGTTAGTGAAAGGTCGATCATTCAATGGTCCAGCCCTCCCCCCACCCCACCCCTACCAAACACCCCCAACCCGTACTTCTAAGATCTAGGTCAAGTTCAGGGGAGACGTCACTCGGTGTCACGACCACTCAGCCCCCAGAGGGAGCCCATCTTGTTAACGACCTTTAGGGACAGCGCAACTGGACAATTAACAAGGAACACGGATAATACTAACACTGACAATTATAAATAAACCACAAAATTATTCAATTTAATAGATCAATAATATATTCATAAATATATACAATATTCATATTATGTCCCACTATCATCAGAGTCACGTAACCGAATGTAGTATTTTACGGTCCCAAGGGAGACCGAAGTCAGAAAATCATTTCATAGGAGAGGTCACTTCCTCGTCGAATGGACATAGGTTTATGGATGTCTTTTCTGAGAAGGAACACTTTAATAGAGACATAAGTACGGACGGTGAGTAGAGTGAGTGTAACTTTAAGTCCAGTTCCAGAGGATTCCGTGAGTCGCGGGAGGGGTAGCACCAGAAATCTCGTTCGCGAAGGTCTGAAGAGTCCGAGGGGAGACCCGTACAGGGGAATGGTCGGCATGGTAGAGACCAATTCAATGTATTTAAAGGAATTGGACACAGGAGTTGCCATGTTTTCTCAATTTTGAGGACCTCACATGTGTGTCTCGGAATGTCCCTTCTTCGTCGGTCATGCACTATTGGTGATGACACTAATAAATAAGAAGTCCGACTGGAAGGGAAAGTCGGGAAGTGGGGTCGTGGTCAGAGGTCGTGAAGGGACGGGTTAGTTTTTCGTGTGTCGAAGTCGGGGAAGACAAATCCGACGACCTTTGACGGACTACGGAAAAGACGGACATTTAGGAGTTAGGGTCGGACGGACAAAAGATCAGGGTTCTTACAAACAAGGTATACGAGCGGTCGACCGATGGTCGAGTCAGAGGATTTCCAATTTGAGTACAAGGCCTTGTAAGAAAAGTTCTTAATGGAAAGGAATTTTTTTACGTTATGTAGTTACCAATTCTATAGTTTCGTCGATGTGTGTGTGTGTGTTTGTGCCTATGTACGTTTGTGTCTGTACGTGCACTCGGGTGGAGGGACATAGAGGTACACTTTTCGGTAGATTGGGTCATTTGACACGAAGTGCTAAGGGATTATTTGAAAATACAAAAGAACGGTGACTCCAAAGACATTGACATGTGTGTTACAGTAATGACTCGGGACGTGGTTAAGTTGAGTCGGTCTACGGAGTCGCCGTCGGTCGAAGATCTTTTAAGAGAACTATACACACGTGGAAACGGAGAGGTAGAGGACCCGGGAGGGAAGGGGACCAGGGGTGGAGTCTGGTAGGCACAGACCAGACAACCGGAAAACATGGTATATATGTTCCGGGTCCCACCGTTCTTTGTTTGGGTGACGGGAACTCTCGCGGACACTGGAGGGACACCAAGACGAACAGATTCGGTCCGGTGGGAGGTAGACCTTGATCTGTTTTTTTTCGCGGGTCTGCGCGAACGGAAAGTCGGACAGTACTTTTGTACCCACGGAGTACTCGTCGGACACCTCCTCATTAAACTCTTCTACACATATTTCCCAAACCTAGAAGAATCTAGACCCCCACCCTTGAACCTCCATCCACCCATCCGACTGCCTCCAAGGTCCCGTCTCTTGGTCAGAAGCCCCAACACCGAGGTAGACCCAAACACGTTTCTCGTGAAAGTCCTGGGAACTCACCGTAGCCCCCAACCCGTCCCTCGAGGTCTATCAGTCGACGGGCAGTCCGGAGGCTCCTACGGACGACTCCGACAACCATCCCGTTAGGCCCTCCGAGACGTACCGGCCCCGGTAGACTCGACCTTCGGGCCCCTCGACAGAAGGACCACTTCAGTCTGTTCAGAGGTCCATCGGCCCTCGACTCCTGTACCTGAGAAAGAGCGTGTGCACAAACCTCCACTATTTGTATGGTGCGTCTACCAAAGAGACTCGGAGTCACCTCCCAAAGGTGTGTCTAAGTACTTGGCTTTTTGTCTACATTTGTGTGTGTGTCCCAGTGTGTGCCTACCCCCTCTTTCTTGGTTCAAGAAGTTTTTACGGTTTGGGACTAGTGGTTGTACCTCTTTCGTGACAACCTGGACTCTGTGTCTGTCTGTGTGTTCTTCCTTTGTTTCGACAGGGTATTTAAAAGTTCTTCCTTGTGGGACGGGGGGTCGGGGGGGGGGTGGTGGGGGGCGGCTAAGAAGTCTTTCAGTGAACACGCCGAACATAAAGACGACTTTTCTCAAGTTCTCTGGGCACCTTCCCTTCGCCCACTTGTGCTTGGACCCCTCACGGAGGCTCCTCCACCCACTAAATCTGAGAATTAATTCTGGTTAGCAGGTGGCACTTCAACCCTTTGAGGAGGATCTGAAGGTCTCACTCCCGTGGATTTTCAGAGGGGTTCGGATTAGTGACCCCCTAGTGAGAATCCCCCGAAGACTGTCCGGTCCTTACCCGACAAAAGTACTGTAACGTTTTACTAGATTACTATATCCGTGAGGGGAGTAAAAGTTCTGTTCCCTTGTTTCCGAGTCTCTCCAATTCATTGAACCAGTTCACGTGTGTCGTACTTCAACCACCACCCCCCCTTGGAAAACGTTCGCATGTTTCTTCGGAGGTGGTCACCGGTTGTCTCGAAAACTCGTAGGCAGTTCCTTCTCTCCTGACTGTCGGACCTACGACCGGGAGAGACGTTATCCTCGAGTTCTACGACTTTAGGGGACCCCTGCCCACTCAATCGGTTCCAGTACGTCGGTCGGTGACTGTTGTTTCGGTCCGATCTTGGACGGACAGTAGGTCGGTCCGAGGAGTGGGACGTTGTGTGGAGAGACGAATTGTTTCAAGGTCGGTCTTTAGTCCACGGCCCCTCCTACTGCCTGTGGTTCCCGTAGAGATCCTCGGTGAGGCATCGGGAGGACAGAGTCTCTGCTCAAGTCGGTAGTCGGTAGTGTTACCGTCTCCGTACGCAGTCTATGTGTTCCAGAGGACGTCTGGAATACCTCCTTAGACGGGTCCTTAGACACTTGGATTGTGTAACCGGAACCGACTGGAACCTACAGGAGACTACGGTCCTGTCAACGACTCTCCCTTGACACGGGGGGTCGTACTCCTCCCGTCTCGAGCGGTACTGGACTTCGACCTTAAAGAGACTCCGACCAAAAGTAGTGGGGGTCGAAGTGAGAGCGAGGATTCATGTGAGTTGGACCTTCGTCCGACGAGGTCTGTGTGAGAACTGTAACTCCGTTTGAGGAAGGGAAGTTCCACCCCGGTCCCCTTGAGTCGGGACAATAAATCCCTGACACGGAAGGGTCCGACCTGAGGTCCCAGAGACAGTGGGTTCGGGTAGAAGGGTCCGTCGGTCTATCCGGGATTTCGGTACACGTCATCTGTAAGGTCTTATCCTTGGATTCCCGAGGAATTGAGGTTGGACTCTTGGTTCTACCCGGTCAATGTTCAGAACGTCCTAGGATAACCACCCGAAGGGACCACCGGGTCACCATTTCTGAGGTTGACGGTTACGTCCTTTACGTTCTCTGCGTCCTAGCTAGGGACCCAGTCCTTCTAGAGGACCTCTTCCTTTACCGTTGGGTGAAGTCACAAGAACGTACCCTTTAGAGTACCTGTTTCCTCGGGCCACCCGATGTCAGGTACCCCAGCGTTTCTCAACCTGTGTTGTTGGAGATTTGTCGTTATTGTTATTAGGATACCCATCCGAATGACACAAGAACTATATCCGAGGACTTCGTTCTCGAAGGTGTCCAAAGGTACGACTCTTATTCGAAAGGTAAAGGGATCCTGACACGACAAGTAAGGTTTTACGTTCCGACGTAACCCGTCCCCCTGGTCACTACTTCTTTGTCCCGACGCAGTAGAGAGTTTGTCCCTGAAGTAGAAGGGAGACGGTGAATGGACGAGTCAATTTAGGAACCCGTCCAATTTAGGAGTCCGGAGCCAAAGTAGTGGACATTTGTGTTCTACTGTTAACGGTGGAGGTGTGTAAACACTGTTGAGTACCTCCACCACCTCAGACTCTCATGGGTCGGGCACCGCCCGTGCATCAGTCAAGAAGTGAAGGACGGGAGTCCAAAACTCGTAGGTCTTAAGTCACACCCGACTGGTACAAGAAGTAGTTTCGGTGACAACAAACGACTCGGACACCGTTCTCCAAGTACAAGGTATTTCCTGTGTCTGAGACAGACCATACACATTATCGGTCTAGAACCCCACGTCCGACGAAGTCCATCTCCCATGCGTGTCCGGAACCACCGTCCGTCCGGTTTGGTCCCTTCACTGGTCTGTCCCAAAGTCCTGTCCTTACGTCCCAGGTATCACCCAACCACACATGGGACACGGAGACGGGTCTAACCTCTGACCTCAGGAATCCGAGGTCTGGGGTCCCCTACTCGACGACGGGTCAAGTAGGAGACGTCACCCTCCCCACCCATCACCCCACAGGATCAAAAGGGTCCCCTTTTCACGGGCTTCCCGTAGTGATCACAGACGGAACCGTCCTGTCCACACTGATAGTGGTTTACTGGGGAACCCGATGACACCTGTGAGGACCCTAATCATCCGTGGACCTTCTAAGGGAGGTCAACCCGAAAAATGTAGGTTTCACTATTCAGTTGGTTTTTACCATGTCTCGAGTTCATATCATCTGATTTTTTTCGACTACCGAGTCACCGTTTGTTAGGTGGACGTTACGTGTCCCGGACCCAAGGTCGGGGTCCAACCCTTCTAGGGGATCTCTTCCCTTTCCGTTGGGTAAGACCATGACACCGGACCCCTAAGGTACTCGTCTCCTCGGACCACCCGATGTTAGGTACCCCAGCTTTTACTCAATCTGTGCTGACTTGATTTGTTGTTCTTTCAGCTTGATTTCTTCGTGTCTCGTCTTAAAGCCAACGGTCCCAAGCCCCTACGCCTTCTCCTCCTCTCATCTTTAAAGTTTAAAATTCTTCTTCTTTAAAACCCCCTAACTTACATGTCGGACCACTGACACTACTGTTATGACATGACATATGAAAATTCATCGCTACTCATCCTCTTCCGTTACCGTGGGGTGAGGTCATGAGAACGGACCTTTTAGGGTACCTGCCTCCTCGGACCACCCGACGTCAGGTACCCCGGTGATCCTCAGCCTGTGTTGACTCGCTGAAGTGAAAGTGAAAAGTGAAAGTACGTGACCACCTCCTTTACCGTGGGGTGAGGTCACAAGAACGGACCTCTTAGGGTCCCTGTCCCCTCGGACCACCCGACGGCAGATACCCCAGCGTGTCTCAGCCTGTGTTGACTTCGCTGAATCGTCGTCGTCGTCGTCACTACTCATCTAAATTTTACAAAAGTGTCATTGTTGTTACCGTTGATGTACTCCACTTCCTACACGATTCATTGGAATGTCACTATTTGTAAAGTGTTATACATGTACACAGTTTGGTAGTGTGACGTGTGGAACCTGAATATGTCGCAATGTACAATTAATGTAGAGTTAGTTCGATCCCCACCCCCACCCCTCTTGTTTTACTTTGGGAGTTTGTTTTTGGTGTCTCTCCTCGTGTCATGGATTCGTTCCTCCCTCCCCCTCCTCCTTGAAGATAAGAACTTATAGATGTGGTACGACCCTGAGACTCTACGGATGGTACTAATATCCCGGATTGATACCGGAGGACACCCCATCCGTTCGGGGTGTAGACTAAGAGACTGAGGTCCGTTGGACCCGAGTCCCACGGAAGTTTCGGGACGGGTGTCAGTGCCCCTTCTCGACCTTAAACTTGGTTCCAGACTGAGGGAAGACGCCGTATTCGGAAATAGTAGTCAAGGGGGACCCCAACGTCCTTCTCAGTCGTCTCCTACCCCTCCGTCTTCTTTGCGGACCTCTTAGATAGTCCTGGTGTAAAGAGAAGATACGTGTCTACTGAGTGGTAGGTGAAGACGAGGACCCATTGAGATGTTAATAAAGACAATGTTTATCAATTTTCTTGTAAAAGGATACACGGAGCCTTCTACTTTTGGTGAAAATGTGTCTCGTTTTGTTTTTGGCTTCGGTTCTTTTCATTTTACTTTTTTTTCTTTAAGTTGGGAATTGTTAGAGTTTGGGGGTTTGTTGTTTACTCGACTTTTCTTTGAAGGTTTTACTTTTGTCGGTCTAAGCAACAATAACAAGACCCTGGTATTGTATTAAGATTAACCGTTTTTGACTGTCGTCTCCTTCCGCTCCTCCAAGAACCTGTTACTCGAACGACCGGTCTTAATTCCCGGCGACTCGTAGGGACGCCGCCTTCACCATGGTCAAGAAAATTAATTACTTAGTTAATACTACGTAGGACTTTCCCCCATGCCTTGACACAGATGTGTGTTGAGACTGTAGTCGGCTAAAGTTGTTCAAATGATTTTGCTGTCAGTGCCGGAAACTGTTATGACTTACGCTTTATCAGCACATGTGTCTGAAATGTCCCGTCGAGGGCCCTCGGCCCAATGTCTTAGTCCAAATTGTCTACCCTCTTCCGGACTCCCTTCGGTTCGTGTGCCTAAAATAACTCTTTTTTCGAATATATGACATTCCCAACGGCTTCAAATTATTTATTTCCAGTTGAATATTATATATTTTTGTTATATTTGTAAATATACGATGTACGTATAGTATATTAAATTTCATTATTAAATATATACCCCTCTCTACGGTTCAATACAAGAAGGCTAGAAGGAGCTGTTCCGTGTGTGTGTCCTGCACAGATAGGCCTAGGTGGCGGTCGGCTGGTCAAACAACAAAAGACTGCAGTCGCGCGCCTGCATCCAAACCCTCCAAAACGTGACACTCAAGGTCACAAACAGTAGTTAAGGAGACGTTGGCAAGAACTGTCCGGACCGGAGGAATGTAGAGCAGAGTATTTTTATAACAAACTGCCCCCTCAACGGCCAGAACTAGAGGGGGTCGTGGCACTGGACCACAGGGGCCTACAGTTACCGGCTACTGAACAGCCAGTGGGTGTCCGAGAGCGACAGCGTGTGCCTCATGAGCGGGGCCACCGAGAACACGAGGCGCATGGAGAAGGAGGAGCTGCAAGACAACCGGTGGTGCCCCAACGGGTGCATTAGGAGGTACTCCATGTCCCCTCCCCCGAGGTCCCCCCACGACAGTGAGTCGTCCTGGGCCCCGCTCAACATCACAGAGACCACGGCGTCGTCAAGCCCCGGGTACCGGCAGTGGCCGACCTTAAGGCTGAACCGCCCGAGAGCCCCGTCCCGGAGACGAAACCCGTCCCACGAGACCATCAAGAGGAAATGCAGGTGGTAGACAAACCTCTCGAACAAAAAATTTTATAGACGGACCTAGTCGAACTAATAGTCCCTTAAGTCACTCAGAAGGCCGTCTGAGGAAACTAGGTACGACAAGGGAACCTGCGGTGCCTCTATTCGCTCTTTGTAGTGTATTTTGTTCTACCTGTAGTGGAACAAGTGGACATTCTAGACTTTTCCTTTGTACCCACAATGATCGTCCACCACCGCCGACACAGGTACAGTAAGGACCTGGTCTATGGACTCGGACCCCTAGGGATACTCCGTCCTACCTCTCGACTCATGGTGGTGGGTTCCTCTCGTAGTCTTGTGGGGACACTACCGTCTCTGTCTCCGACAGATAAGGCGAGCGGAAGGGGAGAATGAGAGGATCTATCGGTTCGCGGAAGTGGGGTTGTTAGGAAGAAGGTCGTCGCACCGACCCACTCTCCCTTTCTCTGCACACACACACACACACACACACACACACACACACTCTCTCTCTCTCTCTCTCTTCCCTTTTATTAGACAAAGTGTTTCTGTTTCTTATAGGGACTTCCCGATGTCGGACCTTCTCAGTCCAGAGAGGACTCCTGGATTTTGTCGTCTCCAGTGGAGACCCGTAAGTCGGACCTAGGAAGAGTCTACCTGTCGTGGACAGTGGACACGTGGACTCCAGGTGGCAGACATCGGAAGACGACCCACTCCCCCTGTAGGACGACAAAGAAATTTACAGGGAACTCGGACTTTTCTGGTGGAGAGAGAGGTGGAGTACTTTGATGTTTCTTTGCCTTGGACTTTTAAGATTTCCACGTATGTGATACAAAGATTATTTTTTATAGTCGTCGCCGTCCGAACGTTAACACAGTTCTTAGTCTCAAGAGAACGGGTGAAGCGACGCCGGGGACCCCAGAGGCCTTTCTCACTTATGGGACTCCGACCCCCAACCCGGTCGAAGGGGAGTCAGACGTCGTAGTCTCTCCCCAGTAGTAACCGGTCGGGCCGTCTCGTTCAGGAGGACGGGGACATTGCTGGGTGAGACACTCTACCGGACTCACAGTCCCAAGAGACGGCTCGAGACTCTACCTGTACGAACGGTTGCACGGGTAGATTAAGGGTCTACAGGAGAAGGGTTCTGTCGTCTGGGGGGGGATTTCGTGGCGGACGGCTTCCACCTCTGAGTCGAGTTTACTTACCCGACGTGAACGGGGCTTCGTGTTCTAAGGGACAGCCAAATAGAACAGACTACAAAATTCAAAGGGTGATACTTTGCGAGGAAAAAATTACCAAGATAAAGATTGAGACGACAGAGGAACCAAGTCACCGTAGAATTGGGTAGTTGCGAAAGCAAGACAACGGTATCATCTCGGAGGTGAACCCCAAAGACGGTTCAGGCACACCTTAATCCGCCGACTAGAGGTGTATGGAAGTACGACCAGTGAGGGAGGGAGCTCGTGTCGGGACCTTCCTTCCCGAGACCACGCCCTCCCCACCGGTGAGCAATCTGGGAGGGGTCACGGGACGTGAAGCGGGGTGGACGGTGCTCACGAGAAAGACAATGGTGGTAACGTCGACGGAGTGGCAGGGGTCCCGAGACAGCAAAGGAGAAATTTCGAGATTCGTACCTTTTAGTTTAGGAAGGGAACCGAGTGGAACCCATAAAGGTCTTTCTGATGTTTTGGGTCCCCCTCTTCTCTTCCCTTTATTTGTTTCTACCGTGTTCTGGGTCTTTTAGTCAGGACCCTGGAGGGACGACCAGGTCACGATTCTAAGACGTGAGGACTACGTCCCCCGGGTCCAAGCTAAGGACCAGTCCCTTCATCTACGGTGTTGATTTTCAAAGGTACAGTGTTGCTTTCTCAGACGTACGGTGATGATCTTCTGGGACACACGACGTTGGGGCGGGTCGGTTTATTTGTCGTCAATTTTTTTCTCCTCTTCTCGGTAGGGCGAATGGGTGCCGAGTCTTGGACAGACACAGACTCGGGCGGGTTCGATTGAGCGAGGGTCCTGAGTGTCTACACCGGAGAAAGGTGTAGAACGGACTTCTCGACGAGACCACAGGGGTTTCCGGTCGTTGTGACGACAGTGAAAGGAGGTCGAAGAAGGAGGACCGAGGGCCGGACAAAGAGACTATTCCCCTCGTAGAAGGAAGGTACCCTTGGTGAGAGACCTGTTGACTAAGAAAGTTCCAGTTCCGACTCTCTTCCTAAGATCGAAACGACGGTGTTAGATCTCTACCGGGGGGGGCCTTACCGTACTAGGACCCTTTTACCAAGGGTACCTCATTGATTAGAGGGGTGGGGTTGAGGTGTATTTTCACTAAAAAGGGAAGTTAGAACGTCCGGGTTGTTTTACTTTGAACTTGTTGTGTTTTTTATACCGTAGGTACGTTGACCTTAATATGACGGAAGAGGGAAGGTTCTTTCTTCTGTCTGCGGTGCTTTATTAAACCCCACCTCTCCGATAGTTTTTTGTACATATTATAGCATGTACTTTACTTAGCGGTCAGGTCCAAGCTACGTACTATGACCTACGAACCCCGACCACGGGACCCTTCTGGGTCTCCCTACCATGGCCCTCCCTCCTCCCTCCTCCCTCTCCCCAAGTCCTACCCCTTGTGAACATATGGATACCACCTAAGTACAACTACATACCGTTTTGGTTATGTTATAACATTTCATTAATTAGAGGTTAATTTTATTTATTTAGATATAATTTTTTTAAAATACTTGACGGGGGCGGGTGGGGCAGGTTCGGGGTAGTGGTAGTTGATTCTTATACGTCCGATGGACGAGTATGCCTTTAACTTGTTTACTCCACTCACCTCCCTCCAGGGTCCACCTTATTCTCAGGTACGGTTCTAACCATTCCAGAGACGTTCCCACTCAACCTTCCTTCTCGGAACTACCTAACCCAACGAAATACCCTTCACCAGACACGTACCTTGGTTTCCCACAATCTTCGTCTTTCCGTACCTGAGGTTGAGGAAATAAAATATGCCCGAAGAGACCACCGAGTCTACCATTTCTTAGGAGGACATTTCGTACTTTGGTCCGAAACTAGGGACCTAGTCCTTCTGGGGGACCTCTTCCCGTACCGTTGGATAAGATCGTAAGAACGGACCTCTTAGGGTACCTGTCTCCTCGGAGCGCGGATGTCAGGTACCCCAACGTTTCTCAGTCTGTTCTGACTCGCTGATTGTGAAAGTGAAAAGTGAATTAAAATATCTACTCCTTGGGGGTTTGACGTCAAGTTTCTTCTCCTCTCTGTGTCCTTCGTCTCCCCCCGCCAGAGACGTCAGGTTCTAGTCACAAAGAAAAGTAGTGTAGTACTGACCCGAGGGTACGGGGTAGACGTCGGACCGAGTGACAAGTCGTCGGTGAATTTATTCGAAATACTGGGTACACTGGGAAGGGGAACGTGTGAGAGTAGCGGAGGAGAAGACAACTTTACAACGAGTGGGAAGTCGTGGGTCAAGTCTTCGATTGAAAAGGTAGTACGAGGAGGCTATCGTCGTCGGGTTGGGGGAGACGTACGGGTGTAGTACCACCGCGTACAGTGTCGGGAGAGCCGTGCTACATCGAATGAGTGATCTGCGACAGGAGGTTCCGGTCCCCGGGGGAGGAAGAACAGACACAGGCGGAGAGGGGACTCAGGTGTGGTGTCGCTTATGTTTCACCCACGTCACTCAGTCTCTACCTGGCTCCCACCGACTTCCGTCTTGGTCGAGGGTTTCGACGTCCCGACTCTCGTTTGTAAAGAGTCTCCGTCTCACCACCGTCCTCTACACTGGTGCAATCTTCCGTGCGAGGTTTGGGGGTCTGAGTACAAGGTGCCAGGGTACACCGAAGTGAATGTTTTGGGTACTTCTATGTTAAGACGTCTTAAAGTTCTACCACTGGTGTCTCACAATGTGAAACTCAAGTTCCAGGGGAAAGACCCACGCCCGGGGACATGCTACGGGACCGACATTCTTGATTCTACCAGACAGAACTACTTTAACACACTTACATTATCTACCCCCCTTTTACCTTTGTCACTGTCTGAAATAAAAGAACCCGAGGTTTTAGTGACACCTGTCACTGTCGTCGGTACTTTAATTTTCCACGGACGAAGAACCTTCTTTTTGATCCCGTTTTGATCTGTGACAATTTTTCGTTTCTATGGTGAAACGGCGGTTTTCAGGTATATCAGTTTCGATACCAAAAAGGTCATCAGTACATGTCTACACTCTCCACCTAGTATTTCTTACGACTCACAGTCTCTTGACTACGAAAGCTTGTCACCCCAACCTCTTCTGAGAACTCTCAGGGAACCTGACGTTCCTCTAGTTGGGACTTATAAGTAACCTTCCTGACTACGACTTCGAGGTTATGAAACCAGTGGACTACCCTTCTCGACTGAGTGACCTTTTCTGGGACTACGACCCTTTCTAACTTCTACCCTCCTCTTCCCCTGCTGTCTCCTACTCTACCGACCTACCGTAGTGGCTGAGCTACCTGTACTTACACTCATCTGAGACCCTCTGTTACTTCCTGTCCCTTCGAACCGTACGACGTCAGTCACCCCAGTGTTTCTCAGTCTGTGCTGAATTACTGACTTGTTGTTGTTTCTTCACCTTTCAGTAACAAACAGTTCTCTCTACGTGTTTCCGGTGTCCCATGGTACTCCATCCCACTGCGCTCGTCCCGACACCTGTCCTCGACGCTGAAATCACGTTGGACCGACCCTCCCGGAGCCCAACACCTGGTACTCTTTCCGGGCACTCTGGTAGAAGAAACGAGAGGAACCGTTGTCCCTAACCCCCCTTTCCAGTCCCAGCAGTCCCTCCTTCAAAAGTAGTGGTTGTGACGTTTGTTGACGGGTTGGGACACTAGTCTAGCGTGTTTCGTCTGACTGAACGTCAACTAAATAACGAAAAGTTAAAAAATGTCTGTGTATACCTCCGACGAGACAAAGATGGTAGGGTAGATGTAGACCCTCGGGGTCCCGTTTGGGACGGTGGGGGAGCCCAAGGTCCGTGTGTTTAAGACGTCTTTGTAGACCGGTCGTGACCACTTCCACCCCCCTGCCTGTCTACTTGTTTTACTTACTGTATTCTTGAGGGTTTACGGGGAGCCGTGTCCAGGACAGGTAAAGACCTAGGTCTGGCAGAGAACCGTAGTTCAGGTTTTCGGAACAGTACTATGAAACCTTAGTCGACGTCCAACCCTTCACAAAGATCTAATAAACGTTCCGACGTAATTTTGGGTCGTCCGAAGGACGTCTGAAGTGAAACTATTAAACGAAAGTCGAAAAAGTGTGTCTCTTTCGGGTTCTTACAACGATTATTTTAAGCGGGATTGTGTCTACAACTTCGGCCTTCCCCGACATCTATTGGTAGAGTACAAATGGTAACTCCTACGACTCTGGGCGACACCACATTTCACTCAAAGCATTCCCAGTGTGTCGATATACTGTGTCTCTACCTGTCCCCTCTAAACCGAGAAAAATTTTTTTATTAAACTTTTAAATTAAATTAAATAAAAACCGATACAACCCGGAAGAAACGACGAGTCCGAAAGGGATCAACGTCACTCGACTCCGAAGAGAAACAATTCTACGAGGCCGAAGAGTTACGTCACCGAAGAGAACCACACCTCGTGCCCGAGATCCCGTGTCCGAGTCATCAACACCGTGTACCCGAATCGACGGGGTTTCGAACACCCTAGAAGGGCCTGGTCCCTAACTTGGGTACAAGGGACGCAACCGTCCGTCTAAGAATTGGTGACCTGGTGAATCCTTTCGAGTTCTGAACCAAGAATTCACGTTGTCTCTAGTGTTCCAAGTTCGTACCAGTTCCAGTGACAGCCCCACTTAGTGCTGTAACGATCCTTTCGAGAGTCGTGGTACGGGCCGTGTCTCACTAGGTGACCTGTACGACCTAGTTATACTTGGACTCAATAGCCACCGTCGTCTCTACGACGTAGGAACGGGAGGTGCGCGTGTGTGACCCATGGTCTCCAGACCGAGGGACCACACCGCTCACCTCTTCCTTTCTGTCCCGAGCCGTTCCGTGTCGTCACGTCCAAAGCTAAGTCTCTCTGAGGATACGAGGGAACGTTCACCACTGACGTCCCATGTCTCTGGGGGCAAGTTCGTTACTAGGATGACACAATAGGCACAGACGTACAGTGGAGAACCTACTGTGCCGGTGTGGGAAGAGTATGGGGTCAGGGACAACAGGCCGGGTCCCGACGTGACAGTACCTCAGAGGTCCAGACAAATGACTTACTCGTAGATGTCGTCCGTTCTGGATGGTTCTGTGTCGAAGGACCGGACCCTACGACAGACCCGAAGACGGTTCGGACCAAACCTTCGGTTAGTTGAGACGGAAGAAGAGGGTTTCTTTTATGCCCGGACCGAGACGTCGTCCGGTCCCAGGGGTCCGAGAAGAGTCGATATTAACCTTTTTCTGGACAATTTCTCGGGCCGTTCGGGGGAAGGACGTGAGAGGGGTCACGGGGAAAGGGGGCGAGTCTGAAAAGGTTCTAGGGCTGGTTGAGCGTCTACGATAAAAGGAGCGAGTCTTTACGAAAGGGTGTATACCACAAAAGGGTCAGGGGCCTCGTTGTAAGGATGTTCCAAAGTGGTAGGGAGTTTTATGAGTTTTCTCTCGTTAAAGACTAAGGAGGAAAGATCGAGTCACATGTTGTGTGTGTCTCCCAAACCCCAGACGTTCTTCGTCGACTTTACCTTCTCTTCGACCACTCCTGTCTCCATGTCCCAGACTCCGATGACTTTCGGTCCAGACAGCCCGGTGTGCGCCGTCTGCCACCGGCAGCGACGACCGAAGGTGCAGTGGTGAGGTGCTGATCGAGGGACCGGGCCGCGCGGTGGAGGACCAGTGTTTGGACCTCTGGAACGGAAGACGTGGACGCATACACACGACCCAGCGAAGTCAGTACAGGTTGGGAAACACGAGAGTATCTGGCATCGAGTGGTCTGAGGAGACAGGTACCCTGAAAGGTCCGTTCTTCTGACCTCACCCAACGACACGGAAGGAGGTTCCCCAGAAGGGTTGGGTCCCTGACTCGGGCACAGAGAATGCTCGAGGACGTAACCGTCCACCCAAGAAATGGTGATCGCGGTGTACAACGTTGACATCACTCACTGAAACATCGGACCCGTAACCCTCGTGGTTTGTGTTTGTACGGCGCCCACCCGATGACTGTGGTGTAGACGGTAGAACCATTATTGGGGGGCCTCCGTCCATGATTACTACCCCTTATTTGCTCCGTACGTCTCCAAATTATTAATCGGTTGTTCGTCGTCTCGAGTCTACTCTACCGACAGACCGAAACGTCGTCTCCGGGACACGACAGGCAGACAGACAGACAGGACCGAGAGTGTAGAAGGTCTCCTACGAGTCCAAGGTTCGGACCTCAGTCCTGTTGAGTTGGACCGTTCGACTAGTGGAGAGGTTCTTCGAAGGTCCGTCGAGACACGTCTCAAAGGTCCCCAAACTCCGGTGGTGAGGATACAGGAGGAAGGTCTGAGGGATCGTTTCACAAGGGGTCCCTTGCTTTGTTTTGGGCCAGAGGGGGGCAGAGAGGACGTCCACGGACAGCGTACGAAACGTAGCACCCCACACTTACATGGTGGAGTCTGGGACCCAAACCAGGGTCACGACCTTGAGCCCCACACTGAATGTGTCTTCCGGGTCTCCGAGACAAGACCGAAAGGAGCCCGTCCTCCGCACTCTAGTTTCCACCTTTACGAAAAATTACACGGTTCATAACTTATACGCTTAAGTTCTCCAAAGTAATGTAGGTCCCGTCGGGGTAGACAGACCCTACTTGGTCGTGTGACCGGTCGACGCCGGTCTTCCTGGAGTAAGGGACCTCTGAACGACGTCGCTACTGGACCAGAGACTGCTTACGGTTCCCGAGATTTCTGGTGTAGGACGGTCTATTAGGAATATAGAACAAGTCGGTCACCTTCTCCTCTCTCCACCCTTCCGCTCACTAAATTTCGGCGTACTGTTTTCCCTTTCCTTACACCACCTTTATAATTTGATTCCGGAAATATATTTTCCTGGTCGATCCGAGTAAGGGGATAGAATTAACGTTTTAATTAAGTTTAACCGAAACAAGACTTGTGCCCAGGGTTCCGGAGTTTTACTCAGCCGGCCCTGGTGTACTTCCACAAGACTGGGGACTGTTCCGACCCTCGACCCTCTCTCCCCAGGGTCGCCTCGGAGACGATCCCTAGTCAGACCAAACCGAATTAGAGAAATAATTACTAGGCCTTCGTTCTCTCTCCTTTTTCACCGTCTAATTAATTTTTCGTGTCTACTGCGTATCCCCCTTCCGCGATGTTTGTGCCCACTCCTGTTTGGTTAATGAGGGGTCAGGGGGCTCCCCGACCGCTGGACCTTCCTCGCCCTACTCTAATCGGACCTTTGTGAATCCGATTGAGCGACCCCCGCTCTACTTAGGTTTTGGTTGTCTCTCCCTTTGTGAACACCTTCCTACCTCCCTTCCTCGCTGAATGCCACCGACCTTCCTAGCCTGCTCTTTATTTGAGTGTTCGTGCCCGGCCCGCCGACAGGCCCCGGGGCAAAGGGGCTACCAAGGTACACACAGGGAGTCTGGGTGGAGTGAGTGAGAATCGTGTAGAGGCTCCCACCGGTGAGACTGGTGAGGAACAGAATCCTTCGTGCACACACACAAAAGTCAGTACAGGTTGAGAAACGCTGAAATACCGGACGTCGGATGATCCGAGGAGACAGGTACCCTAAGAGGTCCGTTCTTATAACCTCACCCAACGACACGGGAGGAGGTCCCCTAGAAGGACTGGGTCCCTAGTTTGGCGTATAGGACACAGAGGACGTAACGTCTGTCTAAGAAACGGACGACTCGGTGACCCGTTTTTATGTATTTAGCTCGAGATCTCTCCCATTCTTTACCTCGACTCCAGTCTATTGATCAAGTACTGAGAGTCGTTTCTACGACCGCTCGTACCAGATTTAAGGGGGGTTTGGTTTTTCTGAGTGGAGAGACGACATAAACCACTCTGATGTACACTCTGGGGACTATGGACCCATCCATACGTAGTGTGTCGGAGTTATATCACGCTGCCGTCTCCGTCCCTCTACCTAAGGATGGGTCAAGAAATTTTCGTCGAACAAGATGTATGGACCTCTGTCTTTACGGTTGGACGAGGACATAAGAACTGACCTCTTAGAGTACTTGTCTCCTCGGACCACCCGATGTCAGACACCCCAACGACTCGCTGAAACTCGTACGCGAGACGTATCGAGGAGAATAACTTTGAAGGACCTGGGTCCAAGACTTTGGGTAACCGTGTCTGTTGGGAACCGGTCATAGATTTCCTTCTGTTCCAGGAGTCTAACGTCCCCTATGACCGAAGGGCCACCTTTGCTCTGTACGCCAGTTGTCCCTTCCGTACAAGATCCTACTCCCTTCTACTTTATCTGGACTCTTCCCACTGTGGAGGGAGTCTTTCCTTAACGACTTTGACCAGGGAGAACCTCCGGTCTTCCACTCCTGAACACGACCAAATCAAAGATTCAACACAGACTGAGAAACGTGGGGGTACCTGACATCGGACGGTCCGAGGAGATAGGTACCCTAAAACGTCCGTTCTTATGACCTCACCCAAAGGCAAAGGAAGAGGTCCCCTAGAAGGGGTGGGTCCCTGACTTGGCCCCAGAGGACGTAACGTCCGTCTAAGAAATGGTTGACTCGGTGGTCCCTTGGGGTATGCACTTTTGACCTCTGGGGGCTTACCCTACTCCTTGGTTGGAGGGGGTTTTCGTTCGATTTGCGGGACTCGACCTTCAGTCAGCTCTCGACCCTTAACGAAACCGTGTCGATGACCTTCTCTTTAAAATGTAGTAAGTTTCGTGGGGGAGGGACCCGGGGTTCCGGCACTCTCTGCCTCCATACCGTGTACAGTTTTGGTTCGTGTGACGGCACGACTCTCCTTCCATCGTTCTAGGGAGGGGCCCGTCCCTTGGGAGACCGAACCGGGGCAGAACCGTCTCTCTAGACTTTCCTCGGACCCCACGGCTGTGTTCGGGGTCCTTCGGATGTAAGTGAAATAGGAAATGCAGGATGGTTGAGAGTAAAGTACCGGCCTCCTACTTGTACCTTTCTACACGTCTCTTGCAGACTTAGTTAGGTCGGTGACCGGTATTACCACTAATATCATTTAAGACAAAAGAAACAAGACCCGTGATTATGAGTAGACGGTGACACGGGTCTTTACACACACGTACCCGAATACGCACACACGTGTACGTGTGTGTGTGGTGTGTGTGACATCGAAGGGTTCTATCCGATCCAATGTCAGCTCAATAAAGGTTTAAGGACATAGGAAAGTACGCGACTCTGTAGAACTAAAGTCAAAGTAAAAGACGTAGACCCAATTGAGGTAAAAAGGTTCACTCCTTTGTGTGTTCCCCTCCAACGAAGGCAATGTGTCTGTCGACCCCCATGCCGACCGCACTTTGAGAATCGTAGTCTCTCATTAGTGGGGTTCGTTCATTTTGAAGGACAAGATCTGGAAACGGAACGCAGACTCGACCCAAAGAAACAGTTCGTATGTGTATTGTGTGGGTCGACATTCAATTGACATAACCTTCCGAAGACTGATAGTCAGAAATTAGTAATATTAGTACTACTACTAGTTAATAGATGAAACAGATTGGTCGGTTCCCACCCAGAGTTTTACCGTTCTAATTCCTTCAGCCGAAGTAGGACTCTCGACCCTCTCTTCCCTTTAGGGTTCCGTCCTAAGGGGAAGCGGGAGTCCTACGGAGAAGGTTTGGTTCTGGTGTCGACCGAACCTTCCGGGTCTGGATACTGGTGTGGGTGGTCTCGTCGCCGTCGTTCCGACCCCAGTTGGGTTTGGTAGTACCAAACCGGGGTACTCCTGAACCGGCGTTATTCACACCAGTCTCCCATCTGACAGAGGAGGTCCGAACCGGTAGCCCCAACACAGTTTATATTGCGGGCCGGGTGTCGGTCGGAGACAAGTCCTCCTACTTTCTGAACGTGTACCAGGAGCAGACAGAAACCACCCTACGGACAAGATCCTTTGGCGTGAGAGACCCCTGAACCTCCCGGTTCCGGAGGAAGGTGCGACGACCCGTAGGGAAGGTACCGAGTGGGCCGGTGGTAGTAAGTGGACTTAAGGGACGGTCCAGGTCTTCGGTCCTGTCCTCTCCACGGAAGTACCTCCAAAGCGCTCCGAGAGACACGGGTGAACAATTCCCTCCGACCCTACTTGTGTGTCTTCTTTTGGGTAGAAGGTGGGTTTGGGTCCACACGCCGTCCGTGAAGTCCGTACAATACTAGGTCAGGGTTTGACAGCTAACTGAGTCCAAGACCCGTCGACCCGTCCTGGTCTTTGGTTAGGTCTCGAACGGGAGACTTTCGTTAAAACCGTGGTTGTGAAACCTGGGTTTCGACAGAAAGTAGTGCCTGTGTCAGAAGTATTAACGAGTATTTGGCGATCATAAATGACTCGGGGTGGTATACGACCCCTGAAACTCTCTGTGATGTACCTAATAGAATTAAGTAGAAGTGTCTATGTTACTGGTTGGAGTGAACAGTACAGTCCTTTGACTCCAAGTCTGTCTAATTCAACAACAAAGACTCTAGTGTATAGTTGGCTCTCCGACTCGGTCCTACGTCTCGGGACCCACTGGGAGTCCGACATAAAAATCGGTCATGACGTCTGGTGGAGATTTGAGGAAGGTGTCTCCGATTCCGTGGACGGTGAACGAACGTCCCTCGTTCCGCCCCTCGGGGTACGACCATGGGATTACGAAGAAAGGAATAAGTCTCTTTCTCTGGAGGTTCTGTCCAGGAGACTTTACATTCCCCAGTAATGGGGCAGATTTCGACCCGTAGTGGTTGAGTGTCACTAACTCTTCGTATAGACACGTTACCGTCCGACCACCCGAATGAATAAACACGAAAATCAAAGGGGTTTATAATGTGTAAGGAAAGGAGGTAGGAATGACCTACCATTTCTTTTTGCTCTTGGGTCCCTAATTTTTTTTTTAACGACCTAAAACCTTCTATTCTGTCTAAAGACTAATAAACCTAAAGTATCTAAAATCGTATAACAGTTCCTCTTCAGTTTATGACACCTGAGTCCTGAAGGGACGACTAGGTCACCACTTCTGCAGTGGAAGGTCACGGCCCCCACACCCAAGTTAGGGACCGACCCTTCGATTCTAGGGTGTACGGAACTCCGGTCTTTTGGTTTGGTATTTCGTCTTCGTTATAACATTGGTTAAGTTAGTTCTGAAATTTTTACCTGGTGTAGTTTTTTTTTAGATTTTTTTTTTTTTTTTCCTGGGAACGAACCGTGAGAAATACTTATTTTTTGTTGAGACGGGGACTGGTCGAATCACCGATGACTCCTCGGGTATGAGTGACGAGTAGGGCCCCAGAGTTAAGGATTGTTCGAAAAAGGTGTCCCGACTACGACCATAAAACCCGTCCTGTCAATCAAGAAGTAACAAGCCAAGACAGAGAGTGGGTACTTCGAGACGGGGGGTGGATGATTTACAGTTAGTACAGGGGGTCTGCACCACTGTTGGGTTTTTTTTTCGAGAGTGTGAAAGGGTTTATGGTAGACCCCTCCGGAATAGGGAGGACCAATTCTTAGTGTATTGTCTTACGACCACCTGATTTCACCAGGAGTCGGTAAAAACTGGAAAAATCTTACACTATTTTTTACTTTCTTTGACAGGGGATTTTTTTATGTACACGTGTTTGTCCTCTATCAAACGTATTTTTCAAGGTCCGTCAACTGTCCGAGGGGTTTCGATTAGGTCTCTCGGTGTCTAGGATCCACTTCTTAAGAACTTGACTTCTCAAAAAGTTTCGAAGATTATGTGACACGAAGAACCAGGAGGACGGTCGGGACTCGGCAAAGAAGTGGTCAGTTTAGTAGGAGTCATCACCAGAGTAAAAGACCAGGAAGGACGAAGAGACACAGGAAAATTTCGATGGCTCGGTTCGTCGTGACCGTAGGAATAAATGGTCGTAGAGAGTATTACACTTCCGATGTCGTCCTTTTGTTGGACGGGATATACGCCACTATTTAATCACTTCCGTAGTCTTAGTCTCGGTCGAGAGGTCTCCGGGTCTCGACACGACGGACAGACCTTGTTTGGTCTTTTCATTTATATTCCTATGACTCTCCCTTTTGACGGTTGTTCTACACTCGTGGTCGTCCTGAAGGAGTCCCTCCGTGTCCCCTTAGCCCTAGTCACATTGTATACTTTACGATGTGACACTCTACCGACCTCGGAAACGTCGGACTGACTCGGGTTCTCCATCGGGTATTGCATCTGGGGAAAGGGAAAAGAATGTATCTAGAAACGTCGCAGTCGTGGTAACAGATCCCTGTAGGCGTACGGAGTTCTCGAAACCCTAACGTACGACGAAGGGAAGGTAGAGACCGGGACGGTCGTGAGACCTACTGAAGTGGAGGTCGGACTACCGAGAAGGCAGGAAAAGACAGGAAGACCAAAGGACTGAAGGTTTCGATCCGACATTCACCGGTTCACCGAAGACAGACAAGAACTCCGGGGTTCGGTCGTACCCCCAGTGACTGACAGTTCCTCTGGGTGGACACGATCTCTCGGTGGGAGGGGATGGTACCAGAAGGTCGGTCAGAACGGTTCCGTGGGTTAGTAGAACGTCCACCTGACCGGAACCACCAGGCACGGTTCGGTAGTCAGTTGGACAGTTCCAGTGGACTGTGTCTTCTAAGAGGGTTGGGTCGAGATTAGTTTAGGGACTGGGTACTGTAGTATTCTTTACTATGTACCACTCAACAAAAAAATACGACAGTTCGAATCCCACCCAACAATGTTGTGACTTTCTACTACCCTTTTCATGTCTCCTATTCTCCGCCGTGGAAAATCACAGTGACTACTGTGAAGTAGTAAACGAGTCTTCGCAGACTCTTGGAAGGACCTCCTGCCTAGACTTAGCCTCGAGATCCTACTATTGGACTTGGTGCTTCTTGGTCCCGACGACGACGACGACGACTCAGCGTAGTCAGCACAGGCTGAGACACGCTGGGGTATCTGTCGTCGGGTGGTCCGAGGGGGCAGGGACCCTGAGAGGTCCGTTCTTGTGACCTCACCCGACGGCAAAGGAAGAGGTTACGCACTTTCACTTTTCACTTTCCCTTCAGCGAGTCAGCACAGGCTGAGAATAGCTAGGGTACCTGACGTCGGGTGGTCCGAGGAGGCAGGTACCCGTTAGGGGTGGTTTGTCCGCTCGCCAGTCCGTCGACTCCGAGACTGACGTTTCCTCGGTACGTCTCGGTCTCCCGAGAAGGTATTTCACTCCCTTAGTCCTATTTAGAAACGTCCCGGACACGAGACGGGTGGGAACCCCCGACTCTCTTCCGAGACCCGAGGGACGAGAGACAGACCAGGGACACCTGCGTCTCCCACCCTCTACCGAGACCCCAGGATGACTGGGGGACGTACATCCCTCCTTCCGTGTACCGGGATCCCCGAGAGACCCCAAGGGACCCTTAATCTTTGTACATTCCTGTCCGGCCCCTCGGGTCCTCTGTCTTTTCTCTTTGAGACCCAGTTCAAACGTAAAGAGTAATAAGGAGGTTGGGAAGAGTTTAAGGAAAACAAATCTTTGGAGGAACTCAAAGCCTTCCGCCGGGGAGGGGGTAGGGTGGGACCTTTTCGGATCCTCGAAAGGGGGTCGGACATTGGGAAGACCTATTGTGCAAGGTATACAGCCAGTGAGAGGCGTCCTCTGCGTGCGAGGGAAAGGGCCAGTGGAGGAGACACAGGGGGGAGTTCGGAGAGGAAGTTATCGTGTTCTTCGTCACTCCCAAAGGTAGCCTAACCTCGGGCACCTTAGTCCCGCAAGGACGGTGAAACGGAGGGTCACGGGCGCCTCACGGACGGAACCGGGGTCGGGTGGTGGTGGCTGTCGACGTCCTCTGGGGGAAATTTCGCGGTCCCGGTTGACTCGGCACGACTGGGTCGAGTGGTGCAACGACCGACTCGTGTTCCGTGTGTCGGGGATAACAAGAGGAGAGAGTGGGTGGGCGGGGAGGAGGACACCGATGGGTGGTACCATTTATTTCCGACTTCTAAAAAGGTTGTGTTGAAGGTTACGAAACCACCCCTCTGTCCTCGTTTGGAAGGTAGAGAGGAGCGGACTGGAGATGGGGTGCGGGGACGGGGGGAGGAGACGTAGAATCCACTTGACTCGAACTGAGAACTTCTTACGTTACGTGTCGAAGTGTGATCAAAACGACCCAAAGGGTTTTCTGGGTTCCTCTATCCAAAAACGACGAGACCTCCCCAACTCAACCTTCCTGACTTCAACTGGTACTTATCCAGGTCCCTGTCTTGATACACCTCGCGGAGAAGGAGTTTTCGTGTTAATATGAATTTCCGAGGTCTAGAGGTACCCACGAGTCCTCTCGTTCGTCTCCGACGGTACTCCGTCCGTCGCTCCGTTGGGGAATTAGGTTGGTCGTGTCTGTCCTCTTCACCCGTTTCGTAGGTAGTTCTGCGACTTCCACAAAGTTTTGTCTGTGACCACCGTCCGTCTCTTTGACCCCTGTACCGTCTCGGTGGATAAGAGAATTTCTTCCTTCCTACGAAGTACCTCATGTCTGATATATGCGGTTTCTGACGTCAAGTCTTGAATGTAGGATGGAAAACATCGAAAAACCCATCTCCACTTCAATCCTTTTAATATTTCTCTCCCATAACGATAAAATTACCCCAAGGGTCCACCGTGGTCACCATTTCTTGTGAGGACGGTTCCGTCCTAAGCTAGAGACCCACCCCTTCTAGGGAACCTTCTCACGTACCGTTGGGTAAGAGAACCTCTTAGGGTACCTGTCTCCTCGGACCACCCGATGTCAGGTACACTAACGTTTCTTAGTCTGTCTTGACTTTGCTGAATCGTGTGTGACGATAAAATTTCGACTCTTTAAATCCCGTATTCTCCTCCATTCGTTACCCAAGTTTCGATAGTCTCGGCCTTGGTCTTTGGACGGGAGACTGAGGACTAGGATGTCAGAGTTTTTCTATTGGGAGAGATCAGAGTTTCAGAACTTCTTAGGTCTTCTGTCTCGTGTACGGATATCAAAAGGTCCTTCATCTTTTGGAGGTAAAGAAAAATTTTTTAAGTGCACTAAAAACCGATACGACCCAGAGACAGCGACGTGTGGTCCGAAAGAGACCGACGCCGGTCGTCCCCAATGAGAGCCCAACGTCACACGTCCGAAGAGACCAAAGCCTCGTGACCGAGATCTCACTTCCGAGTCACCGGTACCGAGTACCCGAATCGACGAGACTCCGTACATCTTAGAAGGACCTAGTCCCTGGCTTGAGCACCGGGGACGTAACCGTCCTCCTAAGAATTGGTGACCTGGTAGTCCTTTCAGGCTCGAGGAGGTAAAGAGCCACTTGAAATTCTCTTAGGGATATCGATGTTTTACGTGTGACATGAGACGAGATCCAAACGGCGGAGAAACTACGTGGGTGAATGTGTTTCACCTAATAAAGGGTTCAGCCCGGTTCACGTCCTTGTAGTAACACACCCCCCTCTACCCGACCCGACCAGGAACCGAGTTCAAGAGGTGGATGAAAAGAGATTCGGAGGGAGTCAGAGGGAGAAGGGGGTAAGGGTCGAGGCAAAGTAGACTCCTAAATAACATGAGACCTCTAGTTTGTTGACCGATTCGTTTTCACAAACAATTTTTGTGAGAAAGAGTTGTTATGGACGTAATTCTTTTACTGTTGTTAGTACTTCCTTTTGTACAGACTTCTACCCGAACCTACTATGTGCTCCGATTACTCTGTGGGCTTGCTTGCATTAGCCCCCTAGACTGAAGTCTTCGAGGTTAATACGAACTACCCAAACCGTTCCTTGGGACGTTAAACCACGATTACTTGCCTAATTGTCTCTCCCCTTCAACCTTGGGTTCTTACACATCCTTACACTCAGGATTGGCACACGGCCCGTATGTCATCTTCCCGGTAACTCCTGGACTACTCGACTGTACCCTCTTCCAATCCCGAAATACTGTCCTCCAGTAAGGACCGGTTTCGTAGTCGAGAAGACGGAGACCTGGTTAGACGTTTCGTAATGTCCGAAAGATGAAACCCCTCTAGATAAAACCAAATGATCTTTCTTACAAGATCACTCAAAGGTCCGTACGTCTTCTTTACTGGTCGAATTGACCTAAATTATCTCTCCTAACGTTTTGTCAAGAAAGGTCTGGACTCCGAGACCTTCCGTTTTGTGCTTCCGTTTTGTGAGGTGTTGACAACCCCTGTGACTACCCCGGTACCACTACACACCCTCGTCTCTCACTGGAGGTGGGACTTCATCCACTCAGTATACCACCCCTCTCCCTTTACCGACGTCTGAGACCAGTTTGACTTCCCAGACCTTTATGTGACCGCGACTAAGTCTTGCACCTTGAAAACTAGGATGTTGTACTATGCAAACTTAAGGGGAACCACTACAATTATTGTGTCAACCGATCACGGTGTGACTGTCTTAAATACTTCGTTCCTGAGTAGGTTCTTGTCCTTCCTTACTGGAGTCAAACATGGGATGAACGCGGAGACTTTTCTGACTCACATTTAGTGTAAAGACACTTAACTTAATATACAATTTCTATGATCCTCCCAAACGTTGTTTTTTTTACTATAACACTTAAGGATACCTTTCGTCATTTATTGATGAAAGAGTAGTTTATACATATGTGTGTGTATATGTATATAAAATGATGAAAATCGAACTTCGTTTCACGTAGAAATTTACATCTCGTTCATACGACATTTATACGATGTTAAGGTGTTACTTGTGTACACGAAACTTTATATTAAGAAGTGGTTCCCTTATTCTGAATAGGAAACTAATCCAGAAGTTAATAGACCCACGGGACAATTGTACGTACTAAGGAATACCGAATAAGAAATCCTTTGATCTTTGACCCCTCTTTTCTCCGTCCTCTTAAACGACGACCCTCAAGGGTATAAAAGGTGAGGACACGAAATTTGTTCTAGTTGGATTCACGGGGTTTCTTTCTGATACCGTTTGGATCTGTCACATAATTTTTCGTCTCGGTAGTGAAATGACTGTTTCCAGGCAGATCACTTTCGGTACCAAAAAGGTCATCAGTGCATACCAACACTCTCAACCTGGTATTTCTTCCGACTCACGGCTTCTTAACTACGAAAGCTTGACACCACGACCTCTTCTGCGAACTCTCAGGGAACCTATCGTTCCTCTAGTTTGGTCAGTTAGGATTTCTTTTAGTTGGGACTTATAAGTGACCTTCCTGACTACGACTTCGACTTCGGGGTTATGAAACCGGTGGACTACACTTCTCGACTGTGTAACCTTTTCTGGGACTACCACCCTTTCTGACTCCCGTCCTCCTCTTCCCTCTCTGTCTCCTACTCTGCCAACCTACCGTAGTGACTGAATTACCCCCACTCAAACTCGTTTGCGACCCTCTACTACTTCCTGGCCCTTCGGACCGCACGAAGTCGGATAGTCCAGCGTTTCTCAATCTGTGTTGAATCACTGACGTGTTAACGGGTTTTATTTACTGTGAAGACAGAAGAAGAGTTTCTAGGGTTATTACTTTCCTTACGGTCCTTTTCTTTCGTTCGTCTTTAGTGTGTAATACATGTATCACTTCCGAGTTCTTATTAATATAGTTATTTCTACTATCAACCAGAGTGACTCCTAACCGAGGACGGAGGTTGACGCGACTCTGACTTAAGACATGTTAGACTAAATTAAGACACTATTGGGACTCCGTCTAGGGTATCAGTTGTGACAGAATAGACCTTGGAACATATAATGAGGTATAATAGATTGTGAGAGTTACCCAGACACTGTCGTGGGTACTAATTTGTTCCACCATAAAGATAACGTTTTAATATTTATGAGTGAATTTCCTTTATTTCTACTACAGTTAAGTCCAGTATATAACGTCGGTTTACTTAGACGACTTTGGAATTCTTTCCTGAGACCCAAAAGTCTCGAACCACCCAAACCCTTTACATTTCTCTGACTCCCGTACGTAATAAGAGAGACAAACCATTTATTTCATTGACACGACCCGAGTAAACACAGACTGAGAAACACTGGGGTACCTGACATCGGGTGGTCCGAGGATCAGGTACCTTAAAAGGTCCGTTTTTATGACCTCACCCAAAGAACGGTACGGGAGGAGGTCCCCTAGAAGGACTGGGTCCCTAGCTTGGACATGGAGAACACAGAGGAAGTGACCGTCCGTCTCAGAGATGGTGACTCGGTGGACCCTTCGGAGTTTATTTCTCTGTCCCGGGGTCTCTTTTGTTGAACGGACTCTAGTGTGGCAACTGTATAATCTCGACCCTAAATTTCGGTCCACACAGACTGTGGTGTTGGGTGAAGAGTTTGTGGTGTGGTAAAAGACCCACTACAAAGGGTAGTTTCGCTGGTTCTCTTTCGTCTCTGGTTTAATTAGGTACTAACGTATGTGAGAAAGATACAAATTTCTTAAAAAAGGGACTTATTTAAAGGGATCTCTCTAAGAAAAGGGTACAATATTTTCAGGATTCTCGTATAACCTCTTGTAAGATTTTTATGTGTGTCTTTGGATAGTGAAGGGTGTTCATAGTACTATCTTATAAGTTTGGTGAGAGAAGATTTGTGTACGTTTTAAAAAGATGCATAGTGCTTCAACTCTGATAACTTACATGTAACAAGAAGTCGAAAGAATGAATTAGAATATTAGATTCGTAAGATAGTAGTATAATTTTAAGATGGATTTGTTTATAAGATGGATTTGTTATAATACCGACGTATGATAAGGTGAGATCCTTACACTGTGTTAAGTGACCTAATATAGGAGAAACATCCTTCAAATATTATAGGTTCAGAGGTAAGAGTATTTAGGTGCCTCTTCCTTTACCGTTGGGTGAGGTCATAAGAACGGACCCTTTAAGGTACCTGTCACCTCAGACGACCCGATGTCAGACACCCCAGCGTTTCTCAACCGGTACTGACTTAGCTGATTCCCACGTACGTAAGAGTACTTACCCTGCAGGGTCCACCGTAATCACCACTTCTCTGACGGACGGTGCGTCCGATCTATATTCTCTGAACCCAAACTAGAGACACAGCCCTTCTAAGGGGACCTCCTCCCGTACCGTTGGGTGGGGTCACAAGAACGGACCTCTTAGGGTACCTGTCTCCTCGGACCTCCCGGTGTCAGACACCCCAGCGGTTCTGTACTGACTTCGTTGAATCGTGTGTGTGTACGGAAGAGTATTTATTACGAAGTCATGTGCAGAAGGACGTATCTCGACTGGCACCCAGACTCAAAAGGGTACAAGGAGACGAAGTCAGGGAGAGGAGGAGAGAGGGACCAGTGTAGACGGGACGTGTGGGAGTTGGAGTCCAGTTAGTTCGTAGATAAAGAGGGCGACAGTAAATCCGACCCCTCCCCCTCTCCCCTTCCCGGCGAACCCGTGAGACCACGACTCGTTTAAGTACAAGAACCCAAATCGAATCGGGAACGAAATCTAGTCCAAACAACGATAAGAAGGACGTAGTCCAGGAAGAAGACAAGGAGTGTTGTCGAGAAAGTTTTGACGGAAATAGGTCTATCTGGGCTTAAACTTTCCTGCGTACGCGGGGCTACGAGTAACGTCGTGATAACTGTCATCAGTCCTGTACCTTCGTTCCATTTACAGGTAGCCGTCTCCTTACCTGGTTCTTCTGTGTCACGTACGTGTGTCTCCTCTCAATGAGTCGGTCCTTTTCCTTGTGTGGACTCAGTCGCGATTACTCCGTCTACTTGGAGGTCGGATAATGTCTCACTTCTTTCAGTCTTTCTCTTTCTGTTTATGACATATTATAGTAAGTGTGCACCTTAGACCTTCTTACATGTCTACTCGAATAGACGTCGCGTCTTTATCTCTGCGTCTGCATCTCTTGTTTGTGGACATATGGTTCCCCCCTTTCACCCTATCCTACTTAGTCCTCTAGACCTAGCTGTATCTGTGTAACAACTATGACGCATATTTTCTCTATTGATTACTCTTGGATGACACATCGAATCCCTTGGGATGAGCCCCGAGACGTCGCTGGATTTACCTTTCCTTTAGGTTTTTTCTCCCCTATATACATATATATGTTGACTAAGTGAAACGACGTCTCGTCTGCGACTGTGTTGTAACGTTTCGTTGACATGGAGGTTTTTTACATTAATTTTTTCGTTTAAATATCAAACTTCCGAACTCGTGTCTTTTCGAACAGAGGATGAAGTCTCTTTATATTTTTTCCCAGGGGGTCTATCCTTGGGGAGTGAAACGTGGGGGGTCCAGAGGGACATAAGAACGGGTCTCTTAAGGTACCTGACGTCACAGGTACCCCAGCGTTTCTCAGTCCGTACTGACTCGCTGAAACTGAAAGTGAAAAGTAGAGGGACTTACGTGTGTCGTAAGTCGCTGGTCTACGAAATTAGTTGGTTGGTCAGTTGAGAGAGTTCACTTTTCCCTGTGATAAGTAGTAAACGAACCTCATTAGTGCCGTGACGTCCGGAAGGGACCCAGTTGGTCCTGGGTACGAGTAGGACTCAGGTCGATGTTAAAGGAGACTCACAGACTCACCAGGAACAGTGTAAAGGAGAGATTGTCGTAGAAGCCACTGTAGTAACCAGGGTGAGAGAGGCAAAGGGAGTCTTAGGAGGAACGTAGTCCCGGAGGAAGGGTCGGAATAGTAGTCGGTCGGAGAGAGACGTCTAAAGGAGAGGAGCCTTCTGTGTCCGGCTCGTGTCTCTGTGACAGACAAGTCAAAGTGTAGTGAACGTTGTTTCGTTTATACTGTCACTTCTTTCAGTGTGTTTAAAAAACGGATGGGTCATGCATGTTTTCACGGATATTTTCAGGTGCATCATCCGTCATCACGACACAGACTTTTTGTTTTGTTTTGTTTGGTGTAAGATCTGTGTTACAATGACGGATGAAGTAGATCTTTTGGATCTACTTCGGCTGAATATATGTTAGATTTTTTGCCATGTCTACTTGGATAAACGTCCCGTCCTTGTCTCTGCGTCTGTATCTCTTCTCTGAACGCCTGTGTCTCCACTTTCCCCTCTCTCCCTACTTGACTCTCTCGTCGTGACTGCATACATGTGGTGGTACACAATTAATCTTTCGATCACCCTTCGGCGACGTATCGTGTCCCGCGAGTCGAACCACGAGACATTACTGGCTCCTCCCACCCTACCCCCCCTACCCGTCCTTTCGAGTTCTCCCTCCCCTATATACATAGGTACATCGACTCAGTGAAACAACATGTTGTGACATTTCGTTGATTGATATGGGGTTAATTATTCTTTAGGTTTGTCGTTCTTTACAAGTACGAAATTAATCTTTTATTGAATAACGATTTTTTACGATAGTGGGCTCGGAAGTCAGTGTAGTTTCCAGTGACTAGTGTCTAGTGGTAGTGTTTATATCATTCTTCTGTCTTACTGGGTTTGCACTGTGTCGTCGTACTTCACTCGTTTACGTTATCCTTTTTTACCGTGGCTACCTGAACGAGCTTCATCCCAACGGTGTTTCGAAGTTAAACAATTTTTTTTTTTTTTTTTTTTCCAGACCCTTCCCACTCTTCCATGTCGTGGTATTTTGCTCCACACGGGTATTGCGAGTACACAACGGTTGAATTTGTTCCTTTGCTTGTGTCAAGAGGGGGTTCGACCGGGGTCGGGTCTACGTAAATCTTTGTGGACGCGGTCAATGGAGACGGGGGAGGTGGACGGTACCGGAACCCGTCCCAGGGGAGGTAGGCAGGAGTGGAGGTCGCGGGAGGGGCTTGTCGGGACCCGTGGAGCGAACTTTTAGTCCGTCTTCAGAACGTCGAGGAGGAAGACATCGGAGGGTTGGGCGGAGGAGGTCGGAGACACTTAGAGGTTACCAAAGGTCAGTAATGGTCACAAGCGGAAACGTGAGAAAGTCACAACAAAGGAGTCTAGGACAGAGACCGAGTGGATACATGGAACCCGACACGGGAACAAGCACACACACACACACACCCCCCCCCCAGTGTACATGTGAGTGTCGGGGTCGTGTCTAGAGGGAGGATTTGCGGTTTGGGTCTCTAGGTTGGAGGAGAACCTGTAGGGATGAACTGACGAAGTCCCCGTAGACTTCCCGTTACATAGGGTTCGACTTCAGTGGTAGCGGGGTGGGGGTGGTGAGGAGAAGGAGAAGGTCGCGGAGACGCACGAGATCCCATTCATTCCCATAGTCGTAAGTGGTCTCTACTACGAACTCAGGGAACAGAAGGGATGTCGTGGGGGGTATCGTGTACGTACGCACCGATTCAGGGAAGTCAGCACAGACTGAGAAACACTGGAGTACCTGACATCGGACGGTCCGAGAAGACAGGTACCCTAAGAGGTCCGTTCTTAGGATCTCACCCAACGGTACGGGAGGAGGTCCCCTCGAAGGACTGAGTATTGTGTGATTAGAAGGCAAAGTCAACTAAGACGAAGTGCTGTTAGGTGTGGAGAGAGGGGATGTTAGATGCGAGACAGAGGACGACCTCAATGAGGGCACCCGAGAATCAACCAAAGACTCTGAGACGAAGGTGGGAAAGGGTCTGAGGAAGAGTAAAGGAAAGGTGTGACTTTGACTTCTTAGAAAGATTTCACCTCGGAATGACCCAGTGAGGACTCTACCTCTTTACAGACAAGACAAGATAATTATTTCGGAAGTGCCACTTCGGGTTGGAGGAGGTGGACCGTACTCCGGGAAGGACCAGGTCCGAACCCATGGTGAGAGGTGTCCTCCCCGACTCTAAGATGTTTGGGTGGTTCACGAGAGTGGAGAAGTTTCTAGGGACTACTGAGGGACCGCGTCATAGGACGGGGACGGGAAATTGATCGACCAGGAGACTGGAACTAGTATGTGGTAGAGGAATTTGACGGAAAGTCGTGTAAGAGAAAAAAATTTTTTTATTTAAATAACTAAATAATGAAAACTTACACGACCCAGAAGTAACGATACGTACCCGAAAGAGATCCACACCACACGTCCGAAGAGTAACATCACCGAAGATAAAGACGTCTCGTACCGGAGATCCGAACACCCGAGTCATCAGCACCATATGTTAGAATCAACGGAGCATCGTACACCTTAGAAGGACCCGGTCCGTACCTTGGGAGGACGGTCCGGTCCCCGGGACTCACCGAGATCTACTGGTGACCGAACGTACACGACCTCCCGTTCCGGGCAGAGGGAGTCGGGACGTCGGAGTCACGGATTGTATCTCAGACCTTGTTGTACCCGACGTCCCACGGTACACACCTAGTCTTTCTTGAATTGAGGGTCCTCTACCTGTTCGTAGACCCTTCTCGACTCGTCCATTTTCCATTTCTCCTTCTTCGGAATTGAGCCACTATCTTTCTTCCAAACCCCAGTGCAGAAGTCGTTCTCGAGACTCCCCCTCCGCTCCGACATAAACTTAGTTTACCCGGTCCTAGAGACGACCTAGGAGGGTCCTTATGTGTGTCGACTGTCCACCTGGAGTCTGTGTCGTGAGAGGGGGGTGGTTTCTGTTTATTACGACCTCTTAATAAAAAGTGGGAATTTTTCAAGTGACATATTGACTAGACCCCCATTTAATTGTGTCCACAGTCGTGCCTTTAGACTCCAGTGACTAGGGACTAGAAGATCTTATCTTTCGTTTTTGGATGAAGAAAAAAAAAAGTTAGTGAGGGTGAAAAATAAAAAAGTAAAAAATTAACCTCCTTTTAACGAAATGTTACAGCACAACCGAAGACGACATGTTGTTACGTTTAGTCGGTATTAATTCGTAGACCGTGGAGGACGAGCTCGGGGGGAGGGGAAGGTGGTAGGGTGGGGACGGTCAGTCGTGTCTCGTGGTCCGACCCGAGGGACACAATACGTCGTCGAAGGGTGATCGACAGACAAAGTGAGTACCATCACGTACATATAGTTGTGGTAAAAGAGCCACACAGGACGGGAGAGGAAGGGGGTGACACAGGTGTTCGGACAAGAGACATAGACGCAGAGGTAAGGAGGGGACTTTATCGAAGTAGTCATGGTAACAAGATCTAAGAGATATATATACGTAATTATATACTATGAACAAAAAGAGAAAGACTGAATGAAATGAGGTATATTGTTTTTCGGATGAAGACTCGGGTCGAGGACCAGAGACTAGGGCGGTGAAGGGTGACGGCACCGAAAGGGGGAGTCGTAGAGTCCTTGACCCCTGGTCCTCCCTTTTCTGTCCACGTCTACTCTTTTGTCTGGTCGTTACTCCCACTTCGGAACTTTTGGACGGGTCAACGACCGGTACCACCTTCTATTCGTGGAGGGGAGGGGGTGGGGTCCGTCCAAGTTTCCTATCCCCGTCTATTGCCTGGTCTTTCCTGTCTTTTATTCATTGGTGACTTCACCTTTTCACTCCCACCACCGCTAAGACCGAGGGTCACAGTGGTTAAGGACTGTATATGTGACAAGCCATACAAAAACTTACCTAGCAATACCATCGAGGTACTCTATATTCCTGGTTATAAATAGAATACAAATTCTTTTGACTTAGGACCCTTCTACTTTACTGAACAGGTCACCGTTTTTCGGTGAGTCACTGTCTCGATCTTGAGGTAGAGGTGGGTGGCTACGAATTAGAAAAAGGATTTATAAGGTAACCGGTTTTTCAAGGAAACCTAAAAAGACATTCTACGATACCTTTTGTGGACTTACTTGAAAAACCGGTTGAGTTACGAGTACGGACCCGAAGGGACCCACTAAGTCACCATTTCTTGGGTGGACGGCTGCGCCCTCTGCACCCAAGCTAGGGACCCAGTCCTTCTAGATAGAGGATCTCTTCCTTTACCGTTGAGTGAGGTCATAAGAACGGACCTTTTGGGGTGCCTGTCTCGGACCTCCCGATATATCAGGTACCCCAACGTTTCTCAGTCTGTGCTGACCCGCTGACTTACCGTTACCGTTATGAATGTGTGTGAGGTGCGGACTAGGGTGGAAGGGGTGGTGTGGTTGGGACTCGGGCGAAAAGTAGGTGCACCAGGACCCCAAGATTGGATAATGTACTATAATTTTTGATTAAAGTTCAATAAGGGAGAAATCACGGACTAAGGTATCTCTACCGTAGGACTGAGAATCTATTTAGTGTAGGAAGGACAGTCCACTACGAAAGACCTGGTCTAGAGTCTTTAGTGTCAATAGTTTTACTTTGCTCCACTTGTGACTGTTATGCGTCTGTCTCCAGGTCCGGGGGTTGAGCCAAAAGACTGAATCTCTGTTGCGTAAGGACGTGGTCTAAACACCCTAGGTACGTGGTGTAACCCCTTACACCAAGGAGTAGAGAGAACTCGAAGGATTTTAATTGGTTCTGTGTTGGTGTCCTACGATTGTGGGAGAAAAAGGAAAGGGATCTTTCGTCTCTGAAAGGGTGGTTCTCCAGGTTAAAAATTAGGATATCTCGTCGTCAGGGGTTCCAAAAACCGTGGTCCGTGACCAAAGTACCTTCTGTTACAAAGGTGTCTGGCTCTTCTCTTCCCTACCAAAGTCCTACTAAGGTCGTGTAATGGAAATAACACGTGAAATAAAGATAATAATAAAGTAGTCGAGGTGGAGTCTAGCCACCGTAGGGACTACCGAGTCTACCATTTCTTAGACGGACGTCACGTCCTCTGGACTCTACCTAGAGACCCAACCCCTCCAGGTAACCTCTTCCCTTACCGTTGGGTGAGGTCATAAGAACGGACCTCTTAGGGTACCTGTCTCCTCGGACCGCCCGATGTCAGGTACCCCAGCGTTTCTCAGCCTGTACTGCATTCGCTGATTCGTACGGACGGACGTGGAGTCTAGTAGTCCGTAGTCTAAGGTCTCCAGCTCCTGGGGACGAGATCTCCTTATTTGGGTTCAGAGTACGTTTCGAGAGGGGAAGAGAGGTTACGGAGAAGTACGTCTGAAGGACGAGAAAAAGTGACCGGGGGTGGTCTGGGGGAAGGTACAGGGGTTCTTCTCGAGGACTCGTCAAGTCGGTGTCTTCGTCTAGTACATTATTCGTCTACTATGGTTTCGACTGGAAAGACTTTCCACAGACCCTTCCCACTGTAGAGAGTAATCGACAGACATGGGGTATGTGGTATAGGTAGGGGACGACGGATGGGGTTTAGAAGTGTGATGTTGAAAGTTAGGAAAAAGAAAACTCATATCAAAAAGTAAATAAACCCAGAGAGAGAGAGAGAAAAAAAAAACCGACACGACCCAGAAACAACCTCATACGTCCGAAAAAGATTAACTCCACTCGCCCATATCAACTGGGGACCGTACACCCTAGAATCAAGGGACTAGTCCCTAGCTTGAGAACAGGGGGTGTAACTCTCCGTCTAAGAATTGGTGACCTGGTGGTCCCTTCAGGAACCCGTACAAGAACCACCCATGTCTCGCGGGTGTTCTAGTGTGGAGACACAAAGTCCTACTGGCTGATTAAAGGTATGTGATAACGTGTTCAAAGGGTTTGAGTGTATCACACTACCTACTCCTCCGGGTTTCTCTTTCCGCTGAGTAAGTTCAAGTGAGGGACTACCTACTTAGGTCCACAGGACTTGGGAACGCTTACCGACAAACGTCTCCGGCAGACGAGGTGTAATTATCGGGCACTTTGTCAGATATTTTTGGTCTCCCTCAAAATCACGGAAGTTCAGACACTCAGAAGTGTGTCTGATGTAACCACCTGCCTATTTGATTTATAAGTGACGTATCAGTGCCCCTCCTCTCCTCAGGCACTACCTCCTTTGGTGTCAGACGCAACGGTCTTCCTTCCCACCCCTGCCCTTCGTCGAGGTTCGTCCACAACTGTTGTACGGGTCGAAGACACTTGTGGTCGCAACCCTCTGTCCGTGACACGTAAAGTTTTATTATCGGAAATAGTCTTCATTAGACCCGCTGTACGAGTAGGGTGTCGGTCTGGACGACCCCTTCTTCGGAGGCCCGACCCACCGTACGGGTGTCCCACGAGCCCCGAAACGTACCCTTCCCTTCTGCTCCGAAGACTAGAGCGTCGGGACGACCTGGTCAGCCCCACTCGTCTCCGTCCTCTTCCTTCCTACCGTAACTTTGCCGTAGAGACCAAGACCCAGGGGGAAGAGGTCGGGAGTATAGCCCCTGGGACCCCTTCCGTTCCGTACGAGAGTTCCCTCCCTTCCTTTCTCCTCCCGTATCGGGGACGGGACGTCAGTTCCCTCAGACCCACCCACTACATCCAAAAGGTGGTGGACGGGTTCACCAGTGCGCCCGTGGTTCTTCTTACGGGCCCTTTGTTCCTACAGGAGTGAAGGTGGAGCCGTAGGTCTGAGACCGTCTCCGAAATCCTTAATTTGAAGTCCGGCTCTCACACAAAAGGACGTCATTCTGATCTTTCGTGATCTGAATCTTCGCCCCGTACGACAGTGTACACGAACCTCGGACACCGGGAAGTAGGTCGTGGGGCGAGAGTCGTCTTTGTTCTTTCTCTAGGACAGGGGCTACTCATTAATACGTACCTACACTCTCGACCTGATATTTCTTTCGACTCGTGGTTTCTTCACTACGAAAACTTGACACCACAACCTCTTCTGAGAACTCTCAGGGAACCTGACGTTCCTCTAGGTTGTTCAAATAGGATTTCCTTTAGTTCGGACTTATAAGTAACCTTTCTGACTACGACTTTGAGGTTATAAAACCGGTGGACTACACTTCTCGACTGAGTACACTTTTCTGGGGCTACGACCCTTTCTGACTTCCACCCTCTTTCCCTGCAGTCTCCTACTCTAACAACCCACCGTAGTGGCTGAGTCACCTGTACTCAAACTCATTTGGAACCCTCAACCACTACCTGTTCCTCCAGACCGCACGAGGTCTGGTATCCCAGGGTTTCTCAGTCTGTACTGACTCACTTACTTGACTTGACTTGACTGGACAGGGGTTAAGTCTGCTCTCCGTGGTAGGGTTTGGATACTAAGAAGGGCACTTTTGAGATACTGAGTTCAGAGGGAATTTTACTTGAACACTTAGTCACTGTTACGGTTTCACTTTACTCCAAGAAGAGCAAGACCAAAAATTTATGACCGTACGACAACGACGACGACGATTCAACGAAGTCAGCACAGACTGAGACACGCTGGGGTATCTGCCGTCGGGCTTTATAACCGTACGCACCCACGATTCAGCGAAGTCAACACAGACTGAGAAACGTTGCGACACCTAGTGTCGGACGGTCCGAGGAGACAGGTGTCCTAAAAAGTCCGTTCTCATGACCTCACCCAACGGTACAGGAGGGGGTCACCTAGAAAGGTTGAGTACCTAACTTGCCCGTAGAGAAAGCAGAAGACGTGACCGTCCGTCCAAGAAATGGTGATCGCGGTAGACCCTTCGGGAAATTGACGGCTTCTAGAGTGATTTATTTTTTGTCCCTATTAATTTTTGTATTACCTGCTGAGTCCAGATTTTAATAGAGTTTTAACTCTCTTTTAATTTACGTTCCACGGTTTTAATAAAAATGTAATAAGACCTTACGCTTTCTCCGTGCGTAAGTTATTCTAAACACTGGTAGTTCCATCCCGCCGGTCACAAAGATGTAAAACGGAACGACCAGTCCCAATCAAGATCTGATCGACATTTTAAGGTAGATTAAGATCCAAGAACGTATTGGACCACTTCTCCGTACTCCAAGAGGAACAGGACACGTGACATTCTCTTGGTGACATGGACCCTTGTAACGACTGCGGTGGTACCACTTAGGAAGGAGAGAGGGGTCCTGAGACAGGTGAGGTTGGGAAGGGGAGGATTTGACCCAGGGAGGGGATGGTCGGACGACAGACTCTTCCGTTGAGACTTCAGGAACACGAGACTCAGGAGACTTGACACCGAGATTTTCCCATTTCACTTTGACAGTCTCAAGTTCTTTCATAAAGAGAGAATTCACGAACGAGACCGGTCCTTTAGATACTGAACGACCTTGAGAGACAATACCTAAATGTTGTAGTTAAGTCATCAAGTCGACTGAAGAGAAAAGATCCCCGGGAGGTAGAAGAAAAGATTCCACTACTCACAATTACTGAGTTATCCAAAACAAAACCCACCCCCCTTCTCGAAGTGGTACTGGACTTGTTCACAGCACGAAACGACAAAGGACCGTATTTGTCCCGTCACAATAATGACGGATCGTCTTAAGTCACACCCGAAGGGACCACCGAGTCCCCATTTCTTAGGTGGATGGTTACGTCCTCTTCGTCCAAGCTAGGGACCTAACCCTTCTAGGGGACTTTATCCTTCACCGTTGGGTGAGGTTATAAGAACGGACCTCTTAAGGTGTTTGTCTCCTCGGAACGCCCGATGTCAGGTACCTCAACGTTTCTCAGTTCTGTCCTGACTCGTTAATTTGTTGTTATTAGAAGACACACACCCCCAATGACTCTAAGATGATGACCAGACGGTTGGGACTGGAGGATGGACACCCGAAGGGTCCCGACGGAGTAGAGAGAAGGAGGTCTATTTTGTTTCCTGAATCTTTTACTTGCTTCTGGTTCCTCTTTTACGAGGTATCATACCCATTCCCTACACAGTCTGTTTAGCGGGTGTAGTGAGACGTGTTGAGGTAATCCACGTACCCTAAATGTGACCCTCTATTTTCTTCAGACGGGCGTCAAATATTGAGGAAACACTGGGTCTAAATGTATCGACAAGAATTTTTTTATTTGTCTCGGGGTTCCCAAGAGTGTTACGCGGGTCACCTCCACTGCACGCAATTCTATGACTGAACCTCCTCCTACTTTTCTTTAATGTCCGTACTACCTTTCGCATAGGAAGAAAGTTATGTGCTATAGGTATGTAATGTACATTATATATGTGTGTATATCCGTAAACTCACACACATATATTTTGTCGGGCTCCCCACCTCCGGTCTCGCACTTAATGTACTTGTTTAGTTCCGTCTCAACTATAGTGACTTGTCTGACACTAATACAACTAACTTTGGTCTAACTTTCTTGGTCCCCTTAAACAAACCCTTGTCTCTTGTCCTGGTTTTATAAGGGAGACTCTCCTTTAGAGTAGTCTCCTTTTAGTACCCCCCCACGNGAGTAGTCTCCTTTTAATACCCCCCCACGCCCCTCCCCTCCACCCGTCCCCACCTTCCTCCCCCGTCTCAAACCTTCTCATCCTTCCGTTCACCGTAAAAGAGGTGAAAGTGCCCCATACCCCATGGGCCGTACTACCTCCGACGTCTCTCCCACCACCTGTTTCCTTCAGACCCGCCACACCCTCCCCCTCCCGACCTTTACGTCGGTTAATCCTGGTCGGCAGACAGGGAGGTACCAGAGCACACGACCGTTTATTTAAGTGAGGTTAAACCACTAACTTGTCACTTTGTATGGAGTAGAGCTTGACAGCCTTAAGTTCCTACCTGTAAGTAGTGCACCTCCAAACTTTCTTCGTTCTAATTACCTGTCCAGATTGTCCTTCGAAGTTTTCTTAGAAAAAGCTGTCTTGTAAACCCCCTCCCCCATTCTCCCTCCTCCCCTATTCCCAGACCGTAACCCGGTCAGGGAGCCTCTTAAGTTTTGAGATGGAAGGTTTCCTCCGTTCCGGGATCAGTCAGTACTGTCCACTGGTGTCAGTCTGGCTTCCTGTCTGAGGGAGCCTATGTTGTGTCCCGGTACGAGTGGACCCCCTAACGGGGTTTATGTACTAAATTTTACCCTACCACTGTAAATTCTTTTTTAGGAATGCTTCTTCTAAAGTCGGGAGTCTCCTTGAACCTTTAGTAAATTCGGGGGTCTGAAGTAAAATATCTACCTTTTTTTTTTTTCTGGTAAAATGTCTACTTTTTTGGTTCCAGTTCCGCAACGGTCGACGGGTTCAAAGACCACCTCATATTCGACCCCAGATACTGGAGTTAATCTACAAAGATACGAAAAAAAAAAAAAAAAATCAAAAAGGGGGTTTAAAACACGAGGAGAACACTGTTGAAACGTTGGGAGATACTCACTCACTTCAACGAGTCAACACAGGCTCAGAAACGTTGGGGTACCTGACATTGGATTGGTCCAAGGAGACAGGTACCCTAAAAGGTCCGTGCTTATGACCTCACTCAACGGTAAAGGAAGTGGTCCTCTAGAAGGGTTGGGTCCCTAACTTGGGTCCAGAGGGCGTAACATCCGTCTGCGAAATGCCAGACTCGGTGGTCCCTTCTAGGTTGGGAGATATCTAGCTAATTTGGTACTTTCTGTGAGTTCCCTTATGTCTCATTCCTCTCCGCTCAATTTACGTCTCCTCTGGGTGGTCGTGTACTTTCCGACGAAGAAGGGTCCGTAATCCTACGACTGTAAACATCTTGTCGTCAGAAGAGAAACCGACACTAGACGGTAAGGGTAGTGGCGCTTCCTGTCTTCTGTTCTAGACTACGTCTAGTGTCTTGGGTTTAAGTCCGAACGGGAAGGGTTACGAGGTATTTCTCCTCGGACCAAGGGGGACGAGGACGTCGGGGCGAGCTCCTGTGTCTCCTTTTCACGTCCCCACCAGACCCGGACGACGAGGAAGGGACAGGGGTGAGAAGGGTACCTGAACTTATTCATGTCTCTCAAGTTCAAGGGGACAAGACAGGGTCCCGTCTGTCTTCCGAAGGTCAGGGAGGACCCTTTAGGGTTGGACGTCGGTAAGAGGAGACGAGCAAAACTTCGTCTCCTTAAAGGTACCTGTTCAAACTTGCTCTAAGATGTTTCCTTTGGTTTTTTTTCCGTTTATTGTAAGGTTACTCGTCAGTCGTGAGACACCTATCCAGAGAGATGTCGTAGACTCACCCGAATCTCGAGGACAAAGAAGAGAGTAGGGGAGAGGGTCTAGGGGGAACTCGTGTATATACACATGTGTGTAGTGAAGACCTTACTTACCTACCGATTCTTTCAGAACTAGTTTTCCCCTTAAAAAGTCTTCTTAATACGCCCTTGGTCTTCAACAACGTTTCTGTGGGGACCCCGACCGTCACGTAAGAAGCCCACAGTAGGAACGTCCCACCCAAGCCTCCGTGTCTTCCCCGACGTCCCTTCTTATGGACCTCGACCGGAGTGGTATACGTAGAGTGGAGACCGACGTCGTCCTGTCTCGACCCGATCTGTCAGTCTTCTTGTATGAATTTTCGAGATCATAGCTGGGGACGAGCCTCACCCGATCTCCATCGAATCAGACCTCTGACCCCGTACTGGGAACTACTGTGGGTGTCTAGGGACGGTCTGGGGCGAAGACCGATGGGACCGACCTTGTGTCGGACCCTACGAGTTGTAGGAAGTCCCTCTGACTCGGTGTAAGCCACCTGTCTGCCAACTCAGTCCCTGGACGGAAAATCGGGGTCGGGACGGTGAATATTCAATCTACCAGAACTCGTTGGGGTGGACTACGTGTCAAGGATTACATATCCATTCGTGCTTGCGGTCACACTTGTTGTATCGTCCGTAAACTACTTCGACGAGAGAACTCCCAAACGAACTACCTCGTCGAATGACTCCGGTGACTGGCCCCTGAGTCTCGTCAAGGTGAGCCACTAGTCACGTCTCACCCGAAACCCCGTTCTCTCACCAGACCCTCATGTCTATCTGGGTGTGAGTCTCAGATAGAGACGGTAAAGGGGGTAGACAGACATTCATTTAGTGTGTGAAAGACATTCGGAGTCAAAAAGGTTGGCATTTTAGTCCGACTACTACGGATGGGGTGTCTCGTCAATCCCCTTAGTTACTCCGTAGCGTACTGTATGAACGGCTCCCGTGCGACGGACCGTGTACCGTCGGTACCCTATTTCTCAGAAAGGCAAGTGACTCCTTTTAAGGATGGAAGTTGAATTTAAGAGGGTGACCATTTGCCCCACTAGTCGAGACGGAAGAAAGACAGAGTGCACTTAAGGTCCGTCTACTTTATTGTATTTGTGTCCAACAGTACCGCAATGACGGAATGTTCCGTCTACATTCCTCGACAGTAAGAGTCGTCTGTCCTAATAGGGTCTAGTTTCACCACCGTCGGCAGGACGAGGACCCCGCCCGAGGTCGACGCCAGGAGACGGTGGAACTTAGTCGAGAGGTACTTCGAGAGGGGTTGGAAGGGTCGGGTACGACCGGAGGGGGTCGAGGTTCCAGGATCCCGAGGCCCCCTACTCCTACGAAGAGTCACCCCTACCCCCTCACCGTTACTTGAGTGCCTTCTCAACTCGAAACGCAGAACCATCTTGAACGATGAAGACACTCAAACTTTTATACCTAAGGAAAGAGTCTCGGAACCAGAGGTATAGGTTTTCTTTTCTCTTTATTTGTGGACTGGACAGGTGGAATCCCTCGCGAAAGGTTAGAGTCGACTATGTTACACTCAAAATTTACTTTTGGATTCTCTTACCACACCCATCCTTAGTACTTATTCCCGTAGTGAAGTACACCTACTGGACGGACGATTACTCCAGCAAGTGACCCGTGTCACCACGAGTCTTCACCTTTAGAGTATTATAATGTCGAATCCCCCAGGAGGATCTAGAGGGTGGTGACCCTATATCTCCAGATATAGTTCGGGTATCTCTTTTTTTTTGGTTGTTTATGAGTTATGTAGGTTTGTTTATGTTGACCTCATCACTGTTTAAAGAAGAAGAATCCGAGGTTTTAGTGCCGTCTGTCACTGACGTCGGTACCTTAATCTTCTGTTGACGAAGAACTTTCCTTTCGATACTGTTTGGATCTCTCACATAATTTTTCGTTTCTATGGTGAAACGACTGTTTCCAGGCAGATCAGTTTCGATACCAGAAAGGTCATCAGTACGTACCTACACTCTCGACCTCGTATTTCTTCCAACTCACGACTTCTTAACTACGAAAGATTGACATCGTGATCTCTTATGAGGACTCTCAGGAAACCTGTCGTTCCTCTAGTTTGGTCAGTTAGGATTCCTTTTAGTTGGGACTTATAAGTAACCTTCCTGACTGCGACTTCGAGATTAAGAAACCGGTGGACTACACTTTTCGGTCCAGTAATCTTTTCTGGGACTACGACCCTTTCTAACTTCCGTCTTCTTCTCCCACTGTCTCCTACTCTACCGACCTACCGTATTGACTAAATTTCCTGTACTTAAACCCGTTTGAGACCCTCTACCATTCCCTGTCCCTCCGGACCACTCAACGTCAGGTGCGTTAGTGTCTCAGCCTGTGTTCCGCTGACCGGTTGTTGTCAGTGAGACTCATCGCTACCGACTCGTAGAAGGAAACTAACCTCAAGGGGTTTGTACCCGGTCCCAGTCTCAGTAGATCCTCGTCAATTAGATGAGGTCCGAACGGCTCCGTTGTAGTAATTACTTACATGGGTTCTTAAGGGTGAATTTTTTTCTGAGGAGGTGCTACCGAGACTATTCGTGCTCCAGATCCCGGGTGACAAGGGAGGTCCGACTACGTAGACGGAGCTCTCGTCGTCCTCCGAGATGGGATGCGTTGGGGTGTGTTACGACTCGGCCCCTTCACCAGTCTTTCTCAGACGACTTGATTCGCCTTCAAGGTTCAACGACCCAGACGTTATTCCTCGGACAACTCTAGAGTACAACCCTTCCTCGTAGGTACGACTGATGGACACAGTCTCGTCTTTTGTCTGGTTCGGGTCTTGACCTGAGGACTGAAGGAACGTCTTTACCTACAGTGAAACAAAGGTGGGGGTGGATTTTCTCGTCTCCATCTACTTCCTTATTCCTTCCTTCCTTCTTTCCTTTCTATGAGGGTCTCGGAAAGGTAATAGTAGTGTTTTAGTATCTACAGTCTGGATCTTAACCAATTAAGTATTTTATCTACTAATTACTTTTGAATGATATTTCGTGTCCCTTGATAGGAGTCACGAGACACCACTGGATTTAGCCTTCCTTTAGATTTTTTCTCCCTTATATACGTATGTATATCGAGTCTGTCATTTCTTAGACGGACGTTACGTTCTCTGGACCCAAGTCAGGGACCCAGCCCTTGTAAGGGACCTCTTCCTTTGTCGTTGAGTGAGGGCGTAAGAATGGACCTTATAAGGTACGTGTCTCCTCGAACCGTCCAATATCAGGTACCCCAACGTTTCTGAGTCTGTACTAACCCGTTGATTGTGTGTGTGTGTCTCGACTAAGTGAAACAACATGTCATCCTTGATTGTGTTGTAACATTTGGTTGATATGAGGTTATTTTTACAAATTCTATCATGACTTCCTTATTATTTTACTATAAAAAACCTATACTTTAGACCAGTGAATGCATATTTAAAGGGAAAAGGGGGACTTTTCACCTACTGCGTTTCTTTAGTTACACGGTACAGAGAGTCCTTAAGTAACGTTCGGAGACAAGAAGGAATTACTTTAGGTAACCTGTATAGAAGAATAAGTTTGAATGTAGTTTAAATTTTTACGAAGACATCCGTTTGTTATTGTGTTCGTTTTTGGAAGGACTAAAACTCACATCGTAGACTTCGGGTCTCTTTCCGTCACCGGACTACTCAGGAGTATCGTCTATAACAATGACAACAATAAGTCCGTGAGTCAGGACAGGCTGAGAAACGTTGGGATACCTGACATCGTGCGGTCCGAGGAGACAGGAGACGACAGAGGATCTCAAGCGAGTTTAAGTTCAGGTAACTCAACCACTACGACAGATTGGTAGAGGAGGAGACAGTGGGAGAAGAGGAAGACGGAAGTCAGAAGGGGTCGTAGTCCCAGAAAAGGTTACTCAGCCGAGAAGCGTAGTCCGCCGGTTTCATAACCTCGAAGTCGAAACCGTCGTCACACCGTATTACCTTTCACCTGCCTCGGTTCTGACACTAATAAGTGCATGGACGTCTGGACGGTTCTAGGGTGCACCCTGAACAGGATCACGGAATCCTTACGTGTTCCGACGACGAAGGCTTTGGGTTGGAGGCGTTCTATTTCTCAGAACAAAGAGTCCGGTACGAAGAATGTATTTCGATAGGAGTGACGTCGGACGTGGGAAACCCCGAGAATAGAGGTGTAGGAGTGAGACCACCGAGGAGTCAAGATGACAGTGAGAACGGGGTAGGGTCCGACAGGTAGACGTCGACTACGTCCTGACTCGAGTTCCCCGATGTAAAAGGTGGAGGAGGTGCTTCAGAAACCCCTAGACGGAGGAAGCGTGAGGGCCCCGTAAAAGTACTAAAAGATAAAACGGTATAGGAAACACAGTACTCAAAAATTCAACATATTTCCGTTCCAGATACAAAGTGGGAAAAGTTACGGAGGGTATAACGGAGTGTGTGTTCGTCCATCAGTTATGGATAAACAACTTAATGTTACTTAGAAAGGAACTCCGTAACTAGACTCAAGACGAGGAAAGTAAGGTCCTCTTTTTTTTTTTTTTTCCTGTATTCCCGGAACTAATTAAAAACCATAATTAACGGGTGTAAACTCACCTTTCTATTTATTCCCTTTCAGGCTTCTCTTAAACTTCGGTGTACCTTCTCTAGATAAAAGTGGCGTCTAGTCATCTTGTCCTTCATTTTACGTGATACACATTATATATATATTACTCTTTCCGTAAACCTTCAGTAACTGTAGAATTCTACACACTTAAATACTGGGGTCCCCAAGTCAAACGAGTTTCTTACAGGGGACTCCGACGACGAGACCTTTCTTGCGGAGGGGTCAGACTTCCATCGCAGGTTACGGTCACACTACTGTGTAACCTCTTCCACCGGGAGCCCTGTGAGGTGTGTGGGGAAGAGTCAGAGGACTGGAACCTTACCCACTTCATGTCACTTCGGAGAAGGTTTTTTCGGACAGGGTGGCGGAGGTACCCAGGGGTCAAGAGACAATAGCGGTGGTCGACCTGGCGATCCTGTTACTCGACACGTTTATAGAGTTGATTCTAGAGAAGGTCCCGAGAGGAATCAGTGCCACTTCGACGGACCGTGTCGATTCCAGATTACGTCCGGACCATAGGTGTGTACCGATATGTGAGTCATACAGTCCAGGGCTGTACACCCACACTTGAGACACAGAAGGGTCCCATCGTTCCCTGGTAAAAAAAATCAAACACTTTCCCTCTAAATTATTCTGAGAATTGTGACATTTCAATTTTACTCCGTCTGTGTCGGGGTCGACCAGAGGTAGACGGAAACGACTCCTGTAATTTTCATCGTCGTTCCCACTCTCTTCTTGATAGGTGACAATATGTGCACCCTCCCCACACGGTGACGTTTACATATAAACCAGTAGGGAACGACTCGACAATGTTACGTGGTCCGAGACAGGATCTGTTGGTGTTTACGATACAATGCACAATAGAATGAATATTGGGCACCAAAGGGACCACCGAGTCTACCATTTCTTAGAAGGACGTTACGTCCTCTGGGTCTAAGTTAGGGACCTACCCCTTCTAGGGGTTTACCGATGGGTGAGGTCATAAGGACGGACCTTTTAAAGTACCTGACATTGTCCGTCCAATATCAGGTACCATAACGTTTCTTAGTCTACGCTGACTCACTGATTGTGAAAGTGAAATGAATTGGGAATGGAGTTTGGAGACACTATTGGTAACAAGAGAATGATCTCTCCTTCTTTAACTTTAATCTATTAGTAATACTTATTAATCCGTAGTTACTGATCATCCAACCTCTGATCTTAAGTCCGTAAGACTGAGATTCGGATGATAAGAAAGGTTGTTTTATCTCTACGGTTTACCCAAAGTTAGATTCAAGGTTTAGGTCGACTAACTATATACCGAGGGACCTCTGGACACGACTCCTAATTTCCCGGAAAACTTCGAGTCACCCTTACTCACGATATTAACTAATCCCCACAGATGATACACGGTTCTACACTGTCACCTTTCCTCACGACACTAACTAATCACCACAGACGACACTCGTTTCTTCACTGTCACCCTTCCTCACAATACTAACTAATTACTACAGATGATACATGTTTCTTCACGGTCACCCTTCCTCACGACACCAACTAATCACTACGGACGATGCCTGTTTCGTCTCTTACCATCGTGCTCACGACTTAAACAGTGGTAGCGTGAGTTCGTGTGAAGTCACTTTCTTGTCCAATGGGACAATGTTTCAAACAGTATTTAGATTAAGAGGTGGTGTCGGAAATTTTACAAAGACGTGTGTGGGGAGTTTGTAAAGGTGGTGAGAGAGTTAAAAGAAAAGGGTCCAGAGGTGTAAAGAGAAATGTACTGGTCGGGGGGTCTATTCAGAACCTAGTCGTACCGAATACCTGTGTCTAAAGGGAAAGGACCCGAAGAAGGACATACGACGGGGTCAAGCTGGAAGGAGTAATAGGTCTTTCCGGGAAACCCCTACCTTTTGTAAGAGTTGTGTGTCTCCCTCCTACAAAATGTACTGGGAACTGTTGATAAGGGGTCCTGCTGACAATGACTACGTCCCGACGTCGACGGTCCTGTGTTCCCCACCTCCGACCTTTCACCCACACATCTACCTCTTGCCCCTCCCCAACCACTCTTCCGTCCTAGTCGGAGCTCCCGGTTTTCCGACTTGCACCCGTCACCTTTTCACCGAAAGTCTCAAATCCACTTTGTCGTACCAGACAAAACTCATTCCTCGACTACTCCCGTCTCCCGTTCAAATTGTTGGTTATCGGTGTGTCGAATCCTACTAAATGACGGAACACGTCGATTGGTAATTTTTTGTAGTCCTCCTTTTCTCTTCCCCCTTTGCAGAGAAGAAATAAAATTACGGTAACAGAATTAGTGACTTCAGTACACCTATAGTGCGGCGCCTGTCTTGACTGGCGTCGACTCTTGGTCCTCTTTGGTCTAGGGTGGTCCCCGGGGAAAATTTCGCTAATTTGAGGATAGTCTGGGTCGGCCTGGGGGACTGTCGTTTCTGCAGTACGAACCTCGTCGTTGGGACCCTTTACGAGTAACCCGTTTAGTTCTGGAATTTTTTATTAATGCCAAGTGTGTAGGACTTCGTTATTACTGAAGTTTTGACGGAAGTGTACACTAAATATATATTTGGAACTTGGAAGAGGGGGTAAGGGGAAGACGAGTGAGGTGGGTTTAGGTTCACCAATCTTTCAGTTATAAGAATCCAGGACGATTTTTCAGGTCTACCTTTTTGGGACCAGACGTAGTCCTCCTTTTCTTGACGATTGTGGTGGACGGTAATTTTAAGAAGATGTGGGTTAACACGTACTTACACTCATACACACACATAAGGTTCTCCAAGTTTCCCTCTTTCTCTTTTTAATTAATTCGGATACGGAGAGACGGTTTCTTAGTTTGCCAGAGGTCCCGGGCCAAAACTCCGTTTCTTTACATGAGGATGTCCCGACAACCAAGACTAGGTCAAATGACATCTTTCTCCCCTCTTACCCCAATTTGGGCTTTACCCCGTGACCTCAGGTGGAACGGGAGAGAGCAGTAGGGACGCTTCCCCCGGTCCAGCACTGGCGATTGACACGTAGACGAGACGCGGTACGGGGACCCCTCCCTCTTTCCTTGTGTGCTTCGCCCTCTTTAGGGGACCTAGTAACCGAAACACCACTGTTTTCTTGTTTTACCTCTGTTCGAGAACGAAAACTCTCCAGGACTCCCCCCTGACTGTCCACCCTAGTCCTTTTCCCTTTTTCCGTCTCCTATTCGACCGGGGAGTCCTGTTTGACGTTTAACTTTACTCGTAGACCTTGTTGTTTATAGAAAGTTACAATCGGAATTTCTGTCTTTGGTTCTCGAGTACGGACGTTTCCTCTTTCTCCGACTCTTTGTTTTCTGTCTCCCCGAAGGGTCTACCACGATCACCATTTCTTGGACGGACGGTTACATCCTCTGTATTCTCTGCACCCAAGTTAGGGATCCAGTCCTTCTAGGGGACTTTCTCCCGTACCGTTGGGTGAGGTCATAAGAACGGACCTTTTAAAGGACCTGTCTCCTCGGACCGTCCGATGTTAAGTATCCTAACGTTTCTCTACCTGTACTGACTCACTGAATGGTACGTGTGTGTATTTTCTCTCTCTCTCTTTTCTCTCTCTCTCTCTCTTTTCTACCGGGGTGTTTCGGGATCGACTACTTTAGACGAGATCCCGAGGTCGGGGAAGGCCCTTTGTTATCGATTTCATAGAACTATTGGACCAGACCCTGTAGTCGTGCCGAGACAGAAGGTGAGTGCGAGGGTGACGTCCACATTTCTTTACCTTTACTTTAAAGTGTCGGTCCGTTTCTAGGGTCTGTATACGAGGAGGGACTTCTATTAACTTTATGCTTGTCGGGGTTTCTCCTACCTTAGCGAAGATTCTGGAGACCCTTTATCGGCGAACGACCCCACACTTTCCGTCCTTGGTCGCGGAACACAGTGAACTCGGTCCCCTATTGTCGTTTTCAGAACCTCTCACTTCTTGTCCGCGTAGGACTTGTCCGGACCCCCGAAGGGTCCCGGAGAACAGTCTACGAGGAGGTGGTCGTCCTTGACCGAGGGAGACCCCTCGGAGGTTCTTTAAAATGTCCCCAGTTCCTCCTTCCCACACCAGTCAGAGGTAGGAGACTGAAGTAGGGTTGACTCTTGACTCTTCTCCTTCACTTCTGGTTAAGATTCGCGTCTTCCCTATTTCGGTCAGACCCCCCCTCGTTTACACTAATACATGAGTCAGTACAGGCAGAGAAACCCTGGGGTACCGGATCTCGGGCGGTCCGAGGAGACAGGTACCCTAAAGGGTCCGTTCTTATGACCTCACCCAACGGTAAAGGAAGAGGTCCCCTAGAAGGACTGAGCCCTTAGCTTGGGCACAGAGGACGTAATCGTCCACCTAAGAATGGTGACACGGTGGACCCTCCGCGGTTTAGTTCACGCTTAAAGTCCCTCTCTCTGTCACATCCTCGCCACGAGTGGTCTACTCTTCACCCCCCGTATTTAGCTTGGTCTTGTGGGCTCGTCCTTGGAGTGTCCGGTGTGAACGAAGGGTCGAGAGTCCGACTACCCTACTAGGACTCTTACGGTTCTCGGGTCAGTCTTTTTACTCGTGGCAAAGTAGTTTCTCTCCTTCCCAAACCCGTACAGGGGCACACGTCCAGTTGTGGGCATACGTGGAGACACACACACACACACACACACACGCACGCACACGCACACGCACACGCGCACACACACACACACACACACACACATACACGCAAGAAAAACGATGTAGTGACCGGTGTCTCTTTCTCCCTTGGTTAGTCAGAGGACGGTTTTAGTAAAGTCTCGAATTCAGAAAGTGTTTTTCCTTATTCGAGGAACACTCTTCCCTAATTTGGAGTAAGTCAAAAAATGGACCGACACACGTACCTCCGTGACAAGGGTCTCACTTACCCCGATCAGGAGATACGACCCTTAAGGATTACGGTCGGACTCCTTCAACCACGGAATTTAGGGTCCGACGAGAGACTAGGGGAAGGTCCAAAGACGACCCGTTTGTGCGAAGTAAGTGAGTAGGAAGAAAACTGTTGACACACGATTGACAAGTAAAGTTCAGTCCGGGACACGAACCGTACCTACCTTTACTACGATACTTCTAAAGGACGGGAGCCCCTCAGACATCAGGTCCTTCTTTTCACACCTTGCTCCTCAGTCTTATTCTTTGGACCCCACAATCCCTTTCAGTTCCCACGAAACCCTCGTCCCTCGGGAACTCTTTTTGACCGTTAATCCCTGTTGGAGGGTCTCCTTCCCTACGACTTCGGTTGTCGTCTCGTTCTCGCCACCCCACCGCCCACCTCTCTGACAAGGTCCACCATCCTTGGTTTCGAGTTCAAGGCTCCGAGTCTCCGTTCTGCCACGCACGGTACAGGAGGCTTTGGTAACGTGTTAGGTCCTTCCAACCTCCTCTTTCTCCACCCCTCCCTCCCTCCTCCTCCTCTCCTAACCTCGTCCTCTCTTCCTTCTTGTCTCTCCTACGTCCAGTACAATTCCCTTTGACACCATTATAAAGTCCATCCCTTTTACTGGACTCATCCCCACTTTCTACTTCCGCCAAAACTAGTCCCAGCACCACCATCTCTATTTCCGAAATCTCGGTGGAGACTCCAATCTTAAGGCTACTGTACCTCCGACGGACTAGTACCCCTGGTCGTCACCCCCCTCGACTCCTGGTCCAAGACACACTGGTTTACCCCGTCGTCCACCAAAGTGACTGATTCCACCCCTTGGTGCCCCGTCAAACACCGGGTTTCGCTTGGGACACACCTCAGTCCTGTGTGACTCGAAAGTGACGGGCGTTCTGTAGACCCACCCCATAGATGACCCGTCGTCCCTTCTACCCAGACGTTGAGTACTATGTCAGGGATATACGAACCGTCAGTCGGGGTGTGTCTATACTGTGGTGACCTGATGCGGTAACCTTTCCTCTCGCACCTCTGCCGTCTCAGGTTCCGTCTCCTCTTCGGTCGATTCTTCTCACCCTTCTCTAACGGTCTCCGTCCCGTCTCTCGTCCTGACGCACCCTCTCGGTCCGTTCTCTCGTAAAATCCTTCTGTCATGGCTCCATTCCCACGAGTCTTCGACTCATCTTCCTCCGGCCGGAATTACCGAAGTCGCTGCTCCGGTGCCCACCTCCTCCGAGACCCCGTACACCCACCACCCCCGGCCCGACGTTCCGCGGACTCCGAACGTCCCTGTGACGTCTCTACCACAGAGTACTCTCTTCAAACCAGCACTCCTCCTGTCTCCCAGTTCCTTCCCTCCGGAGGGTTCTACCGCTCTCCCTGTGGTGAATCGGAGACCAAGTGTCTGGTGACCCAGAAGGACTGTTACTGTGAGTGTCGACCTAATCCAGTCAAAGGTGGAAGACTGACACGGATGTAGTGTAGGATAATTCGGTGCCTACGCGCGTCGCGGACAAGAGCGACCTCAAGTCTTGTGCAAGAGTAATAATTATGACGGAGGACCGAGGGTAAGGTACGACCACCTCGATTCCGTCGTTCTACTAGTGAGAAGGGTAGAGCGTCCACTCGTTTGGGTCCGTCTCGACCTCCCGTGAGTCGCTGATTTGTTGTTTGCTGAAGGACCCGAAGCCACCATTTCTTGGTCGGACGTTACGTTCTCTACACCGTCCTCGCCACCCAAACTAAGAACCCGGCCCTCTAGGGGACCTCTTCCTTTGCCGATTGGGTGAGGTCATAAGAACGAGTCCTTTAGGATACCTGTCGGGTACCCCATCGTTTTCTTAGCCTGTGGCGAATCGCTAATTTGTCGTTGTTTGGCTCCGTCACCTCTGGACACCCACCGTCCCGACCTTCCGTCGATCCAAGGCAGCGGGGGTGGGGGATCGAAAGGGGGATGTGGGTAGGGAGTCTAGTCGTCGGAGTCCTTACGGGCTTTGTAAGTCGATGATTGTCTCAGTAAACTCCTGAGCCTCCCTTGAACCCGAGTTTAGTGAACTGGATTTCCTTGAGTGAGACAAAGGGCCAGACAAGGTCCTTCGGACCATTTTGAGGACCACTTACAGTCTTTGACTTAGACCAGGGGCAGTTGGGTAGACACACCTCGACGACTTTCTCTTAGTGTGTGTTAGGAGAGGAGGCTGTCGGTCTGCGAATTAATCGTGTTGGTACGACCCCGAGGCTGGGACTTAGTGGTGAGGTTTTCCCTCCTTAGTGGTGAGGTTCTCCCTCCCCACCCCTACCCGAGGGTCTCGAAGGTCTGGTTTCGGTTTCGTCTTCCTGGTGGAGACGAGTCGCACGCTCGAGAGACTTGTCGTACGTGTTGGGGCGGACCCCGTCGACCCACGGGAAGTAGGGACGTCGTCCCCCTACACCTAAGTCATTACGACCGGTCCGAGGTGGGCCCCGACCTCTCCAGTTCCAACGGACATGTAAAGATCTTACTCAAACAACGTTGTAGTGTTTTCCTCTTATAAAAGTAAGTAAGAACTGAACAAATTAGTTACACCCAGATCCCCTAAGAGTTTTTCCCGACCATGACGGGGAGATTTCCCGAAGGGTTCACCACCATTTCTTGGGTGGACGGTTACGTCCTCTGAATTCCCTATGTCCAAACTAGGGACCCTTCTAGGGAACCTCCTCCCGTACCGTTGGGTGAGGTCATAAGAACGGACATCTTAGGGCACCTGTCTCCTCGAACCACCCGATGTCAGGTACCTCACCGTTTCTCAGACTGTGTTGACTTTGCTGTCGTACGTGAGCACGTGACGTGACTGGGAGATTTCCGGTAGCACTTTCCCCCCGTCCATAAGGACCAACAGTACCACTGATTGGGCCTTCTCCACTAACCGTCAATGTTACGGACGTCACGTAGAGTGGCAGAACTCTTGGTAGGACACGTTTTCTGGTGTCGACGGGACGATTCTTTTTCCGTCACGATGGACTTCTGGACTCGGGTGGGTCACTGACACCTTAAGCGTCCTACGGACTTCCTTCAATAGTGACCAGTGACTATTCGTTTATCGAACAGACGGGATCCGGTGGCAGAAAAGGAGGTGACTGGAGGCGTTGTTACTCGGAATAGGCAGGACCCCACCCAGTGACACCAGAGGTCGAAGTGTGGACTGGGGACTAGAGGTCGGAGAACGGACAGGGGTAGAGACAGTCGTCTCACGAGGGTTTAATCGACCCCGCACGAGACTCCCTCTGAAGGGGAGAGACTCGGTGCGGGTGGGAGGGGAAGGAGTAGTAGGGGAATTTGTCCTACATCTGAACCCGGAGGTGACAAGTCCCGTGTTCGTCTGTTCGTCCGATTTGGTCTGCCGTACTTGTTCCGAGCCCCGAGGAAATTTATACCCCCTCACACATACAGACACAGAACAATCAGACACACACACACACACACACACACACACACACACACATACCGTAATTCCACTAACACCCACTAGTACTGGGTTTCCAGTACAGTGACCCTCCCGCAGTGAGGTTCACAGGTTCGGACCGAGGTGGTGCCCAGGTCGGACCCGTCCGAGCCCGACACAAGTTCTTCGAACCGTATCGGAAAACCCGACGGTTGCTACCTTCTGTCTACACACGTCGATCTTATTACCCTAGTACTTTTCCTCATCGGTCGAAGGTACACCCTTTTCTGCCCTCAGCCCTCCATCTCCGCCTCAGCAAATTTCGGCCCGTCCGCCCCGCGGTCTACACACGACCCACTGAGACCCATCCCGCCGGGGTTCCTTCTACAAAGGTATCCTTCTCCCCGACGTGAGGGACGTTCCCCGGCCCGGGGACTCGAGGAGACACGAGGTGTGTAGCCCTCGAGAGAATTAAGAGAAGACCACCCTTTCCCCAGGATCTCTCGTCGGTAGTCGGAGGGTCGGAGTGGGTGTCTCCTCGACTCCAAACCTCTCCGATTCGAGGGTCGGTGACCACGCGTCGGTCCCCGTCCCAACCCCGACTCCCCTGGAGACGTCGGAGGACGGTGGGACCCCGAGGCCGTACAGAGAAGGACTAGGACGGTGGGGAAGTGAGAGGTGGGGAGGGTCTGCCGGTGGGGAGGGAGGGAAGGGTTAGCCGACCGGAGGACGACGCGACGAAAGAGAGACTTAGGGTCCTAGGGCCCTTGAGGGTGACACAACCCTCTCTCTCCGTCCGTCTCGACTCCGTTCGTCCGTCCTGGGGTAGGAGGAGCCCGTCTCTGTAGTGAGCCCCCAGAACCGGGACGAGTAGAGTTGGGACTTTGTTCCACTGACTTATAACCGTGTGTCGGACTTAACGGGACCCGGCCATTGTCTGCGGGTACAGAAAGGAAGGACAGGACCCAACTTAGTGTAGAGGGGGGTTTGCCATACAACTACAAGATTACAGAGATCCTGGAGTCTTACACTAGACTGAACCTGTAGCTTAGAAATGTCTCTCCTAGTTCAATTTTACTCCAGTAATCCCACTCAGAGTTAGGACATACTCACCACAGGAATATTTTTCCCCTTTAAATCCGGTTCTGTCTGTCCGCATCTCCCTTCTGCTACACTTTCGTGAACCCCTCCCGCGACACACTTCCACAGTCCAATATCTCTAAGCAGGAGTTCGGTCCATTGTGGAGTTCGATGGTCGTCGGCCCTCTTTCCGTACCCTACTGAAGAAGGGATCTCACGAGACTACCTCGAGTCGACACGGTTGTGGAGCTAGAACCTGGAGACCACAGGCTTTCCACTCTGTTGTTTAAGGACAACAAAAGTGGGTAGGTCCAACACCGTCTTTGGGGTCCCTTAAGTGTCCGAAGGGTGGGAGTATCAGAAGGGATCCGATAAACGGTGTGTGTGGGATCCAGAGTCACAGGCGACGCTACTACCTTCCCACTCAAAATAATTGTTCGGTGCCTCGAACAATACAGTACATAGAGCCCCTAGTTTCTAGGGGTTCGAGGACGTGGTGCAGATCTTTGAGTTTGGTATGGGACGTCCTGAGGTGAAGGAGGGGCAATTCGTCCGAGGGGGCTTTCAGAGTCAGTAGTGCGATGAGGGCGACAACGGGTCGTTCCTCTGGAAGACCTATCTACCGGGACCAGACACCAGTCGGTTCACTTCTAGGGTGCGTTTATCCCGTCGAACTTCCCCGTCCTCCGGTCCCGTTACCCTCTTCCGTTAGGACGTTGGTGGGGTTTGTAGACAATCCTCGTGTTTATGGTCGAACTATACCTAAATTCTGTAAAGTTTCAGTGCCTCTCTTGCCAGGTTACGACGTCGTTTACCTGGTTCGGTTTACCTTTTCGACTCCGACGCGAGGTTCAGGAGGACTCACCTTAATTATTTGACTGTTCCTCCCTTTCAGACTCTCTCTGCTCTCGTTTCGCTCGCGTGCACCCTTCCCGTTCCTCGGACTCTTTTTCGGTACGAGATGTTTTGTCGTTACAGAGTCCCTTCCCCTCTGCCCTCGTAGTCCTCCCGTCCTTTCTCCCTCTCTCGACCAGGACCTGACCTCCTTTGCAGGCCGGTCTTTCAGGTGTGTGTACTCACGCCGGTGGGCACATCGTCTGGAATCTCCAGTTTTTTTTTTTTTTTTTTTTTTGCTTATGTCTATTCTTAGTATTATTAGACAATAACTAAATAGGTGAACTTTTACATAAAGGAATTTCGACAGAAAATAATTTTCAAAGGGTACACGGTGCGTGGCAAATTTCGTAGGACGTGCCAGACTAGTAAAGTAAGGGCATGTCAAATACTCAATCTAAAAATAAGGGCACAGTGTCCTTAGACCCGAAGGGTGGCTGAACCGCCCTTTCTTAGATAGACGTCTACGTCCTCTGCGCCCAAGCAAGCTAGGGACCCAACCCTTCTAGGGGACCTCCTCCTTTATCGTTGGGTAAGGTCATGAGAACGGACCTCTTAGGGTACCTGTCTCCTCGGACCACCCGACGTCAGGTCGCCCAGTGTTCTCAGTCTGTGCTGACCCGCTGACCCGTGATCGTGATCGTGTCCCCAGACTCACAGGATCTATTGGCTGAGTTCCAGCAGGGTGATCACTCGCCTCCTTGACCCCAAGTTTCGGTTCGACCGGGCCGAGGGTGTGGGTTCTCGAAAGGGTGACTTGTCCAATCTGTGCGTGGAACGACTTTCGGTGGAAGATCTTTAGAGGAGATTCTTTCATTGGTGTAGACACGTATTTGTAACTACATTTTCCTACCAATTGACATCGTGTCTGTCACCGGTGTTACGTTCGCGAGGTGTTAGTTCTGCGTCAATTTCCCACCGTGTACTACCTTGAGCTCTTCCGTCACCGTGGGGTGAGGTCATGAGAACGGACCGTTTAGGGTACCTACCTCCTCGGACCACCCGACGTCAGGTACCCCAGTGATTCTCAGCCTGTGTTGACTCGCTGAAGTGAAAGTGCGTAACCTCTTCCTTTACCGTTGGGTGAGGTCACAAGAACGGACCTCTTAGGGTCCCTGCCCCCTCGGGCCACCCGACAGCAGATACCCCAGCGTCTCAGCCTCTGCTGACTTCACTGAATCGTCGCCGTCGCCGTACTACCTTATAATACGTCACTTTCTAGAGTACGTTCTTTTGAATTTCTGTACCTCGGTCTGTATGCTTCGTTATGATACGCCTTTTAAAGTCAATTTTTAATAAGTAGTTATACTACACGACACGAATCAAGGGAATAAAATCTTGTCCTTTGTCTCTGAAGGGACCACCAGGTCGCCTATTCTTAGACGGAACGTTAGGTCCCATACGTCCAAGCTAGGACCAGCCCCTTGATTCTACGGTGCGGTACCCCGTTGGTTCGGCTGGACGACGTTGATTACTCGCGGACACTGTGTCGATCTCTCAGGTACGTGGCGCTGTTTCTGGGTCGTGTCTGCTTTATTTATGTTATTTTTACCTTCGTGTGTGTGCATGTACACGTTTGTGTGTGTGTCTCTTTCTTGTAGTCCCCGATAAGAGATTTTATACCTACCCTAAAGACCATTGACTGAAGATAACTAAGACCATAAAAGGATTAAGAGGTGCTACCTGTGTGAATTTTGTCGATAAATAAAGTACTAACATGTCGGTACGACATACAATATTGATGAAGACTTTCCTGGGGGTTTCAAAGTCGACAGTAGAAAAGGTAAAGGGTCACTGGTCTACGTCCTTTCCCCTCGGAAACTCATTGGGGTCGGTCAGTGTACCACGAAGAAACCACGACTAGAATTGGATCCTTTTCGGGTTTGAGAACCTAATTCCTCCGTTTACCAAAAGTAAAGCCCAATCTGTTTAACTGGTCTATTCACTTGATTCAGATGACTTGATTCTCCCCTACTCCCTCCTGGTACAAGTCCCCTCTACACTCTCCTATGGTCCGTCTCACACACAGCATTTACTGTTGGCACGGGAAGTTAAGGTCGTTCTTCCCACTCTTCGTGACTCTTCTCCGTGTCTCGTCCTCTTCCCCTTAGTAAATATTTATTTGTTCTCCCGTCACACCCCGTCACCACTGCTTGTGTCTGAGACATTGGTCGTTTCTCACTAAGGTCCGAACCGGTGGTGTGAAGGAATTGGGAAGTTGGAATGTATTGAATGCACCGGTAAGAGGTCTATAATTGAACCCGTTCATGGTGCACGGTATCCTGTAGAGTCCATGGTCTCAATGTCGTCGTGTCGGTCCTATGTTTTTTCGGAAGGTCGGGGGGTGGTTGTGTTAAACAAATAGTCGTCCTCTTATTCTTGTATGTTATCTTTTTGTGCACTTTTTATGTGAAAGAGTTAACTAGAATCTTCGTTACATCTTTTTGAGTACGTTCGAAGTCAACGGAACAGACGTTTTACCCTTATTTTATCGATAAAGGAGTTTATCAACCCTCTACAGGACTCTAATGTGTATATCATGACTCACACCAAGGGTGAAATTATTTATAATTGTCAGTCGTAAGAAAACTCTAATTTTCTCAGTCCCAATGAGATGATGAGACTCACTGCTGTGTTCCTATAATACTCTTCCTCGACGCTGGTAAGTCTTTGACGTCTCAACTTCTCCCAAGTTGAGGTACACTACTCCCTTTTAATTTGGTTGTTGTGACACCAGAACCCAAAGGAGCACCGATTTTTGTTTCTCGTTTTAGAAGGAGTAGAACCCCACGTAGGTCGGAGTAAATCTTTAGTCTTCTTAGGGACGAGTAAAGAAAACTATTCCAATTGTAGACGAGAAACTAAAAGAGAATGAAATCCTACCTCAAATTCTTTCTGTGTTCTTGACCCGTCAAAGGGGACGAGAGTATAGAGGATTCCTAACAACAACGACACCAAGTCATCGATTCAGTACAGACTGAGAAACACTGGGGTATCTGACGTCGTCCGGTCCGAGAAGATAGGAGGTGATAGAGGTCCTCAAACGAGTTTAAGTACCGGTACCTCAGCCACTACGATAGATTGGTAGAGTAGGAGACTACGGGAGAAAATGAAAACGGAAGTCAGAAAAGGTCGTAGTCCCAGAAAAGGTTACTCAGTCGAGAAACGTAGTCCACCGGTTTCATGATGGTATCGTTTGACAGGAACTTTCCACGAACCGACGAGAAGATTCGGGTGTCAAGGGTCTCGGTAAACCCTCGGTACCCTATTAATTTCTGAGTTCATTTCATGCCAAGAGGGTTTCGGTCCACTGTTCTGATGTCGCGTTGAAGGGTGGGTCCGAAAACCCTATTTTGGGATGGTCAGTTCCCATACAGGCTAGGTACGGGGTTGGTGTCAGACTACCGGTTACTGAGGGGTCCCCTTCTACCTTTCTCTACTGTAGAATCGTCCGTTCTTCTTATCGAAAGGTCTTTAGTGTGAAATATTCGGAACCTGAGGTCGGGGAACCTCTCCTCTCTTCAGAAGTCTCCGTTCCCGCACTTCTCTATCTGAAAACTCAGACATACTCGTGTATGGGTGGTTGCGTATACGTTCGTACAAAATTCATTACCCAAAGTCCCGAAATTAGTCTGCCTAATAGGACCCCAAAGTGTTTGGTCACCAAATAAGCTCCGTGGGGCGTCTCCCCGAGTTCCCAAACAGACGTGAACTGTAGTCTCTTCTAGCGAACACTCCGAAAAGGAACAGGCACATTTCGGTCCAAACCGTCTCAGGACATTCAAGTCCTCGACCTTCACAGTCAAAAAGGAAGATTCGAGGCGAGGATGTGGGTTTCCCCAGGAAGGAAAGGGGTCATTACCCTTTCGTTGTTTGTGACGTTGTCCATGGGCTACGGTTAAGTGTCTTTGTGAAGACCTTCCGTCGTAGAGTTTACGATGTTGGAGGTCTCGTCTTGGGTCCTCTGCCTCGTTTCCCAATTTGGTCCTTGTCTACACCTCTGGGGGTTCTCCCCGAAGGTCTTTCAAGTTTCTTGCGAGGTTCCCCCTTTATTACGTTTGGTTTTTACAGTTTCCCCTTCTCCTCGGTGCACCCCTGTATTGTCCCGGAAAGGGGGTTTGGTGCTACGGGACCCGTCACTCCCTTCCCTTACTCCTACGACGAGCCTCTACGTCGAAGATCATGACGTATATATCGGATGGAAGGTTCGTAGTCAGTTCGGGGTTTGTGAGGTGCGGAAAGGGTGGAGATACGGAGGTAGACGCGGTGGGTCACGCGCACGTACAAGTCAGTACAGGTTGAGAAGCACTGGGGTACCTGACATCGGGCGGTCCGAGAAGACAGGTATCCTAAAAGGTCCGTTCTTATGACCTCACCCTACGGTACAGGATGGGGTCTCCTAGAAGGGCTGGGTCCGTAGCTTGGACGCAGAGACCGTAGAGGACGTAGCCGTCCGTCCAAGAAGTGGTGACTCGGTGGACCCTTTGGGGTAGGTCTCGATGAGGGGATCGAGAGAACGGACTAGGTCCCCAGAGGAGTAGTGGGTAGTCGTCAGAGAAATTTTGAGGTTGACGAAAGACACCCATTGTCAAGGTACTGGAATTAGTAAAGATCGTACTCCATACAAATAGGTTCCTACAGAGTGTGAAGGGGTCGATGTGACACTCAAATGGCTCCACTCCTTGGTCCGTAAAAACAATGGAGGGTGGTCGTTCCTGTGTTGTAGAGTGGTGCGGTCCGTGAGTCCTCGATCACCGACCTACTCTCCGAAGAGTCGTGGTCTCACGGGTCGTCTAG